>CM052544.1:114931659-115057600 GCA_028533065.1 Trachops cirrhosus
AAATGTAGAAGCTAAAGAACTTATGACACATGGACATGAACTAAAGGGGGGGAATGTGGGTGGGAGGGGGAGTTCAGGGTGGAGGGGAATGAAGGAGGGATAATAGGACAACTATAATAGCATAATCAATAAAATATATTTTAAAAAAGAATTTTGAATTATCAAAAAAAACAAACAAACAAAAAACCTGGCTGAGTTGTGGTTCTCAAGATTTGCCACACAATAGAACAAGCTGGAGAATTTTAAAAATTTTGATATCTAGGCCACATTACAGATAAATTAAATCAGAGTCCTCTTGGTGGGGGAGGGGTACATGTAAAGAACATGTTTGGAAATGTTCTTAACATGTGTGTGTTAGTTTTCTATGGCTGCTGTAACAAACACCATAAACTGGGTGGCTTTGTTTTCCACTGGAAACGGAGACCGGAAGTTCACCATCAGCCCTGGCTGGTGTGGCTCTGTGATTGAGTGCTGGCCTGTGAACCAACAGGTCATTGGTTCGATTCCCAGTCAGGGCACATGCCTGGGTTGTGGGCCAGGTCCCCAGTAGGGGGTGCATGAGAGGCAACTACACACTGATGTTTCTCTCCTTCTTTCTCCTTCCCTTTCCCTCTCTCTAAAAATGAATAAATAAATAAAACCTAAAGACAAAGAGAAGTCCACCATCAGTGTCACTGGGACAAGTCAAGACGTTGCAGGGCCCCGCTGCCTTAGGAGAATCCGTTTCTTGCTCCTTCCGGCTTCCGGTGGCAGCAGCAGCATTCCTGGTGGGCAGTGGCATCGGTCCGGTCTCCCCCTCGCGGTCACGTGCATTTTACTTTTGTCCCGCCGCCTTACTCTGCTGAGGCTGCCTGTGATGGCTGTTAGGATCCACCTGCGTTATGCAGGATAATCTCCTCGTCTCAAATCCTTAATTTTATCACACCTGCAAAGACGCTTTTTCCAAATAATGTCACATCTACAGGTTCCAGGGACCAAGACCCGCTGTCTTTGGGGAACATCATTCAACCTACATCACCTTGCTACTCAAAATTGGCCCCCAAATGACTCGCTGTTAGAAACCCCAGACCTGCTGAATCAGAACCTGCATTTTAACAGTTTCCCAGGAGATCCTTATGCACATTAAAGGTTGCCAATGAGATTCAGAGGGAATAAATTACTCATCTACATCTCATTGTGGCAAGCTTATGACTTGAAAACATGTCTTTTAATTCATACTGAAGTTTTCTTTCCATAATACTATGCATTTAAATATACTCTTTATTCGGGAAACAGAAGGTGCATATTCTTTTAGAGAATTAAGATATGTGTCTGGCTTTCTGTCAATAGTGTGTTAAGTTTCATGCTAGCAAGGACCATCTTCTGCTTGCCTTGTACCCTTATGACACAGCGCCGGACACAGAGTGGAGACTCAGACCACCACTACCTGTATACTTAACAGGGTTTTCTTCCTTTTTTTGGCTTCTCTAGATAGTCAAGGCGAAGGTGAAGCACCAGAGGAGGGCCCTTCTCACCAGGAAGGACCAGGAGGAGATTTGATTTATGATGACACGTCTATCCCTCCTGTCCCCTCGGCTCCTCCAAAGAGAAGGTACGGTGTTGGTGCGGGTACTAAGCACACGTTTGCTGAGCACCTCCTCTGTGCCAGGCACGTCTGCAGGCTCTGGGGGCAGAGACTAGCACCTCGTCACTGTCTGCAAGGAGCCAGCGGTCTAAGGAAGATGGAGTGTGTCTCCTCACGTCCAGCTTTTTGTCTGTGGCAGTGCTGGCCTCTTGATCCTGGGCAGCCTTTGGGAGGCCAGGCGCCTGGCTCTACCCACTTCCGGTCTTAAATCCCCTGAATTTGGGTCTGAGTGTCCCTCGCAGTTCGGGAATGATAACCACAATAGGAGACAGACTCAGGAGCTGTCCCTCACCCGCTCTTTAATTCATTGATACGCTAGATATCTTAGCTCTGTGTCTGTCCCCAATGAGAAGGTGCTTCTTATATGACTTGACAAAAAGTCAGAGCAAACGGGCTTTCTGCATGCAATGCGTGTATCAGTTTGCTATTGACATGCACCATATAACCCCCAAATTTCACAAAACCAGCATTTATGATCATTCATGAGTCTGTAAAGTAGCTGGGTAGTTTTCCGAGTGCCAGACAGTCACAGATATATTGGTTATGTGTCTGTGGTCATTTGGCAGCTCTGCGGATTTTAGTGTGGGGGTTGGCTGGTGGTGCGCTGGTCCAGTTTGCTTCAGCTGGGACCCCTGGGCTCTCCTCCACGTGGCATCAGATCCTCCGACAGGCTCGCCTGTTCCAATGGTGGTGATGGCAGTATTCCGAGAGAGAGTGGAAGTACACAGGCCTAGTTTTGGAATTGGCAAGTCAGTGCATTCTGTTGGCCGGTGCAGGCCACAAGACCAGCCCACGTCACGCTGAGTTACACGGCAAAGAGCGTGGACACAAGGAAGCCAACACCTGGAGTCAGCAGTGCTCTCAGTCCACACGGTTGTTTACGACAGTCCCTTCCTCGTGATAGTTCCTCATGCCACCCCATCTTCCTTCTCAATTAGTGCCTCTCTGTGTGGCAGACCCTGAGTTGTCACCACAACGCCATGACAGGAAGGCAGTGCGTGTGCCTGAGGGGCAGAGGGCAGGTGACCGCTGGGAATCAGAGAAGGTGGTACCGCAGAGGCCGACCTTTAACAGAGTACGTTACATGGACACGAACACACTCGCTGTAATATCTCCTCCCCGCTGCACGGCCCCATGACAACGCCCAACCCCCGAATGGGGAGAAATTTCAATTATTTTTACGTGGCTCTTAAGGGCTTACTCGCCATCTATTTCACCAGGTAATAGGACTGAAGGGAGGCAGGCAGGACAGAGAAGTGAGGAGTGGCAGGCTTTTCTTTTCCCCTCGGTCAGAACATTCTCCGTCAGTTAAAATTCTACCCACCCCTGATGCTCAGTTCAGATCCAGTCTCTGCAGGGACGTCTTTGTTGCTGACCTGGATCTCAGGAAGTTCTCTCTCCGGTGGCGTTTTTCCTATGACACATTTGACACTTACCAGCTCTCTCTTTGTGTGCTTTGGTCCTCTCTCTTGAATAGACTGCTAGCTTTTCGAGGGCTGCAATAATGGTTTTCGTCTTTGTTTTTCCTCTGAGGAAATCAGAGAGCTTTCCCACAGCAAAGGATTGATAGAAATTTGCCATTTTTTTAAACGAACACACACTTTTTGATATCTCCCCTTCCCTACACGCATTATCTCCTTGAATCTCCACGTAGCAGGAATTATCATTTCCAGTCCCAGGTGAGGAAGCTGGGGAGAACAAGCATTGTAATTCAAATCGGCTTGACTGCAAAGCCTTGAGGTTTTTGCTCAGTTTACTCTGTTCTCTACTAGACTCAGTTGTCAGGAGAAATGGAATGGAGTCAGATGCAAGGTGGTATTGTTAGAAGACAAGAGAATGAATTTAAAAGGAACTCAGGTGCAGTTCATTTCCTGCCCGTGGCTGCTTCGGGGACAGGATTTTTCATCTCTTTCTGCTGTTAGCCTGTCTCTGCACCAGGTGTGGCACAGCTGTTTTCAATTACTTATGACAGCCCAGATACAGGAAATCTTCCAGAACGTGAAATCTCACTGAGACAGCATCTTGGTTCTTCCTTCCAATTTTCTCTGTTATCAGTTTTTCCAAATGCAATCACGGAACTCAGAACCGTTATGTCTAACGGAAACGGCAAAGTGGTCCCGCGGAAAGGATCAGACAGGAGCCACGGGGCGTCCTGATGGAGACCCAGCTCTGCTGCCTCCTTGCCGAGGAGTTGCGGTTTCTTATTCTGTAAAATGAAAAATAAAGAGTACTGGCAATCATATGCACCATAAGGTTGACGTTTATTCTTGACAGGTCCTGGATTAAATGTTTATATGCATTATATCCTTAAATTCTAGCAATCATCCCATGCGGTTAAGTGCTATTATTAGCTCCACTTTTAGGATGGGGAAACTGAGTTATGGAGCAGTTAAGTCACTTGTCCATTTATACTTTTCTCCCCCAGAGATGTAAATATGTAAAGAGAATACATGATACAATATAAATAGAGGTACTTAGAAATACCTAGGGAAATATTATCATGGCTTACGGATCTAAAATACGTTCTAACCTGATGAAATATATATGCTAAACTTTCTTTTAATAGATCAAAACTGATGACTAAGATCCACGATGGGGAGGTCAGATCCCAAAATTATCAAGTAAGTGATGGACTCTTCCTGCCAGCCCCGCCCCGCCCGCTCCGCAGGCTCCGCCCCCCCCGCCCCCGCAGTACTTCCTTCGTGAAGGGAGAGCCAGGTCCCCAGCACCTACGCTGCCTTGTGTTGTAGATTGCCATAACCATCATCGAGGCCCGCCAGCTGGTGGGCGAGAACATCGACCCGGTGGTGATCATTGAGATTGGGGACGAGAAGAAGCAAAGCACAGTGAAGGAAGGCACCAACAGCCCGTTTTACAATGAAGTAAGTCACGCAGGCCACCGGCGTCCTCTCCACGCGCTCGCTCTCCACTGCGGCTCTCTGGTCCTCCTGAGCCAAGCAGAAAACCCGGGCCCCTCGTGTCTGCTTCCGACCACGCACCTAGGCCCACTGCAAACTCTCTGAGCCTCCTTAACAAACAGCCCCATAAAGCTGAACAAAAAGACAAGGGAAAGGATAGCTGAGAAATTCCCATACATTTTAAATACATTACTATATTTTTAATAAGACCCATTTTCGTGTTTCTTGCGAGAGCATCTTCATCCGTTATAAGCTTTGGGTTTATATTAAAAAACGTGTTGGATGTTGGTTAATGAGAAAGTATACATTCTTTTGCAGAACAGAGACACTGGAAATTTAATTATTACTTTTGAAACAGGCATGCTCGCTCGGTGGGAAAGTGAAATAGTCGTATTTTTCTAAGCAGTGTAAAAATTGTAAAGGAAACCATCAAAGAGGGACATGAAACGTCTAAATATTAAACACACAGACATTCTCTTTGGAAAGTAAAAAGATTACATGGTATAAAAATAGTAAAAGATATAAAGAGTGTAAAATTGTATTTGGTGAAACATACGTGTCCCACTTATCTCTGACCCTTAATTGCTGAGCCCTCCCGCCCCCCGAGGACAGCCATGCTCAGCAGGCATTTGTCTGTCCTTTCAGAGAAGTGTCAGGTGTGTACAATACAGATAAGCATTGTGACCAAATGGGAGCATTCTGCACACTGTCCCGACCTTGCTGTTTTCACCAAACAACGGGGACTGGCAGTTAGTCTACGTCAGGGTGTGCGGTTCGGTCTCATTTTCTGCTGTTTGCTGTAGAGTTTCCTACGGCATCGATGTGCTATAATTTACGAAGCCAGTCAACTTCTCAGTGATGGATATTAAATTTGTTTCTGTCTTTGGCTACTACTTGTAATAATATTTATATGGTGTAACTGGGACAAAGAGTAGGTGCATGTAAAATCTTGACATCTCCAAATTGCCCTCCAAAGAGGTAACAGTTTGCCCTTTAATAATGTTTAAGAGCACTTGTTCTCCCTTAGACACTGTGAATTATCAAAAAACGCAGTAACCTCCCAATTACTTTCCTGATGGGAGTGGAGTTGAAAAGGAAGGCAGAGAGAGCATAGATAATGAAATCCATAGAAAGCACCCAAATCCCGTTAGAGCTGTTAGCTCCCTTCCTCTGAGCCACTCCTGCCTCTGAGCATTTACTGGGAGTTAAAGAGGCAGCCATCCCCTTCCTGGTCCTCTCGCCACCTCCATAACAGCTTTGGCATGGATGTGATGTGAAATAATGTGCATGAAAATGATTTAATGCAAAGCTGTACAGATTTGTCCTTTATTATAATTAGTGTTTGCTTTATGCATACAAGTCCTGAGTCTAAATGACATCAACTTTGGCCCACGTGTAATCAGTTGGAAATCTGATAAAAACATAGAAGTGGAAGGAAAAACCTTGGTTACAGCTTCTGACCCTGATTTTCGGGCCCCAAGTGCATTAGATGCTGAAGGAGCTCGTTAGAAGGGGCTGGGGAGTATTTCCCAGCTAGAAAAATGTGTGCAGGCTCCGAGGTCGTGGGCACCTGTGTGAAGCAGTTAAGTCTGAAACGGGAAACTCAGCAGCAGGCAGTAACGCTTGGAACTAATTTATTGGTCCAAAGGAACCCGCAGCACCTCATGTTTTAGGGAATGAAGAATTTCATGTGAGTGAATTTTGCACATAAAAGAAATTCTGAACACAAAACTTTAAAAAGGCTCGAACACATGTATATGAAAGACTTCCTAAAATGTTAGGCACTTTTCTATTTTTTGAGAGCAGACAACGGCTATGCTGTAGCCCTTCGTTGGCACCTGAGGACGGCCGTTTTGAAGGTCTCCCTGTAACCGGGATGGTATCTATCGTTCAGTGTTCACATTTCGGTTTTTCTGTTTTGCCCTGATGTTGCCCGGATGTTTTTCTGATATTAAAAACAGGTTGTCAGCGTGTTAGCGGTCCCTTCTCTCTTTCCTCGTGCTGTCGTGTTTGTCTCTGACGTCCTTGGGTCATTCCTCCATCCTACAGCTAAATAAAATAAAATTAAAATTAAATTAAATAGTGAAAAGAAGGAAGAAAGGAAGGGAGGAAGGAAGAAAGGAAGAAAGAGAGCAAAATAACTTCGTAGTTCCACCTCTCCCTACACCCATCAGTTCTCAAAACAAAAACCCATAAATAAAAGAAAAACTTCTCCAGTTTCTGCACCTGAATATCATATGCTCTCATGTAGAAAAGGTGTCAATACAGTTCGGATAATGAAATATCTGGTCATCGGGCCTCTCGTGGGAGAACCCCAGGAGAACCCAGCTCTGGGCCCAGGCCCAGCAATAACTAGCTTTATGTCTCTAGGCCTGTCTCTCTTTTTTAAAAAAAATATTACTTTATTTTTATTTTTTAATCACAGCTGACATTCAGTATTATTTTATATTAGTTTCAGGTGTAGTGTGGTGGTTAGATATTTATACAATTTACAAAGCGATCCCCTCAATAAGTCTGGTACCCACCTGACACCAGGCGTAGTTACTACAGTGTTACCGACTACTGCATTTTGCCGTGTATAACGCACACTTCTTTGCCCAATTTTTTTAGGGAAAAATAAGGATGCGCCGTATACACGGGCAGCACCTAAACATGGGCACATATTATACACAGCAAAATATGGGGCACTCCACACTGAGATGCTCTTTTCACCCCTCATTCTGTATCGGCCAACGAATAAAAGATTTGACAGTACCAACTTGGCAAAGGTGTGGAGAAGCGGCCGTCTTTCTGTGCTGCCAGTGGGGATGCGAAGCGGCTTGGCTCCCTGGGAAAGAAACTTCACGCTGCCTCCGAAACGTTTACGTGCAGGCGCAGCACAGCCCAGCAATCCCACGTCTCATGTCCTCGTGTCCTTTTTAGAGGAAAACTCACGTATGTCCTATGGGGAGATGCAGGCGGTGGCGTTCTTTATTATTTTTTTACTTGAAAAAAAGTGGAAAACAAGTTAAATGACTTTCCATAGGGGATGGCCAGTCAATTGATGATATAAATTCATGCCATCGAGGACCACACAGCAGCTGGTTAGATCCATCCAGATTGAAATCTACTCCAGGAACAGGGTTCTTCAATGCAAGGCTGGGTCGTATGGTCAGAATGAACTTGATGTTCCTTCTGTTTTGTAGTACTTTGTGTTTTATAGTACTTTATGAACTTTATGTTTTATAGTACTTTGTCTTCGACTTCATTGGGCCCCAAGTGCATCTTTTTGACAAGATCATCAAAATCTCAGTAAGTATATCATTGGTGGGGGGAGGAGCGGGGGGAGGGATTCCAGGCATTGGGAACCTTCTAGGGCAGCTCAGCCTGCTTAGGGGAGAATAGATTCAGGAGGGCGAGTCTGAGCTGGTGAGTTTGAAACCGAGAGTATAGAACTTGAAATAACCAGGACAGAGGAGTTCGGGAAGGACAACCTTTTCCAGAAAATCTGTGCTTGTTGGAAGCAAGATGTAATCCACTAACAGGCCATCATGAATCGAATTGTGTAGCTTACTAATGGGGGAATGTGAAAAATATGCTTCGAAAACAATGGATTGCCTTTTTGAGTTGGCTTCTATCTTTTTAATGAAGCAAATGTTAATGTTTCTCTCTTAGGTTGATATCTACATTAATGATAATTCCTCTCCTAGTTAGTAATACACAGAGAAATGGAAAAAAGAATTAGGAAGGAACCAAATATATCAGAGGATCAGAAGATGTATATAATTTTGAACAAGTGGTTACCACTTGGCTTCTTAACAGTAGTTGCCTTTGAGTGTAGACCTCCAGACCTGCCCATGGGGGGACTCAGTTGGCTGCATAGACCCTTCCTCAGCCCTGGCAGGTGAATTCCTACCTCTACAGATCACGTCTAAAGAGTAGAGACAGAGAGAAGTTTCTGGTCCAGTCAGGTGACTTATCCGGTTGCCCCAACACCTGGAGGACAGGAATGGGAGGGGCAAGTGCCCACGCTGGAGCTGTACCAGCCCACAAGGGAGAATGCGAACAGAATCACTCCCAACCTCACACCGGTGTAAGGGGCAGAGGTCAGCGGGCGACAGTCGGCACCTGTCTCACCGGTTTGAGGAATTGCAGCTTCTGGCACGGAGAGGGTAGTGAGGATGTTCACGCTTGAAAATGGTGGGGTGGGGGTTGCCGGGTGCAGGCTCTCTTCCAGATGGTCCTCAAAGGACAGCATTCCTACTTTGCACACCAACGTAAGACGTGTGGAGAACGAGGGAGTGTTTTTCTAACAGTGACACCAACTCTAATGAGAACTACAAAGACAGGAAAACTTAACTTCCTTGTCTGTCTTTATCGTTCACTCATCTATATTTTAATATTGTGTCACACATGTGTTTGTATGTATATTTACATGTAACATGTTATATACCAGTCTTGTATGAGGCTTAGGCTGTACTGGAAATGATGACATTATCTTTCCCAAGGGCACTTGAAGAATGTGACTCTTGAAGAATGAAAAGCCATCAGGAGCCAAACGTCCTTCATGTCTAAATTTCAGGCATGATGACAAGTGGTGCCGAAGATATTTCGGGACCTGGGACATTGCCCAGGACTTTGTTACATTGCATAGCTCAGGCAACGACTTGTTTGTGAGATTGGCTTTATAGCAGGCTCCCGAGGGACTCTCGAGCTCGCAGATAAACAGTTAATTGCTAGACTTTTATTCTGTGTCATCGACAAGGGTCATGCCTCCCTGTGGGGCAAGTGGGTTTTTAGACAGAGGATCAAAGCTGGTAGTGCCCATCTATGGTCTTCCAACTTAGAAGAAGAGGATCTTTGGTCCCCATAAATGACCCTTTGGGACAGAGACCAAAAATACTAAAGGGAAAACTTTCCTTGAGGGGGGAGTATTTAATACAAATTTTCTGCTCATTCACAAACTGTACGTCAGCATGCCCAGCATAAATCCAACATGGGGGAAGAAGGAGGGAGTGCCGTAAGCAGGTGCTATTGGGGCAGGCCGCTGTAGCAGACCCTGGTGGTGCCGAAGACCATCTTCCCCCGCAGTGGTCCCGGGCACGCAGGGTCTCCCCCACTCTGTGCGTCAGGTGCCCCAGAGTTCTGCTCATCTCACGCTTGCCCGCCCCAGTTGCTTGGCGCTCACCCTAGGTGGACGATCTGAGGAGGCCTCCCGTGTTATTTAAAGATCTGTTTGGGGCTGTGGCATCCCATCATGTCCACTGGGACCCAGATGCCTTTGACCTGAGAATAGCTTGAGTCAGCCTTGTGTTCTTGCTCGGGCCTTTGGGAAGCCACTTTAGCAACTGCAACCCCGGAGGGGCTGGACTGAGCTTGCTGAGTGTGGCCTTAAATAGCTGCTTGGCTCGGACCAGCTGCCCTTGCTTCCCCTTGGTTCTCTAATGCCCTCGCAAGTTCGGGCAAGGGGGAAAGAGTGGGAAGGGAGATGGGAAGGGCTGTACATCATTCTTGAAGGCAATTGAATTTGTTTCTTATTGCCTCTACCAAAGGAGCTGTGTAGAAGCTGCAACAGTCTCCCATTCATTCATCATTCGACCTGTCAATCATTCATCAGTTCACTCAAAGTCTGTCAGATACCTATTATGAACAAGGCCATATGGTGGGTGGAAGAGAGCAGGAAACTGTCCTTGGTTCAAGGGATTGATAGGGTTTTATGATCAGGAGAGAATTTAGAGGTCATCTAGTCCAACTTCCAGCCAGTGCAGGACTTCTTATCTACAGCCTCCATGACAGGAGGTTCTCTGGCTCTCCTTGATTATGTCCAGTGGTAGGGTGGTCACTCCTTCTCAGAAAGCCCATTCCATTGCTGGGGAGTTCTGTTATAACAACCGTCCTCATGGCGAGCTGAAATCTCTCTTCCTGTTGCTCAGGAGCCGCACTGGAAGCCTACCCCCTCTTCCACATGGAAGTATTTCCAAGGGCTGAAGACACTTAAGTTACCGTTGCCCTTCCTCCACATCCCCACCTTTCTCTTTTCTGGGTTAAAGGTTAAACTCCTCCTGATTCTTTAGCAGTGTCTCATACAGTGTTGTTTCTGAATCCAGGGCCCGCTCTGACACTTTCCTTTAGAACTGAGCTCATCTTATAGTATTAGCATCAGAATGTACTGCTGTAACCAGCCAGGCACTCTGCTGTCTTCTGATTAGACAAAATCTTGAGGATGGCCATCTCCCTTGGCTGACTCTTGTCCATGTCCAAAACTTCTCAAAGCAATATGCGATGAATTGTCTGAGAAAGTTGTGAGCAAAATATTGTGGGGGTTTAGGGGAGAAAGGGAATACTTTTAGCTGTGGGGGATCAGGGAGGGCTGCTTGGAGGTGGCAACATCTGCTCTAGGCATTGAAAGATGGGTAAAGTTTCAACAGGCAGAGATGGGTGTTTAAGGGTTGGCTGCATTTTTGTTAAATGAACTTTTGTTTGTCTAAATCCCTTTTAGGCAGTGGGATTTGTTAGGAGCCCTTCAGTAGAGGATTAGCTGAAAACCTGCTAGGAGAAAGGGGCACTCCGGGACACCCTTTACAGCCCTGAGTTTTGGTGACCAAATGTCACTGTGCTTCAGAGGAGAGTAAAGGCCAGACAAGGCTCAGGACCTAGCATGTGCTTTGAAGGGTCAGAAACCCATTTCGCAAGCTTATCCTCAAAAAGAAACGTATTTCCGCTGGACTCACGGCCCCGTCTCGCCTCAGGTTCTCCACCACAAGCTGATAGGAAGCATACTGATCGGCGCCTTCAAAGTGGACCTGGGCACTGTGTACAACCAGCCTGGTAAGGAAGCTCCCAGAATCTCTTACTCGTCTCCAGCTGGCCCCGCCCGGAGGTCAGCTCGGTGGTTCGCCCACCCGTTCAGCCATCCGTTCCCCAACACTGAGCACCGGTTACAGGAAGTTGACTAAAGACACGGCTCTTTTCCTCAGTTTAGGAGCCAATGGTAAAATTACCTTGTATGTCCATACTTCTGAGCAATTTTTTTTATTATCACAAATTCTGTCTAATTTAGTGCTGTGCGACATCATCAGTAAAGGATAGGAAAGTCTAGAAGTTAAGAATATGGAGTCTGGAGCCAGACTTTCAGCGTTCAAATTCTACTCTGCTCTTTCCTAGCTGTGCAACCTTGGGCAAGTGACTTCACTTCTCTGTGCCTCGGCTTCCCCATCTTAAAAGATGGGGATAAAACAGTACTTTGCTCATAGGGTTTTGGGGGATTAAGGTAGTAAGTACATATAAAGCGCTTAGTGTAGGACCCAGCGGAGAATAATGACTGTGGATATTGTGCACCATAAAAGGATCTGTTATAATAATCATTATTATCCCCGATTTGTGAGAAATGAAACTCAGAGAAGTTAGGTAATTTGTCCAAGGTCAAGATCTAATGAGTAATAAAGCCAACAACAAACACAGATATTCTCATGGAAGTCCTCTTCTCTTCAACTGAGATTCAGAATCACGTGACCAAGGATTCAGGTCATGTGGGTTTGCAGAAGTTCTACTGATTCCATTGGGATTAGCATCCACTCAGCCCCTTTACCGTCTGCTGTCTGTATTGCCTGCTCTAACTATTTCTTTTTATGGGTAAGCCTGAGGCATAGATTTTTGTGTGAGATTTGCTCTTTGGACACACAGTGTAAGCCAAAGCAAAAAACAAAAAAATCCATGAGCCACATTTATAGCCTGTGGAATAATATGTGACTTCTATGCTCCATTAATGTCATCCTATGCCATCAAAACTAGAATCCTGGCTAGGGAATTTCCACCAGGCTGAAGGCTGGTTGCAGAAAATGATGGAGAACAGGATGGGAAGCAAAGGAGAGGAGGGAAAGGGGGAGAGGGGGGGCACCATGAGACTTGGAAGTAGCCCAGAGGAGCTGCCCCTCAGTGGAGTGTGAGGGACCCTGGGTGTGGGAGTGGGGAGAACTGGGTGGAGCTTTGGGTCCACCTGCGCGGGACATCTGAGCTGTCAGGACGCTTTTACAGGTCATCAGTTCTGCGACAAGTGGGCCCTGCTCACAGACCCTGGTGACATCAGGACTGGCACGAAGGGGTACCTGAAGTGTGACATCAGCGTGATTGGGAAGGGCGACATCTTAAAGACCAGCCCGAAAACCCCCGATGCTGAGGAGCAAATAGAAAAGTGAGACAGATGCCTCCAGGACTCCGCAATGGAAAAGACACACCCCAGTTTCCACGTCTCTTTTCCTCCCCTTCTTTCATTACGGTCTATGAGAATGGCCAAGTGCACGGCTTGTCCACCTGGGTTTCTGCTCTGTCGGGGGCACCGCGCTGTGTCTTATCCAAGGAGTAACATCCGTTGGGCAATCAGATTCTAAGACAAGAAAATCCTGTCTTCCTACAACCACCTATAATGACAAGCTATTGCTGAATTATTTGAATTTAGCTGATTTTCCTTTGAAGGAGTTATAATTTTGAGCACTGGTTTGCAAAATGGGAAGACAATGAACCTCTTTTAAGGTGCAGTGTGGGAGACAGTGTTTATTCCATTATTGTAGGACATAAATGAGTTTGCATTCACTCTAATCATACCCTTCGCTGTCATTAAAGCAGGAAGAAAACTCATTTTAGCAATAGATCCTAATCGTTTCAGATTTTTACTGTGTATCAGGGTCCTTCTTTATGCTTCCAAATTGATTCTAGCTTTTCTCTCTATTCTTTCAAGTGAGAGCACCTTGAAATTTTTGTTTGTTTTTGTCCCCCTCGAAGGAACCTTTTGGTCCCTCAAGGGTTTCCGTCAGAGAGACCCTGGGCCAGATTCTACGTGAGGCTGTACAGAGCAGAGGGGCTGCCCAAAATGAACTCCAGCATCATGGCGAATGTCACCAAAGCATTTGTGGGTGACAGTAAGGACCTCGTGGATCCCTTCGTGGAGGTCTCCTTTGCTGGGCAGATGGTGAGGAACTGGTGTCACCAACAGTGATAGGCCTGGGCCAGAACCCTGCCCTTTGCCCAGGACACTTCTAGTCAAAGGAAATCAAGTGAAGAACAAACCTAGGAAGTGCCTTGAGAAACAAAGCTTGCCACAAAGAGGCACAGAGTCACATGGCAAGAAAGAAGGGACGGGTTACTCACTCACTGTGCCCTGGAGATCACAGAGAGGAACTGGGGGGGGGGCACGGTTCAGGACCCAGGCCCTGCAGAATTACCACCCTCCTCCCAGGCTGCTCCACTGTCTGCCCAGGTAGTTCTTGTCCTGGTGAGCCTGGGCATCCCTGTTCCCAGCTACTCCCTGCTCAGGAGCCATTGAAAGGACCAGGGCCTGGGCACATGGCCGGGGCTCAGCCCTGGGTGGCTGGACTTTGAAGCTTCAGCCGACACACATATTGTCTCTGAAGGGCTCAAACCTGCCCCTCCACTTGGCAGGGTAAACCCCGGAGTATTTTTGACTTGAACTGCCTTGGCGGTCACGTAGGACATCACCTTCATGACGAGGAAACTGAGGCCCAGACTGTGGAAGTGGTTTGCACAGATCCCTACTTTTACAGGACAATGAATTAGAGTCAGGGTCTAACTCTAATCTGCTGCGTTCCCGGAGGTGCACGGTACAACTCCTGCTCATAACACAGGCGTGGGTCTCACCCCCGTCCCAGTGTGATGATGAGAACTTCCGGAGGGCAGGACCTGAGACGTACTCACTTTGCCCCCGATGCCTGTCATGGTGTCTGGCACAGAGTAGGACATCAGTAATGTTCGCTGTGTGTAACTGATTCTCACAGGAGTCGGGTGGAAGAAGGTTCATTGTCTTGGGTCAGTCAAGGGCCTGATTCATTTCGCATCCTCCTGGCTTTGTTTGCAGGGGCGAACCACGGTGCAGAAGAACTGTGCCGATCCCGTGTGGCACGAGCAGGTGGTCTTCAAGGAGATGTTCCCTCCCTTGTGTCGGAGGGTGAAAATCCAGGTGTGGGATGAAGGCAGCATGAATGATGTAGCACTGGCAACCCATTTCATAGACCTGAAGAAAATCTCCAATGAGCAGGACGGAGATAAAGGTAAAGCCTCACATGTCTGTCTCACTTGGACACGGGGCCTCGGAATGATCTGGAGCCCGCGTCCTTAAAACGGGAGCCTTGGCGCTGGCGCTGTGTTAGGCCCCTTCCATGTTCTGTGTGGTCTCTGGCTTGGGCTGGTTCAGGGCAGTGGATGGATCCGACGCTGGGAGCCAGGAGGCTGGGTCCCCATCCCAGGTCTTCCAAGAGCGCACCTGTGTGTCCTTGAGGCCGTCCCTCCCTCTTTCTGGGCCTTAGATTGAAGTATTTGGAGTAGATCGGAGGTGGGCAAACTATGGACCGCGGGCCACATGTGGCCTGCCATGTATTTTTGCGTGACTCATAAGCTAAAAATGGTTTTTACATATTTAAATGATCCCCCAAAAGTGTGCCCCCAACTGACTCATGGGAGCAGGGAGCATTCGTAGTGCAGGGAGGCACTCAGCGCACTCAGAGGGCCCAGCAGGGAATGGAGTCCCAGCTCGTCCCCAGAGCCAGCCGAAAGAGCTTCCACCCAGGATAAAGCTCTTTCTTCACAAAACCAAAATCAGTGGGTGATGACTCTCTAAATATCCCAACAACCACCCCCTTCCTTTAAATCCAAGGCAGTCTTTCTCTGCATGACAAATTTGGGCTAACTGATGTATACATTTGTACGTGTGTGTATACACATACATACTGAAGGCTTGGCATAAGCAGAGGTCAAGGTTGCACGCTCGTGCCCCTCACAGAGCGGCACCATGGGAAGGCCTTCCTCAATACCTATCGCTTAACTCTTCACACTGCGGAAGGGTGTGCACCAGATTGCTTAATGCAGAAAGCACTCTCTGCCTGTCTACGGGATTTCTCAACTGGATGTGAACGTGCTACCCACAGCTTTCCAGGAACATCTTGATGGCGTTCAGGGAGATGTATAAGAGTGTTTAAAAAGTAGGCACTAGGGGCCGTAAAATCTTTCTGCTCTTTTTAACACACTACCTCTGCTTCTTACAACTGACTCAACAGAAGGACGTACTCTAGACCCTGGGGCTGTGGGGGCAGGGTGAGGAAGCATTTAGGTACAAAACTATTGGTAGTAAGTGGAAATATTTACTTGTCAACAATGGGGGACTTATTAAGCAAATTATGATACGTATATTTACTTAGAATAATGGTTAATATTCTTCGGCTCTTCCTAAGGGCCTGCGTGAAGCACTTAATAGATATTATCCCCTTTAATCCTGACAGGTGAGCTGAGTGCCGTTAGCATCTTCATTTGACAGATGGGGACAGGGATGCATAGGGAAGTTATCAAACCTGCCTGGCAAAATGGAACGTTCTGTTGCCAAGGAGATGTTTGCATGGATGCTGTGTGTTTTCCCAGACACTGTGTATTAAGAAAGGAAAATACTTATGCCAATAGTAAATTACAATCATGAGGTCTTTTCAGTTTTATGTTTAGAGCGGATCATAGAACATTTGCTTCTCTCGGTCTCCACCGCCGTCACCGTAGGAGCCATCGACGTCTTCGATTTTGGTGACGATGCAGTCCCCGAGCCAGTTTGTCCACATCCATTCTTATACCCACTCACGCTGCAGCCAGATCGATCTTAAAACACACATCTGATTATATTTTATCCTTACTTAAGACTCTCTAAAACACTCCCAAGATTTCTAGCATAAGGACCTCATCGAGGCCTCCACACCCATTCATTTTCCAAGTTGTCTCTCACGGCCAGCCGCTGTGA
This sequence comes from Trachops cirrhosus, assembly GCA_028533065.1. Classification (NCBI taxonomy): domain Eukaryota; kingdom Metazoa; phylum Chordata; class Mammalia; order Chiroptera; family Phyllostomidae; genus Trachops; species Trachops cirrhosus. The sequence continues at coordinate 114,947,966 of CM052544.1, forward strand.
CTTTCTCTTCCAGCTTCTTCTGTCTCCAAGCTCCTTTCCAGAGGCATGTGCTGTTCCCTCTGCCTAGAAATCTCTCTTTTCTCTCCTTTCTCTCTCTGCCTAACTCCTCTCCATGCTATGCCAGCCTGTTATTTGTTCTTCCAGCACCAGGGATATCTCCTTCATAGTGTCTATAATGTCAATACTTGTTTAATGTTTGTATCCGCTTTGTTCTCCACTGAGCTCTGTGTTTAGAGCCTAGCATGGGCCTGTGCATGTTAGGAGTCAGTAAACATTTGGTGAATGAACAGACAAGGATGCATAGCAACATTCATAATATTATTTCAACCGTGAGCAAGGATAAACATTTGCATGGAAGAGAGACTAGAAAGAAATATAGTAAAATGGTACTTATGGTTGTCTATTGTGATACAAATAACCTGTCAATATTTTCTCATCTTATTTGTATATTCTACATTTCTAAGTGAATGTGTACAACTTTCATAAAGCAAGACATAATCAATTTGCAAGCAGGCAACTAAAATCTGGGATCTTCCTAGGCTTCCTACCCACCTTCGGGCCCGCCTGGATTAACCTGTACGGCTCACCCAGGAACCACAGCCTGATGGACGACTACCAGGAACTGAATGAAGGCTTTGGAGAAGGCGTGTCATTCAGGGGCCGAATTTTGGTAGAAATTGCTGTGGAAATCCTCTCGGGAGGGGCACAGGAGTCTAAATTTTCCAAGGCGCTCAAGGACCTCAAGCTGTCTTCAAAAGACAAAGACTCGAAATCTTCCAAAGGCTCGAGTAAGGACAAGGGTGACAAAAGTGATGATGCGAAACCCCAACAGGCTTCAGACAAAACCAACTCAACTGATGTCGAGGTGGAACGTTTTGATGTACCCCCAGAGGTAAGCAAGTCGGTGCCCGGCTTTGCCGCACACACCTGTGAGGGGAGCCCAAAGCGGAGCGGCACCTGCCACAGGCTCCCAAAGGCCTGCGGAGGTCTCACTCCCCCTGCAGATGTGGGTTGGCTCAGCCCTGTTTTCCGGGGCAGATCCTCTGCCTCTTCCTGCACCCATCACAGCCATCTGCCAATGACAAATCCCTTCAGCGTCCCCCCAGACACAATTCCCATAGAAACCAAAGTCATGGAGAAACAGAAGTTCTCTGGAGAAGCTGGTGCGAGTGGGTGGTGGGGTGATCGACTGAACTGTGTCTGTGGCCCAGTTTTGTTTTAGCTTTGTTACTCTGCTCTGGATGCGAGGTAATGTGGGAGGAGCGAGGAAAAGGAGGAAGAGTGGGCGACAAGCTGGGACATGGGTGACTGAGAAACCTATTCCTCTGCCCCAAGCCTGTGGGGAAATCAACTCAAGGGAATGCTCATCTTTGCTTGTAACTCAGTGTCAAGCACATCAGCATTTTCCAGCCTGGTTCCCTTATGGGAAAGAGATCTGGGCTCCAAGATGAGCACAAACTGTGAATAACCTCTCGACTGTTTAGTTTAGCAACAGCACTTTGTACTTTAAGCAAATGGGAGAACTTTCTGTTTTGTTGGTAGGAGGGGTGGGTGGGTTCCAGCTCTTGACTGGGATGATTCTGCCTCTGTGAGCGTGTATCTCAGGTCAACCAGACGGCCATTTCAGGTGGGGAAGGGAGGTGATGGCTGGCCTCCCGGAGCTGCCCATTCCTAGGAAAGGCTAGACGGACTGATGGATTGTCGCATGGGTCACCTTAGCCAGGAGGGTCCACTTATGTTTCCTGCTGGGCTCTAATAAATCTTAAACTGTGGTGGAGTGGTTAGAGCACATGGCTGGAAATCTTGGGGGTCGCTTTTATTCATGGCTGGGATAGTAAGAACACCTCCTTGTGTGTCAGTCTACTCATCAACAAAATGGGGTAGTAGTAGTCCCTCTGTGATAGGCATCTCCTGGGGGTAAGGGAGGGAACGCCTGTAGAACAGTCGGCAGAATTCTCTGCACACAGACGTACACAGGCAACAAACACATTCGCTGTTGTTACCAACGTTGCTATGCTTTGCTCCCGCCACCAGGGGGCAGCTATTCAGAGCTCTCCACCCCCTTGTTTGTGACTTAGTTTGGGTGTTTTGCCCACCTCCCCGGCTCTCCCCTCTGAAATTATATGTTGGGAGATACTCTCTGGAAATGTGTACTGTCAGTTTGTTGTTAAAACTGACACGGCCTTGATGTGATTGTGTTTATGTCTGTTTCTTCAGAGAGTGTGTCAACTTTGGAAACTTGACTTTTTGGCCTTTGCCAGAAATTGTGGGCAGTTCAGCAGCCACCCAAGCGAATGTCCCCTGTATATGACTTGTGTCAATCCCTTCTGCTGTCAGGACTGCCATCCTTTTCTGAACAGGGACTGCCAAGTAGGAGGGGGCTAGCAGATTTCCTTAACCCAAGTCAGTATCCCCAAGATATTTTGCTGAGGTCATCTGAAAAAGAAAATTCTAGCATAAAGCAAGAGTGGCCAGGAATTCATGGAGAGCAGGGCGTACATTTTTCTTCAGGGCCCGGGTGGGCCATGTCCACTACTGAGTAGAAGGTAACAGGGGAGGGGGAAATTCGGGCACCATTCAAACCCTTCTCTCCCTTCCCTCCTCTCCTCATCTTGGATTCATGTCTGTGGTCAGTGTTTTTGCAAATTACCCCAACATTTAGCAGTTTGTAACAACACGCATTTATTTTCCTTGTGGTGAGGAATTTGGGAATAACTTAGCCTGGTGGTTCTGGCTCAGAATCTCTATGAGATTTCAATCAAAATGTTGTCAGGGCCCTGGCTACTGTGGCTCATTGGGTTGAGTGCTGGCCCATGAACCAAAAAGTCACTGGTTTGATTCCCAGGCAGGACACATGCCTGGGTTGCAGGCCAGGTCCCCAGTAGAGGGCAAGTGAGAGGCAGCCAATTGATGTTTCTCTTGCACGTTGATCTTTTTCTCTCCCTTCCCTTCTCTCTAAAAGTAAGTAAATAAAATCTTTTAAAAAAATGTTGGTAGGGGCTGCAGCCATCGGGAGGCTGGGCTGGAGCTGCTTGACTTCCAAGATGACGCTCTGACATCTCCCAAAGTCCACCAGCTGGGAAGCAGCAGAGTTGGGCTCTAAAGAGGGTTTGTCTGGCTATGGAGCCTGCTGTAGCCCTTCCAGGCCACAGAGCCTACATTCCCTCCAGGTGTCTGAGTAATTTTTACCCTCCTCCCAGAGAGTAAACCTGGCCGGGGGCAGGCGAGATAAGTGGCCAGTTTACAGCCAGTGGATGCAGTGGCTGCAAGTGGGAGGGGTGTGTGCTCTGTGACTAAGGGCCCCCACCACGCCCGCACCCTGTCCTGTGTTTTCTGGTCAACAGAGAGGCTTCCTGCTGATGCGAGAACACGGGAGGCTCCTGTGGGAAGGAAGGGGTGACCTTTACCTAATGGTGTGGAAACCCTCTGCCTCTCTAAGCATCAGGGTTGTAGTTCTTGATTGAAAGGGGCTCTTAACCTCTGAGGCCACAGTTGCTTTAATCCTTAGAGGAATCTGATTGCTTTTTCCATGGAATATAATAAATCCAGCCACAAAGCCAGGAAGCACAGACTATAGGCTTCTAGCTCATTCAGCCTCTTTGCTCAGAATGTGATGCTACGTCGCCATGTCCCAGCCTGTTCCACGTTAATAGGAGTCATTTGTAAATAGTTGTGTATTATCTCGGGATGGATCCCGTCTTGTGACCTGTGTGAAAGGTTGGCGTGAGTGGAGCCATTTTAAAATGGAGTGAGGGGAACAGCTTCCTACGTCTTCTTCCTTCCCTGAACCTTAGGAAAGTTTGAGCTGGGCAAAACAACCTTTGGACGGGGCCAGAGCAGCACTGTCTTCCAACCAAATGCTTGTGGAGCTAACAGGAAAGCAGGCCTCCTTATCACAAGCACTGGAAATGGTAGACATCCTTTAGACTCGGTAACCAGCATGTGTAGCTAGATAGTAACTCAGGTTATGCACAGCAATAGAAATTCCTTCCTTCTGTGTATGTCATTATTTCCCTTCCCTTTGTCTTAAAAACCCTTGGCCTCCACCCTGCAATTGGAACACTAGTTGGGTTTCTGCCTGAACGAGGCTTCTCAAAGTTGCAATTCTTTTGAATCTCCAATAAGCGCTTGTTGTCTCTCACTTTGGCATTTTATTTTTAGCTTAACACCTGCCACAGCCCAGTCTTTCAGAATGTGGGCTGTCTTTAACTTGCTGTGTGATCTTGGCAAGCCCCTGGCTATCTCTGAGCTCTAGCTTATTCTGGAGGAAGGTGGAGGTTGGAGTAGATGAGCTCTGGGGCCCTTTTCAAGGTAAAAGCAATGTACATGGTTGTGCCTCTGGGGCCTGGACCCCTCAGGGCAGCAGCCACAATGCACATAGCCCACGCTGGGCGCACCTGACCGGCTGATACTTGTGCAAGTGCCTAACCCTCCACCCCTTTAACCTGGGCTTTTTGTCATTTCTGGGAGTAAAGTCTGACTTTGAGTCAAGCACCAAGACATTGAGTTAACACATGTCAGAATTCAAAGAGGACTGGGTCTTTGTTCAGAATACCTGGGAAGGTTACTAACTCAATGGTTACTAATTCAAATACTAAACCTCAAGCTTTAGTATCCTGTTTCCTTATCCGTACAATGGGAGCGATCCAAATGTTGACCTCCCAAGTTTGTTCAGAGGAACAGCTATAGTGCCTGTGACCCTCCTGTATAATCCGTGAAACTATGCTCAAATGTAAGGGTTTGATCCTGTGACTCTGAGTATCTCATGTTTGGTTTTCTATTTGCCAAATGCCTGCCCACCAGAAGGTGAGCCCCTGTCTCTGTTTCACAGCAGCATCTTAGAAAGATACATATGCCAAGCTTATCCTTTAAAGTTAAAAGGATGCCCATCATTGGGTAAAGAAGATGTGGTCGTGTACACAATGGAATATTACTTGTTATAAAAAGGAATGAAATGTTACTATTTGTGACAACATGGATGGACCCAGAGGGCATCATGCTAAGTAGAATAAGCCAGACAGAGAAAGACAAAGACAAATACCATAAAATTTCACTTTTATGTGGAATCCAAAGGACAAAGTAAACAAACCAGCAAAGCTGAAACGCACTCCTAGATACAGAGAACAAGCTGATCGTTTCCAGAGAGGAGGAGGCCGGAAGGCTGGGTGAGAAAGTGCAGGGACTAGGAAGTACAAATTGGCCGTTACCAAACAGCCGTGGGGTGTGAAGTGCAGCACAGGGAGTGCAGTCACCAGTATTGTAATAACTGTGCACGGTGCCAGGGGATACCAGACTGGTCGGGGGCGTCTCTTTGTAAATTATACAAATCTCTAACCACCACGCTGTACACCTGGAACTAATATAAAATAATAATATTGAATGTCAACTGTAATTGAAACATTAAAAGCATAAATGTCGAAAAAGAGATTTTTTATTGTAAGGTAGGAGCTCCGAAGGTTCAGACTACATCATTTTAGATAAATGGCTGAAAATTGAGTGTGTGATTTGTAGGTCCTGGTTCCCGCTTGTCTGACTAGTGAGGAAATTATGTGCCATTTCAGGCTGATGCTGAGACGCAAATGCCTGTGAACTGCTCTGCACCAGGTTAGCCTCAGCCCCCTGGTGATCAACACACACACACACACACACACACACACACACAGGCCTGTCTCACATACATTTTCTCTTTCTATAGATTGCACCAGAAAAATATGAGGAATTTTTACTCTTCGGAGCGTTTTTTGAAGCTACCATGATTGACCGGAAGATTGGAGATAAACCCATTAGCTTCGAAGTTTCCATTGGTGAGTGCAGGCCAGCACAGTGCCTGGCGCGTGGCCCAGGCTTTGCCACCGTTTCTCGAGTGAGTGAGTGAGGGCCTTACCTGCAAAGGGCAGCGCTCAGAAAACAGCAGTTCCTTCCCACTCTTGTGTCCCTGCACAAGGGATAGATTTATTTTCATACTTTAGAAAATACACTAAGGATATCTGCTTATAGCCAAGTAAGAAACTCTTTCAGCTTGTGCCCTGGCTGGTGTGGCTCCGTGGATTGAGCGCCAGCCTGCAAAACAAAGGGTCACTGGTTTGATTCCCAGTCAGGGCACAGGCCTGGGTTGTGGGCCAGGTCCCCGGTGTGGGGTGTGTGAGAGGCAACCACACATTGATGTTTCTCTCCCTCTTTTTCTCCATCCCTTCCCCTCTCTAAAAATAAATTAAAAAATCTTTAAAAGTATAGATAGATATATAGAGATAGATAGATAGATAGATAGATGATAGATAGATGATAGATAGATATAGTTTGGATTCAGACAGATTTGGGTTAGTAATCCTGGCTCCACTATCTGAGGCTCACTTAATTTCTCTGGGTCTCAGATTCTTCATCTGTGAACTAGGAGTGATGATAATTCTCACGGAGCTGTTACAAGGGTTCCGTGAGTCAGTGCAGGCAAAGGGCATGCATACAGTAGAAGCTGTTATTATAACTCCTGCAGTCTTCCTGGGCTGATGCACAAAGTCATTCTAAGAAAAGACATTCCATCACAGAAGGCCTTGATTCACATTTGGGAAGCTCTGCCTCAAAGAAAGAAAGGGAGATGGAATCCAGTTAATTTGTAACTTGTTTTTTTGTTTTTTGTTTTTTCTTACAAATGAGAACATAGCAGGGATGTCGATGTTGGCTCATTGTCATTGTCAATCTTATTTTTTGGTCTGACCAAGCTCTTCCCACCTGCATAATGAGATCTGATTTCTGTGCCCTGGGAGGACATGAACTTGGATCTCTTCTGTCAAGCGGCCTGATTCTGCTCGCTGACTGACACCTGGCCCCTTTCCCCTTGCCGCTGCCTCTGCAGGTAATTTCGGGAACTTGATTGACGGAGGGTCCCATCACGGGAGCAAGAAGAAGTCAGCGGAACCAGCTGAAGAAGATACCCTTCCGCTGCTGCACGAAGGAGAACGGGGCGCAGCCCCCGAGGTGGCCGTCCCTCTGGCCTCCACCACTCGCCCGGAGAAGCCACTCGTGACAGAAGGGAACAGGTAGGAGACACAGCAGAAGCATCAGCTGCTGACGGCGGGAGTCTTGCCAGTTTCTGGCAGTGTTAGCGGCAGTTCTTCCCTAAAACCGGAAACGTTACTACTTTTTATTTCGGTTATGGGAGTAGGCATAAATCTGGGCAACACGGTAAGTACCACTTCACCGAATCCTTAGTGACATGTCAACAACTCTCCAAATTACACGTCGGTAATTCATGTCAGGGCAGAGCCACCAGGATGGTCAGCATGACCAGATCTGTAGCTCCCTTTATTCTAGAACTAGGACACATGATAGGGTAGGAAGGTCAGAATTGAATATTTGAATCCAAATCCTATTAACAGTTATTATATTCATCTGAGCTCTATGCTGTTATGTAAACTCAATTTACTGGCATTATTAAATACAGCGTTTCTTATTTTACTTTGCCACAGTCCAACTGAAGAACTAATAAAAAACACACAACAATTGCTAGCTGCCAGAAAAGACTATTTCGGAAAACAGTGGGGACACCTACGTGTATCCTCACTGCCCTTGAACCCATGTGAAATTTCAACACGCTAAGAGAAGTGAAATGACAGAATTCTGTTTTAAGAAGGGGGTTCAAGCCCCAACCAAGGGACTTACAAGAAGGGAAGGCCATGCATAGTGAGGTCCTCTGTGTCCGAGCCTCGTGCTACGAGTAAAAACGTCACTGTCTGCACGGGTTCCCATAAGAGAACATTGGGCTTCTCACTGACGCGCCAGGAGCTTGGGCCGGCCTCATGGGGCGCTCCTCTCTCTGCTCTGCTCCATCTAGACTCTCGCTCCAGGCTTACCGACCACGGTGAGGAAGACGCGGGCTCACCATCTCTTTCCCCAGACGGCCTTCTTTCCAGAGCAGCAGACCCAGACCCTCCCCCCCCCTCCGGGGTCCCATGCATCATTCCCAGGCTCACTGTCAGCACAGACAACGTTGCTTCTCTCCCTGTCTTTCCCAGCTCACAGGGGACCCCGCCGCCCTCCGAGTCCTCAGAGCTGCTTTTCCTCCCTGTCCACACCCAGCCAGAGATAAAGCCTGGTTGACTCTAGATCTTAATTAAGTGTTGCTCATATCTGTTGCCGTGTCTTTCATCCTGGCAGTCGGCACCTTCGTCTGGGTTATTCTAAAAACCTTTTACCTGCCTTGGATGTTCCGGAATTTACCAGACTGTCTATCCGAACCAGTGGTTCCCCTAACGGACACCATCCTGCGGCTGCTGGTGGCTTTCAGGATTGATTTCAGAGGCCATGACTTGGCTTTTCAATCCCCATCTACTTTTCTACCTTCTTCTGCAGCCATCCCTCCCCAAACTCCACCTTTCCTCCGCGGCCCTGGCTGTCCCCCAAACTGCTGCTTCTGGTCCTTTTAAACCTGCCCTTCCCTTTGCCAGGCAACAGATCCCCTTCAGAACTGCTGGCTCCCAGTAACCTTCAAGAGGAAGATCAAGTTCCCTTTCCTGAATCTCAAGTCTGATTTGAACTTTGTATTCACCTCCACCGAGCGCCAATGACATTGCAGGAAGACCTGCCCACTCGTCTGTCTCCCTGTTAGACTGGGAGCACTCTGAGGGCAGGGCCCGCGTTATCCCTGTGTATCTGCGCCTCTCCGCGCTGACGCGCATCCCTGGCACCTGGCAGCTCCTAACTGTTTCTGACCGAGTCAAGGCGTTGCTCTCAGTGGGTTGGGCACAGGGTGCTCTGGAAGCAGAGAGGGGGAGTGGGTGGCTAACTCTGCCTTGGGAGGAGGTGATGAGTTGGGAAAGGTCACAGAAAAGGTGACATCCTAAAGGATGAGAAGGGGCTTGAGGGTTGGGGAGAGAGTGTTTGGGACAAAGTAGGAAGGAGTAAGTGAAAATCATCTCAGCCGTTGTCCTCTTGTTTTTGAGCATACCCCACATTTTCTAACGAGGTCCTGTCCCTCTCATGGACCACTTCCCCCTCCCAGTGACCACGTTACCCCCTTCCATGGGCCATCTTCCCCGGGGTCTTTTCTGGCTCCCATGTAGCCACACTTGGCTGTCTATCCTCCTTTACACACCCCAAAAGAACCCCCAATTCCCCAGTCCCTTAACTGCTTCTCTGTCCATTTCTAAAACTGAGAACTTCAATGCTGGATCCTATAACAAGACCTGCAGCCCTTCTCCGAGACTCCCTGGAAGTTTTCTGCATCCTTTCACCAGGGCCAGGCATCGAGAACTTCCCCCACCTCGTGGGACCAGCCTGTTCTTGGCCATTGATGACAATGTCAGGGGGTAGAGTGTGGGAAGGCTAGGGAGGACAGGAGAGGTCTCCAGGCACCCTTGCACGCACCTCATATTAGTGCTGGCCAGCTGGCTCGAGGAGGCCAAAATAAGTCATGTTGGTATTTTGGGGGCTTTCTGTGTATTTCTCAGTCACCATAATGAGGTTCTGTCCACATAATGGCAAGCCAGGGTAGCTGCAGCTGAATTGAAGTGGTCTATGTCTATAATAGACCTCTACATGCGTGCACACACAAACACGCATGCACATACATATAGTATTTTATATACTATACATACACATATACACAGTTTCTTTGTTGCCTCCATTAAAATACCACCTTGTAAGGGGTGGCTTAACGTGGCACTTAAAATACCACTGTATGTTTGTTCGGGGCTTCCCGGTTTTGCAAAGCACATGCATTCACATTTAATTTACGAGTCGGGCTGGAGCTCAGGAATGAGACTGGAGCACAAGACACCTAATGGTGGGTGATCATTTGATTCTCAGGATTCCAGGCCTACCCTTGCCCAAAGTCACAAGGCTGGTTGTGTGTCAGGGCAGCTGTTCAAACTGGCAGTCCTCTCTTTCCACCAGCAACGTGGTGCCCTCCCATCTGCTGCCCTCCATCTGCACTGTAATTTACCTGAGAACCCACAGCATCCTGGTCCATGCAGACACAGTAAGGCCAGGAGGACCCCGGGAGCCAAAGAGACAAAGGCCTTGAACATCATTAGCACAAAATAATCTGAACCGAAGAAACCTTGAAACAAAACACAACATGAGAGGGAATTTATTCAGTCACAGGTTTCTCAGTGGAGTAATTTTAAAAAGAGATAAAAGCATTTTTGATTCTAACCTCTCTTATTTTATTTTTTGTTTTCTTGCTGTAATAACAATCTTAGTTTTTGCCAAGAATTTATCTGGCTTCTCTCCTGAATGGACACCTGCTGGTTTATTTTCTGCAGAACAGATCACAGGGCGTGATCTCCAAAAGAAATTTGGGTTGGAGAGCTAAAAAAAAAAACCAATTATGCATTCTTTCAGGCTAAAGTTCTCTTTAGCTTTTTGGAATGTAAATGAAACAACTTCTCTTCCTCCTCTCCATCCTCCTCCTCTGTTTCCCTCTCTCTCTCCCTCCCTCTCTTTCTCCCCCCAACCCCATAAACATGTGACTGCAAGCACTGTCTATATTTACCAGGGCCACCTGCCTGTCCCACCACACCCATTCCTAGAAATTTGCTTTGGCCTTCCTTCTCCATTTTTTCACACAGACCTGGGCGTTTGTGGGAAAACTGCAGGGCTGGGCGGGGGAAGCCTAGTTAAACATGCAGTTGTCATGAGGCAGGGAACTTCACCTTTTAGCTACCACCTCTCCTACTCTAACTGCCTTCACGCTCATCCCTTTCCTCCTTGGGAACTAGAATTTACGAATTCATTCCCTCTCTCCTGTCTTCAGTCTCATCCTGTTAACTGTCTTTTTCTCATCCACATGGAAGCACACCCAACTGTCACCCTCAAAATTCTCTTTAGCTCTACATTTCCCCTTCTAGCTACTTTGACATCTCTCTTGTCCCTTCTTAGCCAAGTGAGTCACCTATATTATTAGCACTAGTGCCTGGTAATGACACATATTGGATGGAGGGATAGATGGATGGATGGATGGATGGATGGATGGATGGATGGATGGATGGATGGATAGATGGATGGATGGATGGGTGGATGGATGAATGGGTGGATGGGTGGATGGATGCATGGATGGATGGATGGATGGATGGATGGATGGATGGATGGATGGATGGATGAACGGGTGGGTAGATGGATGGATGGGTGGATGGATGGATGGATGAACGGGTGGGTAGATGGATGGATGGATGGATGGGTAGATGGATGAATGGGTGGATGGATGGATGGATGGGTGGATGGATGAATGGATGAATGGGTGGATGGATGGATGGATGGATGGATGGATGGATGAACAGGTGGGTAGATGGATGGATGGGTGGATGGATGGGTGGGTGGATGGATGGATGGATGGATGAGTGGATGGCTGGATGGATGAATGGGTGGGTGGAAGGATGGATGGATGGGTGGATGGATGGATGGGTGGATGGATGAATGGATGAATGGGTGGATGGATGGGTGGATGGATGGATGGATGGGTGGATGGATGGATGGATGGATGGGTGAAAGGATGGCAGGCAAGCCATGGAATACTGAAGTTTGAGGCACATGCCTTAATCCTCATTAATACTATTATTACCCTCCTACATTTCTCTGGAAATTTCAGCTTACAAAATACATCAGTTATTTCAAGTGATCCTTACCCATTGCCTAGCATATAGACATTGAAGGGAAATGTTAGTACCCCCTCCCCACACTTTTCTCTCTCAGTTAGCAACCTACTTCCTTGAAGAAGGCTTGCCTGATAAATCCCGCCCTCTGGTGATTATTTCTAAGCTTTGCCCTGGGTCTGATAGCAGTAGCTGTTAATACCTATCCATTGTGGCCACATACCTGTTCCTTGGTTATTGTTCATGAGTCCCCAAGTATAGGCTAAGTGTGGAATTAATGGTTTGATAGTTTTGCCCACCCCACATAGAACATACAAAACATGAGTGGGTGGCTAGAACTGCCTGAAAAATGCTGATCGCCAATGAACATCCAGACCTAATGTATTTTCACAGGAATTACAACTACTTGCCATTTGAGGCCAAGAAGCCCTGCATCTACTTCACCAGTTCCTGGGGGGACCAGACGTTTAGGCTGTACTGGTCCAACATGCTGGAGAAAATGGCAGACTTGCTGGTAGGTGACTGCCAGGCGATGGATTTGAACATTGGGAAGTTGGAGGTAGAGAGATTCTTTTATCCACCCAGGAGAAGGTCTTGACCCCGGTTTAAATACCAATACATTGAGGTTGTTGCATCTGGAGGACGCAGGCCTCTTCCAGCCCATGGACCCAGGGAAATGAGAATACATTTTGCAAGATGCCTGGACTTTAAATCAGACTGTCTGAACTCAGATCCCTAATCTGCTTCTTACTGATGTAGGACCTAAGGTAGGCTGCATTCCTAGTCTCCGAAGGGCAGGTGTTGACAGCTTTGTCACAACAGTGATGGAGCCCGGCTTCAACTAGTATAAAATCCTGAGTCCGTCACATGGTGGACAATTTTCTACAAGATCAGGTCCAAATCCAGTTATGAAAAGGAAGGTTCAGAGTCAGCATGCAGTAATGCTTCCCAGTTCAGGCATGAGATAACAGAGGACATCTTCATTTCTAAAACAAACAAAAAATAGCTAAGTACTATTTCCGGGATGTTACAATTGGTATCTCCAGTACGATGTCTCATTCCCATCATTCCTCCCTCCACCTCCATGCTTTGTTTTCAGGAAGAAAGTATAGAAGAGGTGAAAGCCTTGGTCAAGGTTTCGGAGAAAGCACCAGAGGAGAGAATGAAGATGGTGCTCGATGACTTCATCAGTCAAAGCAGGTACCAGCTGCGTGTGGGTGCTGAGCTTCTATGGAGTCAGCTTCTAATTATCTTAGAAAATAGTCCATTTGACATGGATTCAGATGGGTTACATCCATCTTTATTTCATTCAGGAACTTAGCTGGTACTAGAGGGATTACGGTTGCTTTCTGAAACATGAGCAACTAAAACATAAAGCAAAGGGAGAAAGAAAAGAGAAGATCAAGACTTACTGCTGAGACTCTTTATGAAACAAGAAAAATGCCAGCAGTGCCCAGCATGGCTCTTTGCATTTGGTAGATGCTCAATAATTATACTGACAGTGAGGTGGATAAGTTATAGCAAATACTATTTAATAGAATTTGTCATATAACACATTAATAAGAAGTAATTAATGACTCTTTTTTTGCCAGGAGGCGCACAATACAATCAAAGGTGCAAAAATAGCATATCAGCACTGAATACTGAGTAACAAGTAACCCTCAAATTTAGTGACTTAACACGGTATTTATGATCTCACAGCTCGTGTGGGCGCAGCTGGGTCCCTTGCCCTGAGCCTCTCACAGACTGGCGTAGAGGCCTTGACCGAGTTCGCTCAAGGCTCCGCTAGGAAGGATTCGCTTCCACCAGCCCTCACTTGGTTATTTGCAGAATTCAGTTCTTCACAGACTGTTGGAGAGAGGACTTCCGTTCCTTTGCAGTGGATGGTTGGAATCAGCCCGAAGTCCTTGCCCAGTGGGCTTCTCCAACCTGCCTCTCACGACATCATTCAGTTGATGGACGGCAAAAACTAGTAGATAGGGGACAGCAAAATTCCGGTGCTCTGCTTTTATTTTATTTTATTTTTTTATTGTTGTTCAGTTACAGTTGTTCCCATTTCCCCCCATTGCTCTCCCCTGCCCTGCCAACCCCCCTTCCCCGTTCATCCCTCCCCCCCACACAGTTGGCCTTGTCCGTGGGTCCTTTATACGTGTTCCTTGGCTTGGCCCTTCCCCTTCTTTCCCCCGTTATGGTGTTCTGCTTTTTAAGTTCTAGCTTTCCTAATATCTCAACTACGCAAGCATTTTTACTTCAAAAAAAAAAAAAGGAAAGCAAAGAAATAAATATGTAGTTTTTTTCTATTTGAATTTCTTTCTTGTTTTACATTGTAGAAGCAATATATGTGTCAGTGCTACCCCTGCTGTGAGCTAAATGCCACCCGCAATTCCTTTTCGGCATCTTTAAAAAGCTTCATGGGCTCATATTTTTAGAAACTGTTTCTGGGCAGATTAATAGCTCAATAACTTTTCTATGTTGGGCGCTACTTGGGGCAATGATCGTTCCTCTTTCAAGTCTATAATCAACTTAAAAATATTCCCAGGGGTTAGACAGAGATGACAATGTTAGTTTTGGATTCGGTAAACCTGGGTTGAGAAAGCAGCTTGGACCTGAGGCCATGGAGGGCTTCCTGGCCCCCCCAGCCCATTTTGGGCGGGGCAGCTGCCTTCGGGGGTTTTCCCGGGGGAGGAACAGGCCGTTTGCACGTGGAGGTGAGGAGGCTGCCCCCAGCTGGCAGCAGGCTGCGTCTGATAGACGAGTGAACAGAGACTCGAGCTGTGGTCATCTACCCCGATTTTGATGAGGAAATAAGTTGTTTCCCCCCCTGCGAGGAAGGGAGAGAGACAAGTCAGAAGTGTCCCTCACACCTCCCTGGGCTGGTCTGTCTTGGGAGTGGAATGGACTGAAATTCCTTGTGCCTCTAGGGAAGGTGGACATGTGAAAACAAGACTCTCTCCTCAAAATATAATGCTTTTAACTCCTTTTAGAAATTAAGAGCAGATGTAACTTGACCAGAAACCCAAAGGCTTTCCAATGGGGCCTCCATTGCCCACAGGCAGGGCTCTGGGGTGGGACCCTCACTGGCCGGGGCGGCTCCTTGGACTTCCCCCTTTCGTCTCTTTTGTAATTGATTTTTTTCATCATGGAAGCACCACATGCTCATCTTACAAAAAAAGAAAGGTGCAGGAATGTAACCAGTAAAAGTTCTCTCCATTCTTTCCGCAATCCCACTCTCCAGAGAGGAGTTTCAATTTTCCTCTTGTATTTTTTCCCGAGCATTTGCAAACACACACATCCATAAAAATACTCTGCTTCTTCACGAAAGATAGCGCACACTGTGTGCAGCAGGTTGCCTTCCGCTCAGCACTGTGCCCCGGGCCTCTCCCTAGAGCAGGACGGAACAGCCGCCCTCACTGTGCAGCCACCGTGGGTGTGGGACTGTTGGCTCCTCCCTGACACTGAAGTTCTTGCCATTTCTTTGCCCCTGTAAACAATGCCCCAGTCAACAGTGCTTTGTAAGCATATACTTACAAAACTGTCCAGTTATTTTTGAAGGATAGAATTCTAGTGAAAATTTGAATTCAATTACATAGATATTTCAACGTTGACAGGTGCTATAAAATCGCCTCTGAGACATTCTAACAATGTACCTGCTCGAAGAATGGAGGAAAGTGACCGCCTCCCACATCTTCACCAGCCTGGATGACCATCACATCTTTTTAACTTTTTTTTTTTATTGTTGTTCAAGTACAGTGGTCTCCATTTCCCCCACCACTCCCCCCCACCCCAGCCATCCCCACCTCCCACCCTTGATCCTACCCCCCTTTGGTTTTGTCCTTGTGTCCTTTGTAGATTTTTAATAGATGAAAATGGTATTGCATTTAAGTTATCTCTGATTAGGGCAATATCTCATTTCTCCGTTTTAAAGCCATTTGTATCTCTTCAACTGCATTCATAACTTTTACCATTTTCCTATTGAACACATTTTTAACTCCATTCCTCAAAATGACTATTCAGTTCATTTTACAGTTTAAAAAAAAATGCGGAGACGTATCCCAGGAACGAGTCTAAGATATTTGCTTTACAAACAACCTTTCAGGCACCTTTTGGTGTGTGTTGAATTTGTAAGATGAAGGCAACCCACTTTATTTTGTGTTTGTTGATAGGAACTTGAACAGCCATCACAACAGATATGTACTGAAAGAAACTGGAAAAATGAACATCTATTCCTCCCGTAGGGTCTAAGGCATCATTTTTTCCCAGATAAGAAAAAGAATCTCATTTTGTTGCTTAGAGAAGTTCGTGCGTCACTGCTTAATCTTAAATGAAAAATCTTGGTTCTGTGACTCCATTGACTTTGCCATTGTGTTGCAGAAAGTATATTTACAAATCTCTGGAATTATATAAATGAATTTTCCCTAAGTAGGTTTCAAAATTGTTGTTCTCTTCTAGTGCCTTTATCTCTGAAGCAGAGAAAAAGCCCAAGATGTTGAACCAAACTACTTTAGATAAGAAACGACTGACGCTCTGTTGGCAGGAGCTGGTATGTGAGAATCTATTTATACTTTGAAGAGAATTGAAACGTGCTTTAAAAATAACCCTCGCGGATAAGGCATAGGTCAGAGGCTACCTGAGGATACGGTGTTCAAGGTTACACACTTGTGTGACACGGATGCGGGAGTGAGAAGGAAATGGGACCTGCAAAGGAGCTAGCATTTATTGAATGTTTACGAGAATGAGCCAGAAGCCCACCAGTCCTGTGTCCTATTCTGCTGGACTTCCCCTTGTTCCTTTTCTTGATATGCGTATTTTGTCAAAGGCTGTAGACTCTTTCACTTGACCTTCTGTCTCATAAGCTGAGAGAGCAAAAACAACAACAAAGCAAATAACTATGCTTCCTCTTCTTGGTTTCCTCCCATGGTGAACAAAGTTGTAAGCATTTCTTGCAGTGGTGCGCATTTGCAGGGGAATATGACTCAGCCATACAAAACAGTGAAATCTTGCCATCTGCACCAACACGGACCTGGAGGGTACTGTGCTAAGGGAAATAGGTCAGAGAAAGACAAATGCCAGGTGATTTCACTTACATGGGAAACCTAAAAAGCAAAATAAATGAAGAAGCAGAACAGAAACAGACTCATAGATACAGAGAGCATTTTGAGGGTGGCGGGGAGGTGAATGAGAGAGGTGGAGGGATTAAGAATTACAAACTGGCCCTGGCTGGTGTAGCTTAGTGGATTAAGCTCGGGCCTGTGAACCAAGAGATCACGGTTCGATTCCCAGTCAGGGCACATGCCTGGGTTGCAGGCCAGTTCCCAGCAGGGAATGCACAGGAAGCAACCATACATTGATATTTCTCTCCCTCTCTCCTTCCCTTCCCCTCTGAAGATAAATAAATAAAAAAAAAAAAAAAAGAATTACAAACTGGTAGTTATAGAATATAGAATATACTATAGAATATAGAATATAATGGTAGGGATATAAAGTACAGCATAAAGAGTGTCATTAATAATATTGTAGTAACTACCCATGGTGCCAGGCGGGCACCAGCCTTATTGGGGTAATCATAAGTTATATAAATGTCTAATCATGGGGTTGTACACCTGAAACTAATATAAAATTGTACACCAGCTGTAATTTTAAAATAAAAAGTGTTTTTTTTAAAGTTGTAAGGACTTCTTGAGAACAGGGCTGTAGCTGGTGCCCATCTCTGTCATGGAGACCCTGCATGGCGCAGGGTACCTTATGGGTGCTCAGTCCCTGCTGAATGAGGCATGACCGAGTCAGACCCTGGCTTATCTTACCTCCTCGCTTCAGTCCAGCCATGGCTCCAAGAGACAGTTTATAGGAGGTCACAGTAATTCTGCAAAGAAAAATTACTCAGTGTCTGACTCACCAGGAATAGTTTAAAGATGTGAGTTGTACCCAGAGAGATTAATGATTTTTTTAAAGGTCACAGCTAGTTGCTCATCATCTAGAGACTCACACTCAAGTCTCAAAACTCCTGGTCCATCCTTCTTTCCAGAAAAATAAGTGGAGGTTTGTGCGTTCCTCTTCTGTGCCTTAGGAAGGCCGTCCCCACCATGGAGGGGACCTGCCTCCAGGCCAGTTCCTCAGCACCCTGACCGCCCTCCCTGTCTCGTCAGCATCATCCCTACCTACCACCCACAGAGCTCTGCTGTCTTCTCAGCGCCCGACAGTCCTCGGCCTGAGCAAGTTCATGGTTTCACTGTCTCTGTCGTGGCCCAGCCCTGCCTCCTCATCTCCAGACCTGTATTTCCAGCCTCCCAGCGGATGTGCCCCCTGCTTGTCCCATAGCACCTCACACTCAAAAATACACACGTCCTACTCAAGCCCCATCACCTTCCCACCTGCCCTGGCTCCCCGTCCTGTGCGGGCACTGCCCGCTACACTTGTGGCTCCAAGTAGAAGCCTGAGAATCCACTTCGAATCCTTTCCTCTCACCCCAAACAGCCAGTTCGACCCCAGGCCCTGTTGATTCTGCCCCTTAAGGGCTCTGGAACTTGTCCCACTTCTTCATCCCCAGAATCACTGCCTAAACTGACTGCCTTTGTGTCTGTGTCCTGGACTGTTGTGGTAATCATGATTTAATCCCTCTTCCTAGCCACAACCACAACTGCTTTCTAAAACGCAAACCCGACCAGGTCACTGTCGCTTTCAAAAGTCACTGGCGATCTTAATCATTCGCAGGACAGTGTCCAAACTTCTCAGAGGGACAGGGCTGTCCACTCTCTTGTTCTAACCTAGCATCCCAGCCTGTCTCCCATTACTCCCCTTCCATACGCCTATGCTCCTGCCATTTTGAACCCTCAATTATTAGGTGACGTCTTATGTAATTGTTCCCTCTGTCTGATCCGTCCTTTTTCTTCTTATCTATTTATTGACTGGTTGGTTCACTTAACAGACACTTATTTTAACACCTGCCATGTGCCAGGAGCCCTGCTAGACACTGAGAATGCCTGGTAAGAACAAGGCAGAGGAGGTCCCTATCCTAGTGAAGTTTACATTTCAGTGGGGAAGACAGGGATAAACCAGTAAGTAATAGAGAAAGAAAACGATTAGAGGTTATGATAGTGAAGGAAACTTTTAAAGGCGCTGTAATGCCGTGGTGACATTTAAGTTGAGGAAAGAGAGGAAACCAGCCGTGCGGAGCCTAGGAAGAGCATCCGAGGAAGAGGAAACCCCCAGCACACCAGTCTGGAAGGATGAACCACGCTCGGCGTGTTTCAGGGCAACCCGGGGCACACTGAGTGAAGGCCTGTGGGAGAAAGCAGGGAGCAGGCAGGGCCGGCTCACACGGGGCCTTTGAAATCCCTGTGAAGTGTCTGAGACTCTTCCCTAAGTGCATAAATGTGGGCTGAGCGAACGAATCAAAGTAAACACTTTTGGATGTTTCAATCACTCATACTGAGCTCCTTGGCAGAATGTCTCAAATGATGCCGCCTTGGTCTGGAAGCATCCACCAGGCCTCTAGGAAGAGGTGGTGAGAAGCGTAACTAAGGACTTGGACTCTGGGCTCAGCTGGAGGTCAACTCCAGCTCACCTCTCAGAGCTGCATTACGCTGTGGCCCCAGCTGTAGAATGGGAATAAGAGTACCTACTCTCGTTGCTAAGGTTGCTGTGGTTGCCATGAGGATTAATATTGCAGTTAGAGCATTGCCCAGCCCAGAATAAGAGCTCAATACATTTTAGCTGCTATTCGTATAGTTGTTGCTAGTATCAGAAAACCTACATTCAGGCCTTGTCTACCAGAGCTATGGGACCCTGACAAACTTCTGACTTCTCTGGGCCTCAGCTTCTCATCTGTCTAAGGAAAGTGAGATGATAGTCATGGCCTCTAGACTCCTATGAAATTTCTATTAAAGGAGCAGCATGCTCAGTGGGGGGCCCCACCGTGAGTGGCTCAGTGTGGAGCTCATGCGCACCTTCAGGATTCTCCAGCAACAGGGCAGTGCCTGTTGTCCAGATTTCTAGAAAGATCTGCACTGATTCTTGTCTTGTTTTAGGAGGCGATGGCCAAGAAGGCCAAGGGGATCATTCAGCAGCAGAAGAAAAAGTTATCACTCGATGAAATGATCCATGAAGCCCAAAATTTTGTGGAAAAAATCCGCTTTCTTGTGGATGAGGTAATGAACTCTAATAGCAATCCTCCTTTGGAAGATCAGACTGGACGGCTTCCTGGTGGCATCTGAATGTTTGACAAGGATGAGAGATAGGGCAGTATTGTCTCCTGAAGCCTGCAGAGCTGAGCAGGCACCGTTAGTTTAGGGGTGAAAAACGAGACTTTAAAATTAAGCCAACTAGCTACAGCTTTATTGATTTTTTTTTGAAAAACGAAGCTTGAATATTCAGCAGAAATAAAAAGCATGTTCCTTAACGGACTCAAGAAAAGTCGAAATTAGCACAGGATCTTTGATAAGTTTTCAACAGAGGGTTTAAACTCTTGGCCAGTAAAGGTTAAATCAGCTTCTCATTTTTAAGTTAGTTGTAACCAGTGTCTTCTGGGGATTTCTAGAATGATCTAACAGTGATATTTGCTTCTGTCAGACACGGGGTTTGTGTTGGGAGGTTGCTTCTGTTGTTCTCAAAGGTTGTATTTCTTGTCAATCAACCATTCTCTGCAGGCATAATAAAGAGTGAGACAGGCAGTCATTCTGGCAGAGGCAGGGACTTGAATAAACACCCAGAAGGCTCAAAGCAGGCATCAGGGCTTCAGGTCTGTGACTGGCCAGCCCCGTGGCCAGGAAAATGTTTGCTTCCACATGGGAGCGGGGGGGAGGGATGCCCTGGGAGGATGCCAGTTACACGAGGATTTCAAAATACAGAGCAACCGCCTCCAGCCCGGCAGTGCTGCAGCCAGGTCAGGACAGTGCGCTTCCCTTGTGTTCGGCAGCTTGGGGTTCGGAAATGCACGGTTCAAACTCCCATGTCACAACACAGGCCTCCTGGCAAGGATCTCTGCAATTCCTGTGTTGACCAGTCAATTCTAGAATCTCATTTTCTGTGCAGTTTAGGCAAGTTTTTCCTGAATAACCCCTTAAAATGGAGCTAAAATGCTTGCAATCCTATTTTAGGTATAAAGTCCATGTGACATTGTTTTCCCTTCTAAGAGTAAATGGAAAGACATTCATACAATTTGTTTTATTTGAATGTTCTGGAAATGTTACCTGGTTCTTAGGAGGCCCAATGCTTGAAGCTAAATCACTATTACAAGATTGGGGGGGGAGGGAAATCCATGGGAAAGTGTAGAAAATGTTTGTTTTACACATGGAGAAAAGCAGGCCACTAAAGACGCCACACCTTTGGTCCAATTTGCATATCGTTAAAGTACAGTGAGCGGTTTGGCGAATGGGGTTCACATGGACTGCTAATTCAGACCCAAAGCTTTCTCTTTTCAAAGAAGCTACATTTCACTGCGTGATTGCAGAGATGTTTTAGGATCAGAGAACTCTGGGCATGCGCTTATTAACAGCCCGTCAGATCCCTTCCCCTCCATCTCTACAGCCACAGCACACCATCCCCGACGTCTTCCTCTGGATGCTCAGCAACAACAAGAGGGTAGCATACGCCCGCATCGCCTCCAAAGACCTGCTCTACTCCCCCGTCAGGGAGCAGATGGGCAAGTACTGTGGGACCATCAAAACTCACTTCCTCAAAGTAAGTCTGCACTATTTTTGACTCAAAGATGGGGAATCTCTGGGGTTTTTTCCCGGTTTGCTCAGCATTCTTAGTGTGTGTTTATATCTCTGACTCTTCCCCAAGGCTTTCAGAGGTCTAAGGAATACAATTTAATCCATAACAGAATGCCAGGCTTAATACTTATTAGCTGTGCGACCTTGGGTGAGTTATTATAGTCAGCATTTCTGCGTCTCCTGTTCTTCAATCAGATGGAGGTGGTGTTGAGAATTAAGCGGGTGCCTGCGTATAAAGAACACAGAGCGTACGTCACCCAGAGTAATCACCCAGTGACCACGGGCATTCAGACAAATGGGCATCCCGCATCCAGGGGACGTTCCTGGATTCTGTCCCCTTCGTACCCAGCGAAGTGTCTGGGGCTCTGTATGCTGTTTTCCATCATGCATGTAAAATGACTTCAACAATTCTGCCCCTGTAATGATTGTAACTGAAAAAGGGCATTTTTACCCAAGTTACTCGCCACAAACATCAGGATTTTTCTTCCACTTGCTCCATCCAAGAAATTCTGGGGTCACAAGAAACATTTATTTGTCTTAAAAATAGCAAAGCATTTTAGAAGGCTCCGTACTAAAAAACACTAGAAAATCAGTGGCGTGCTGCTCGCCTCCTAAATATTTCGATGTGTCCTGGCATTATTTAAAATGAGAACAAAGAACAACTGCAAATAAAGCCAGAGGCTGCATAACTGGCTTCTTTATCTGTATTTTGCTTTCACCATCGGGATGGTCTCGGGTGATGGCTTCGTGAATTCCGTTGAATTCAGTTGTACTGACATAATGGCACATCTCAATAAGATGACTCAGCAGAACTATCTTTAGTCCTGTTTTGATCATCACCCCCTGCCTTTCACTCCCTTCCTGCCGACTCCCTGGATGCTCTTCTCCTCCCTGAACTGGCAAATCTGAAAGAAAGGATGAGCCACGCCAGGGAGACAAAGTCTTCGCGCACCTGCCACTCACCCCTGTGTCTCAGCGGGGAGTCGGGAGGTGCAATAAGACAGAGGGGGTAAATCTAAAACCTCCAGGCCAGAGGTTTCTCACAGCTGATTCCAGGGAACGACTATCCTTCAAGTGGCTCTGTAAACATGCCGTGTTTGGCCACCTCTGGGAGGTGGTAGTTAGTCCGTCCCTCGGAGTGTCACTCAAGAGGCTCTGAGAAGTCCTGCAGTCAGGAAACGCCTTCAACTCTGACAACCCAGTCTTGCTGATCTGATTCATCTAGGAGAGCGACGAATGAATTTTAGGGAGCCACCATTCTTAGGGGCCCAGTTTGGGGAATATTAATCTGGAGGAAATGAAGGTGCCTCGTCCGAAGGAGCATGGCTAAGTAACGGTAAATCTATAACAGCACCCGGGGTTTGATGGTCCCTGGTTCCATGCTCTTTCTTTTTCTCTAATTTAAATATACTCACAATACTACTAACAATGCCGGAACAGAATTCGTTGAGCTCAGCCCAATGCACCATCCCCCAAAACGAGTTCTCCCCCTTCTGTCTCATACCCACAGCGCCCCCAGTGGCCAAAGGGCAGGAAAGGCGTTCATTCATTACTAAAAGGAAACTTCCTATGCACTTAGAGCCCAGCCAGAGGTGATGCTCAGCCTTCTTTCCTTTTCTCCTGGAGGCGCCTCTCTGCACCGGTTCACCCGACGTTAACTCCCAGAGGATCTCATTCTCGCCCCCTTCCCTCTCCTGGCTTCTGCTTCATACCCCTGGGTCAGTCTCTTCTTCTCAGGCCTCCAGTTTTCCATCCCGCTCTCCCCTGGATGCAGCAGACAGTAAAACCGCCACAAGACAGACAAACCGTTCTCTTACTAATACCGACGGACCGGCTTCAACATCTTTCTCTCCCTTTTCTGACTGGCCAGGATCTCTCTGTTTTAGCCAGCTGGCATCCGCCAGCACCCCAAAGGAGGTGGGCAGGGCATGGGAGAGGTGAAGACTTTAGCTTTCTGTCTCATGCAGTTTTTAAACATGGGTGATCACAGTTTCTCAATGCACATTTGCATCCTTTCATTATTTTTCTCATTTTTTTTACCCCTGCCTTACCAGGCTATTCGCAACAAATGTTGCCGGTGCTGGTCAGGGTACCGCGGCTCGTGTGAGACAGGGGAGTGGGGAAGAGGGAAGGGAGGGGAAGGCACACCCAGGCTAGCAATGCCTGTGAAGTTAAAAATATTGTTACTATTATTATTATTAGAAAAAAATAGATATATAATTCAACAAATTTTTACTGAGTGCTTTCTGGGTGCCAAGCCCCCTCTTAGGCATTGGGCAGCACTGTGAACAGACAAAATTCCTACATGTCTACGAATGGCAGAGGGTTGCTTTTATTACAACAAAATAGCTTTAGGTGCTCAATAAATATTTGTTTTATTAAACAAGTGCTCAGTGCATCTTAGCTATTATTATTATTATTATTATTATTAAAGTGATGAATTGGGAATTATTTCTTATAAATTTGAGAATTGTAAGCTGCAGAGTGGTTGTCTTTACCAACAGCAAAATGACCATTTTTGCTGTTTGTAATCTGGATACAGAATGCATCCCAACCCCTAAAGAATCAAATCCAAACTCCTCCACATAACCAGCAGGTTTCCTCAGCCTCATCTGGGTCATTGTCCGTCCTAGCTCTTTTATTCTCTGAAAGCTCTTAGCAAAACCATCACTGGCACAGAGCATCACTGAACATCAGCCCATATTACACTGTGAGTTCCTGCCCCCGTATCTTTGTTCTGCACTTTCCTCTCCCTGGGGTGCCTTCTCCGCTGGTCCAGCTCCATAACACTGATTCAAGCCCAGCGAAATATATGAGTCTTAAAGAAAGGATGGAAGTATCTACTGCTACTTTTCTGCTCCTGTAGCATTTTCTCTCTTACACTTGACTTTGCATTTGAGTAAGTATGCAAGCTGACCTCCTTGTCTAGATGTGAGATCTTGGAGGGAGGCCAGGGCTGTGTCTTGGTCTTTGTGATGCCCTCCTGACCCCACTCCGTCAGCAGTTCCTAGGGGCACTTGTAGTAGTTGCCGAATTGAGTTGCTCAAAATCCACTTAAGGCACGCACAGAGCAAGACAAGAAAGTGGGCAACTATGCTCAATTTTGGACTCAGGGGCTCTCCATGGGTGCCTTGGGAAAGTCAGAGCAAGTTGTAGTTTCTTGTAGTAGGATTTTGTGATTCTCTATGGAAAAGAAGTGATGTAAAAGAAACAGGACAGCACTGATTGAAAATCCTTAGAAATACTAAGAAAAGGCACTTAGAAGGGTCCAAAAAATCTGCAGAGGTTGTCATCCTCAGAGTGAAGGGCTTGCCAGCAACCCTGAATGCAGCCAGATCTGGGGCCTGGGACTCCTTGAAGGGGACAAGGAGTCTCCTAATCCTGGAGATGGGGGAGGGAATTAGAAACCCCACTGCATGAGGAAGGGGTGAAGGAATGGGAGGTATTAGTCTGGAAGAGAGAACATGGAAGGGCAGGTAGGTTCCTTCAAACACATGAAGGTCTGATCTATGAAAGAAGCACCTGAGTTCTTCTGAATGAAGCAAAGAGGTACAGGTGTGGCTGGAGCTCTGGGCACTTGGAAGGTCTGGGAAGACAGATTCCAGCTCAGTGCAGAAAGAGGCAGGCTGTAAGGGTTCAAAGTCCAGGGTCTAGGTCTGAAGTCATCTCTCTTGGGTTTGAGTCCTGGCTCTGTCACTTAAAAGCTGAGTGTTCTTTGTGAACTTACCTAACGTCTCTGAGCAATGGGGGCAATAACCATACCTATCAGTTAGATTTACATGACCCAAGGCTCAGAAGTGCTTAACACAGTGTCTGTCTAAGCTTCAGGCCCCACTACACCTGAATCCGCCTCCGGAGCTGTGCATTGTGGCAACTGGGGTCATTGGTCTCATTTCGTTATGAGATGGGCTCCTGAGAACTGCTGTCTGCATACCCCCTGGGCATGTCCCTAGGTACCCCGGAAGGACCTCCTTTCCCAAAGAGCGAGGCCCATGCTCGGCTCTTATTAATGCGGTGGGCTTCCCTGCGACCTTTCCGCAGCTCCCTGGAAAACGGCCTGCTGGCTGGTCGGTGCAGGCGAAAGTCGACGTGTACCTGTGGCTGGGCTCCACCAGACACTCAGGCGCCGTTTTGGACAACTTGCCAGCAGGCTATGAAGCAGAACTGTCATCCACAGTGGCCGGCACCGGCCACCCTCCAGGCAGCCTGGTCTACCAAGGTAGGAGGCCCACGGGCAAGCGGCTCGTTGGGTGTCTCTGGTGGGCTCCTGAGAAGACAGGGAGGAGGGGGACATGCGTGTGCTGTTTGTGCCTTATTTTAAGGTCACCTTATTTGCCTTCTTTTAATATAGTTTCTAAATTTTCTTCCTCACCTTCCAATGTCTGATGTAAAACAATAAAGTCAAGTCATTGAACACATCTGAAATGAACACTGATATTTTTCTGTTAATGGAGAAAAAGCAATTGGCGTTTCTTTGCAGGCAGACTATACAGATTAAGTTTGAATATGAAGCCAAAGCTGTGTTTTATATAAATGCCAGCGCGTCCTTGTGTTGGCCTGACCTGCAGAACCGCAGCAGAGCTTCCCTGTGCGCGGCACTGGGGCCCTGCTGGGGCCGCAGCAGGCACTCACCGTTCCTCGTGAGGACCCGATGGAAACTGCTGTCAGGGAGGTCTCTCGTGTTTCTCTAGCTCGTTTCTTGGCTTGGTTGCTTTAGAATTTTATTTTTTTAAATCCTCACCCGAGGATATGCTTATCGATTTTAGAGACAGAGGAAGGGGGAGAGAGAGACAGGGAGAGAGAGAAATATTGATGTGAGAGAGAAACAGTGATCATTGTCTCCTGTACATGCCCCAACTGGGGATGGAACCTGCAACCTAGGTATGTGCCCTGACTGGGAATCGAACCCACAACCTTTTGGTGTATGGGGTGATGCTCCAACCAACTGAGCCACCCAGCCAGGGTCTGGCTTGGTTGCTTTTAGAAATTCAGATTGCTTTATGTAATCCTTTCTCCTCTGTAGACATTTTCTATGAGTGCCATCATGCTTACATTTCCATATAATTTTAGATTTTGTTGTAAGTATTAGTGCTTACAGTCGCACTTTGCTTGTTTCCAAATTGATTCAATTTGCAGGATCTCTTGCTGCTGAGTTCCGATATCGTAGAGCAGTTTCACCTTCACTTCGCCTGAAGCTGAATTCATTTCAGGCCGTTTTCCAGGCCGCTTCGCATTTTAAAATGAGCCAATGTTGGAAACCTGGGAGGCCTGTCTACACACCCAGGCCTCCTGTGTCGCACAAGGCTCCTCCGGTGTTGGATGACCTTGACTGCCAGGGGAATCTAAGGGCCCAGTAGTTAGAGAAGAAAAGCTTCTGGAGACAGCACCTACCACATGCCAAGCATGGTAGATCTAATTTATTTCTCACATCGATCCTGGGTGGTTTCTTCATTTTACAGATGAACAAAGGGTGTATCAGAGATGCTTAGAAATTGCTCAAGATCACACAGCTTGGAATTGATAGGGCAAACAATCTCCAAACCTTGCTTTATTTCCGCTGTCCCACTGTTTCCCATCCTGTCTTTAGAGTTTTATTTTTGGGTGAAAAACATCCACATGGGGTTATTTCTGTAGACACTACCTCTAGAGACCCAAGGTACCCAGACACATTTGCTGTCCCAGCCACTAACAATTCAGAGGAGAGACAAGAGTTTTCCAACAGGGTCCTGGTCCTCTGCAGCATGTTTTCATGGGGTGAGCTAAGAGAATTCCTCGGCTGTGAGCTTCTCCAGTCTTACCTGGGCTTCCCCACTGAGCCCCAGTCTGTCGCCACCTGCAGCCCTCTCTCTGCCTCCCATCCCATCAAACAGGCGTGCTCGCTCCTGCCTTTATGGTCCCATGTCCATGTGCATCTCCCTCAGACACACAGCCCTGGTCGCTGTTACTGATTGCGGCATTTGTGTTATCTGTTGCCCTCCCACTGGAGCTCCCCACGGGCAGGAGCTGCCTTAACTACTCAGAACCCATAGAGACCAGAACTGTACCTGGCACACAGTAGGTGCTCAAAGTGACCTCAGCTGGCCAATGGAAGACGGGATGAATGGACGACTCAGGACTTAATTAAGTTTATTGAAGCAAATCCATTTGTGGAGAAGCCCCTTTCTTACACACACACACACACACACACACACACACACAAGTGCAAACAGAAGAATTACTAGGAATTAAAATGTGGTATTTTTGGAAGAGAAGGCGATTTTGGAATCTGACAGAAATGAAATCCAGGCTCTGGCATTTCTTAGCCTTGTAGACGTGGAAAAGTATTTTAGCCTTTTGGTGAGCCTTTTCCCTCATCTACCAAGTGGAGATCATTATATTCATCTCACAGGGTTGTCATGGAGACTAACCCCCACAGTGAGAGCACCAGGGAGAGTGCCTGGCTCCCAGGTGCCCATCAACACGGCCTCTTCGCTGCGTCCATTGCGGCCTCCGGCGCTGGTGGTGCTGTGGTCTCCTCTGCCCGTGTCTGGATAAACGCACAGACTCACTTCACACACAGACACCCACGAGCGCTTACTGTTCCCGAAAGCCCACTAACGCCCACGCTTTCCCCTGTGTGTCCACAGACCGGCATGTCTTTCAGCTGAGAGCGCACATGTACCAAGCCCGGGGCCTGATCGCGGCCGACAGCAACGGACTTTCAGACCCATTCGCCAAGGTCACGTTCCTTTCCCACTGCCAGACCACAAAGGTAACCAGGGAAGCCCGCCTGCTTTCTTCCTGCATCCCACAGCTGATCCACAGCAGACCCCAGGAAAGGAAAAGCATGGGTCCATGGCAAGTTCCTGTGTCTCTGGGTGTGTAGGAGTTTCAGACTCAAAACCTCATGTGCAAGGAAGGACGGACATGGGGTCTGTTGCTCCAGCGCGATCCATTGTCCTGAAGCGAAGAGAGCAAGTTTCTCGGACAAAGGAAGGGCGGCAGGAAAAGCAGAACCTGGCTCTGAGAGCTCCTCCTGCTGAAGTGCCAGGCACAGGGTCAGGTTTAGTGGGGGGTGAACAAACATGGGAACCGCACCCAGACACCGCAGAGGCTCGTGATCCAGTCTCACTGAGGGGTCCTGGTGGGGAGGAGGGTTTTCCAGCTTTGCACCGCCACTTCCTGCTTACCAGCTGGGGGCCTTTGCACACTCTCAACATCCCTGCCGTTGAGTGTCTCTCTTCTGCCAAGTACAGCTTCCTGATGGATGCGGTGAGGGCTGATGGAGAAAGACGCAGACCTGTTTCCTCTGTGCTTTCTCCCCCTTCTGTGACCTAAGTGTCGGTGCGGGTCCACTAGGCTTCTCATTCGATCCTATCCTCTAGGATTTACTCTGTTCGCTGCGGGTGCTCTGTTCTGAGAGAGGGAAGCTCCATAAAGGGTGTGCCCGTCTCTGAGGGGAAGACAGAGGACACAGCAGATGAGCGGAAGTTTCGTTCTAGCTCATCTACTTTCTAGCTGCATGTACTCACTAAACCTTGTTCTGTCATCTTAAAATAGTGCTATTGTGAAGAAGAAAAAAGTTAAGGGAATAAATGATTGATGAATGGTAGCCATTATGTTGGTTGATGTTAGAGGGCTGACATTTCTTTCCAAAGTGAGGCCTGTCATCTGGGTGACAGGTGAGACTGCGTTTTGATTTATGACGTGCAGACCGAGATCATAAGCGAACCAGCACTGAGGGTACTTCACCAGCTCTGGCTGTTGTCTGCTCTGTGCCAGGCCCCAGGCTGGGCGGGCTCAGGGGAGCTGGGGGACCAGTGCCTGCTCCTGAGTAGTGTGTGGTCTGGGCACGAGACGGGCAGGCCTCCCGACAGGCGAGTCAGCTACACTGTGATGAACCCCGTAGTGCTGGGCCTCCAAGGGGCGCTGAAGAGAGGGCTTAGCTCTGTCTGGAAGGGGAGCTGAGAGAGACCTTGGAGGGAAGGTGACTCCACTCCCAGTGAGTGAGCGTGAAATCCAGAAGAGTGCAGAGTACTTTCTCCTTTCTGTCTGGAGAGGTAGCACATCAAGTGTAGTGATCAAAAGTCTAGACTCTGGAGCCACATTGCCTGGGTTCAAATCCGAGCCCTTCCAGTTATTGGCTGTGTGATCTTAAGCAAAACCCTCTCTGTCCTCAATTTCTTCATCTGTAACAGATGGAGATGACACTGATATACCTGTCACAGGATAAAACATCCAGGACAGTGCTTTGCCTATCACAGCTTCTATGTGACTGCTTGTCATTGTTGTCACTGAGGCTTCCCACCAGGCAAGGGTGGACCTCCGGGCCCCTCCTCTGCCAGCCACAGCTGTGGAATCCAGGTGCACAGAGGGGATCTCAGAGCCCAGGGTGCAGCAAGGGGTTTGATTGAGCTCCCTGGGCTGCCGTGTGATTACGTTCTAGTCTGTATCTCCGTCTAGTATCTTCATTTGATTTAGACCCATCTCTCAAAGGAACAGATGGCATTAGCTCATCAAATAATCATTTGAAAGGGAAAACAGGTTCCACTGAGCCCTGGACTTTGCTTCCATACTTTGAACTAAGTACCTAATTCTTGTTAATAATAACAGCTGCCGTTTACTAAAAGCTCCCTATGTGCCAGGCGTGATGCCCAAGCATTTTCCATGCCTTGTTTGCTACACCTCATTGCAACCCAAAGATGGATGTTGTTAGTGTGCCCATTATGCAGATGAGGTAGGTAAGGCTTGGAGACCTTATTGGTAGAAGGTGGTAGAGCCACGAGGGATATCCAGGTTGGTCCAATTCCAAAGTCACTTTGCTTAACCTTTCTGCTTCCATTTCAGTAAGAAAGGGCTCCAGTTTCCCTCTCCTGTTCCAGGGTTGTGCGGCCTTGGAGGGACTGATCTGTGGGTGGCATGGCCCCCATCCTGCTCATTACGATGGGGAGAGCTGAGCTTAGGGTCATACCTGAGCTCCATCAGTTCACCTGGTAGCTCTCGTCTAACTGGCCACGTGGAGCTCAGGGAAAACAGTTTCCAAAGGGCTGGTCCTGCAAACCAGTCCTCTATGAATGACTAACCGGGTCAAAATAGTTTAGAAGATAATCCAGACGTCACTGAAGATGGACGTGGGACTTAGAAATCCTGTGGTGACTGAAGGATAAAGGGAAAGGGAGAAAAAAGAAAGCTTTGGGGATAGCAGAGGCCAGGCACTCGGTGGCTAAGAGGAAGTCTTAGAGGAGCAGAGGGGGGATCTTAGAGGGTGAAGAGCATGGAACCTGAGATTTCAAACAACTCGAGTGATGCTGAGTCCTGAGGACATGGATGGTCTTTTGTTAGAAGTAAGTACCCTTCTAGTGAGCCAAGACTGACACATAGTAGGAGTTCAGCAAATGTTTACTCATTTATAAAAGAGTGTTGGTGGGGTGGAGTGGGGTGGGTCACAGACACTTACTGAGCACCTACTGTGTTCCAGGTACTTAATATGCTTTGTCTCGAACGATGGTTATAACAACTCCGCAAGGTAGGCGCTAGCCCCATTTACATGAGGAAAACCCTGGAAGGGAGAGGTGGAGTCACCTGCCCAAGGTGAATGAAAGGCGCCCGTGAAACTAGTGTCCACTGCAGGGGTACCTGAGGTTAAAGCCATGCTCCGTCCACGTTTCCTCCGTCCGTTTTTAAAGTTTTAGCTAAATGGGACTATCATCTCCCAAATAATGTCATGTAACATCATTACAATAAATAACTCTTTAAGGTAGCCCCAAAGAAATAAGCTGGTGGTGGACACCTTGGCAGTGACGTGGAAGAATATATTGTTGTTTGAGTGAGGTGCACGGTACCTCTTGAAGGTAGCCGTGGTCCTCTCACTCACGGGAACAACCCTGAGGGTAAGCCGGCGCCCTCCCATTCATTCACGTACGTCACAGGTCCTGAATAAGTACGTGTGGAATGGATGAACGCATGTGTGCTGACCTCTGGAATCTTATCGAGTGGCATGTACGGCCCAAAGCGCCAAGGAAGACATCAAAACATTTCTGTAGGAAAGATACTGTAAGGGTCATAAATGGCTTTGGTATCACACCGTACGGGTGAACACTGAAAAACAGATCACATTTCTATTTTTAAAAGCAACGTGAAGACACGTGGTGCTTTGTGATTTAGTCACAGACACGGGCTAGCTTTGTGCCGTGACTCCTTAACTCCTGCTTATAGGCTGCTTGAAACGCTTCTTTGTTCAAAAAGTAAGATTTTTCTCTGAAAGGTTATGTCAAAAATGTTACTGTGTTCGAGGCATAAAATATCCCATGAGCAGAAAAGCAACAGAAGAAGGAAATTGTGAAGTGCACACTGTATTTATGACTCAGATAAAGAAGACAATGAAAAATCGCTTCGTGACCGAGGTGCCAATGACTCACACTGTGTCTAGAAGTGCACTTGATGTAAAATTCTAACGTAACCGTTTTATTTGGGCTTTGGAACCTGGGCAGTTAATCCAGGCCAGCTCTCTCCCTGATCTCTCCTGGAGTGAACGGTGAGAAGTCGAGGTGCAGTTCAGAGGTGGTGTGGAAATTTCCCCAGGACCCAGCAGTCTCTGCCGTGTTCACTGTGAAATCACCCATTGGCCCGTGCAGCCTGGAAAAAAGGAAGATACGGCTGTGGCCTCTTTCCAGGAGTGACCTCGAATAATTAGGGGGCAGTTTCTGTCCAGGTGCAGAATCCACCCATTCTGCCAACCACCTGAGCCCTTAGCTCTCTGAAACTCATGTGTTCCCAAACATCCAATTAAACAGAGTAGAGGATGCAAACCCGGCTACAACTCCCTTCTGAAGGTACCATTTGAAGGGCCTGGCAGGGGGCGCTGTGAGCCACTTCTAGGTGTGCTTCTCATGGTTCTGGACCAAATATGCAGTTGTGGTCCTTCTTTGTCCTTTGGTTTCTCCATCTGAGTAATGGGTACAACCAACTACCAAGACCACAGTTTGCTAAGGTAGAAAGAATGATGCCATGCAAAATGGTAAGGATTATTTTGAAGATGCTGGTTTCTTCAATGCAGTCAAATAAATATCCATGATACAATAGAATTCTGTAAAAGGAATATTAGCTTTAAATCCCACTTTAGAGTATTTGATGACAAAATTGTATTTGCTCACAAGTGGAGAATCACCAGATATCCCCCACCCTCAGTTTGCCCCTCCATGAAATAGAGATAACATTAGCATCCACTTGGCGAGATAGATGCGTTAGCAGTCTGGGCTTTGGTACCAGAGATCCTGGTTGAATCTCGGTGCTGCCACTTGCTGGCTCTGGACAAGTGAGCCTCGGTTGCCTGGTGTAAAACGTGAATGGACAGCTGTATGCACCTCCCAGAACTGTGAAGTCTGCATGCGACAGGGCATGTGAAGTGCAGCAGCCGGCACGTAGTAAGTGCTCAGTAAAGGGTAGCTGGGCTTATCATCACAGCACTTGTGTGAGGATTGAGTTGAGATGATGTATGCACATAGGATATTGAACATTGGAGGGGCTCCATCCAGGTAAGTGTCTGCAGGGCGAGGAATCTTTTCATCCACTAGTATCTAGTGCGTAGTAGGACACCCGTTTACATTGCCCCTTGAATGTTGAACGAGTGAGCAGTGATGACGAGGATGCGTTCTCTTTGCTCTTCCTAAGTGACTACTGAACGCATCTCCGAAGCCCTACACCCCAACCGAAGGATCGGTTGCTTTTCTTCCGGCCCCTCCTTCCAGGTCATTTCCCAGACCCTCTCCCCGACCTGGAACCAGATGCTGCTGTTCAATGACGTGGTGCTGCACGGGAGCCAAAAGGAGCTGGCGGAGTCCCCGCCTTTGGTGGTGGTGGAGCTGTATGACAGTGACGCGGTGGTGAGTGTCCCAGGACTGTGCTACCTGTCTTCGCTAACTAACTTCATTTAAGCAGCCTGTTAATGCTCGGGATCTCGATGTGCTTGGTGGCCGTCCTGGCCTGGGGAAATGATGCATTACAGAACCAGGGAAACTGGCGATGACCGTTTGCTTCATTCACTAAAGGGTTTTTCACCTGGAGTTCCATTTTGACTACAGTTAAAATAGGATCTGGGTCACAGAACTCCAGTTGACATACACGGCTTCAGGAACAGGTACTTTATGAGCATCCCCCACCAGTTCCCCGTCCTATTTCTGCTTAGTAAAAATGCCTGTGCCTTTTGAAAACAGGAGGCGTTTACTGATTTTGCCTGGCTGGAAGGAAACGGAAGGCTATTGTCACCAATTCAGCCTTTGTAACTGGGTTGTTTTTTTCTGGGTTGTTGCTTCGGAATCCTGAAATGCTTTCATCTCTATCCCATTTCTGTTATGATGTGAACTAAACCTCTTTCTCTCCAAAGAAATCTGTGTTCTGAAATGTTAAATAGATTAAGAAGCTTACTGGAGATTTATTTTTTGCTAATTACAAATCAAATCCTTTTTTACATTAAGAAGTCTAAAATGAAAGGCAAAGGTGTATTTATTTCCTCTGATGTCTCTATCTACCCCCTCGGGAAGCTGCTGAAGCACAAGGGTATTAAGTGCAGCAGTTTTCCAAAAAGCCTTCCCTCAGCTCCCTCATCTGCTCGCCCAGAGCATCCTGGCCGCTCACAGCTCGACCCAAGGTCAGGAGGAAGTTAGGATGGGAAAATTGTAGGAGGTGACTGGGTGCCTTGGAGAGCACAGATCTCCCTCTTGCTTCCTAGAGAAGAAAACAGAGACCCAGAAAGGTCAAATGCCTTGTTCAAGGTCACAGCCAGCTGGAGGCAGAGCCTCCTGTGTCCACTCTTTGCTGCACATGTGGGTGTGGCTGCTGTGGCTGTACACCTTTAGAGACACGTCATTCTCCTCCACCTCTGCCTCTCTCTCTGTGTCCGCCCCCCGGACCCCGGGTGCTGTTCCGCCAGTTGTAATTTGGAGCTAGATGTATATATATACGGAATGTGAGTTCTACTCTGGGGCATGTAGTATAGATTTTCTGTCGAAACAGCCATAAAATAAGCACCTTTTCAATTTTGCCCCTAGCAACGTGGCTCTAATACTGAGTATTTTGTATTTGAAAACCGTAACAACAATCAAACACCTTTGAAAGCTCCTCCTAAACCAACCGGCTCCATGGACTTCCCTTGGTTGTCCTTTGCCTTTCAGACTCCTGCTAGGTCTCCATTCCCGGACTGCAGGTCCCACCCCACGCCAAAACCTTCACAGAAAAACAAGCTCACATTCTTACATCTAACAGAAAAGGAAATGAAGGAGAGAGATAAAAGTATGAACACTTTGTACTTTCTTCCAGGACAGACGCATATAAACTGCAGCTACACGGGGCCCACAGCCCTGCGGTGACGGTCAGATTCTGAGGTTCTCTCTTTGCCAGACACGTGGTTTCAGTCTAGAACTTTCTCTCCTTCCATAGTGCCTTGTGCACTCATTCCTCTTTAGGGTCTGCGGGCTGTGGAGGAAATGAGTTTATTTTTGGCAAATTTCTTTTTTGGGTTTATGTTGACTCTTTTGTTTCCAGGGCTAATTTTAATTATTCCCAGCTAGATCATGGACAAAATGAGTACACAGCACATCCCTGCCTGTACCCAGGCTAGGAACAGGTCTGGCCCTACTGGGGACACCAGCAGGCAGCTTTGTTTCTG
The DNA here is from genome assembly GCA_028533065.1 of Trachops cirrhosus. Taxonomy (NCBI): domain Eukaryota; kingdom Metazoa; phylum Chordata; class Mammalia; order Chiroptera; family Phyllostomidae; genus Trachops; species Trachops cirrhosus. The sequence continues at coordinate 114,982,903 of CM052544.1, forward strand.
AGTGTGACCACACTAAACCTCATTTCCAACTCACCCAGGCTTCCTTCTACAGCCAGGAATGCAAGTGCTGGTTCATGAGTCGAAACGCAACAAAGCCGAGCAACTGCTAAAACCCAGCCTCAGCCAGAAGGGAGCGTGGGTGCTGTCCTCGGACTTCAGACATCATTAATTCAACAGCTCTCACTCAATAAATATGTAATGAGCACCTGCCCCGTGCCTGGGGACACAGTGGTGAATCAAACAGGCAACGCTGTCTGCATGGAGCTTACATTCTAGGGGTTCCTGAGATAACAGCAAGCGAAGCAGCCCCAGGCCCTAGCCGTATGCTGCTCCTGGGCCCGTGGAGCCGAGCCGTGCTCCCGGGAGCAGGTGTGGGAAGAGGCAGGAGGTAATGCCAACTAATAGTTCTTAAACTTAGGGACCACATCCATCCATACATACAAAATATTTTAACACCCTCTTTTACTACCCAGAAAAATAGAGTAGAATTGTTCTGTCATTTAAACATACTGACCTTTATCACCATCGCCACCATCATTATGATCGTCATCATCTTACCATGTGTCGAGCACTCATTGTGTACCAGTCACTGTGCAAAGCACGTACGTCACTCTATGAACCTCCACGGCCTTATTCATCGGCAATGGTGTTAACCCCTTTGAAGGTATAAGACTCAAAAAAGGTTGAGTAATGCCCAAGGCCATAGGGTTGCCGACTCCAAAGCTCATGTGCGGACCACAATAGTTTCCTGCTTTTGGATTGTTTATTGCCACCTCATTTCTTCTTTTCCCCTTCAGGTCTACCCTAGATGATTATTTTAACTTTAATCCACTGAGCTCTATATGCTGAGGAGGGACATAATCCCTAAAATAGTCTTGGGCCTAGAAGTCCCTAAGGTGATCCTCTTAGAGTTTTCCCTGAGAGCCCAAGCCTTGGAAAGGGATGAGAGGACAGTAGCGAGAGGGAGACACTGAGGCTGACAGTTTTGTGAAGGTTATTTACAAAACTGTCCTGGTGCAGGCCAGAGCCAGGTAGGTGGCCATCAGGGTCCAAAATTCATTTTGTTTCTGCCTCAGGGAAAGCCGGAATATTTGGGGGCCACCGTGGCAGCTCCTGTGGTGAAACTGGCGGACCAGGACTATGAGGCACCCAGGCTGAGCTATCACCCCATCTTTTGTGGGAACCTCTCTGGAGGGGACCTCCTTGCCGTGTTTGAGCTGTTACAGGTAAGTGAAGTAGAAGTGACGGCTGCACTCGTCATGGTCTGTCTGGTCTACCTGGCCAGAGACACAGCCTCACTGGAAATGCACTCCAGTGAGACTGCCTGGCCCCTCCCTGCTGTCCTGTATCTCCTTCTGGAGATCTGGGAGATGCCACTTAAGAACACAGGCTATTCCCACAACCCCTGTGATACAAGTTAGAATTCCAGGATGAAATATCCTTACGGGTTTAGCCAACAATGCGCGTACAAGTCCTTGAGCTTCCTATAGACCAAGAGAGGATAGCAAAGAGGAAGGGAACAAATATTAGTGGGACTGACCTTGTGCCTGGCGTTGTGTTTGCTGCCTCGTGTACCTCTCATCCCACTAGACCTCCCTCAGCCCTGTTGAGCTATGTGCTATGATTCCCATTCTACAGACAGTAAACTGAGGATTAATGCAATTGACTGGCTTGCCTGATCATGCAGCTAGCTGGTGATTGGGCTGAGAGCTGAGCTTAGACCTTTAAAGATTTTTGCTCCCTACACTGTTACACAGTGTCCCAAAGACAGAGAGCTCCTGATCTGTCCCATCAGATGTAGGGTAATTTATAAGCATGTGTCTTAAAAGACTTTTTCAGAAAACAAAGGCAGGAACTTGGGGAGGGAAGCTGAGACTCTCGAGTCTGGTTGTCCAGCAGAGGACCTCAAAGAGCAGTGGCCGGGTGGGCCTCTAACTGAGAGAGCTCTCTCCCTGACCATTTCATTCTCTGAGGGCAGGTGGCACTTCACTTTTGGGTTAGACCAATCCCTCTGGGGAATCCTGTTCTTCAGAAATTCCAGTATCTAAAAACTTCTCCCTTAGTAGAAGAACTAGAAGACAAGCATTCCTAACACTCAGAGAATAAGAGTGAAGGTGGTGGGAGGGATGCCAAAGGGACAGAGCTCACTTTCACCATGTTTTAGAGTGTGACCTTGGGTGAGCCACTTAACCTCTCTGCATTTCACCTGCAAAGTGGGGACGGTAGTCTACCTAAAGTCCCCGGCATGAAATGAGAACTCAGTAAACACTGCCTGTTTTATTAGCAGTAATATCATTATGAAATGGGACATTAAAGCAAAATATAGTGAAAAGAGCCCTGGCTGGGTAGCTCAGTTGGTCGGAGCATCATCCTGATACACCAAGGTTGCAAGTTTGATCCCCAGTCAGGGCACATACAAGAATCAACCAATAAATGCATAAATAAGTGCAAGAACAAATCAGTGTTTTTCTCTGTCTCACTTCCTCTCTCTAAAATCAGTAAATAAATTAAAAAATTACAGTGAAAAAGTTTAAGAAATGCTTTACATTACATATTCCACAAACATGTTTTTGCTTTCATTTTTAAAGTTACTTTCCATTCATGGCAGGTGGTACTTGTTTTCCTTAGCAACGTGAAAGTTTCATTCTTTAAAACAAAACTGTATCTAATGACAACAGTTACTGGGTGACAGTACAGGTGGTAAAAGTAGCAGAGGAGTGGCTGGCTTGGGAAGCTGTCTTGTCAAGGTTCCCATCTTACATGTCAGAAAGCTGAGGCTCGTATTGTTTGTTGGTCTGTCCCTTTTTGTTTTATACTCCACATATGAATGAAATCGTTCAGTTTTTGTCCCCTTCCATCTGACCTACTTCACTTAGGTGGGGATGGACACTCTCACGATCCACCCATGTTGTTGCAGATGTCAATATCCCATGTTGTATGGCTCAGTGGTACCCCATTGTATAGACGGACCCTGTCATCATCCAGTCATCTGTCAAGGACACTTGGCTTGTTTTCACGTCTTGGCTATTGTGAATAAAGCTGCAATGAACATAGGGGGATGTGTGTCTTTACAAATAAGTGTTTTTATATTTTTAGGGAAATGCCCAAAAGAGGGATTGCCGGATCATATGGTAGTTCTATAAAATATGGTAGTTCTATAAAAAAGAAGGGAACTAGACTTTGGGTGGGAAGCAGGCAATAGAGTACTTATGTCAAATGATATCTTGCATACCTGAAAATGATATGTTATTAACCAATGTTACCCCAATAAATTTAATTTTTAAAAAAAGGAAGCTGAAAAGCTGAGGCTCAGGGTTAAGTGAACTGGATTCGGTCCACCAGTCTTGGCATTGCACAGAGCTTCCTGAAGTGCTGTGAGTGTGGCCCCCTCACCTGTCAGCCAGGGGCTGGGCCTGCTGCTCCCCACAGGCCCTCTGAGGCCGGGCTCTGTCCACGCCTCGGTCCGTCTCTCCTCCCCCCTCACTTCCTCCACACTGGGCTTCCTGACAGCTGAGATAATAGAGGAAGCGTTGTCAGAAGCAAGCCACCTAAGAGATAAAATTCATTAGGGTTCCATTAGGACTTCTCATTTCATTACTTGTTCACAGTGTAATTTAATCATCAGCACAGCTGCCTTAGCATGTGGATCTCGTACATGCTGAGAGCGGGAGCTGGAAAATGCCTCCACTCGTCCCCAGCTGCTCTCACCTTCCATCTGTGGATGGCTTACCCATCCTCTCCACCTGCTGTCCTGAGACAGCTCCCTGTCTCGGAAGAAGGATTCAGAACATTGCTTTTTCCGTGCCCCAGACTGCATTCAGTGTGTCTGTTTCCCTTCCCTGCCCGAGCTGGCTGCCTCCTCCCCACCCTGTCGTCCCAGTCCTGGCTCAGACCCCACTGTTCTTCCAGAATCTCTGCCGTGAAAGCTCAGACTCAGCTTTAATTCTTCACTCTGTGTCTCCATCCACAGCCAGGCCCAGCCTGTGCTGAGACGGCTTCCATCCTCCCTGTCCTCCCCGACTCCGCTTCTCCCCGCGATTGTTGCATTGGCCTCCTTCCTGGGGTTTCGGCTTCCTGCCCTTTCCTTGTTCATTGCACCCTCCACGGCCCTCCCAGAACACAAGTCGCACCACACCCCTCTCTCCTTCCAAAGTCATCCACGGCTCCCTGCTTCTTATTACCTCCAAAACGTTCCCCACCGTCTGCTGCAAGTAACACCAAATACAGTCCCTCCAAATAAGTGGAGAGAAAATTCGGGAACTGCTTCATAGTATATCCCTCCTGGGGACTGGAAATGCCCATTACCATGGTGAAGGCTCTGAGAAGATCTAACCTTTTCCAAAGGTTTTTGATCATGAAACTTTGTGCTTCGTTTTGGTTTGGTTTGTTTTGCATAACTCTTTCTAGCTCATGAAAAGAGAGGTCTGGCCCATAGGAGAATGCCATTTCCATAGGTTGGCCTTTAAACTCTCCCAAAACCTGTCTTCAAGCTGCTGTTTCCGCCCCCATTTCATCCTGCCGCTCCATACGCATGATGGCCTCTTCCTGTCGGCTGCTCCAAGTCCCGGGCCTCACCACCCAGATGTGCTCCTCTGCCTTTGGTCAGGCCGTTACCCCATTCGGGAACGTCTCTCCACTCTGCCCACCCCAACCTCCGCACTCCGTTTACCTGCTTAGGAAAAACGTCGCCATCAAAGTTCAGAACAAGAGATGCCTCCTCCAGGCACCTTTCCCCACCCTCGCCTCAGTCAAATTAAGTGTTTTCTTCCGTCTGACAGTACGTCACCTCGTTTTCTATTTAGTTCTGTGTATGGCAAGGTCAGTTTTGTGCAGGCTTGTCATGCGTGACCCTGAGAGTGGCAGCTCCTTAAATTTTGCGCCCTAGGTCCTATTCCGGCCCTGCAGCTGGACCTCTGTTGAGGCCCCGATATTTTGTCTTTCCCGGGATATTACAACAACCTGGCTTTTGGGCCAATTTATCCTGCGCACCCCTGAGTCTTACCATTCTGCCTTCAGAACAATTGCTTGTCTTCTCCTGGCCCTGTGCACTGAGTGACTGACTACACACCACGTAGTTTTGTATGCCAGCAGCTGACTCATTTCCCTGTGCAAACATTTCATCTTAGACGGGGGCAAACTCACTGAACCTCCACCACGTGGTGAACCCCTCTGAGGCCTGTGCTGAACACTCTGGGCATCTTTCAGGCCCTCACGGACCAGAGCTCTGTCAGGGCGTTTCCCAGGCTGACGTTCCAGCAGCGCCAGGATGAGCAAACCAAGGCGTGGTAGGCACCGTCCTGTGCCTCCACCCCAGGTGTCCTGTGCCTTTGCCTCGTTTACCTCCCCACGGCCGGGCAGCGTGGGCCGTGCCTCCTCCTCATCCCCCAGCTCCTCTGTCTGGTCTGGCTCCTTCTGCAGCTTCACCGTCGTGAGCCTGTTTGCATTCGCAGTGTCTGCTGCCCGCTTTTTCCGAGCTTTCTTATAATTAAATTGACCACATCTGCCGCTGCCAACTAGACTACGTCTGTGAAATAGAAACAGTGCTGTGTTTGGGCTTTGCAGGTTTTGATGAGCAGCAATTAGGCTTCTGCAGATATACAGAGCGAATGTGTCAGTCAGCCAATAAGCATTTATCGAGGGCCTGCAGGATGTGAACATTGCTCGAGGGGCCTGGAGACTGAAGTGAAGTAAACAAACACTTCCTCTTAGCAAAGTCAGTGAGGCGAAGAACCTCCTTCTCCGAAGCAATGCTTAATACATGCCAAGGGGCTTGAGGGATCATCTGGCCCAGTACCTGGGGCCCAGAGAGGGAAAGGGACTCATGCAGGGTCACATAGCAGAGCCTGGTGTGCAGGCTCAGTATGGATTTCTGCACTAAGCTTCTAGAGAGGACACACCATGTGCCAAGGACAGTGGCCAGGATCAAATCAGGGACTGGTTCCTGAAAGATGGACGTGTTGAGTCAGGTCTTAAAGGCAGCGTGGGGTGGCCTGCACGGTTAAGAGAGACCCTTTCCTTGGCAGACTTTCTGAGTCATGTGTGTGAGAGTTTAATAAAGCGTGATTATTCTCCTACACCTTGGTTAACTTTAAATGTTCAAGAAATGGCATCTTTTCATCCTTGGAGGTCTGCCTTCAAAAGGCTTCATTTTCTGTTTCACTGATTAAGATGCGGTTTCTATTTGATTAAGCAGGAATCTCTCATAGCAGTGCAAAATGGGGAATAGTTAAGTCTCAGAGGGCCAGCCTCTGATCAGAGCCCCTCTCTTGTCCCCGGCTGGGATTCTGATGCCATTTTATCAGGTTGTGAGGATCTATCTGTCTTTTTTTTCTCCCCTCTCTCTTAACCTATCAACTCTGTGGCACATCGTTAAGTGCTCACTAAATGAGGGTTACTTTTGTGAATGAAGGCACTTGTCAATTAATAAATACTTCAGTGTGGTAAAATGCATCGTCTTGGTTGCATTTTAAGCTGGAAACATTACTTTTGTTAAAATAATGACTTTCTTGCGGAGGAAAGGATTTTAATCAGTTGCATAATTTGGCTGATGGCAATAACAGGTGAATGAGGGGGAAAAATAAAGCAACTCAGAGTCACATGTATCTCACTGGGGTGGGACAGTCCTAGACGCATCCTCTCTTTCCCCCATTGTCCATCAAGTCCCAAGCCAGCTACACATGAGACATGCACGTTCTTCTCGCCATCCCCACTGACACCTCCTGGTTCCAGCGTGCATCACCTGCTGCCTGGATTGTGGTCCAGCCTGTCTGTATTTGAACCACAGCAAGGAATGAGGGTATTCCCATTATGAGACTGTCTTTGTACTAAAATGAAATCTGTCTGCCTGTACATACCTTCTATTTGGGGGTCATTTTTTACTTTTCAATGATAGTCAATGGACAGTATTACATTAATTTCAGGTGTACAACATAGTGATCAGACATTTATATAACTTAGGATGTGATCCCCCCAATAAGTCTAGTACCCACCTGGCACCATGCATAGTTACTACAGTATTATTGACTACATCCCCTATGCTGTACTTTACATCCCTGAGACTGTTCTTAAAACCGCCACTTTGTACTTCTTAATCCCTTCAGAGCAAGAAAAACACCATGTGATTTCACTTATAAATGGAATCTATAAAAACAAGATAAATGAACAAACAAAACAGAAGCAGACTCACAGACACAGGGAAGAAATCGATAGTTGCCAGGTGGCGGGAGAAGGGGCTGGGTGGGTAACGGCTGTCTTGCAGATACGGTGCTCACAGGGTGCTGTTGGCCTTCCCTGCCTGCCCCGGGGGTCTAACCCGCACTTGTTGTTTGTGGTAGGTCCCGTCGTCTGGGCTGCAAGGGCTCCCTCCCATTGACCCGCCAGATGTCACCCAGATCTACCCGGTTCCTGCCAGCATTCGGCCAGTGCTGAGTAAATACCGAGTGGAGGTACGGCGCAGGGAGGGATTCAGCTGATTTCAGGGACGAAAGGGCAGTGGTGCATTGCAATACGGTCTCACATTGTTTGAGGGGAATTGTGGGGTGGGATGGAGACACGGTTGATCGGACAGGGCCCTTGAGTTACTGCACAGTCCTTTCCTGGTAGAACGTTCTGAAGTTCTCAGGCATCGCGTGGACTTGCATGCTGGCTCCTCCCTGGGACTTTGAGTGACAGCTCTGCCGGTCCTCTCCTCAGGTTCTCTTCTGGGGCGTCCGAGAAATGAAGAAGGTGCAGCTGCTCTCGGTGGACCGTCCTCAGGTCCTCATCGAGTGTGGGGGACGAGGAGTCAAGTCCTGCGTGATCCAGAGCTACAAGAACAACCCAAACTTCAGCATCCAGGCCGACGCTTTCGAAGTGGTGCGGGCACCTCGTTTTCCCACTGGAAATTTCCCATGCCCTTCGTTCCCACAGATTGTCTTGGGTCGGGGAGGTGCTTTGGAGTTTCAGGGTGTCCACTACCTGCAAGGAAGAACAGTCTAACTGACTGAAAAGCCAGAAGTTCAGATTGAGATAAAACAGACTTTCACTGCTGTTTGGCTTTGTTTTGAAAGGGTCCAGGTTAGATCACGCAGTAAACCAAGTCAGGTGAACAGTGGTTCCCAGGGAAGCCCCAGTTCATCACTGTCAGCATCACCTGGGACCTTTGAGAAATGCAGATTCCCAGGCCCTACCCCACACCTTCTGAATCACGAACTGTGGGGGGCTGGTCCCCAGTTAAGACAGCTTGGTCTTAACAAGCCCTTCAGTACAGTCTAAAGTTTGAGAACCACTGGTCTCGAAGATACCCTCACAAGACTCATTTTAGTGGGTAGGTTAAAAAAAATTATTTGTGCCTAAAATGGCAGTAGTTTACATGTGAATTTATGCCTCTAAAGCAATTTTCTTTGGCATCTGTGCTTTTGTTTCAATATTTCAACACCCTTTTTTGTGCTCTGATTGGGAGCAAATTGTGGAGTTTGCTTTGTGCAACGCAGTCCGAGCCAACAGATGCATATGCTAAATCAGCAGAGACTGGAATTAAAGAAAGTGCATCGTGTGTGCAAACATTTCACATCAAGCTTTGCTGAGCTTCGGGGGCCCCTGGGGAGACAAGTGGGCAGGGCACTGGCCCCTCGCCCTCAGCTCCATTTTAAATGGCTCCCTGTTATATCCTGGGCCCGGGTAAACACCTATTTGAGATGAGAGCTCTGCTGGTGAATGATGACAAAATAAGGTGAATAACAATGGCTGCCATTTGGAAGTGTGTGACTTTTGCAGCTAGGATGCAAAGCTAGGATGAACTGTTCGTGCCACTCTTCACATTTTGGGTAATTTCTCCTTGGCTTGGGAAGGCAATGCTCCAGACTTCTGGCAAGCTGCAGGGGTGGCCTGGAACAGAATGACAAGGCAGGGACAGTGGGAGGCGGTGTGTCCAGCTGCCTTTGGTCCTTCCCGCAGACAGGTCAGCAGGGCGCAGGCAGCCAGGCTAGGCCCAGGGCGCGCCCCCGTTCCATTCTGGCCTCTCCCCCCAGGAGCTGCCTGAGAATGAGCTGCTGCACCCGCCCCTGAGCATCTGCGTGGTGGACTGGAGAGCTTTTGGGAGGAGCACCCTGGTGGGCACCTACACCGTCAACTGCTTGAAGCAGTTCTTGTGTAAATCCAGGGAGCCCCTCGCCCTCCCCTCACAGGTGGATGGAAGCCAAGCTGGGCAAGGTAGGACGCTCCTCCCGGGTTCTGGGGCTGCAGACTGCAAAGCCGTCTGCTGGGGGACCCGCACAAAGGTGCACCCACCCCCCGTCGACTGGACTTTTCTGAAGAATTTACTCCTTCAGTCCCACCTCTACTTCTTTAGTTGCCAGATTCTTACTTTAAGAATGGCATCAGAGTCAACTCCTCTGAGAAGCCCTCCCTGAATATTACTGGCGCTCCCTCCTCCCTCCACTCCTGACATTTTTCTTGGCTGGACACTACTTTACTTTGGTCCACTTTCTATCGCGGGTGCACCGAACTGAGTTCATTGCATTTCTCAGTTGATGCTGTACCATTACCATTGGTCAGTTCAAAGCTTCTCACTATATCCGCTGCCCCCCATGCTTTACTCCCTGTCCCCGAGCCCAGTCCCCTCCCCACTGCAGGCGCCACACAGCCAGTTCTTGTGCAGTGTAAACCCATGTAATTTATACTTATGACATGGTGCCATATAACCTTCATTTGGCTTTCTCCTCTTTTCATCAAAGCCATGATTTAACATCTGTCCGCGTTGCTCTGTGTATATTAGCTTGTTACCACTGCCTGCTGCTTCTGCTCCACGTTGCTCCTCCTTGTCCCTCATGTTAAACCCCTAGGCTGCCTTCAGCTCCCCACTTCCACAAACGATGCCAGGATAAATGGCTTCCATTCATTCAGATTACTCTGAGGATCGATAATGAGTACAACCATTTATTGATTACCTATTAAGCAGCTAATGCCTTACATCCTGATCTCATTTATGACCACAGTGACCTGGGTATCTTCACTGTCATTTTATAAAGAAGGAAAATGAGGTTCAGAGATACTGGGAACTTGTCATATTTGCGTCCAGGACTGTCTGATCCCCAGTCTTGGGTCCCTGGAATAGCCTCCCTGTACTAGAGCCCAGTTGCCTGACCAGCTGCGCTTTCATTTTGCTTATTTTAGACTTGCTGATAGCCACTGAGCCCTCTGGACCCCTCAGCTCCTCCCAGGAGCCCCCGACAGATCACATTTATGTGGACGTAGAGCCACCGGCCACAGTGGTGCCCGACTGTGCCCAGGTTCAGCCGGCCGGCCTGGTGGACGTCCCTGACTCATCCCCCATGCTGGAGCCTGAACACACACCTGCAGCCCAGGAGCCACCAAAGGATGGGAGAGCTAAGGTCAGACTACAATCCCTCTTCGAGCTTACAAGGCTCGTTAGAGTTTATATTGGAGGCTCTAACCCTCCCACCTACCAGCTGTGCAAACATGGGCAAGCAACGTCACCTTTCTAAGTATCAGTTTCCTCACCTGTAAAATGGGGATATTGATGCCCACTTTGCAGCATGGTTGATAGAATCAGATAAGTCAATGTGTAAGAACTTAAAGTGCTGGCCAAATGGGACAGTAATATCTAACTGAACAGAAACTTTTCTCAGTGTATTAGCTTGGAAAGACAATGGTTCCCACGTCTAGGCCTGATTCGCCGATATTTAGAACCTACTTTATTCAAGGTTACATGGAACAAAAAGATGTGTTTTCTGGATTCTGAAGAGGAGTGAGACTTCTCCCCAGTTAGCTGAGATGCTGGAAGGGGAGATGGCACGTATTCAGAAAACCATAAGCCAAGGATGTGATTTATCTTCCTGTGTCATAAGTTTGAGTATCCTATCCTGGTGCATCAATTTACTTAAAGAAGAAGGCAGTTTTAAGAGAGTCCTAAGAGATCGTTTGCCCAGCGAATGGCGAAGGCCGAAATACAAAGCAGAGTAACATAGATTGATGGATGTTTGCTCTGGTTGCTCCCACCTCATCCAGACTCCATGCGTCCCTCGAGGGGTCCTCTTCCTCCCACCAGCACGGTACTGGCCATTTTAGGTTAGAATTCTTAGTTTAAGCATTTGTTGCTACCATAAAACTGTGGGCCCCATTAAGTCAAAGTAGTTTTCAAGCATATTTATATTCCCTGCATTTGACAGAGTGCCTGGCACATTCATAAGTGGGGTCCCCGAAGAGTCTGAGGGAGGGAACGGATATTGGGTACATGATACGTCTTGCATGGATAGTCTCTGCCAAGAGGACAACTGTCTTCTCCAACAAATATGGCCTTTCTGCCAAACATGTCACTGTCTCTCCTACTCCCTTCCCTTAGGTTGTAGGTATCATTTCTTTGCACCCATTCAAATCAGAAATGATGCTAAAGGAGAATTGTCCACATTATGTCACTTAATCCTCACAACAGTGAGGTAAGCAAGAATTATTGTCCCAAATTTATACTGATTGCTTAATGACTTATAACGCAGGTCTGTCTGAAGCAAATGCCCCATCTACTATTGTATCATAAGCCTGTCTCTTCTCCTGAATTCTAAGCTTCCCAAATGTGGGGATTAGACAATTCCCGTTACATCCCCGAAGTCAAGCACAGCATCTTACATCTGTTCAATAAATGTTTGCTGAATAAACAAATGAATGAACAGATTATTAAACTTTCATTTATTGAAGTGGCACAGAGAGCTACAACCACAAAACCTGCCAGCACTTCCATCTGCCTCCCAGGGTGCACCTGTGTGTTCTGTTTTCAGACAACCAGTCAACCACCAGCAGAACCACACAGATCCATGGGGTCTCACTAACAGTCCACCCTCATCTTTTGCCAGGATGCCAGGAAATCTTGCCGGAGGTCTACTAAAAGGAGAAAGAGAACCATAGCGGATGAATCTGCTGAAAACGTCATCGACTGGTGGTCCAAATACTATGCTTCCCTGAAGAAAGCACAGAAGGTAGAAACTCCCTTGGTCGTCACAGTCAAGGGACTTGATAAGAAAGTCGTCTCTATTACCACCCTTCCCCTCTTTTAAATTCCACTATAGGTAGGCTCTACTCAGGTGTGGCTCTGTTGACTATAGAAGGGTTCAAAGCTTGGAAGGATCAGGGATCTAGACTTGCTGCATCCCCACCCTCTGGTTGGAGACACCAGCTCTGTTGTAAATGCTAGAAGGACATTCAGTCTAGTATGGCATCTGGAGAATCTGCCCAGCAGTCAGACTCAGGGAGGTCCAACTAGGAGAAATGGGGTCTCTCCTAGAGACCCCACAGGTGGGCATCAGTGATGGGGGCTTCAGGTCTACCTGGAGATACCCAGCTCAGATGGCTCCAGGTCTCCAGCAGGATTCTAAGTTCACAAGTAAAGGCAGAGGTCTTGACCTTAGCGAGTGGGAATCGGCGTGTTGCTAGCTCACTAGCATGGAAAGTGGAAGGGATTGAGTGATAAAGCTGGAGAACCAGTGGGGAGTGGGTCTGGAGACTCGACCAAAGCTCAGTGGCTGAGTTTGGTAAGACGTCTCATTCCTAAGAAATGAAAGGAAACTTAGTCAAATATCACTATATGTAATTGAATAGAAAGTCTTCTGATTCTTGAGTTTGGAAAGGCCATGGTATCTTTATTTAGGATTATCCATGAAGATTGATATATAGTTAAATAAACAAATCGAATGTTAGTCCCTCACTCAACCTCTCTCCTTTTGTTTTAATGGACAATGGACACACCGTTTCTGGGGAGTGCTCAGCCCTTTCTTCTTTCTCTGCTCACCCCCCCAGTCTCTGGGACCAATCCAACAGCCCAACATACCAGCAGGCAAAACTCAGAGCTGCAGACTGAGGTGATCAGACCAAAGTGATGCTCCAGGGAGATGGAAAAATAGTAGGAAGAGGGGTTGATTTCCCGGCAGCTGAGAGAAAGCCGCGTATAAAGACAAGGGAGTCTACAGCTTGGTGGCACTTTCCTTGGATGTGTGGACACCTTTCTCAAGGGCAGGGCCTCTCACTGCCCTTGGATCTCAGGTGTTTACAGTGAGCCTTCATTAGGGGCCAACTTAGGGATGATTTAAATACTCTTAAAGTGACATCTCTGCTCTGGTTGGCTCAGTTGGTTGGAGTGGCTCAGCTGGTTGGAAGGTCATCCTGTAACTGAAAGGTTGAGGATTTGAGCCTGGTCAGCGCACATACATAGGTTGTAGTTTCAATCCCTGGTCCAGAGACATATGGGAGGCAACCAATCAGTGTTTCTCTCTCTCCCTTCCTCTTTTCTCTAAAAGCAATGAGAAAATATCCTCAGGTGAGAATTTTAAAAAATGACATCTCTGAGAATGCACAGGGCTGAGATAATTGAATTAGAACTCTTAGCAGTTAGCATTAGTAAATGACACATGACAGTGTCGATAATCTTGTCTCTGTCTTTCTCAAAGGAAAAGGAGGGAAATCCCAAAGAGAAAAAAGGCAATACAGGTAAGTAGCTATTCTGGAGACATGTGAACATTGAGGAAGGCCGTTTGCGTGAGAGAATTATAAAATGGTAGCCACGCGAAGTCCATTAGAGCACCCCTTGTTTCCCAAGGGTGGAACCAATGTCCGGAAGATGCCAGCACTTTAAAAAGGTCATGTTGCTGATTTCAGCTGGACTTGGACCAGATCCCAGGTCTCCTGAGTCCAGTTCAGTGATGAAATCAACCCTTTGGCTCGTGCCCCTACATTGACAGTCTCAATGTAGAAACGGCAGAGTAAAAATAGAAGTGAGTTGGGATGACAGGCCAGAGCCAACCTGATAAACTTTAATAGAGGTGACCTGGATTTAGCTTCCAAAACTCAGTTTACAAGGATTGGATGAAGCTACTTTGGCAGAAATCAGATGAAAGAGGCCTGGGATCAGAAATGAGCGCCAATTCAAATCAAGCCAACAGAAGGTCTTGGCCTAAAAACAGCAGTAACGCCAAGTGGCTAATTGCTGTTTGAAGTGACACCGGTGGAAGGAAGAAAACCAGAGTCAGGCTCAGTTTCTCAGACCACTCCTAATTAGCTTATTTCATTCTAAGGCCATCTCATGACATAAAGAGTACTGTCTTCACTTTGCAGAGGGTGAAACAGGTCCAAAGAGATGAGTAACTTGCCCAAGTTTACACAGCTAGAAAACAGCAGAGCTAGAAGCCTGCCTCAGGCAGTTCATTTCCAGAGCCTGCTCCTGAAAACCTGCTGAGTGGTCTAACTCTGTGCGAGACCCTTAACATATTTGAGTCTCAGGTTATTAAACTAGATGAACATCCAGTTCCTAAACAGATCTGAGCGGGAATGTAACTCAAAGCGCTGGAGTCCGTCCATCCTGGGTCTGTTCTTTGCTAGTTGGATGACTGGGCAAATCATTTCCCCATCTCTGTGCCTTGTTTGAGGAATTGTTACATATACCTGCACAGGCCAGAAAACTGGCCCCAGCGGACCTGTTGGCGTGCTCCTATGGGAGAGGCATTTCTTCTGGTTCTGCAGTGCGCTATGAAAGTCCTACAGCAAAATGCTGTATTTCTTTTTGGAAAGAAGTGTCATGACACATGCCAGAGCTAAAGGAAGGAGGGAGCTTGACTTTGTTTCTTCTCGTCTCAACAGCCGTGAGAAGTCTAACAGTTTCCACTAACTATCCACAGAGGCAAAACCAGGTGACGTAGTGGTGAATGTAGAAGAAGGCCCGAAGAAGAAGAAAGACAAATTGCTCAAGAAGAAAGCCAAAGAAGATGAAATCCCCAACCTGGCTGTCCTGAAGGTGTGTGGACACAGCCGCCGCCCCCTGGATGGGGTGGGAGGCTCAGAAGGGGCTTGTTGGTGTCAATCCTTTAGTCAATCCTAGCAGAGCCTTCGTCTGCACTAACTTACTGCATCGCAATCACTGGTGCAGAGATAGAAAGTTTACCAAGCACGTAAGCCAAGGCAATGGAGCTTGCTAATTTTCCATTTTCTATGTCTTCATATTAAAAAGGGGCATAACGTACATTGGTTAGCCCAGACCCAGCAAGGTAATTGACAGTGTATGAGTTCCCCCTGGCTCTCCTCTTGGAGATGACATCACCATGCGAATGCGTACGCCCTCAAGATAGCAGGATTTTTAACTCGAACTAAAGTCAGTTCATCAGACCAATTTTAACATTAGCCAGAGGCTATTAGCTACAGCCATATGGATGGATATGAAAATTGGGAGTATGAAAATTATGTATGTAGGTAACAAATTTAGGTAAGTAATTTTGATAGAAAATTTGAGTAAGTGATTTAATTATATTACCAATCCTAAAACTCAATTCAGTTTTGCATTTCTAAAGTGTATATACAATTTCCCACTTGGAAAACTCATGTCTAATGTATTATAATAAAAACATATTTTATCACTTTATTGTGTTAATAATTAGATGCTTAATGAACATATATTGATTGTCCTCCAAATATCATAGTCTATATCCAAAAACCAATGACATCAATTAGCTCTTAAAATGTTTGTCATATTTATATTTTTATATTATATTTTAAAATTTTGGGTTTAATTGTACTTTTTGGAATTTCAGAGTTTATTAGAAAGGTTTTATAGATTTTAGAGAGATATTTAGACACTGGAATGCTGAGTCAATCATATTTCTTATTTTGCTAAAGATAAATTAACAACAGCCTCTAGCTTTTTCCAAGGAGTGTATACCAAGTCTGGCTTTGGAGAATCTTAGCATTTCTCATTAAATCAATCCTGGTCCTTTTTTCTTTTGTCTGAACGTACATTTCTCCCTTTTCTCTAAAGATATATGATGGCGACCTCGAGAGTGAATTTAATAATTTTGAAGACTGGGTGAAAACCTTTGAGCTCTTCCGAGGGAAGTCTACGGAAGACGACCACGGCCTTGATGGAGACCGAGTCATAGGAAAGTTTAAGGCAAGTGCCAGAGTTACCTCTTTTATCTGGTTCTCCCGTCCACAGACATCAGGTGGACTGGATTCTACTAACGGGATTGTGTATAAGGAAAACCCTACACCTTTTTACCAGATCCTCTCTAGAAGCTCACAAGGCCCAGCACCCGTCTTTTCAAAGATTTTATTTATTTATTTTTAGAGAGGGGAAGGGAGGGAGAAGGAGAGAGAGAGAAACATCAATGTGCTGTTGCATCTCATGTGGTCCCCACTGGGGACGTGGCCTGCAACCCAGGCATGTGCCCTGATTGGAAATCAAACCTGCGATGCTTTGGTTCGCAGCCCGAGCTCAATCCACTGAGCTATGCCAGCCAGGGCCCAGCACCAGTCTTTTGAGTGATGGGTTCATGGCCAGTGAAGTGGGTTGGAACTCAGTCTGGTGGAACATACGGAGAGAGAGTTATTACATAAAAGAATCAGTAGAATTTACTTCGCTCTTCCCATCCCTGACCTACCAAATGTATAAATTATGAAAATCTACCAGACGGATGGTTAAACTAATCAAATAACACAAACGCTTCACCTGGCAGAGTTACAGTGTCAGCATGACAAAGCAGTAGCTGACAGTTAAAGAACCCACTGCATGCCGGGCCCTTCACACGCGATGTGGTGTGCTGGAAATAGCATGGGTGTTGCAGTTTGCCGGTGCCGATTTTGCGCCTGGCTATAATACGAATTACTCCAGCTTCGTGATCTCGAGCAGTACTTGACCTCTCTGAGCCTTGGTTACAACACCCACACATCGAAATACTGCAGTCAGGATTGAACGAGATAACAGGAGAAAGCATGAGCTCAGCACCCACGGGTCAAAGGCGCTCAGTGTCCCATCTGATGCTCCTATTCGGGTTCCTCACACAACAGCCCTGTGGGCAGGTGTTGCTGTGCCAACACTGATTCACTGATGGGCCACGAAGAAGCTGAGATGCCAGCAGGTTACATACATTTCCTGCAGACACCCCAAGGGCAAGGGGAGTGCCAAGCCAGGTCCTGCTGGGCCCCCGATAGTGCCTGATTTCCCAGTGTTATGCCCGCGATGGTTTTTGGTGGGACATAGGACCATCTCATTTCAATGGGTCGTGCTTTGTGGTTCCAGGGCTCTTTCTGCATTTACAAAAGCCCCGAGGATTCCAGCACTGAGGACAGAGGACAGCTGAGAATCCAGCAAGGGATTCCACCCAACCACCCAGTCAAAGTCCTGATCAGGGTGTACATTGTGGCGGTGAGCGATCCTCGTTTACTCTGAGGGGCTATCTTCGTCTGCTGGGCTGCCTAACAAAACGCTACAGGCTGGGTAACTTCAACAATTGACATTCATAGTCTCACAGTTCTGGGGGCTGGGAGTCCATGATCAGGGTGCCATCAGGGTTGGTTTCTAGGGAAGCCTCTCTCCCGGGCTTGTAGGCAGCCACTTTATGCTGTGTTTGCACACCGGGGGATGGGGGCAGGGAGAGAGGGGCAGAGAGAGTTCTGTTGTCACTACATCTTATAAGGCCACTAGTCTTAATGGATTAGGACACCACTCTTAAGACTCCTTTAACCTTAATTACCTCCCTAAAGGCTCTGTCTCCAAATACCGCCCCATTGTGGGTTGGGGCTTCCACACAGGAATTTTGAGAGGACACGATTCAGCCAACAATAAGGCATATGAAGCTTGGTTGGTGACTTGGACATTTATTGCTGGCTTCGCAGGATTTATGTGTGTGGCTTTATTTGCTCTCTGGGTTTGCCTGCTAACTGGGAAGAAAACCAAATAGGCCGGAAATAGGGAGCTCACAGGCCAGACTGTTAGAAAGACAAACGGGGCCGCTGCCACTGTGAAATCCTCGCCCCCCACCCCACCCCCCTGCCACGACGGGGCCTCGGCACTGTGGCAGGCAGAAAATTCATTCTGAATGTGTTTCTGAGAGAAATCTTCTCTGCCCTCCTGAATATGAAAGCAGTACACTGTAATTGTGGAACTTTGGAGCCTGATTGCCAGGAAGCTCAAGGCCAAATCTGATTCTTAATCAAAGCAATTGTCTGCTGAACCTCTATGGTTCCTATATTTGTTTTCATCTCCTGAACTTGGAATTGATTTTCATAATCTTATTTGATTGCGGTAGTCTTATTTTCTATTAACTCTTCGCATACATTGCCTGCATCCTCTTTTTGAATACATAAATGAAACATAAATCAAAACAAATCCTTTAATGCTAAGGGAGAAGTAAATGTCTCCCTCTCCATCACACTGTGCTCATGTTTCATCGTCATTGCCACGCCCCCCACGTGCCCGGTGTGTTCCACTCACTAGGACGTTGAGATTGGACGTACTTGTAAAGACTCACTGGCTGTGCTGGGTAGTCTATTCTAAACACCCACCCACAGGATAGTTTAGACTAACCTTTTCCAAATTTTGTTCAGGAGGTCACTCATGTCTCCATGTGTCTTCACTCACGTGAAATGATTAATACGCATGTCTTAGAAACAGATCATGTGTACAAATGCATTTGAGAATGGTGCATATAATATTTTTTTCCCTCCACCAGCCCCCAAGGTTCACGGAACTCGTTAGAAATTTAAGGCTCTGAAAATCCAGAAGCAAAGAAATCTACTTAACTGTTGAATCTTCAAGAGCATTTTCTAAACATCATGCCCCACACCTTTTCTCCCTCTCCCGAAAACCCTGCAGAGCTACGGTGTTACGGGACAGAGTTTGCGGGAGCCAGAAAGGGAGGGTGCGAGCAGTTCGAGGAAAGGGAGAAAGTGTCTGGACTGCACAGACTGGGGAAGGATCATTATTTATGGATTCATTCAGCCAACGTCCACTGTACACTTTTCTCCACCCGGTACCCTTTTGACAAAGGCCAGGAACGCAGACCAGGCTCTGCTCAGGAAGCAGCGTGGAGGAGGGAGGGCTTGGGCTGGAGCTTGACGACAAGCAGGACGTGAACAAATGAAGAGCCAGGGAGTGGTCGCCCCCGCCCCCCGGTTGCAGGATGTAGGGTAAAGTCACTACAATTGTGGACAGTCCATGCTTTTCACTGGCAATTGTGTGGTTTACTCTCTCACACTAAGATGTAATCAATTAACTACATAATAAGTTAATTGAAAACCTCTTAATTTAATAAAACACCAATAAAGTAAAAAAATAATGCTATTTAAAAGTTACATAAAGAAAAATCTTTCCACCTCTACAATTCCACCCCCAGAAATAACTTACTTTTTATGTATATGCAAATAAATCTGTATCTATTTCTACTTGTCCACAACTCCACACAGGTATTTATTTAATGGAGTCCTGCTTGATACATTACATATTGATTTTCTATTTTCTTTTCTTAGCTAGTGATATAACTTGGACATTTTCCCATGTCAGTACATACAGGTCTTCCTTCCTCATTCTTCTTAGTAGCCACTTAGTGTTTTCCTGAGTTAACGTCACCATGCAATTATTCATTGATTCAACAAATATTAAGAGTGCAGCCAAGGTCCCGGAGATAATATAATGAACAAGACAGACAGTACCCTTGCTCTCTTTGAGACTACGTACCAGCTGGAGGTGGTGGGGCATTAAGAATGTATTGCCTATAAAGAAAGGAACAGATAGATAAGATGAATGTCAGAGATAACTGCTGTGTGGAAGATTAAAACTGGGCGATGTGATGAGGGTAAATGGGGAAGGGACTGTTTTGGATGAAGTTTCCCCTGACGTAATTGATGTGTAACTTGTCTACAAACGTGGCTATTAAACAATGTGCTAAAGAACATCCTTGGAAATGCAGCTGTGTGTGCTGAATGTGGGATTGCTTCTCACTCAGCTCTCATGTCGACAGCATTTCTCCATGTTTTCAGTACCATTCCTCCCTGGCCCCTTACCCCAGCCTTCTCTTAGAAAGTGTTTTCTTGTGATGGTTTATTGCCCAGCTCGTCTGGTGTCAGACTTAACTCAGTGAGTCAGTGCTAAATGCACACCGAGAGGTCATGAATTCAGAGCCCATTTCTTCTGTGAGGAGCCTTGTGGTGCGGGGCGGGGGGGTGTGAAGGGGGGGTTGGTTCATGCCATGATTTTACAGACAGATCTCAGAGTACTTAGAACCAGAACTCAAATTCGTGCCTTCTGCCTCCTGGTGCAGCATATTCCTCATTTCTCTGTGCCAAGTACCGCTTTCTGCTGGGGAGACAGACGACTCCAGAGAAAGTGAGCTTTGGCAAAGCTGATAACTCTTCTTTTAACAGCAAAATGGAGAGGTTAACATGGTGGTTTTTAACCTTGGCTGCATACTCTGAATCATCAAGGGAGCTTCTCAAAGTCCCGAAGCCTGGGGCCAATTACATCAGAACACCTGAGGATGGAAGTCAGGCATATCTTTCTAAGACGCCCGGGCGAGCCCAGGGCACGGCCAGTGTTGAGAACCGTGGGACCAAGGGGGTCTCCTCTCTCCTCCCCAGGCGTTCAATCTCAGCCCCGCTGATCCGGATGGCAGATCGGATCCCTACATTGTGGTCAGGCTTGGCAAAACGGAAATCAAAGACCGAGACAAATACATCCCCAAACAGCTGAACCCCGTATTTGGAAGGTCAGTGGCCGTCTGGGTGGCATTACATTGTCCTCTCTGCATTTGTTCCCGCTGTGTTTCTGTGGGGGGCTGCATTGTCCACGTGTGTGGGTCTGATTAAATGGCAGTGGGGAGTTCAGTGCTGACCTCCGCTTGTGATAATAGCCAGCCGAACCTAACTTTGCAGAGAAAGGCCCGATTCTTCCCTTGGTCCCTTCCAGTATAAAGGGGCACAGGGCGATCTTCATGCCTGTAGTTTTCCAATAATGATTTTCCTAGGTTCAGCTCCTGCATCTGGACAGTTCCTTTTTTACAAACAAGTCAGCCAAGGCCCAGAGAGGGTTAGAACTGTATGCCAGTTCACCCAGCTCATGAGAGGAAGAGAAGGGGCCAGACCTTTGGTCCTGTCTCCCACCGAAGGGACTTCCCCGTCATATCATTTTGCCCCTCACTTGAGGTGACCCCTGAAGTAAAAAAAGTCAAACTGCATCCCCCACATGTGCTTTGTTTCCTGCAAAGTGTTTGAAAAGCCTTTCGTCTGTTCAGGTGAAGCCGGCACCCCCAGGTCACAGAAACCCTACCACACCCACTTGTCTTCTGACATCCGTGTTCCCTGCTTGGGCTAGTGCACCTGACCGCTGTTAACATCGGAGTCCCGCAGGTGCGGGCTTCATTCTGCCACATACAGGCTGTGTGACTCTATGCAGGTGGCTTAACCTCTCTGATCCCAGCATTCCTCATCTGTAAAGCGACAACAGTGACACTAGACTCTCAGGAGCCTTTAGGAAACTAAATACACAGCACCTTGCACATCGTCTGGCTAACCCATAGGGGACAATCAAAACGCTTTCACTGTCTCTCCCTTTATAATCATCTTGGCAAAGGATACATTTTAAGTGCATTTAGTTTCTTTTTCTGAGTAACAAGGAGTTTGGGATGAAATCTCCATCAGCCTCATTTAAATTCATTTACACATTTGAGATCTCTTTGGACTCTCTGACATTTGATCAGCGCCAGACTCTTACGACTTTACTGCTTCGGAGGAAATGAGGAAGTAAATGATTTTGCCTGTCCAGGTTTATGAGAATGATTAAAACGACGCCAGGGAAACATACCCTTGCTTCCCTGACCCAGAGGTGACCTTTAGCATTATCTGCCGTTTATGTAACTAGCACTTCATTTTGCCAAGTGCTTTGTAGTCACTTTTTATTAGCCATTCTCACCGCAGTGCCCTGAAGTAGACTGGTTTTATTTCCCCCTGCTTGTGGCTGTGGCAGACAGCAGAAGGGGGTGACGGAATATTCTCCCCTGCTTCGGCACTGCAAAGAATCTTCCAGAAGCCTTCCACATGTGGACGCTTTGTTGGATGGGGATTTATGGTTACTCGGGACAGAAGTTGCTGGGTCTTGCAGTGCTCCAGCAGGAAGGGCGGTGGGCTCCTGGGCCTGACCTGAGGCCTGGGGACTCCTTCCTTGGGACCTCACCCCTGTATGAGGATGCCATAGGCTGCACCCCCTGACCTCTGACACCCTGCCTGCCGTCCTGGCCTCTGACCTGGGTTGACATGTTTGGGTGTTTATTAGCCATCTCCCATCTCCCCACGAGAGCATAAGGGCCGCTGGAGCAGGACCTTGGTCTAGTCTGTTCAATGCCACGTCCACAGCACCGAGGACAGGGCATGGCACGGAGCACACAGCCGATAAGTATTTGTGGAATGAATGAGTGAATGCATGACTGATGAATGAATGAATGAATGAATGAATGAATGAATAGATGGGTGGACAAACCTCCGGTCAGTTTCCAGTGGGATTTAATGGGACCTTGTCTCTTCGTATCAGCTTGAGGGGGTACCTGTCTGCAGACCTTGGTGGTTCCCCATTTTCTTAACAACCGCAGTGCCTGGCATATAGTGCAGGTGTAATAACTGTCAAGTGAATAAAGAAATAGACAAAAGAATACATACCAGAGCAGAAATATGCCACTGTTTCTGAAGGCTTAGGGGTATGAAATGCTTCAAAAAGGCTCAGGTTTTACCCAAGTCACGGTGCATTCTCTCAAACCACCATTGTATCTGGAGATCCACACAAGTGGATATAAGTCTAGTTTTCCCCTGGGGGGCTGAGAGTCCAGCCAGGGCGGTTCATTCTAATGACAGCTCCAATGAAAATTGAGGAGAGGTTAATCTGCGAGCACACAACTTATGGAAAAGGAGCAGAGCAATTGCAGCATCTGTCATGGTTGCCAGGGGCAGTTAGCACTTAAGTCCTTTCTTGGTGGCAGCAGCCCTGTGACAACTAAACTCAGAGACAGGCGGCTGCAGGCTTCCTTGTGAGATGCCTCAGGAATCAATTACCGCTTAGAATCCAAATCCTGGAGCCCCGGGGAGGCAATACTGTGTCTGTAGGTGGAGGATGCTAATTTCTTCCCACACAGCATGTCCCTGGCCCGCTAGAGCTGCCTCAGCCAGTTACCGTCCCCAGAGCTGGGGAACGTGCCTGCTTTGTTCTCTCTGGGGACAGCTAATTGGCTCGGGCTGTGCTGTGATTGCAGTTCCTGCCACGATGGAGGGAGTGTGAGTCAGGGCTGAGTGGACTGGTGGAGCGCGCAGGCAGCAGACACGCAGGGGAACAATGGGCCCTCACTCTCCCTTCCTCCCTGCCTCCTCTGTGTCCCTTGCTCCCAGGCCGCCCCACCTCGTCCTAGGGCAGCGAGGGTCAGCAACCACTAGAGAAACATCGGTGTGTCTTGATTTGGTTTTCAGAGAGACATTTCCCTAACGTGCAGGGGTTCACTAGAAATTTAACCCTCGTCTTCTGTAATGCTCTGTAGCTGGGATAATGCACTGTGGCAGGAAGTCCGATGGGGCTGATGCCCCTTTTAGCACCTTGCGCTGGTGTGGCCGCATGGGAAGAGCCAGAACTGAATGAGGAGTCAGAAACTGGCACTTACAGTCGCTAGGCGGATTTATGCTCCTGGCCGAGTCACTTGTGCCCTTTGGATTTTCATGTCCGTATCTGTAAAGTGGAAGAACTGGACATGGTGGCCCCTGAGGTCCCTGACAGCCCAAGGAAACACGTGTTGTCCACTGTCCACAGCGAAGTGCGGGCTCCAACAAGGCAGAGATGAGAAGGCGGGTCTCCTTTCCTGGGGGCTTCGGGTCCTGTAGAGACGGCATTCCGGCCCCACACTTCCACGTCTTTAGGACTTGTCCACCTTTGGTAGGGCTTCCATTTGCAACAAACTCGGCTGGCATTCCCTGCTAAAGCCAGAATGGAGGGGAAAGGAACGGCAATTTGGGGGCACCAGCTAAATGCCCAGAAGTACAGCATGCATTTTATGAAAACAATGTTTTATAAAAACAACCTTTAGCCACCATGCTGTCCTATAAAGAAGACATTTATCCCTGTTTACACGTAAGGAGGCTGAGGGGGACGAAGTAACTTTCTGAAGTTTTACAACCAGGAAGTTACTGATCTGAAACCAAGGTTGGAAATCAGTTTGAGACCAAAAACCCAAGGGTTTTGCTCTGCATCTAGCTGCTAACCTAGTTAGAGACTGCAGGTGATGGCCGTGAAAAGAGATGATTGGCTACTGAAAAGTGGCAACAGAATTGGAAATTGTTTGCATCTCAATGGAAGGTTAAACCAAATAAATATCCACTAAGTATTGAGTTCCTGAGCACTTAGTGCATTTATACGAACTGTAGGCGAGGTAAATGGTTTTGACTCCCGAAGCCTCTCCTTGGACTGCAGGTCATTTGAGATCCAGGCCACATTCCCAAAGGAGTCCCTGCTGTCCGTCCTGATCTACGACCATGACATGATTGGGACAGACGACCTCATTGGCGAGACCAGGATCGACCTGGAGAACCGCTTTTACAGCAAACACCGCGCCATCTGTGGCCTGCAGAGCCAGTATGAAATGTGAGTTCTTTCTCCGCAGGGACGCTGATGGGGTCCCGAGGCTGTGGCCTCAGGTCATCCCTGCTCCAGGAGGGCCGGCCGAGGCTCAGCTCTAACATCTCACATGGGCTCCACGTCAGCAGGGCTGGTCTGGTGAAGGTGCTCACTGCAGTGGAGGGTGGTTGGGGATGGGGAGGCAGCACTAGGTGCTTCAAGAGACAGGAGCTGGTGAATTGTATGTGTTCACTCAATCAGCTGGGCCTGGTGGGCTGAGCTCCTCAATGGAAATGATGCCAGAAGAATGATTCATAGAGCACAAATGCAAATATTGTAGTTAATTATAACTAACACTTTTAAAATATATATATTTTATTGATTAAGGTATTACAGTTGTCCCATTTTTTCCCCCTTTAGTCCCCTCCACCCTGCACACTCCCTCCTACCTGCCTTCCCTGCCCCCTTAGTTCATGTCCATTGGTCATATATGTAAGTTCTTTGGCTTCTACATTTTCTATACTAATCTTAACCTCCCCCTGTCTATTTTGTACCTACCATTTATGCTACTTATTCCCTGTACCTTTCTCCCCCTCCCCACTGATAACCTCCATGTGATCTCCATTTCTGTGATTCTGTTCCTGTTCTAGTTGTTTGTTTATTCATTTTTGTTTTTTTAGGTTTGGTTGTTGATAGCTGTGAGTTTGTTGTCATTTTACTATTCATATTTTTATCTTCTTTTTCTTAAATAAGTCCCTGTAACGTTTCATATAGTAAGGGCTTGGTGATGATGAACTCCTTTAAGTTGACCTTACCTGGGAAGCACTTTATCTGCCCTTCCATTCTAAAATAAAGCTTTGCTGGATAGAGCAATCTGGGATGTAGGTCCTTTGCCTTTCATGACTTAGAATACTTCTTTCCAGCCCCTTCTTGCCTACAAAGTTTCTTTTGAGAAATCAGCTGATAGTCTTATGGGAACTCCTTTGTAGGTAACTCTTCCCTTTTCTCTTGCTGCTTTTAAGATTCTCTCCTCATGTTTAATCTTGGGTAATGTAATTATGTTGTGCCTTGGTGTGTGTTTCCTTGGTTCCAACTTCTTTGGGACTCTCTGGACTTCCTGGAAGTCTATTTCCTTTGCCAAATTGGGGATGTTCTTCATTGTTTCTTCAAATAAGTTTTCAATTTCTTGCTTTTCCTCTTCTCCTTCTGGCACCCCTACGATTTGGATGTTGGAATGTTTAAAGTTGTCCTGGAGGTTCCTCAGCCTCTCCTCATTTTTTTGAATTCTTGTTTCTTCATTCTGTTCCAGTTGACTGTTTATTTCTTCCTTCTGGTCCAAAGTGTTGATTTGAGTTCAGGTTTCCTTCCCGTCACCGTTGGTTCCCTGTACATTTTCCTTTATTTCACTTTGCATAGCCTTCACTTTTACCTCTATTTTGTAACCATACTCAACCAAGCTCTATGAGCTTCCTGACTACCAGTGTTTTGAACTGTGCATCTGATAGTTTGGCTATCTCTTCATCACTTAGTTGCATTTTTTTCTGGAGTTTTGATCTGTTCTTTCATTTGAGCCTTCTTTTTTTAGTCTCCACGCTCCTTTTACATAGTAAGGGGCGGAGCCTTAGATATATACCAGGGCGGGGCAACTACGTCACTGGCGCTGTATGTGGGGGAGGGGTCCGAGAGGGAGCAATGCTGCTTGCTCTGCTCTGGGCCAGCTTTCAGTCACTTCCCTCACTGCCCACAAGCAAATTGGGCCCTTCTGTTGCTGATTCCCAGGTGAGTGGGTTTGCGTATGTTCTAGGACCCTGTGGGTCTCTCCAACGAACTCTCCTGTGAGGCTGGGAGTTTCTTTCACTGCTGCCTCAACCCCTACAGGTCTTTTCAATCAGAGGTTTGAGGCTTTGTTTCCCCATGCTAGAACCCTGGGTTGCATGGTCTGTCTTGCTCCCCAGTTGGTCCTCCTGGTTTATCTGCACGTGAATGTGGGACCGCCCTGTCTGCCAGCCACCACCTTGCTCGCCACAGTCCACCAGCCGCCAGCTTTCCCTCTCCAGCTGGCTGCCTGTCTCTGCTCCTCCTACCAGTCTGGATGAATGTTTCTTTAACTCCTTCGTTGTCAGACTTCCATACAGTTCAATTTTCTGTCAGTTCTGGTTGTTTTTTGTTTTTAAATTTGTTGTTGTTCTTTTTTTTGGCTATGCAAGGAGGCACAGTGTGTCTGCCTATGTGGTAGTCCAAGATGGACTTCCATCTTGGCCGGAAGTCCTATGTATTTTAATTATAACTAACACTTATGAGAACTTATGATACACCAAGTACTTCACATGGAGTATTTCATTCAGTTGTCTCAAAACCCATTGAGCTGTATCCCCAGCCTAGAAATGAGAGAATAGTGGGCTGAACTCTCACTGTTTACAAAGATTTTAAATTCTGCTTAATTTGAAAATGTATCCTACTAGCTTTATTTTTTAAAGTATGTTGTATCTGATATCTTAAAAAGAATTAAAACCTTACAATTACAAATTTCAGGTAGGAAAATATAAAAACATTAGATTTTCATGGTATACTTTTGCAGATTTTTTTTAATATAATATATACTCATTGTGGAAATTTTAGGAAATACAGAAGGTACAAAATAATGATCAAAATTTTTTACCCAAAGATAACTATGTAAAAAAATATGCATTTCCTTTTAGTATTTTTTCTATGCTATTCCCCCCAAAGTTTATACTCTCTGTGGAATTTTTATGGATTTATACTCTCTGAGCAATTTTGTCTTGTCTTGCTACTTGCTACTTGTCTTGCTAACCTTTATATTACAAGCATTCAATAATATCATTTAATATTCTCCAAAATCATTATTTGAATAGCTCAGTAGTGTTCCAACAGGTGAATTTATTATAAAATGATATAACCAATTTGCCTTCATGAACTTTAAGGCATTTATGTTTTTCTCCTTTATTAGACATATTGCTGCTGTAAGCAATCACACACAAAAGCCACTGCACACTTCTCTGGGAATCCACTCAGGATTCTTCTGTAGACGTGGACTGTTCCATCGAAAGGAATGCATATTTCCAGGACTTTTAGTATCCATGTCCAAAGGCTCTCCGGAAGGGCTGTCCCCACTCGGACTCCCGTGAACAGAGTCTGATTGCCTGTTTCCCCACGGCGTACATTTCAGACAAGTCTGTGCTGCTGGCCTGCTCTTCCCTGAGTCCAGAGAGCCAGTCCAGTGTTGGGACTCCAGTGAGGTATTGGCATCAAGTACCCGAAATGGCATCACTCAGATAACGATGAGCTGAAGTCAGGGAAGGAAGCCACCAGCCAACGGGCTGTGTGCTTTGTTCAGAAGAATTTCCTGATGGTGGAATTACCAGGGAGCAAAACCATTTAGTCAGAGAAGTTACAACCTTTGTTTACTGAAAAGGTTTTAAAATAAGACAAAAGCACCTATGTCAGGGGAGGCCTGTGAGCGGCTCTGGGCATGGCTGGGATGGACTTTCCAGGACCGTCCGTCATATCTCTGGTACAATGTAGGACAGCCGCCATGTTTTGATGGATTTCAATGCTTAGATGAGTTAAATGTGGATGAATTGTGTGTCCCAAAATGTGCAAAGAAATCCAAGCTCACCTTGGTCGTGGCTCTCAGAGAGCACATCATTGCCAGTTATTAACTTATACACAAACAACTAGTTGTTAAGGGATGAAGGGGTTGGACAGATTTAGAAACTCAGCACCAGGAAAATCACTGATGGGAGACACAGCCCACCTAGACTTTCTGCCTGGGTCACGAGTCTGCAGTACGATTCGGGGGCGCGGAAGCCGAGAGGAGGGAAGAAACAGAGAAGCTGATAGGATGAGCTAGGCTTTCCTCTTAGAATAAATCGCAGCCAAATGGCTACTCTGTTAGAAACAGAACAAAAACCAAACAACAACAATAAGAAAAACCTGCAAAGAAACCCATGGAGATAGAAAGCAGCTTGGTGATTGCGAAAGGCGGGGGAGGGGGGAGGGACAAGGAACAACTGCTCACTGGGCACAGGGTTCTCTGGGGCCATGGAAATTTCCTGAATCTAGATAGAGGTGGCGGTTGCACAATGTTGTCAGTGTTCTAAATGCCACTGAGGTGGTCAACTTTAAAATAATTGCTTTTACTTCAATTTTTAAGGTACATTTTCTAAGAAAAACTACTTGCAAAGGATTTTTATGTCCAGCTGTTCAGAAGTCCTGCTTTTTCATGCAAGCAGACATATGCAGAGGTATTGACCAGAAAAGAGAAAAAGTAAAACCTAAAACACTAGCCCAAATATACAGAATGGCATGTTGGATCTGAAGGGAACTGTAGGTCATACTTAGGTGGCCCTTTGAACAGGGACATTGAGTGTGTCCTTCCAGGGGAAGCCAGCCTCACCCCACCTGTCCTTTCTCTGCTTTTCAGAGAAGGATACAATGCCTGGAGAGATGCGTCCAAACCCACCGAAATCCTCACCAAGCTTTGCAAAGACCACAAGCTGGATGGGCCCTACTTTCAACCTGGGAAAATACAGATCGGAAACCAGGTCTTTTCTGGAAAGACAGTCTTCACTGAAGAGGACACTGGTAACTCCCATAGTGCAGCCTGCTGGCTTCACGCTTCTTCCGAAAAGTCTGCTCCTGGTGGTCCTTGTGGCCGGGGACAGTGGCCCTCTATTGTACGTGTAGTGCATGTTCATGGGAGAAAATATGGAAGAGTAAGGGGGATAATGAAAATCACTTGTATTCCCCCAACTCAGAGATAAGCATCATGCAGCATGCTGGCATATTCCCTCCGGTCTGTGTGTGCGTGTGTGGTGCGTGCCAAACACCCCATTTTTACGGAACTGAAAATGTACCAGATACAGTTTTGTGTCTTGCCTTTTCTATTTCCAGTAGATTATGACAGTTCTCCTTTGTGCTTTGAAATGATCATCGGTGATATTCATTTTATGGTGGTGCCATTTATTCTCACTGTGTCCACTTTTTATTGTGACACTTGATGCTACCACCCACCTCCCTGTACATATGCTTGCACTTTTCTGATGTTTCCGCAGTAGAGATCCCATAGGTAGAACTGTCGTGCCAAAAGGTAGGCAGGAACCTAAAAGACTGTCACGCACAATAAATCATTGGACACAACCCAAATCACCCCCATAAGTGTTATACCAACTCTCCTGCTGCAACACTGAGAAGGGGACTCCCCACGGGCGCATCACAGCACCCACACCCGCCAGGGAGAACCCAGGGAGGCTTTGCTTTGACCCTGCTGTGTGACCCCACCGTTCTGAGGCCGACATTTCTTTTTACCGTGTCGTTTTGACCCCAAAAACTTCTTGGAGGTTCTCACAGGCAGAGTTCATTGACACTTACATAGTGTATTAATGACATACTGGTGAATTTATGTTGAGAAATATTCTCTTTCATAATGTACTTTATTTAGCCAATTCAGTTCCTTGGTCAATGTGCAGTATTTCATGATTAAACAAATCTTTTTGGTTTTGCCCACCAAAAATCTGAAATTATGTTCATCAAGATCAGTTTTTGATGGATTAAACTTCATGACAAAGGTTTAGTCCACTGATTACCTGTTTGTCCCTATCAGCTTTTACTGATTGTAATTACTACTATTGGGAGAGTTCTTTTGCGGCCCTCCCCCTTTTTAAAAAAGTTTAATTTTCTATGTCAAATTCAGCAATTTTCAACTGTCAAGATTTGATCCTTTCAACCATTTTTGCCTTAGAATGTTTGTAAATAATGTTCCTACCATAGTTGTTATCATGAATTACTTTCTTTAATAAGATGATGGATCAGAGAATCTTCTCTGTGAGCAGGAGTTGGCGGGAGGGAAATCCCAAGCAACAATGAGAAAAGACAGAAGTCACCCATGAACACATATTGTGCCCATTTCACCACCTTGTTCAGGGTCACCCTGATTCCCCGGGCCCTACCGCACCGCCATGTTAGCAAACAGTCTTAATATCTCCAAGAAATGTTTCCCCTCCAGTACCCTGAAGCCCAGCTGGTGATTTGTAGACTGGAGAAATCTGTTCAAAGGCCCCGTACTCTGAGACCCCTGACGCTCTCTGGGCCTTCTTCTCAACCCATCTCAGGTCTCACTCTCTAAATTTTCAACCTCTTTTTCCTTCCTACCATACTACCCCCACCTCTTTCTGTTCTCTCTTTGTTCTTTTTCTTTTCTGCTGGATTCTCTTGTGACTCATTATATTTAAAGGAACCTTTAAATGTGTTTAAAAATGCACCTGACTGCCCATCACTGTCCCCTTCCAGGAACACACAGCTGACAAGTCTCTTCATTTTTCTTTCTTCCGTACAGATGAGACGGTGGAGTCTTATGAGCACTTGGCCCTCAAGGTTTTACACTCTTGGAGTGACATCCCAGAGGTGGGGTGCAGGCTGGTTCCTGAGCACATAGAAACCCGCCCGCTGTACCACAAGGATAAGCCAGGAATGGAGCAGGTAGTGGCCAAGACAGGTGTGGCCCCGATAGGAGGGTTCATCCCCGAGGAATGTGACTTTCCCCTTAAGAGTTAATCTTATGCACCCTAGAGTAACGGTTCTTAAAAGGGACAGATTTCACACACACACACACACACACTGCCCTGCTTGGGGATACTTAACAATGTCTGGTTGTCTCAAGTAGGTAGAGGCGCTACTGACATCCCGTGGGTATAGGTCAGGATGCTATTAAATATCCTATTCTGCACAGAACAGCTCCTCACAACAAAGAATCATTCAGCCCCAAATGCCAATAATGTCAAGGTCAAGAAACTCTGCCCTGGAGTCAGTGTTGGACTGACTGCTTTTTCCTTTTTTTATGATTGGAGCTGTCAAATTCTTTTGGAAGCATTCTGAAATTGGAGAAACTTCAAAACCCATTGGATATGTTCAAGCCTTTGTCCAAATATCTTTTAACAAGCACACAGCTCACTAGACTTCCCAGAGAGGCAGTAAATCGTGGCTAACCTTGAAGAACTAACAAGAAGAAGCCGTGTGGAAAAAATAACTAGAAATCTGGGTTAGAACTTAGAAGGGAAGAGAAGATCAACTTTGTTAAGAGCCTTTTATGTACTAGGTCCTTTACATAAATGGTCTCACGTCATTAGGACGGTCATAGAATTGCTTATCCAAACTGAGGTCATTTTGAGGGTGGAAGAGGTCACTATTAGTAATCGTGCTGGTGCAATGGATTTTCCTGGGCAAACAGGGCTGTGGGGGGCACCTTACTCTTATTCCTTGTATAGACGTATTATATACTTACTATGATCCTTTCAAGGTGAGGAACTTGAGGTTCAGAGAGTTTAAATAACTTGCTCAAAGTTACTCAGCTGATAAATAGAGCTGGAATTTAATCTAGGCAGTTTGAGTCCCTAGTCCTGTCCCTGCACTGGACTCACTCACTGTGTAACTTGGGCAAAGCCGTGAACTTGACTATACTGGAGCAGGAAAACCCAGCTTGCTACCCTACCCCAGCAGAGTTGGGATATAAACCTAGTCATAGCATGGGTCAGGAAATGCCTTGAGAGGGTAAACCTTTCCCAGATATAGAAGCTTATGATTGTTTCCTAAATTTACAATGATGTTCGAAATTACTTAGTTACTGGTATCCTTCCTTTTTCCCATTAGATGTGGCTTTTTGATTAAAGCTGAATGTCAATATATCTTGAGAGAATAAATCATCCCACTTTTGTCTAGGACTGTAATCCTCCACTGAATTGTTCTTCTCTTCCCAAAGGCTAAAGCTTCTCTCATATTTTCCCTTCCCTTAGAAAGCCTTTTTTTTCCCCCTCTAACCAAAGCTCCCTCCCGCTACCCCCCATTTCATGCATATTTTTCCTACTCAAGTGGAAGCCCCACTTACTTCTTATAAAATCGCCCCTGACCACCCCAGCCTGGACTTTCTTGCCTGAGCTGACAGTACTTAGAATGTATAGAACAGAGCTGAACACGGAATCCACCAGACCTGCCCACATGGGCTCCTAGCTCCCTTGCAGCAGAATAAGGTATGATGTATGGAGTTCAAGGCAACGAATGAGAGGCCCTATTTTGCCACTAGTTAGCAGCAGGATTTCAGATCATTTCTTTGACTTCTCTAAGCCTTAGTTTTTTTATGTGTAACACAGAAATATGGCTAGGGTGAGCATTTAATGAAGCTAATGGATGTGAAGGTACATTGGAAACAATAAAGCATGTACTTCTAATGGATAGCATTATCATCTTCTTAAGCTTTAGGAATTTGTGAAAAGAGCAGTCTCTGTAGTCAACAGACAGGAGTTGAATCCAGACTCTGGTACATAGTGTATGTGTAACATTGGCAAGATGTTTGCTCATCAGCTAAGTAGTAGTAATAACATCTCTCCAGCAGGGATATTGGAGCAGTTCATAAGATAATGCTTATCAAGCACATAGCTCTTTGTCTACCACATAGCAGATGCTCAGTAAGAGTTTGCTTGCCTTTCTCCTGCTCTTAATATATGCTCTGACTAATTCTTAATTAACATGTAAGTTCTGCCTTTGTCAACAAATATTCTAAACATGGATAAAGCTACCAAACTGTATCTAGTATCCATTTCTAGCAAAGAGATCTGTTGAAACCATGAATAGTCTATTGCCCATGGGGTACACTCCCCTGCACCCCAAAGCTAAAGGAGGTCTTCATTTCTTAACAAGGGCCGCCTGCAGATGTGGGTGGACATGTTTCCCAAAGACATGCCTCAGCCGGGACCTCCTGTTGACATTTCACCAAGGCAGCCCAAAGGGTAAGTCAGCTCAGCCCAACCTCCAGGGGAAGAGATCGTGGTGGCAGACTAAACGATCATGACATTTGATCTGGGTCTCATGTGTTCCACTGATCAATTGGCACCTGATAATCATACCTCACTATCTACCTGGCCAATTACAGCAGTGGGGGAATGTGGAGATTGGAACGGTGGCCCATTTTATGGTAGGGGCTGCTATGGAGCTTCAACATGCTGAAAAATGTTGGTTACTAGATGGAGGATCCGCTCAGAAAAATTCAGGTCTTTGGTGATTCCAGCTGGGATGCTTGGTTTTGAAGGAACCAGGACCTTAAGTGTTGATATTTTTGAACTTGGTAAAGTTGAGGAAACTTATAGACTCAAAGCGATACCAGAATCACATAAACACTCATTGACTCAGTTTTCACAGTTTTTAACCTAATGCTGCCCCCCTTATTCCAGATATGAATTGAGAGTAACCATCTGGAATACTGAAGATGTTATTTTAGAGGATGAGAATATCTTCACAGGACAAAAGTCAAGTGATATCTATGTTAAAGGGTAAGGTCATCAACAAACTCCCTCCTCCCTATCCTTCCTCTTCTTACCTCTCGAACCCTCAACCAAACCTAAGCTTCATGGAAGCTACTCCACCCACATCCCACAAAGGGAGTTCATCTTACTCACCTTGTTTGGTAAGCTCACTTTTGTCAAATATTTGTCTTGTTTGATAATTTTAGTAGAACTATTATCTTATAAAATAGTTTTGTGAAGAAATCTTTCTATATAAGCATCCCTTTAAGTTAGATATTATATACTTAGACTTTTTGAGTGACATTCAAAATACCATTGCACCTGAAGGAAGTAGAAAGAGTGCTATCAGTGAAAGGTTAAGTGGTAAGAAGATTGTAAGACTCATACAAATGCTAAAACTTAGACCTTCCCATTTACTGGCTCTACTGATAAAAATGATACCAACCTAGGACTCAAGGAACTAAGGATATTATATCTCTTACACCTTGGCTATGACAGGTTTCCTTTTAGCCTCTAGTCAGGGAGAGAAATAAGAGGGTAAAGAATCAGAAGCAAAAGTGACATAAACCTGTAGCTCAGATAAAGCTCATCTCAGCCTCATCTCGGTATCTCTTTGTCTTCCCCAACCAACAAATCTTCCCCCTCTTTGATGCCCCCATTTCTGGCATGCCATCAAATCTTGTCCATTTTGCCTCTCAAAGAATAATCAGCTCAGCTCACTTCTCTCCACCTTCACCATATCACCACCATAGTCTCCTCCATCATCTCTTGCTGAAGCCACTGCAACACCAATACAATATGCATTGGTCTCTCCATACTCACTCTTGCCTCCAATAATTTGTTCTCTAAGTCAAAACATGAGATATCTTTTCAGAACATGACCTGATTATGTCAGTTGTGTACTTCAAACCCTTTAATGGCTCCCTGTTTTCTCTGGGCATACATTCCAATACCTAATATGTCCTCAAATATCCCATATGACTAGCGCTTGCCTATCCCTCCAGCCTCATCTCACTAGATCAATACTCCCCCTTGCTTTCTGCTCTTTGGTTCACTGAGCTTCTTTCCTTTCTTCCACAGGGCTTTGCACATCTCTCTTGGGTGACTTCTGCCACCCTATCCAAATCCCTGCGTCCAAATCCCTTCCCACCATGGCTGTAGCTCCAGGAAGTCAAGGACCATATATATCTGCTCTCCATCACTCTCTTAGCATCTATTTCTCTCATTTCCTCATAACAGGTACCACATGTGTATTGCTTCAGTGAGTGCCACTGTAGCTGAATACCTGTAGTTTGCTGTGTATAATGCACACCCATATTTTCGGCCCAAACTTTCAGGGAAAAAAATACCTTTCATTTTAATTTTTTAATTCAATTATTTATTTATTCATATTTAGAAACAAAACCAATTATTGTATTCCAGTGTATTATTTTGCATATGGATATCATTATTGCTTTCTAGAGTTATATTTTTAGTGCATAAGCATAAATTATTAAAAACATTTACATAGATACTGAATTAGTATTACCCATGTATAATGTGCATCCTTATTTTTCCCTCAAAAGTTTTGGCAAAAAAGTGTACATTATACCCAGCAAAATACAGTAACTGTGTCCAGACCCTGAACAGTGCCACTTCCCTGAGCAGGAATGGTCTTTACTGTCCCCTGCTCTGTGGGGGAGAGATGTCTGCGTTCAGAAAACACGGGGTTTGGAATTATCAGTTAGTTTGTATAAAAAGTATCCATCTTTTCAATAATCATTCACTATGTAGTAGGGGATATATATTAATTGTAGCTTACTTTACACTGGGTATGGAGGAAGAAGACCAGGAAATATTAAGATGAACTAACCGTATGATAATTTGGCGCACACAAAAGCACCTAACAGATATTATCTCACATAATTCCTCAGAACAACCCTATGAACTCGGTGCTGTCACTGCTTCCATGTCCCAGGTGAAAGAAAGGCACAGAGAGGTTAGGTAACGTACCTACGGCTGCACAGTTAGTAAGTGGTAGCGCCGGGAATGGGACCCAGGTGGGTGCAGGCAGCTCTCGTATCCTCCATGCCACACTGATGCAGGCCTGCTGGGCTTTTGAGACGCACAACCAGGGAAAAGGGGGCCAGTTACAGGTCTGTATCACAGGTCTAAATTAGGTCACTGCTAGAGGCCTCGACGTAGTGGGTACTCTCGTTGTAACACTCAGGTGCAGAGGTGGCACCCCTGACAAAGAGGGCTGTCAGGGCGAGAGGAGACCGATTCTACTTTCACGTGTCCTGCATTTTCCTTCTTTATTGCGTGGGGCTTCGGGTCTACCCACCGACCACTGAGTACACTTCCCCAGCCTGCTTAGAATCTGTTTCTGTTTCAGACCCTTTATCGTCTATGTTCCCTTTTAGACCAGTGGAAACTTCTATCCGAATCTACCTATTTCATGATCTTAAAACCATAACCTATGACCACACTGGAACTAGTTAAGTCCCTCTCGGTTAGACTGGTGCCTGCTGACCTGCCCTGAGTGTTTCATTCTTCTGCTGCCTTCATTCAGGTGGATAAAGGGCCTGGAGGACGACAAGCAGGAGACGGACGTGCACTACAACTCCCTGACTGGCGAGGGGAACTTCAACTGGCGCTTCCTGTTTCCGTTTCAGTACCTGCCCGCCGAGAAGCAGATGGTCATCACCAAGAGGGAGAACATCTTTTCCTTGGAGAAGATGGAGTGTAAGGCGCCAGCTGTGTTGGTGCTTCAGGTGTGGGATTTTGAAAGGCTCTCCTCGGATGACTTCCTGGGTAAGCTGAGGGCTTCCGGGGGCCTGTATGAATGCCAAGGGTTGTGTCCCAGGTTTGGGGGAGCTTGGTCTGAATTAGGTACAAGGATAAGAATTGCAGTGCTATTTATGAGAGTAAAAAATTGGAAACTCTCCAAGGAGCCATTAATAGAGAATTGGGTGGATAAGTTATGGTGCTTTCATATGGTGGAAGATACATATTCAAACAGATTTAAATGGATCTTTGCTTTTCCCCTGAGAAGCTGTTGAATTTGGAGCTAATTAGTGGTTTACTCTGTGCCTCAGTTTTCCTCAGTTGTGAAAGTGAGGGTAGTAATATTGCATATCTCAGAGCGTGTTGGGAGCTATATATGTGATAATATCATTTAACAGGTAAGCACGGTGCCTCATACATAGTAAGCACTCAATAAGTGATAACCCTGCAGCCTCGAACACAGTATAACATTTAATGAGTTGGGTAGATATGCAAGATGCATTAAGTGAAAAAAGAGTGCAGAAAAAAATTCCCTTTCTGTAAAATATCTGTTTATATGTATAGGAGAAAGTGATAGTCAGAGCTAGTCAAGGCAAAAGATGGATAATAAGGATAAGAACTAATCCATAGAGCAGTGGACAACTTTTAGGGAAAGAATTATGGACATTTTTTCTATATTTTTTTCTTATGGGCATGTTCTAAATATTCACAATTAGCAAATACCACTTTCGTAGCAGGAAAAGGTTATTAGATATGTAAAGCTCTGGCAGCCCTCATGGACATTCTCTGAGTCTGCCTAAAATATTCATTCACTGAAAAATATAATGTGGAGAGCCTACCAAGGTCTTGAAGAGAAGCTACAAAGGCTGTGAGACCTAGTCCCTGACCTGGAGGGGTCTGGCGGACTCACAGAGGAAGGTGAGGCGAGGGAAGGGGATTCTCCTAGGCTGATCTGTACTAAGCAGGGGAAGGCTCGGAAGACAGGCACGTAATTCAGACTGCAGTCAGAGGGCAGAGATGCCCAGCAGCAATGACACCCAACACTGAGGCTTGAAGGTTTCATATTGTAGCTCTGCCCTTGTGCTTTGAGGGCACCAAATATGTCTTGATCATATTTGTATCCCCAATACCCAGTGCATACTAGTGATCCAATATGGAGCTAATTGAATGACTGCTGAGGGATGAATGGATGGTTGGATGGATGGAAGGATGATGGATGGATGGATGGATGGATGGACGGACAAATGAGTAGATGGGTGAATTCAGAATGGGGATTGATTTTAAAAGCCCTTCCATAACTGTCATGGGCATCTCTTCACAGGCTCCCTGGAAATGAACCTCAATAGTTTCCCCCGGGCAGCCAAGTCTGCCAAAGCTTGTGATCTCAGCAAGTTTGAAAATGCAAGCGAGGAGAGCAAGATCTCCATATTCCAGCAAAAGCGTGTGCGAGGCTGGTGGCCTTTCGCTAAAAGCAAAGAACTCACAGTAAGTGGCAGCTGTAGGAGATGGGGTGGGGGGCAGGCGAGGAGCATTATGCTTTTTGAATGAGTCATTTTGCGAACTTCCAGTGAAGTGCCTTGCAGTAAAAATAACATAGAGCCCTTTAGGGCAAAGGTTCTGCTGAGGAGCAAGAACTTTGAACCCTTTACAAATGCATTAAACCTGCCATATTTCAGCATACTTGATTTAATAGCTGACTGTCAGGGTGGTTTTGTCCTTTTGGCTTGAACTTATGCCCCCAGCATTAGTTGTGTGTTGCTTTTTTTTTTTTTTAACATTTCTACGAATTATGCATCAAGTCTTGAATGATGTAAAATTTTACATAAATACCTTACCCCTTCGTCTTCAAATGCAAGACTCCATTTAAAATGTGATCCAGCCTTTGGAAATGTCCTTGGGAGAGTGAGAGAAGGGAGAGCCATTTGTCCCTGTCCCTGCACTGCCAGCTTGGTCCTACTGTGTGGCACACACTGTAGGAATTCTGGCCTTTCACAAACACTGGGAAGAAAGTTTCTTTGCCCTGTCCCACAGTCTCTGTAAGGGAGGAGGGATGACATCAGTGATCGATGAAGTTGAGAGTAGGGACTGAGTGGCATTGGTGGCCTCTTTTCTCTGCTGCTGACTCCTCTGGGGGCGAGCGTGCTCTCCGCTCTGCTCCTGTTCCCAGTGGCAGCAGCTTGTCCAGGAGGCCGGTCTGGGGAGATAACTATCCTCTCTCTCTCTGCACTAGGGGCCTAGTGGGTATGAGGCCAGGATTCCCTTTGACCTTGACTGGATGAACGGCAGCTGCCAGCCTGACTCCATGGTGTCTGGTTTTACTATGTTTATTGGGGGTTTTCTCTTCCCTCCATTCTCCGTGTAATCCCCGCTGAGTGGAGGAATTGGGTAAAGAGAATGAGACTCCAGACAGGCTCACTCTTTCCCATTCTCCTAAGGACTTATTGAGCGTTTGCTACATGGCAGCCTCTGGTCTCAGTTCTGGCTTCACAGCTTAGCACAGATTAGATCCTCAGTCAGCGAATTGATTGATGAGCGGATGGATTCAGAAATGAAGCAAGCATGGCCTCTACCCTCCACCAGCTCAAAGTCCAGGGAGAAGAACAGATGTATTAATAATGCAGCCATGCATAAAATAATCAAAGTGTCTGTCACCCAAAGAAAGAGAGAGGAGGGAGGGACTTAATTCACTCTGAGGGGGTTGAGGGGTCAAGCAGGGCAGAACATGAATTTGTCAAGAACAAAGGATAATGAAAAGGTAAAAGTCGCTCGCTAGCAGAGAAGACTCCAATAGCACCTGGAGCCTGGTTTCTAAACACCCGTTCCCACTAAACGAAAGAGGCGTCACTGGAGAAATGACTCACTCCAGGTCCAGGGCAGAGAAACACAGGACGAGTTTACTGTGACAGCTCATCGTGACAGGACAGTCCGAACGTCCAAAAGGAAGGCGACTGTGCTTTGTGCAGAAAGCTTTTTCCAAGTTTGGAGTTATTTCCTCCATTCAGCTTCCCAGGAATGGAATTCCAGGTCTGGAGTGTGACTGTGTTAGAGAGTGCACACACTCACACGTGCACACATGCATGCATGCGTGTGTGTGTACAGGTGTATGTGTGTAGGCACATGCGGGTCTAAGCGTGTTCCTCTTCCTAAAGGGCTTTGCCGGCGAACATCCCCAGCGTTGATGAACGAGACTGCCCCCTCTCAGGCCAGTGAGAGCTGAGTGTTAATAGCCGGGATCACTGCTCCAGAAGGCACCTCTCAGCCTTCCCCCGCCTCCCTCTCTGGGCAGGTGAAGGTGGAAACCATGAATATTAATGACATGTGCAGTGACAACAAATCTAGTCTTTGCAGGACCTTTTCTTCCTGCACAGGTGTCACTGGGTTAATAGATAGTCTCTCAAACTGTCCTTTTTTTTTTTTTTTCTTGCTCTGATTTAAATTTACATTTGGAGGATAGGATTAGCTTAAGGCCTTTCCCCGGTGCTTGGCTGCATACTGATGACTGAGACAGGGCTTGGAACCCTCTGTGCAGAGAGATGCGGAATGAGGCGCGGCGTTTATCAGAGTGTGCCAGCAAGCACCTTCCCCTGCCGCCTTTCTGATGCCAAATGCGTGCTTTGCGGCCACCCAGGCAGGGCAGGGAGAAAGGGACAGGCTCTTCATGACATTAACTGATGACTCCTGCGTGCAGGGCAGGATTCATTCTACCATCTCTGCCTCCCTTTTCTTCGCATCTGTTCCCTTTGGGAGGTTGGGTCCTTGGGACATCTTTGGAATTTTTCTCTACAGGCAGGTTATCTTTCTCATTAAATTACGTGTTTCTATCCATCAAACAGTGTCAAAGGTAACAAGCCATCATTTTTTAAGAGGTGACTATTTACCAGGCATGAGGTTGAGTCCTGTATAGGTGCTATTTCATTTATTTTCCAAAGCACCCTTATGGGATGCGTGCAGCTGACATCCCCACAAAAATGAGACCGAAAGAGGGAAGGTAACCGACCCGGGACACACAGCTAGTGAGTGGCGGAGCCTGGTTGCAGTCACAGCTCTGTGTGCACCGTGTCCTATTTGCTCAGTTCTTATGCCGCACTCTGCAAGCTATGCCACACCGCGCTATAATATTCCGTAGGCTACCCAAGTTCAGCCCCCAGATGAAAGTCAAAATCATGTTCTAATGCCAGAGCCATGGCAATAATTGTGGAGCTCCTCTGAAACCTTTCAGGAAAGGCATATTTATTTATTGTTAAATAAATATCCGGCTCCTAGTCTTCCACGAGAGGGGTCCCTTGGACATATGCAACAGCAGAGGGTAGAGTTTGGTGTCAGAGGCCTGAGTGCAGATCCTGATTTTATAACACAGCTTAGCAAACCTCATTCAGTCTTGGCTTTCTCAGCCATAAATGATTACAAATTAAATAGTACATGTGCCTGAGTACACATGTGTCTGTGTACACGTGGGGCTCTCTCTCTTCACAAAACTCAACAGCATTGTAATGTCATTTCGGGGCTTGTATTGTTCATCCTAAAAAAATGGCTCCTCGCAGAGCCAAACAGGTCCCACCATTTCTCAAAATAAAGCAGCCGCCTCGTCAAAGCACTTCCCGGCAATCTCCCACACGATGACACTCTTCTGGAAGGCGGACGATGCCCCAGAAGGTCTTTGTGACCAGCAACTGAAGCTTTTATCTCTCCGCAGGGGAAGGTGGAAGCCGAGTTCCACCTCGTTACCGCAGAAGAGGCCGAGAAAAACCCCGTGGGAAAAGCGCGGAAGGAGCCAGAGCCCCTGGCCAAGCCCAAGTGAGTGGCGTCTGCGGTGGGAGCGAGCGTCAGAAACGGGGAAGGCCCTCTGCGGCCCCCTGTGGGAGGGTGGAGGCACAGGGGGGTCCCACCTTTTGGCAGCTCTGGGCCACACTGGAAGAAGAAGAGCTGTCTTGGGCCACACGTTAAATACATTGCAACATGTAATCACAAAAATAACAAACCCATAATGCTTTAAGTAAAAGAGTGACTATACGCCGGGCCGCGTTCACAGCCGTCCTGGGCTGCGCGTGGCGCACGGGCCGCAGGTTGGACACCCTGCGAGGATCCCGCCAGGGGAACTGAGAAGCCAGGAGGCGCCAACAGGTGCCATCCAATCCACGTAGCTTTTTGTTTCTGTCATTGAAACTATTCTACAAACAAGGCAGAGGCAAGTGGAGAGGGCACGTTTTCTGCAGTACTACCACAAAAGCATTTCTAGAGTAATTTCATATATTTTTTACTCATTTTTAGGTGAATGTGAATTTCACATGATGTTTTGTCTACTCATTCTATAATCTTACATGCAAAATTGTGCTCATGTATCACTTATCCTATACTGCAAAGTTCTGTTTTGTTCCCACAGTTGTCGTAATTAGGACTTTTTAATGGTTATGGGATAGTCCGTAGCCTTGATGCCCACAGTTGAACTGGTTACCACCCCATGATTGAATATTTAATTTATATCTACCTTTTCTCCATTATCATAATATGATGAAAAGGTTTCCTGTTTATGAATTATTACTTTAAAGTAAATTCCCCAAAGTGGAATTACTAGAAGGGTTACTGTATTCAATTTCATCCATGGTTATATATCAATATAAAAAAAGGAAACATATACAGGTATGAAATATGCATACAAAATACTCTTCAAATTCTATTTGTGCTCTCCCTCCCCAGACCCCAAGTGTCTGAAGATAAATGGTCCCTTCTCTGACTGCACCTTTCATCTACCAGTGTTAGGAACTCATGTATTGATTAATTCAAAACTACTCACTGAGCTCCCCCAGTGTGCACCTACTAAAAAATCCCTCTGAAGAACACTGAAGAAACGTAAGACATAAGCTCTGCCTCCCAAGAGCCTCAGTGTGTTCGGGGAGACACACAGGCTCATGGGATAGTTGTCATACTGTATAAGACAAATAGGTTGTGTTCAGAAAGGGGCCAAGGCAAGTGATAGGTAAGATAAGAATCTGAAATGAGGGGTTCATTGTGGACTGGGTGGTCATGGTGGGCTTCAGGGAAGAGGTGAGGCTTGAGCTGGTCAGCGTAGGGATGGAGGGCCCTCAGACCTCTGTCTGGTTCTAACCAGACTCTTGCCCTCCACCAGACCAAACTGTAAATGATGAGGAATCATTATTGCCCCGAAGGACAGATTGCTTCTGTGTTAAGGCACCATGGTCTGCTTCTCCCATTCTCAGGCTTCTCCTTGTGGAGAAGTGGGAGTCAGAGATACTTGCCGAGGTCTAGAGAGTTCTGCAGGTGGACTACAGGACCCCTTCCCTGATTTCCTCTTGCTTCTCTCTCAGCCGCCCAGACACCTCCTTCTCCTGGTTCGTGAGCCCCTTCAAGTGCCTGTACCACCTCATCTGGAAGAATTACAAGAAGTACATCATCATTGCTTTCATTCTGATCATCCTCATCATCTTCCTGGTCCTCTTCATCTACACCTTGCCAGGAGCCATCAGCCGAAAGATCGTTGTGGGCTCATAGGGGGTCACGGAGGACCAGACCCTCTCTTTCTACTAATCCTCTCTTCTTCCTCACCTGTAAGCATATAAGAACCTGTGCTCTGTGCAGGTACTGCGCTGGGGGCTAATGGGATGAACCCAGAGGGCCAAGAACCAGTTCCTACGTCTAAGGACAGATCAGGTCTTCTTGGAGGAGATGGGAAGGGAACAGTCCCTGACACTGCCTTTCACATTCAGAAGCTTGAGGTCATGTTTCACCCATGGGCAGGATGAAATAATGACTCCTTCCCCTCGGGGTCATCAACAGGGACCTCATATGGACTTAAGCGAATGTTTTCTTCATGCAACTGATTTTATCCTGAGAAGTTTAATTCTGGGTCTGAGATTTTACTGGAAGTACTTTCTTTTAAATAAAAACTTTACAGCAAATAAACTGAACGCATTTTAGCAATTACGGGGTATGTAACCTGTCCCATATCTCTTACCTTGTTTAATCCTTACAGTTTACAACACACATTCACTTACTCAGGCTACA
Source organism: Trachops cirrhosus (assembly GCA_028533065.1). Lineage (NCBI taxonomy): Eukaryota > Metazoa > Chordata > Mammalia > Chiroptera > Phyllostomidae > Trachops > Trachops cirrhosus. Next base: position 115,026,385 of record CM052544.1, read on the forward strand.
AAACCAGCTTGGAGAAAACGTCATATCAGTCACCTAAAATAATTCACTGTTGAAATTCCTGTCTAGAGAGGAGATGTTGCTGGTTTTTCATTAAAGTCAGTGCTATGGAACTTGTGATCAGTGAGTTCTGGAGAAATCCATTTGGGTTTATGTTCCGTGGGAATTTTGTGAGCATAAAATACAATTTCGTGTCTGTGTGTAGGGGCAGGGGCGGAGCTCCAAGTACCAGTAAGAATTCTCTTCAGTCAGAGACGCACACCCCACCAGATATGGTGTTCCCACAGACACGATCTGAATGGCCACCCTTGGCACTATTCAACATTGAGTCTTACCACCTTTGTGGTAGATTCTATCATGACTCAAAAGCACAAATCAATTTCAAAAGCAGCCTTAGAAACAATATCCTATGCACTTGTCAGATTTCAAAGTGAACCTTTGCTCTTCAAAGTAACACAGCCTGGATCTACTACTCCATCTAAAGCAGGGAGTAGACATGAGAGGCTGGAGTTGTCAGCTAAAACAAGGACACAAAGGACTTGGGACTTCCAGCCCAAATGGAGGTGTAGGTAGACACACTGCCTCCTCGCACAACCAAAAGAAGGACAACAACAATTTAAAAACAAAAACCAACCAGAACTGACAAAAAATCGAACTGTATGGAAGTCCAAAAACCAAGGAGTTAAAGAGGACACACTCACCCAGACCTGTAGGAGGGGTGGAGAGGGGCGCTCAGACAGCACTCAGGGCAAGGCGAGGTGGCGGCTGGTGGAGCAGGCGGTCCCACGTTTGCATGCAGACAAACTGTGAAGAACAATGGGAGAGCGAGACAGATTGAGCAACCCAGAGCTCCAGTGCAGGGAAAGAAAGCCTCAAACCACCAATTGAAAACACCTGTGAAGTGTGAGGCAGCAGGAGAAACTCCCAGCCTCACAGGAGAGTTCATTGGAGAGACCCACAGGGTTCTAGAATGTACACAAGCCAACCCACCTGGGAATCAGCACCAGAAGGGCCCAGTTTGCTTGTGGGAAGCAGGGGAAGTGACTGAAAGATGGCAGAGAGTGGAGCAAACAGCATTGTTCCCTCTCTGACCCCTTCCCCATATACAGCATCACAACACAGCAATGTGGATTGCCCCGCCCTGGTGAAAACCTAAGGCTCCGCCCCTCACTACATAACAAGTGTGTCAAGACAAAAAAAAAAAAAAATGGCCCAAATGAAAGAACAGATCAAATCTCCAGAAAAAAATACAACTAAGTGATGAAGAGATAGCCAACCTATTAGATGCACAGTTCAAAGCACTGGTAATGAGAATGCTCACAGAATTGGTTGAATTTGCTCACAAATTAGGTGAAAAAATGAAGGCCATGCTAAGTGAAATGAAGGAAAATGCACAGGGAACCAATAGTGATGGGAAGGAAACTGGGACTCAAATCAATGGTGTGGACAAGAAGGAAGAAAGAAACATCCAACCAGAAAAGAATGAAGAAATAAGAATTCAAAAAAACTGAGGAGAGGCTTAGGAACCTCCAGGACATCTTTAAACATTCCAACATTCAAATTATAGGGGTACCAGAAGGAGAAGAGAAAGAGCAACAAGTGGAAAACTTATTTGAACAAATAATAAAGGAGAACTTCCCCAGTCTGGCCAAGGAAATAGACTTCCAGGAAGTCCAGGAAGCTCAGAGAGTTCCAAAGAAGTTGGACCCAAGGAAGCACACACCAAGGTACATCATAATTACATTACCCAAGATTAAACATAAGGAGAGAATCTTAAAAGCAGCAAAAGAAAAGGGAAGAGTTATCTACAAAGGAGTTCCCATAAGACTATCAGCTGATTTCTCAAAAGAAATCTTACAGGCAAGAAGGGGCTGGAAGAAAGTATTTGAAGTCATGAAAGGCAAGGACCTACATCCAAGATTATTCTATCCAGCAAAGCTTTCATTTAGAATGGAAGGGCAGACAAAGTGCTTCCCAGATAAGGTCAAGTTAAAGGAGTTCATCATCACCAAGCCCTTATTATATGAAATGTTAAAGGGACTTACCTAAGAAAAAGAAGATAAAAATACGAACAGTAGAATGACAACAAACTCACAGCTATCAACAACCAAACCTAAACAAAAACAAAAACGAACACAAACTAGGCAAACAACTACAACAGGAACAGAATCACAGAAGTGGAGATCACACGGAGGGTTATCAGCAGGGAAGGGGAAGATGGGAATGGGGGAAAGGTACAGGGAATAAGTAGCATAAACGGTAGGTAGGAGATAGACAGGGGGAGGTTAAGAATAGTATAGGGAATGTAGATGCCAAAGAACTTATATGTACGACCCATGGACATGACCTGGGGGTGGGAGGTAATACAAGTGGGAGGGGGTATGCAGGGCAGAGGAGAATAAAGGGGGGAAGATGGGACAACTGTAATAGCATAATCAATAAAATATATTTTTTAAAAAGTTAAATCAAAAAAAAGAAAAAGCAGAACATACATCTGCAGCATTGTTGAAAGGAACAGTGTCATTTTAGGACAGATTGGGAATAAGGTAATTTACTACTTTCTGCAGGATTCTGGATGGTAGAATGAGAAAGAAACTGTAGATAAAACAATGCACCTATTCATATCCACACTAAAAACAAGCTAAAAATGGAAAGCCCTTTAAAGTTAAATAGAGCTCATCTTTAACGTCCAAATGCTGAAAAGCCTTGAACACAAGTATTTGACATACTTTCAGATCAGATGGCGTCATAAATGCGATAAGCAGAAAACAAGGATAATTTTGGCATCAACTATGCCTTATGTTCTATACATAAGTTATTGTTTGTGGCCTGTACCACATGTAAAAAAAAGTGCAATAAGGTTCTAAGGCTCATTTTGCAGCTCTGTCCCTAAAGATATTACAGTTTTAAAATAAAAATATTTAAAAACTCCTTTTCCAAGAAATGAATTACAGTTCCTACTCATGTTCTTAAATATGATGAATTTAAATTTATTCATTTGGCAGATTAAAGCTGTTTCAGATTGGCTTTGTTTATGTATTTTACATTTGCATCCTTTCTCCCAAACTAAGCAAAATGAAATTAACACCAGCAACCACAATATCATCAAACAGCCACAGGGTGGAATACCCAACTCCACGTCTCCAGTAGTTGAACATTGGATACCTTTCTTGCTCTTTCCCTTAAAAGACACATAAAGGGCAAATACAAGGTTAACTTCACAGCCAGGGCCAGTTGGTGTTTGTTTATTCAACAGATAATTATTGCACTCCATCCTCATCCCAGGTGCTGAGATCAACACAGGGCACACAAAAGTACACAATCAGGTAAAGTAAGTCGCTGCTCTAATGGGGCGTGGAGTGTGACAGAAAGAAGACATTAATCAAACGATCACACACACAGGTAATTACAGTGTATGTGCTGCCAGAGCGAGCACAGATTATAGACTGAAGGACGGAACAAGAGTCAAATAGTGAAAGCAGGAAGAACATCTCAGGAAGGGCAGCCACGAAGGCTTCCTGGGGAAGTAATGGTTGAAGGGAGGCGAAGGGTAAGGGAGAAGGATGGGGAGGAAGAAGAGCACCCCTAACAGAGAAGCTAGCATGTGCAAAGACCCTGAGACGGGAGGGAGCGAAGTCTGTGGAGGGTCTGAAAGAGGTTGGGCATCAAGGGACAGGCAGAGGGTCCTGAAATGGGGCTGCAAAGTCATAGAAAGGCCACATCCTTAAGGGTCTGGGTCCTTAAAAGCAATGGCCAGCAAAGGGTTTTTAAGCCAGGGAGAGGCATGATCAGATTTTCATTTCACCTGGAGAACAGATCAGGTGTATTGTATTATAGTTCTCCCCATAAGAGAGGATGGTTGTTTTTACTCAGTAATGGTGGCAGAGGAGAGAAGTGGAGGGATCAGAGATTATCTCTTGAAGGCTGCAGGGTGGTCTAATGGGGAATTGGTGGTCTAGTATTGACTCTGCTTTGTAGAGGCTTGTGTGACCTAAGGCAGCTAGCTTCACATCTCTGATCTAAACTTTCCTCGTTTGACACATGGGGAGGTTTGTACGTATGGTGATGAAAATCTGTGGTGTATCTGGTACAAAGCTAACACACTGGTGGATCTGTAGCATAGAGTCTGAAGGGAGGGACTGAACCCAGAGCCATATTGTGAAGGGCTTTGAATGCCATGCTAAGAAAGTTGGCCTTGACGCAGCAGAAAGTGGGGATCCCTGGAAGGGTTTAAGCAGGGAAGCTGTGCATTGGAGAAGTTGCTGTGCCTACAGTGCATGACAGATTGACAGGGATGACATCCAGAGACAGGGGACATTTTAGGAAGCAATGGCCAAGCTCTGGTCAGAGGTGAGAACCCGTCAGAGTCATGGGCATGGGGATGGAGAAGAAGAGCCAGATTCCCGAATGCTGGTGAGGTTCCCCACCCCCGGAACTCCCCACCCGAGATGCCCGCCAGAGAAAACAGGGACGTGCGAATCCTGGCTCCATCACTTCTGTCCGAGCAGGTCAAGTACCCTCTCAGAGTCTTAATTTTTTCTCACCTAAGAAGGAATGATTACCTTCTTGGCGAGAGTTGTGGAGACTGGAGAGAACGTATGTGAAGTGCCTAGCACGTGCCTGGCAGGAGGCAAGTCCTCAAAGGGTAATAGCTAGTGTCACAAGTGTCATTTCTGTGGTCAGAATCATCAACAGGATGTGGAGCCGGATGGGATATGAGAAGTGAGGGATGCAGACCAGACCTATGTTTCAGAAATTAAAATGTTCTGGCACATGGACCAGGAAGGTTTTCAACCAGTAATACTCCCAAGTGTATTTTTCTTTTCTATCGACACTGTAACAGATCGCAAAAAACTCTGTGGATTACGACAATGCAAATTTATCATACAGTTCTGTAGAAGTCCAACACAGATCTCACCAAACTAAAATCAACGTGTCTACAGGCTGCCTTCCCTTCTGGAGGTTCCAGAGGAGAATCTCTATCCTGTCATTTGCTAGCTTCTGGAGGCTGCCTGCATCCCTTGGTTTGCGGCCCCCTCCTCCATCTTCAAAGCCAGCCAACCTCGTTGTCTCTCTCTGTGCCTTTCTCCTGCAGTGGCATCTCCCTCTGACTATAGCTGGGAAGTCCTTGCTTTTGAGGACCCCTGTGATTATATTGGACTCACCTGGATAATCCATGCTAATTTCCCCCTGTCCAGATCCTTAACTTAATACTTAATCATATCCTCAAAGACTCTTTGCCTAGTGAATTAACAGTCACAGATTCCAGGGATTAAGACATGGATTTTTTTCTCAGAGGAGGGCGTGATTCTGTCAGCCACACTGTCAGCCACACTGTAAGACCCCTGGGTCTTACAGTTCAGCCCAATTTGGAAATCATTTCAGTAGGGCTTTGAAAGTTGGTGGGATGATTACGGTGCATGAAAGGAGGAGGCTCCACAGGCATTTTTCTCTCGGAACAAGATGTTTCCATTATTTGTTCAGCCTCTCAACTGGCAATTGTCTCTGGAAACAAAAAGAAGGATCCATTCCATCCTTCCCCAACTCATTAAAATTGCCCCAGCACAGTGGGTGGGCGAGGCAAGCTCGGAGATGGCAATGAAAAGGCCTCTGGCTCACAGGTTCCCAGATCAGCCTCTGAAATTCAGCTTTCCTTTAGCACAGCAGTAGCTCCTCCCAAGACGAGAGAGAACGCTTGCTTGCCTCTGCTCTCCACGGTTGGTAAAGGGCAATTTGAAAAGACAACACTATGATTCTCCCTGAATCATTGTACTAGCGCAAAAACAGATATAATAGCAGTGAACCTTGGGCAGAGACACCGAATAGCTATGTGACCTTGACCTAGTTACTCAACAACTCTGAATAGCATCTTTCTGATAAATAAAGATAATACCCATCTATGGGATTGTCTGTGTGCAGGCAGGTGTGGGGAAAGTGGTGGCCCTTTACTGAGGATGCAGGTAGAAGAACATTCATAAAGTGCCTAGTTTGCTGTCTTCTATATCTTAGTATCCAAATTAATGATCACTTACTACTTAAGGAACATTTAGCCCTGGCTGGTGTAGCTCAGTGGATTGAGCGAGGGCCTGCGAATCAGAGGGTCACCAGTTTGATTCCCAGTCAGGGCACATGCCTGGGTTGCAGGTCAGGACCCCGGGGTGGGGCATATGAGAGGCAACCACATATTGGAAAAAAAGTAACAAAGAATTAATGTTTGTTGCGTGCTTTTGTAGATTACAAAGTAATACATATTTTTTCTCGCTAATTCCCCCAACTGTCTCATTTTGTAGACAAGAATACAGCCCCAGGGATTTTTTTCCAAGATTGCCCAGCTCCTTTGTAACAGACCAAAGATCCAGGGGAAGACACCTCTCTCCTGCCCCTTTGCTCTCTCTTTTCCCGGAGGCCGTCTGCTGACTGATATAAGGTGGGAGGGGCTTCCTCCAGTCAGAAAATTCCTTAATAACATTTGACGGCTCACCCATAGCTTCAGGGTTCAGCCACAACCCCTGGGATATTCAAGCGTGTTTCACACAACACTGTGGATGGACTTCTAAGCCTCTTTTAACGTGAACCATCACATGTAATATTAGGAAAATATAACAGAAATCTTTCATTCGTGTTACCCCAGAGCTTTTTGGCATTCTTTTCCCCTTTTGTCACTTCTTGTCATGAGAATCTCCCCACCCCAGTGCACTAAACAACCTCTGGAGTGCAGACATTTAACTGAGCTCTCTATAAGTCAGACATAGATTTGGAACTTAGTTATGCGAAGAAGCGGGCAGCGTAGACAGCACTTAATCATCCCAGAAGCTGCTGTCTGCATACCTGACATCTACCTGATATTCACCTTTTTTCTCAGTCACGGAAGCTCCTCTACTGGGGGCAGCAATGTGTGGAGCTCAGAGAGAACGCCTTTTGGTCTCTCTCGATTAGGGTAGCTAAGGCTCTGTGAGTATAGCTCAGTGGTAGGGCTTACCGGACATTTCACTAAAGGGGCTTCGCTCAGCTGACAGACTCATCATGCCTTTCCCTCTTCCTCTTTCATCCCACGTGAACTGTGGGTGTGATGGCTGGCGCTCTATCAGTTATCCTGGACCATGAGGCAACCTTGACTATGGAAGCCACTACAAGAAAGAAGGGGGCAGAAAGATAGGACTGTAGGCTGCTTTGATCACAGGGGCCCTTCATAGCAACACTTAGTTCCACAGGAAAAATAGAGCAATGAATCTCCAACACTGACTATTGAATGCTTCCATTTGGCGGCGACACAAGACGCTTTCACCCACATTTCACTGACCAAAACAAGTCATGTGGACATGCCCAGCTTTAAGAGAGCAGGAAACCACCATCCCCCATGTGCTCTGCAGAGGAGAATCAGATGCTGGGGAATAACGGTAGTGCTTTCTACACAGGGGTATGACTATTCCCAATTTACAGATCAAATAATTAAGTGCCCCAGCTAATTGCCAGGAAGTTCGGCTTGGTTTTAAAGCCATCTTCTCTACTTATTCCCAACAAAATAGCTCCTACATTACAATATATTGGAGATAGACTATTTTCTCCCCAAAGAATTATCTAATTTCCTCTCTGCCCCCGTCTTTGTCATGTTTATGATGATTTAATGAAAATGCTTACTAACTGTAAGCTGACTAATTTTTAATACAACAACAGAGTTCAGAGAGTGGTGAATCATTTTTATGGCTTTCCTGAGCTTTTTCCCCAGAAGCCCTTACAGCTCTAAGAGTTCACTTGGGGCTCTTAGGAAATTCCCAAGAGGCTCTTTTCTTCCTGTCGCATTCAGGAAGCACTGTTGGGAGTCTTAGCGGTGAGGATCCAGGTGTGTAGAGGCACCAGCAAGGGCCACTAAGTAGAAGCAAATTTGCATGGATGTCCATTTTAAAAATAAGCATCAGAAGTATTGATATATGATGTTCTGCACACCTTGGTCCTCCCCACCAGAAGGGGGCTCCCTTTCTTCTGCCAAGCCCCAATGCACTTACCCTCCCTGGTGATCCAGACACATTTTAGCTGGCTATGGAATCAGTATGTACTTGTCACGAGGCCTTATTTATTCATCCTTGCACACTGAGTTTCCTCAGGTCCTCTGACTGATGGGTAGAAATGGGATCGCAGTAAAGGTAATACCCCCAAATTGGGACTCTTTTGACCCAGTTCAGTTTGTAGAACCTCAGCCACCTAAAACGTCTTATTCCCTTACAGAGCCCTAAAAGCTTTTACATAAACCCTTTAACCAGGCCTAGGACAGTTCACCCACCACCTTTTCACCTCCAGAGACAAGGACAGGAAGATATGTAGACACCAGTGACGCTGGTGTGGCCGTGTGACAATTGTTGCCAATGAGTTATGAAGAACTCTGGTGGTTGGGGCTTTTGAAATGCTGTGGTTTACCTGATGAGAGGAGTGGCACAGCTTTTTCCCTTTGTCTTATCCTTTGATTCCTTCTTGGAATGTAGGTGTGATGGTTGGAGGTGCAGCAGCCATCTCTCCACATGAGGACTAAAGCCAAAGCTGATGATAGTGCATCAAGAAGTGTGTAGGAGTCTTAGTGCTACACTGGTCCCCTTCAGACTTCCTTTTACAGGAGTGAGGGAGGGACCCTACCCTGTGAGTCTGGTTTTCTGTGGCTAGTAGTCAATAGGAATCCTAGCTGGTACAAAATGGCAAAGAACATGTCTCCAAAATTACAGATGATCTTAAATGGCTTTTAAGGGAAAACACACCCATTTGAGTCTAAATGGTAGAGAAGATGCAGGGACCAGCAGATTTGGAAGCAGAGACAGGACAGAAGTCTGCTTTGCATGGACCAGGTTTGAACTGGTCCCTTCCCCTCTCCCCAACTTCAGCATCACACACACAAAAGCAGAGGGCAGGGGCAGGTGCAAGGGTGAAACTAAAACTTCATAAAAACTCTTCAATAATTCAGTGACTTGGTCATTTGGTGAGCTGGCTTTCAGTAAATTAGCTTTCAGGGAATTGATTTTTCACAAAGCCTGTGTTTTCAGCTGGAACCATTGCTACTTCCCAGGGCTGCAAAACCTCCGACAATGGCTGTGAGCTCCTCCCTGCCAGAGCTGGGCTGTGGCCAAGCTCACAGGAGACAGCGCCCCTCTCCCGCACATTGCCCCGGCAGGGAGCTGCTTTGTCCCAGAGCCCGACAGGGACCCTCAGCAGAGCACCTTGTGGACCAGCTAACTCTGCGGGATCAGACACCAGCCGCTTGAGTTGGGCACAGAGATAAACCCACGGGGATGCCTGGGCTTTACTTACACTGAGCCTCCCCTCTGAGGACCGGGGCAGAACAGGGAGGAAGGAAAATGAGAAACGTGTTCCAGATCCACCCTGATGACCTTCAGATCACCCAGTGGCGGTGCTACAGTTTTAAAGAAGTATCTGTTCCACTACCGACCCCCCTTCTCAATCATAACCAAGCGTTAAGTTCTTATCTGGATGTTCACAAAGCACAGACTATAATATCCTCCTCGTCTCCAAGCACCTTCTCTGAATTAAAATTGGGATTTAACGTTATGTGCTGCACTTAAGTTGCATTTCCCACCTTTTGAACCAGCGTGGCTGAAGATATAATTTGGTCTGTTATCTGCTTAACTGAGGAGAGAATCCTAAGACAAAGATTTTTGGTTTCAATTGAGCTACTTCCTGAATGCGTGGCCTTACTCGTCCCTAAGGAAGACTTCATTCTAAAGTGGAGCTGGGTGGCACTTCGCCCCAAGCTTCAGAGTAGCCGGGGGCAGGGGAGTGCTTGATCAAAAACAGCGAGGGTGGGGCCGCGGAAGGGTACAGGCCAAACACCTGCAACTATGTATCAAGGGAGTGACCTATCGCCTCCGCAGCCAAGAAACACTGAAACCAACTCAACTAGAAAACGAGTCCATCCATCCATCCGTCCATGCACCCATTCATTTATTCTAAAAGTGTTTCTTGAGACAACGCTATTACCTCTGTGTTTGGTGCTGGAGACCCAGACAAGAAAACGATAGTGTAGCCTGGGACGGGAGGTGGAGACAAACAGCCCGCAGTGATGCCCTGGGCGCCCAGACCACCTTCCGCCCCCTCCTCTCATTCTGGGCCCGGGGCCAGAACAACGTGAGTCTGATCACTGCGGGGAGTGAAAAGCAAAGCTTCCAACTACTTCTCCACTGGTGGCTGGATGGAAACTTGCTTTCTTGCGTTTAACCCAAAGGAGAAATTAAGCACTTTAAAAATGACAGAAGTCCTTCAGGGAAGAAACTGCACTCTGATCTAGAAAAGCCAGACAGTAAACACTTGAACGAGCAGGGGGTGGAAAAATCTTCCCTAATGAGCATCCACTGGAGAGACTGAAAATAAACCCTTTGAAAAGCTGAGCAAAAGTGGGTCTCATCTCCTCCTTTCCAGTGTATTGCAAACTCTGTATCAAACTCTGTCTTGGAGCAAAGAAATAATTAAACACACATAAATGGTCACTCAGTCAGAGGACCCCCCGCCCCCGGAGGATTTCACATGTGGGCAGCACCCCCTGTACTGTGGTCTGCTGGACCATGTACCATGTACCATGTACCATGCACCAGGCATGTACTGCTGGAAGGCCACCTGGTCCCCCCAACTCCACGCCCTGGCTCTGCCCCTCCCGCTCCACTCCACCCTGCCTCCTGAGTTGCCGCTCAACTCCACTGCGAGTTCATTCTTTTGGGTTAAGGTATTGGCCCTGTAACCCACGCCAGGTGTTGGTAAAAATGGTCAAAATCAGGCGAGTCAAATTCTGGGATTTTGCCAGAAGAAAGGAGTGAATAGTGAGCCACTGGGAACAGATGAGACTTCTCCGGGGTGTCTATCAAAAAACTGCTCTTGCCTGGGGGTTCTCAAACTTGGGGGTGCCCTGGAATCACCCAGAAGGCTTGGTGACACAGGTCACTCCTCCACCCCCCACACATACGCAGCTGGATAAAAAATTTCAGGTTGAAGGTACAACCCTCAACACTCTGAGGCTGGTCCTCCACTGTCCCCTGTCATCCAATGTGGCGGCTGAGGAGTTGGTGTCTTTGCGGTTCCTGCCCCTTCGGGGGTGATCGCTTCTCCTCCGCGGTGGCTGCGAACACTTTCTCTCCACTCCCTTGTTCTCATGCACCACCACACTGTACCCAGGGTTGGTGTGGGCTTTTGTTTGTTTGTTTTTTAGGCCAGCTGGTTCATTTTTTTCCATTTTGAGAGCTCAAGTCTTTCTTCAGTTCTGGAAATGTCTCAGGCAAGAAATCTTCAGATGTTGCTCTCCAGCCTTTTTTTTTCCAATCTTTTTTCATTCCTACCAGAGACAGAGCGTATCTTCTTGTTCACGTCTCTCTCTTCCTTATCCTTCCAGTTTTCTGCTTCTTTATCTCTTCCTATTTAATAGTACAACTCCCTGGCCAGCTCTTTGGCAATCTCCAGAAGGCTGTACTTATTAAAAGAACAAATCGACTGTCTATTCCTTCTTCATAATCACTGTTCTTGTTCGATAACGAATGGATTTGATTCATTCCTTTATCTTTTTGAGATTATCAGTACCCCCTGCCCCCGTGTACATACTCCGATGGCTTAAGGCTCTGCTTGAGATCTGTCCCTGTGTTGGGTCTACAGAGAGTCCTCTGTCTTCCTTCAGTATGCTGTCACACATTTTTGCTTTTTTATTTTTATTATTTCCTTGTGCTTTTGCAGTGAGGGTACTTTTCCCACACTGGGCCCATCACTTTGAGTGGGAAGTCCCAGCAGGAGCTCTTAATCCTCCCCATTCCCAGCAGCCTCCGGGAAGCCAGTCTCAGAATGTCTCCAGAAGCCCAGAGATCGATTTGCAAAATGCACATGGCTCTCCTTTAGGGAAATTCCACAGGTACCGTCCCTGTTATTTCTCTGTATTCTCTGTATTCAGAATACAAATTCTGCATTCAGGAGGCATAGTGTATACATGATTTGTCTAGATACTTATTTTCCTGGTTCAATTTCTTGGTTCAATCAGAAAACTCAGGTCTGTAGCTCCCCCACTGGCCTGCATGCTCCATGGAGCAGGACCCACGGCTGTGTCCCTCGTACTCACTCAGTGGCTACCACACAGCGCTGTGTCTGGTCTGTTTATTAACTGAATTAACAATCCTGGGAAGAAGGCAGGGTGTCTTCGATCAAAGCTACTCCTCAATGAGGACACTGAGGGTCGGAGTCACTGCCAGGTACCAGAGGCAGGGCTAGAACCCAGAATTTCTGACACTTGACCCAGTTCAACCCATCCCAGGAGGAATGAGACAATTTCTGTTGATGACGTACTAACTAAACATTTCTGAGATCTATGGACTCATATGGACACACATAAGATATTCACTAAGATGCTTGCTAGATTGCTAATTAAATGAATTATTATGACTAAATAATTATCCATTTTTTAAAATATTTTCACACTCATAGAACATCCTAGAATCAAATGACAGCTTTAAGAATGCTTCCCCCAGAAAAATGCACGTTTGTGTACAAACGTGAAATTTTACATCAGTTCCAAAGAGTTCCCAGAGTTCCTAAAACTGAGTTAAAGCCTTAAAAATCTCTTTCAAAACCTTGAAATTTTAGACCTTAGAAGGGGCCTGAAAGATAATAAATTTTAAGTTCCCTCTTTCACAGAAAATATATGTAAAACTGAAGACCAGTTTAGAAGTTACTGGCAGATCGATCTTAGAGTGGAGCGAAGCAGGCACGGGCTGCCTGCTGGTTGGAGCCCCTCGCTCAGCTGGGAAAGGGACCTGTCCGCCTCCCTCGGACAGACGTGGACTTTGCTCAGAAACGTTCTCCCCTCCACTCTCACCTCCCTGAGCTTCCGGCTGTGGAAGGCACCCACCCACAGCATCACAGCTGGTTGGGAGAAGCCCTGGTCACACAATCCAAGTCCCCTAAATCCCGGCCCATTGCCCTTTGTGTGACAAATTCTGTCCCCGCAAATCTCTTCGAACCTCATTCTCCAGCCTCCCAGCCAACTTCTCTCCTTGCTTCTTTCCTTCTGGGTTCTAGTTGCATTGGCTGCTTTCTTATATTACATTATTTTTTAATAAAAAAAATGAAAATTACAGTCCATAAAGTGATAAATAGATTAGGATGATCGAAACCAAAAGTCACTTGTATATTTCCAGTGTAACCAAACTCTTTCAAAGTAAATAAATAAACAATGACACGGGACTCCATCCAAGACCCAGAAGCAGCAACATAAATATGACAAGGCAAGATGACCACGTGACACTTTAATCACGTCCTGAAAATGCCACTGGAGGGTCGGATAAACATTGATTATGGTAAAATAAATTAGAATAAAAACAAATGATATTTGTCAAGAGATTCTGGTCCAGAGCAAAATTATGGTTTGCTGTTGATAACACACTGTGATTAAACCAAATAAATTGACCCTTCCTGATAATAAAAATTGGTAACCGCCTCAGAAATGTAATTATATGATGACTGATGAAGGAGGTTCATTGCACAGAATTGATATAAAATATGTATCAGACAAACAACAACGGAAAAAAGGAAAACCCTTTCCAGGGTCAGCCCCTGCCAGCCCCCCTGCCCCCAGAAGACATGAAAGACGAGACAGTTCTGAGTGTTGGGCCACTGCTGGGACTCAGGGGTTAGGACAGAGGAATGACCCCCCACCCCCCACCTGCAATTACACAGCAGTTAAGTAACACAGGCTAGGTTTCCAGACGAGGCCACAGCATTCCTGAACTGGTTTCTCTTGAAATAACAATGCTAATGCTAAGTTTGCTTCCAGCCGTCACTGCCAAGACTGTACTGCACCTCCTCGCTGAGGACTGGAAGAAGACCTAGATAAAGTGTTATATAAAGATAGCCTACTGGCATTAGGAAGCCACTAAGGCAAAGCGAATTTCCTGGGCCGGGGTCTGGCAAAGCCCGGGGAAGTGAGGTGAGAAAACGGAGCACCTTCATTACTCAGACTCTCAATTCCAAAACCAAAGCTGAGCCTACGAGGCTGAGCAGAGCCCGTGGGGTTCCCGTAGGACTGGGGGGGAATAAGATGAAGTTCCTAATGCTCTGGGGAGGGGGGCCTTGCGAGTGTGCAAGGCTCCTAGTTGGACAGGAGGAAGAGCCGCCACCTGGGAGTAGCGGTGAATGGGCATAGAGGGTTTCTCCCAAGGACCGAAGCTTCTCAAAATTTCAACCCCTGATTTGAGAAGGTAATCTGCCCTTAGCTTAGTTTAGGGCAGTTCCAACAGAGAAACAAAAAACAACTACGACATACAGAAAAGAAAAAGCAAAATGTCTAACTTATACCAGCCATATATATAATGATATATTAAATAAAAATGGACTACGCACTTCAATGAAAAGGCAGGACTGTCAACTGGATTAAAAAGAGATCCAACTATATGCTGTCTGTAAAAGATATATTTTAAATATGAAGGCACAGATATATTTAAAGCAAATGGATAGAAAAGGGTTACACCATTAAAAAAAATAAGCATACAAGACCTGGTGTGCTTTCTTTCTTTCTTTTTTTTTTTTTTAGATTTCATTTATTTTTGGAGAGAGGGGAAGGGAGGGGAAAGAGGGAGAGAAATGTCAATGCATGGATGACTCTCAAGTGGCCTCCACTGGGGACCTGGCCTGCAACCCACGCATGTGCCCTGACTGGGAATCAAACCAGCGACTCCTTGGTTCACAGCCCAGGCTCGATCCACTGAGCTACACCAGCCAGGGCTGGTGTGCTTTTATTAATATCAAAGTCATTGTTAAGATAAAGAGTATTGCTAGAGATAAAAAGAAACACTTCTAAATAATAAAAGTATCATTTCATTAAGATATAACAATCCTAAATGAGTATTGGCCTAATTATAAAGCTTCAAAACTCTTGAAGCAAAAACTGGTCAAACTAACAGAAAAAGAGAGAAACCCACAGTTCTATTACTGGGGTGGGGGTATTGGCGAGATGTTTAAGGATACAAATTTTTACCTCGTAGATAAATAAATAAGCCGTGGAGATCTTATCCTCGGCATAGTGGTTACAGTCACATGCTGCATTACACATTTCGAAGCTGCTGTGGATGAGCTCTCCATTGTTCTCACCTCCCCCAAAACAATTACATGATGTAACAGAGGTGTTAGCGAATGTTAAGTGGTAATCATATTGCAATATTTAAGTGCATCGAATCAACACATTGTATACCTTAAAATTCTACAATGTTATATCACAACTATATCTCCATAAAAATAGGCTTTAAAATAAAGTATCCAATCTGCACCTTTACCAGTTAGAAAAAGAAAAGCAATTAAACCCAGTGCATGAGGAAGAAAAATAATGACAAGATCAGGAGTCAATGAAATAGTTAACAATAGAAAACAAACAATAGCAATGTTAACAAAGCCAAAAACAACAGAGAAAACAGACAAAACAAAACAGCTAATATTTGGAATAAAAGAGGGGATGAGATATTAAGATAAGGCATTATAAACGACTTTATGCCAGTAACTTCAGCAACTAGACAAATTCCCTGGACCAAATACCATGTGTATTAAAGAAATTAAATTCACATGTTGAAAGTCCCCACAAAGCCAGACAGTGTTACTGATAAACCCCATGAAAAACTGAAGGAAAGGACGGGAGCAGCGTGTGTCAGATGACTGAAAAGACCCAGAAGCAGGTCGCTGGCCTTCACTCTTGGTGCCGCCACGCACCTGAACCCCAGTCTCTGCCTCTTTCTTCAAAATTCTGAATTCCGGGCAAGAAATTTCATCAGCCCACCATGGGTCACATAGACACTTCTAGAAAAATCAAAGCATCCATGGCCAGTAAGGATGGGGAGCCCAGGCAGTCAGGTACCACTGCCCAGAGCCTGGGGACCAAGCCTGGGGACTGAGTATGCGCCTCGAGCAAACGGGGTCCCCCGGGCACTCTCTGCACCTTCGGGAGCCTCGCCGAATAACAGTCCCCTTCTGCAACTGGGCGAACGTGGTCCAGGAGAGAAACACTATCACCCAACCCTGCCCCCCACCCCACCCCCACACACACAGTCTCGTCGTCTGGCTCACACAGAAAACCAGTTCCTGTCACCATGAGGTTTAAGGTCAATGAAGGAGAAGACAGAACACACTGAGCGGCCAACCGGTGAACAAGCCCAGGGGTCACAACCCACGGCGGGAGAGCCCATCCGTGGACCCACCACCAGGTTTTCCTAGCCAGCCCCCAAGCTCATGCAATCTTAGAACAGTCTCGCTCCCCACAGAGAAACAGACAAAAGCAAAACCTTTGAGATCACTACAACAGGCTCTGCATTATTAATTATCTCCATTTTCCATATGGGAAAGGTCACAGCTGGAAGGGGCAAGGGGACCTGACCCATCTGGCTACAGACCCAGGACATCTTTTGTTGTACGATTCCTGCCTCCATAGTTTGATCACTTTAAAAGACAATTTCAGTTGGTCTATTGGGTGCCAAGTAGATTAGCAAGGTCGGGTGCGGCCATCAAAGAAGATTTTATTGCTGTTCTGTGCTGTGACACTCCCAGCTTGCCCGATAGTTACTGTTTTGCCTGCCCCCCGCCAACCTTTTGGTGAGATGCGTTGTGTCTGCCAATGTGGACACGAGAACAGAGACCACCCCGCAGAACTGCTCAGTTTGCCCAAGGTGACAGATGAGGGCAACACACGCTTGTTTAGGCTGGTTTTTTTTTAAAAGCTGAGTGATCATTTCCTCTCAGAATAAAATTATGTAAATCCACTCTCTGCGAGGAGGGGAAAGATAGCTTCTGGAGAATGAGCTAATCTAATTTTAGCTCCATTTGCATTTATTTGTAGAACATGGACAACTTCGATGCGGAGTGTGGAGGGAGGAGAGAAGCTGACCCAGTTCCAGGTCCTGAAGGGGGCGCAGGTCAGACTCTGCTGGCGAATGCTTACAGTGGGCACCACGTCGGCCACACAGAGGGCAGGCAGATGACATGCCTGCCCCCTCTTCATCCATCCTTTCCAGGCCAGTCGACCCCTGACCTGAATGCCGGGTCTCACCAGGGGCACGTGATTGGGGGACAGAGTGAGGGTGGGTTCCTTGCCCTGGGCAAGTCACAGCCTCTTTGTTTCCTGTTCTCTTCTGTGAAATGGAGCAACTCTCCATTCCTGTGGGGATTCCGGCTCACCAGGCATGTAAAGCCAACACAAGTGGACTTTCAGGAAGGGTGGCATGAGATCGTGGAGAGTGCAAGGTGGTCTCTGCCCACGGCTCCCGGCACAGAGCTCCAGAAACCCTTGTCATTTCCTGGGTGGTAGGAGTGTCTGTTGTGCTAATGTGGTAACTCTGCGTGGGCTCCTGGATCGGGGCTGGACACCAAAAAGACTAAGTCATGATTAAAGTCTGGAAATTTTCAGCCCCCATTCACTTGAGAAGGGAGAAGGGCTGAAAATGAAGTTAATGACTGATCATGCCTATATAATGAAGCCTCCATAACATCCCCAAAATATGGGCATCAAGGAGCTTACAGGTTGGTGAGCACATGCGTGTACCAGGAGGGTGACACACCTCAGCTCCACGGGGACAGAAGCTCCTGCACCGGGGACCCTCCCAGACCTCGCCCTAATGTGTCTCCTCATCTGGCTGCTCCTCTGTATCCTTCGTCCTACCCTTCAACAAACTGGTAAATGTAAATGTTGCCCTGAGTTCTGTGAACCTGAGGACAGGTTCGTGGGAACCTGAGATTTGTAGCCAAGACAGACGGAAGTCGGGGTCACCTCGGGACCTACCACTTGCCACTGGCACCGGAAGTGGGGGCAGTGTTGTGGGACAGAGCCCTTAACCTGCGGGATCTGACGCAGGGAGACAGAGTTTGACTTGAGTTACATTGTGGGACAGCTGGTGCCGTGGAGAATTGTGTGGTGTAGGGAAAAGTCCCTACACATTCGGTGACCAAAAGTGTCAGAAGGGCAGTGTTCTGTGTGAGTAGGGAAGAGAGACTCACAGGCGGTGACCGCTAGCGTGGCTGAGCCACGCTCACCCTCCCGTTGTCCATCCGTCATCCGAGACGGTCATCAGTGGGCAGCTGCGTGAGCTGGGTCAGAGGCTCTCGCTGAGGTTCTGCAAGTTGGTGGGTTCCTGAAAAGTCTTTCTTACTTCAAGTTGTGTCAATCAAATGAAATGCAAAATGGACTCGGTACCCTTGCTATTTGTAAATAGATAAAGAAAAATCACAGTGACTAATTTTATAAAGCAAAAACTCAGCTCTTCAATTCTGACTTATCATTTCAGGTTTCGATGTGGGTGAATAGACCCTCCAGACAGAAAGAGACTCAGTGCTCTGTTTTCCTGGGAGGCTGTGGATGCAGAGAAAAGAAAATGTGCCCATAGGTGGTTTCACACAGATTGAAATGAAACAAAAAAAATACCCTGAGCTTTCAAAAAAGATCAGTTCTGTCTTTTTAATAGTGAACTTGTCCAAGTGGTTTAAAAGAATAGACAATATCTAAAATCAATAACTAAGGGAAACTTCTCTTTAAAAATGTATTTCTTCCTTATTTCTAATCTTTAACATAACTTTTTTTCCCTTTTGGAATAATAACCAAAAGTGCTATGGCATCATGCAGACTTGAAGGACAGGGAAATCGGAATTTGCGTCCCAGCTCTGGTATTTAACCTCTCCGGCCTTTATCTCCCATCTGTAAAATGGGGGACATAACCCCACCTAGTTGGTGGTACTATCAATGTAAGTGGTGTGCTCAACAGGCATGACGATGCACTGTGATCAAAACATACTTAGTTGTTATTCTTATGTCTTTTTAAACATGATTCCTGGGGCTGGGAGTGGGGGGGGCGATCTCCCCGTGCCTGTGAGTGACAGTCATCACAGGCCCCTACCTACTCTGCTCACACGTAGACAGGCGATAGACTAATGGACACAAATACAGCCTCAGTTCAGCAAATACAAAACCCAGTCCCCTTTAAGAGTCCCAAACTCTGCATGTGACTTAGCTTCGAATCTTCCCCCTTCTGAGCTCAGGCCTGCCTCAGGGAGCGGTGGGGAAGGAGAGGCTGTCTCTCTGCTCTCTGCTATCCCACGGTTCCCCTGCTCCTGCTCCCAGGGCGCCTGTTCTTCCGGATCTGCCACCAGGATCAGAGAAGGGGAGGTGGGACCAAGGTAAGAGGAGAGGACCACGATCACTTACCAGGTCACTTGGTGCTCTCTGGTCTGGTCAGGGACAACATTCCAAAGGTCCGCGCACCCCTCGATGCTCACTTTCACTCTCTGTATCTTCTCTCAATCTCTCACAATTTCAAACCAGGTAAGGGAGTCAGGAGACAAAAAAGGTTTTTCTACGTTTACACTGTGAACCCTGCCTGTGGTGAGGTCTCTCTTACCACATTCCCTCTCCTGACAATCAGCATATCGATACCTTTGTGAAAACTGGGTCAAAGGAGTCTCCCTTTAACATCCTGTCACATGAAGATTAGAAATGCTAAATCTCAAGTGACTGGCTTATAGTAGGTGCTCAAGAAATTATTGACATGGTATAATCCTTAATAATTTTTCCTCCCATCTGGCAGGGCTTTATGGGGAAACCCGAACAGGTGCCTGTTTAAATGCATCCGAATCCTCTTCTGAAAACGTTCTGCAGTCAACAAGTTTAGATTTCCTAAAGCCAAATTCTTGTTAATTATTCAACATTTGAAGAAATGCCATCAGCAAAACCACACGCTTGACGATTGAAAACTCCACTCGGAAACTTCCTGGCCTTGGCTGCTCCAGTGCTTGTTGGTGACGTTCCAGAACCAGAATTCCAACAAAGGACTCCACTGTGGGTTCGAGTTTCCTTTTTAAAAAAGTGCCATTTTCTGCACATCCACTTAAGAGTCTAAAATACAAATTTAACTAACGGTTCAGAAATCTCACTGGGTCTTTGGAAAATACAGATAACATGCTAATTCTGGCTCTCTCCCCTCTGAGCTTGGCAAAGGAAGATCTGGGCTATTTTTCAGTTAAGCATCCCAATCAAAACGCATGAACCTTCCGGAAAATCTGAGACTACTAATCACCCAGCCGTGTGGCTGTGCACATATCATGTGAGTGGTGTTTGCGTCCTGCCCCTCCGTGATGCCGTGGGTGTCCAGGCTCCCCTGCTGAGAAAGCTGAGTGTTTTGTTCTCTGGCAACATCGTGGAATCGCAGCTGCTCTCCACCCGCTGTAATGTGGCTGATGCCCCCAGAAAGCAGACCCTCCTCAGAAGCTGGAGGTCGCTTTGGTGGCCGGAGGGAACTGGGGTGCAAATGCTGTCTTCTCATCTGGCCCTTTTGTACACCCAGTGGGGACCTCGGTAATTCCCTTAAGTGATTTGCCTCTGAAATCCACCTTCCTTTGCCAGTTAAACTTCAATCTCCCAGCGCCTTCTCTCCACCCCGACCCGGACCTCTGCCCCCAGGTGGTGCTCACGGTAGCTGGCAGCCTTCTTGGGCTCCGAGGGTCCCCGAGGGACCGAGGGCGCCCTGTGCAGCGCCACCCCGGTCCACCACCAACACTAGGGTCAACTTACTGAACTCCTCCTGAAGCCCTCACTCTCCCCTCAATCCTTGTCATTTGATTCTGTCTTAGGATTGCCATCGGCTTACATTACCCATCTGTCTTTGTATATTGTCTACTTTTTCCATTAGAGCCCTTAACATATTAATCATAGTTGTTTTAAATTGCTGATCTGATAATTCCAGCATCTGTAATGTGTCTGAGTCTGGTTCTGATGCTTACTTTGTCTCTTCAGACTGTGTTTTTTTTTGTTGTTCTTGTTCTTGTTGTTTTTTACTTTTGGCACCCCTTGTAATTCTCTGTTGACAGGTAGACATGCTACACTGAGTAATAGGAAGCAAAGGAAATAGGCCTTTACTGTGTTGATTTGTCCAGAGACTGGCCTGTGTTTAGCATTTGCTCAAGCTGCACAGGCCAGAAGCTTCAGGCCCCTCGAGCACCCCTTTGTTTGTCCTCAGGTTCCCCTAAGAACTCCCGCTTGCAGAGGGCCTGCGCCTTGCTGCTCTGGGAGCTCCAGTCCACTGTGACCGTGCCGGGGTCCCGTGGAGGTGGTAGACGTAAGAAGGAGGGGAGGCCTTCTGCCACCTCACCAAATCTCAGGTAGCCAGTGGGCCCAAGTCCCTGGATTGTGACCTTCACGAGTGTTTCTTAACCTCTCCCCATCTCCCCATCACCTTGGCTGAAACAGGAAGGGTACAGGGGGCTGGAGTCTAACAATGCCCCCCGTCAGGTGGAGTAAGGGTCTGGTAAAGGCTTTTCTCTTTCTGGGTAGGCCTTTGCGTGTAGAATGCTCTGGCATATTTCCAAATGGTTATTTTTCTCCTCCCTCTGCCAGAGCCACAAGGGGATAATTCTTGATTTTCACTGTGAGAACCTGGTAGGGTTATTGGACATAAAGCCCATGAAAATGTGACAGCCCCCCCCTTCAAAGACTGTGGCCCTCAGGATTTTCTCACTCTCAAATTAGTCCACACTCAGGTTCAGAAATTCATTCAATTATCTGTGGTTGGATATAAAGGGTTTCTTCTCTCCGAATGAATTTATTCTATTCAAATAACAGTGAAGTAAACATTCAAGCTAAATATTTGTCATATTCTTTTTTTTTTTAATCCTCACCTGAGGACATTTTCTTTTCATTGCTTTATAGAGAGAGAGGAAGTGAGAGAGAGAAAAATCACTGTGAGAGAGAAACATCAGTTGGTTGCCTCCCATACACGCCCCAACTGGGGATCGAACCTGCAACCTAGGTGTGTGCCCTGACCAGGAATTAAACCCACAACCCTTCAGTTACAGGACGATGCTCTAACCAACTGAGCCACACCAGTCAGGGCTTTGTCATATTTTTAACCATTTCCTTCGACTGAATTTATGGACATAGCATTGCTAACTTAAAGGGTATGTACAAGTGAACGCTTCTAAAAAGTGCAGCTGATTGCTCTCCAGGGGGCAGAGAGATTGCAGCAAGTTATGCAACTATCAGCAGCCTTCAGTATCGCTGAGTATTTATCATTTTTTAAACTGACAATCCAGTAAGCTAAAAACACTGTGTCACTTTTCCAAAATTACCTTTATTTACCTGTGAGACTCCTCGTTTAGAGAGCAATTACAGGTGTCTGTTAGTATTAAACGTCTAGGCAGTAGGAGGGCAGATGGGAAACACTGTCATCAGAAGCCTGGAAGGGTCCCCCCGTGGACTGGAGACAGGGCAGGCGGCGCCACTGCAGCAGAGCAGCCGGGGGCAGGACCGTGGGCACCAGGCCAGACGGAGACAGGCAGAGAATGGGGAAGTGGGAGGCGGCTCCCGTCTTATCTGACACCAGGTTTCCTCTGCCACGCAAGAGGTCATTGAATATCTCTGCATTCCTTGAGTCCATTTCCTAAAAAAGCCTCTGCCATCCGTCAGAAATGGGTGGTGGTCATCACAGTGAATGGATTGAAAGCATGTTTTAATTGTTGTTCTGTAAGTGCTAGCTTTATATATACGTGAATCTGAGAGCGCACACACACACAGCCCTCCTGGCCTGTTTGAATCCTGGTCTTCTCTGCCAGGCCCAGATCAGTCCCCATCCGACTATAATTAACTGACGCTGCAGCCGGGCTGCAATGACAGTCACGTAGGAGGAGCGCAAGATGATAGGGGCTGAACCTGGTCCAGAGGGTTTTCTTCACAGCTGTTCTCCTTAGATCTCAGCCCTGAATGTCTTGCTGCTCAACAAGTTAACAATAATGATAGCGACTTGCATTTGTTTCCAAAGGATTTTTGACCCCAAGTCCTTGAAGGCAAGAGCTCCCCAGGTGCCCCACTTCCTCAACCTGAATTAGTGACCATCTCGTAGTCCCGCCTTCATTTCAACTTGCTGAATTGGATACATCAAAGTACATTTTATTGAGTTAGACTCTGGCGTAAAGGAGACCTCTGTGCTGGTAATGGCTGGCATCCTAGGATAATTAGCACCCAAGGCCATAAAAATACACTCGCTTCTTTAGGCTATTATTTCATTTGGACCCCTTAGATTTTATCAGAGCTGGTTGTGTCACAAGTGCTCAGGGGCAATCTGATGCTTGCAAGTCCGTGGACCTGAGACTTCACACCAAGACACACTCACTCCTTGAAGTACTGCTGTAGACTTGGGTCCCACAAACACAGAAATCTTCACAGAGCTCCTTTTGTTCAATCCTCGTCAATGAAAGGAAAAGGCAAGGTGCATTTGTAATTGTGTGCCCTACGTTATATGACCTACTCCTGGCATTTGGACTAGGCCTTCATGAAAACAGAATACAACAGGCCCAATTTTGTACATTTGATGGCTGGAGTAGCTGTACACAGAGTAGCTTCTGAGAGCTTCTGGGTCTGTTCCAAGCCTTGTTTTCCCTTCACCACTCACCCTCAGTGCCAAGCACAGGAAGGCATGCTTCTGTCACTCTGTGACCTCTAGCTCTGCCTGTCTGTGTCGCTGTGGCTGAGCTGGCACCGTTGGACAGCTGAAGGATCCCTGAAGGCGTGACTACCTGCTGTTCAAACTTGGTGCCCGGGCATGGTGGGAGTTCAAGTTTTCTGATTCCTGCCCAACTAAGGCCAGCCACGCCTGGCTGTTCCACTGGTGCGTGGTGCGTGCCGAGGGTGCCCACCCTGGGACCTGGCATATCTGTTTATGCAGGGCACTGAGTGTGTGCACACAGAGGTACACAACCCCACCACACCCTCCAACCGAGAAGGCCCCAGGGAGAGCTTTGCCCTTGAGGTTATTGGTCACTGGTCAGCTGTCATTTCCAAAGTCGGCACTGCAGCCCCTCTTTGGACTGCATTTTAACAGTTGGGACCCAGATGCCGCAGAAACGGACACTTCGTCCCATGACCTCCGACCTCACCAGGTTTGGATTGTTTCATGGATGCAGACACTAAAGTTCAGAGGGATCTGTCTGATGGTGGCATGACCGACGAATGTCAGGGGAGAGAGACTCCTCACGGACATTTGTCACTGCAGTTCCCCAATCTCTGAACCTCTCGTCTACCCTTTAGTCATTTTTCACATTATGAGCTCTGCAGTTCCAAAATACATCACATTCCCACAATCCTTTGCAGCTCCTTGCACACCTGTGACTTAGGTCCCACGAACTAGATGCATGCAAGGCCTGGATCAGAAGTGAACTCTCTACGGAGGAGTCCTCGGGGCCGGGGAAGCAAATGTGCTGGCGATGTCCACTCACATGGGCGCTGCAATGGCGGTCACTCTGGGGCCTTGTCCACAGCAGGCGGATCCAGTGACCCTGGGGGTGCGTCACGGTGCTTTCCCTGAGGCAGCTCCCACACCACCGACCCTGCCTACGCAGATTCACAGCTCTCTGCCCCTTCCCCGTTTCTGGGACCCACTCATACCTTTAAATAAATCCTTTCCTTGCTGAAAGTAGCAAGAGTTGACTTTGTTATTTGCAACCAAAAACTTGACCAATGTGAACTGGAACCCAGGACTTTTGATCCCTAAACTCAGGGCTCTTTTCCTTGGCCCATGCTGTCAGGCATTAGCTTTAAGTTCACATCTTACTAACTCTCTTCCTTCCTCCTGATAAGTAACTGAAAATAAAGAAATGAGGACACCCGGAAAGAGAACTTTGGACCCTGGGACCCCATTAAAATGGACAGTCTGGGTGGGCTGACAGAGAGGAGAACTGAGGGCACTGGGCCTCGTTAGGGGACAGCAGAAGGAGAGGTGGGGAGAAAGAGAATTGGGAAGGAAAAAGAAAAGAGAACTCGTGTTTCCTAGCAGTGACTTTATGCCGGAACGCATTACAAACAACACCAAGAACAGCAACAAAATGTACGTAAGATGGCTATCCATAGCATTTCTTGTCTTCCCAGTTTCTAAGGAGGATTCTTTGTTCGAGCTCTTGAGTTCTTTTTGGAGAAATGGGATTAAGGAATAAGCAAAAGAAATATGTCAGAGTTATGCACAGAAGAAAGATGAGATACAGGACGTGGAAAAGAGGGGATTAGAGGTGGGCAGAATGGGGGAGGGCAACAGAAAGAAACTGAAGAGAGAGGTACTGTGATGAGTGGGACTTTGGGGAGGATGATATTTTAAAAGGGTTTGGGAAGACTTGCTGGCGCTGCCTGCTATAACGTTGTTCCCTTTGCCTCCTCTTTCCAGAGGCTCCGATGGCCCCCATTATTCTTCAAGCATTTGGATGCACATTTGTCATCCTTTTGGGAGCATCGCTATTCTGGGACCGTCTTAGGAAGGAACGAATGTGTCCTTCATTTGACCTTCATTATTATCCTGCGAGGTGAGCACTGTCATGATCCCCATCTCTCAGTTTGAGGGTCTGAGGACCAGGAGAGGTCTGATGGCTGATCCAACGTCACACAGCTCTCAGGCCGGGATTTGAACCGAGACTGGACAGACCCCCCGCACGGAGGAAGGTAGATGCGACATGTGTCAGCCTCCTTCGCAGCCTGCCCCTTTCTTACCCTGGGTGATCACGTGGGTTTGGGAATTCTTGAGCTGATGGAGAGAGAGTTCTGCCAATGGCTCACATCCCTGCCTTAAAATGTAAAGGCTACAAAGTCCCACGCAACAACTATTCCAGAGACAAAAACACGGAACCTCCGAAACTATAATCAAGAGCTAACCTGGGTAAGTTATTCAGAAAAGAAAAATTAATTACACTGAAAAGAAAAACAGCTGTGCAATACCCCCCTGCTCTGCCCACAGCACAAGAAGGCAATTAATTTAATACACACTCTTTAAATGTGTACATGCAGCTACCTCACGGCTGTTCACATCCATACAGAACAGAAAATGATGACTCCGGAGGAAGTCACCACTCTGTAATTATTTTAGTCTAATGAGCTGGTATTAGGGCCTGGCAGAAACTGATTGCTCTGTACTGTATAAGAGCTTCACAAATGATATTTCCTTTATCCTCACTGCACCCCTAAGAAGTTGATACTATCAGTCACATCTTACAAAGGATTCAATGGGGCTCCAAAGGGTTAAGTGACCTGCTCAGTCCCACAGCTTCTGGATGTAAATAGGAGACCATAGGCCCTGGAGTGCCTGGGACGGTCCCAGTTTATACCTGCTCCCTCAGGGTAATTATCCAGTGTCTTCCTTTCAATCTCAAAAGCGGCCCCTTTTAGATGACAATTGGTAGGGTCACCCTAGTCATCAGTGACAACACTGAGGTGAGCACAGGTCACACTGGCTCTCCAGCCCATGGTCACTGGGCTCTATAGGCCTGCAGAGGGATTTCCATCATGCAAGCCTGGCCACGGAGACTCTTATTCAGCGGGCCCCAGAATCTCCATTTGAACAAGTACTCCCCTCCCCCCAACCCAGTGGCTCTCTTGCTGATGGTAGAAGGGCCATATTTGAAGGGAGACTCTCCTGTGATATGCTGCCTTGTACTAGTTTGCTAGGGCTGCCATCACAAGACACCACAGATTGGGTGGCTTACACAGAGAGGCTTAGCGTCTCACAGTTCTGGAGGCTGCAAGTCCAAGGTCAAGGTGCTGGCTGGTTTGGTTTCCTCTGTGGCCTCTCTCCTTGGCTTAGAGATGGCCACCTTCTCCCTGTGTGCTCCCATGGTCTTCCTCTGCGCACGCACATCCAGGATCTTCGCCTCAGTGTCCCGATTCTCCTGGAGGCTGCATCGCAAATATAGCCCGCTCCTGCTTGCCAGGCATTAGAGCTTCCTCTTCACCCTACGCCCAGAGACAATGATTCTGTCCTGCCCCACAGAGCCTGGGAATCACAGAGGAGCGGTGCTTCCGTTCCCTGGGCAAGGACAACGGGCTCCAGGCTGCACCGTCATCTTCCTGGAAAGTCAGTCCGGGAGGTGGGCAGAGAGAGTCTTTCCTCGTGTGTTAGAGAACACCCAGCTCGCGCGTGCTCCCCATTCATGTGCTTTTCCTCAGCCACCTCTCCTCACCTTCAGTGGTGTGTGTCCCCTCGTCATGATTTTGTCCTCTCCATAGGCCACCCATGTGAAAGCGACCTCAGTCACTTTCTTCAAATCTAGTCACTCTTCAAGGCGAGTTCATTTTAAAAGGAAACATTATATGATTCTCAGAAATGGAAAACCCAAACCCAGAAGGCCGTTCCCTGTTACTGTGACCCTCGCAGCAGCCGAGGGGAGCTCAAAATGATGATCAGGGTGCAAGCTGGGCTGTGTTACGCAGTTCTAACCAGACAGCGTTGTGCGCTGAAGACACCGGGCGAGGCCCACTCTCTCCAGATAAAGGATGTTGGAAAGGGGATGGTTCCCTCCCCCTGATTTAATGCTGTTTCCTGCCCTGCCTGCAGAGATCTTCAATCATGATAAGTAGAACATGGTGTGTCTGTTCTATCCTCAGAAACACTGGGTTCAGGAAGGGAAGGCCTGCTCTTCAGAGAGATTGGCCACACCTGTCGCAGGGCCCTCAGTGGCCAGCCCCTGTGCCTGTATCCTCTCCCCCTGCCCACTGCCCACTCCCGCCCTGTGGGAGACCTTTCAGACAACTATGTCATTCATTGCTGCTAGCTGTAAGGTCTCCGAGGTTCTTCCAGGGGACATTGCTAAAGGGCCATGGGCCAATAGCGGTCATTCCACCACTGTCAGGATAAACGACACCAGGAAAAGATGATTGCTGTTGAATGACATAATCCTACCTTTGTCCACATGCTGTGGGGTGATGAGATTCAGCCAACTTGCTGTCTTTGAACACATTTCCCTCCCCATGGAGGGAGTACGACAGCAAGCACTCAGGTGTGGCACAGGGGAAGGGCCGAGGTGTCTCCCCAGCCTCCCTCTCCTGTGTCCACCTCGGGGGGCTCATGGAACCTGGAGAGAAGGCAGCCTCCACGTGCCCAGGCCAGGTCACCAGGGCAGCACAGGACTCGGAGCAAAAGTCCCAGCGTGATGGCGGCTTGTGCTGTCTGGCCTTGTCCTCTCTGCGTGTATTTTCTCGTGGCATTGGGACCCAGGAGTGTGTGCTCGTGGGTCTCTGTCAGGCACCATCTCCCACGGGGCAATACCACTGTACAGAGAGGCAAAAGTAGCTGGGAGGGAAGCACACGGTGCAACTCGTGTGGACTTCTGTGGGGTGGCAGGCGATTTCAGTTTTTACATTTAAACGAGATATTTTATAAAACTTTTTATTCCTTGAGTGGATTTAATTTTCTTTCTCACTGATCTGGATTTTTTAATTTTAGTATAACGATGACAAGATAATCTGAAATTGCAAAAAGTTTTTAAAAATTGTCACTCTAGCCACAAAGCGATAGATAACCAGTTATTCCTTGACAATGAAAAATACACGCCTGGTCCAAAAATGTCCAACTCTGTGATTTTGATTCCACTTTTATTGTTTCATGCAGTACATTATTATCTTATACGTCCACTAAAAAAGAAACAAACAAAAAACCCCGTTACATTAGCTTTTCAAATCCAGTTTGTTTTGCCTTGGAACCCTGTTTTCCGTAGAAGCCCTAACCATAGCCTATAGAGTTGTGTTCCAGCACACATGCTTTTGGAAAAATTGATCCAGTCCTTTTTCCTTCCCCGTTGGACAGCCGGCAGAACTAAGCCCAGAGAGATAAAGCGACTCATGGAGACAGTCTCACCGCCATTGAGAAACCAGGCTGGAGCTTAAACTGAAGTTCTCTTGTGCAAGACCAGTGGGTGATCCTGCAGGCCATGCACACACAGCTCCAGGGGACACTGGGCACACTGTCGCCTCCGTGAACCACGCCCCCTGGAGTTGTGCGGGACACACCTGTGGGGCTGTGTGGCCCTCGGTTCACCTCATGACCTGGCCGTGATCGGGGAGGCTCTGGATTGAAGGGATGAGTGAAGTATTTTCTATTGTTAGTAGAAAGCAGTCAATGATCTCATAGCGCACAGATTAAACTGTCTAACATAATTTCCAGATCTTGAGGAAGGAGACCGAACAGCTCTGCCCTTCTACAAACTGTGGAGTTCTCGGTGTAGGATGCCGACTTTTGTGTAGTTCCGAGAATCAGAATGTCTCTCTCTCTCCCTTCCTTCTGCCTGTTTTGAAAAAGACACCAAGCACCAAAGATGGGTGCGAAGCATTTGCTCTGAGATAAGCCTCCTGGGCCCTGTTGTCACAGCCGCGGCTGTTGCAACGGCGTTCTCCAACCTGCCAAGGAATTCCGTCTGCAGGAAAAATTTCACCGCATCTGTTTTTGGTCTCCTTTCCCACTGTACCAACTTAGCCAGCCCTCCCGATGGCAACCAAAGTGCCAAGGTATTCCATAGTCCTTTCCTCCTCCCATCCCACCCCTCCCTGGTGCGCCAGGCTGCCGTACCCCTGGCAGGCGTCCCCTTCGTGGTCCCGCTGGGTCAGCCCAGGCATGAGATGTCTCTTTACTTCTCTGAACTGGGAAGCCAGCCTTGATTTCTCTTTCCCACCATGTCGAATCCGTGAAAAAGTCCTGCTGTGTCCATCGCTGACATTCCCCTCCAGTCCTTCCATTGCCCACAGTCCAGGTCAGCGCCGGCCCTTGCCACCAGCCTCACCCACTGGCGCGGTCCCCTACTAACTGGTCTTCCTGCCCCCAAACAACACGCCTTCAAGCCTCTCTCTGGTCTTTCCACTGGTTACTGATGTCCCTCTGCCCTCTGCCGACAGCTCCTCCTCATCCTCTATCCTTCAGATTAAGTCAGCACTGTTTTCCACCCCTTTCCCCTTTATTTTCCAAAATCCTATGATAATCTATGAATATTTATTGGTGATTGCTTAATCCCATGAGCTACTTGAGCGTGAGAAAAGCATCCTTCTCAATCACCTCCAACCCCCGCACTGAGCACCATTCCCTGCCTAGGTTTCCGCTCTCAGTTCTGCGACTTTGAGCAAGTTCGTTACCCTCTCTCTTCACTGCACACGGGCTCACTGAGCTCCACCTCACAGGTCACTTTGACAATTAAGTGAGCTCATTTGCAAAGAGTCTGGAATAATGTGTGACCCATCGTAGGTATTTAATGCCAGTTCCCTTCTCTTTCTACCTTGGGGCAGCCCTGGGGAGGACATGGGTTTGTAAGTCAGGACCCTTGATTGTAAGTGACAGTAATTGAGTTTGAGCTCATTGGGATTTAAAAAGGGGGGGTGCTTTTCGCTGGTGTTTCTAAACTGGAGTAGCAGAGTGGAAGGTGAAAGCAGAGACTTGGGTGCCCACTAACTGCCCACCCCTCTCTCCTTCTCATTTTCTCCCTCTGGCTCTGTGTGTGTTTGGGGGTGGGGATGGGGGTGGCATCTTATCTCAGCTTCTTCCTGTCTGTCACTTCTAGTCTCTCAACTGTCTGCCTTTCTGGATCAGAACACTCATTTCTGCAGAGCTTGACCTCACCCCAGAGCCTCACATCTGGAGAGAAATGGTGCTTCTTGGTCTGAGCTCCAGTTAGAGGAATGCCAGGGAGAACCCGGACTGCCCAGCTTGAGTCCCGTGCCCCTTCCACAGACTGTCACTAGGGTAGGAGAAGTGGAGATGTTCAGCTCTTATTCAGAGTAGGATAGGCTGAGGGACAACCCCCCATAAAAGAAGGGGCTGCATTGCCACGGAGTGGAAGACTTCCAACACAATGGATGTCCCGGTGAGAAACTGATAGAATACAAAACAGTGCACGTGCCACGGCACAGTGGTAACGACACTGCCCCCTGAGCTCCTGTCGTGTTTTCTCCCTGGTGAAATTTCTCGCATCCTGGAGACAGAGACAGTGCCTTTGCTACGCTTCCTTCCCCTAATCCCGGGCACGGTCAGGTGGGCACCAGGCAATTAGTGTCTGTTGCCTGAATAAATGAATGGGCAATGTAAGCACCGAGGCTTGTATTCCTGTCGGCGCTCCTCAGCAACACACTACTTCTGGGATGCTGGTCTAGGGAAGCAGTTACATAATGGCCCTCAGAGTCCCCAAGAAATTTGGCTTCTCTCTCATTAGTTACTTACATCTCAGAATGGTCTCGCTGAGACTTGCCAATTCTCCTTTGCCTCGCTTGGCTTCTCCCGTGAGTTTCCATGTTCCTATTTATAAAGCTCACCTGAGCCCAGCAATCCGGGCCTGATTCTCTCCTCCCCACCCCCCTCCCTTCCTCCAGGGGCAGGGCTTTGGTTAATCTGAAATGGCTTTCAGAGGAGGGACAGCTGTTCATACTAATGTGTTGTGGCCCCATCCAGCT
>CM052544.1:115057700-115133449 GCA_028533065.1 Trachops cirrhosus
TAACTGAGCCAGAGTCCCAGAGGTCCAGACCAACCCAGTTCCAAGCCAGGCGAGTCACCAGGCCCTAGCCACAGCTGAGGCTTGGACACCTTTCCTCAACCCCTAGAGAAGAAGGCAGCCACCGTGGGCTGAGCACCTAGGCCCTGTGTGGGTGCCTGGGCACTGCGATGATTCCGACCAACTCCTACCCTCTCGAGGCTCACATCCACAGCAGGAGGAGGAGCCATTACTACAACGGGGTGTGACCCACCAAGGTCTCAGACCTTGAGCTGCATGATGAGATTAGAGTGCAAATGGCTTTTGCACCTGGAAAGACCTTGGTTTGACTCCAAAAAATCCTCTAGGGCTCATTTACCAAGTACCAGCTCATGGAAACCACTAAAGGAAAATCCTTTAAGTCATTTATTTATGGTCATGGCAATTTGAAAGCTGGGGGAATCCTGAAGATAATCTGGCCCCAAACCCTTAGATCATAAGCGAACAAAACAGAACTATGTTATACAATCAAATCATGGATGTAGTGTGCAAACTGCTCCCAAGGAGGTTATCTTAATAATGTATATTGTTTTCTATGAAAAGAAAAAATTAAACATTTATGCATGAAGCCCTGAGCTACACATACTTATTGTCACATTTAATTCTCCCAGTCATGACATGAGTGGTTTTATTCCAGTTACAAAGGAGGAGACTGAAACACAGAAGTTAAATGACATGCCCAAGGTCACACAGCTGGTAGCTGATGGACTGGAGATTTGAACTCAGGCTGATTTATTTCCAACACCTCCATTCCTATGAGAATGGAAATGTATTGGATTAATGTTAAAAGCCTGGGTTCTCCTCTTAAATCTACTACTAACAAGTTATGTGAGCTGGGAAGTTCCGTTCACTTTATTGGGACTTAGTTCCTTCTCCACTAATGAAGAGAATTAGCCAGGTCAGGGATGACAATATACGGTCTGCAAACGACCACCTTCCTTTCCTATACCCAAGACAGATGAGACTGTAAGATCAGGGCACCATTTCCTCTGAGCCCAGGCTTCTCACACAGGGTCATTCAGCCACTCTCCATCCGTCCCAACCGGCATGAAATGACGACTGCCACCCTCTGTCCCAGGGAGCTGTCAGACCCACTCCAACCCTGTGTAGTGTGCACAGCCTCTGGCCCCGGACTTCGCCGTTCCTCTGCAGTGTGGCAAGGAAAACTGGAGCCGCTCCTCTGTGCTTCTGCAGAACAGGACCCCGCGGGATGCAGAGGCCCACCGTTCTCCTGGCTGATGGCAGGGCTGCGCCCAGAACTCCAGGGGCTGCGCCACAAAGGGGTCTGCTCCGCATGGTGGAAAATGCTCCTCGTGCCTGACATCTACTAGATACCCCATAATTCTCTCATGAAACGAATCTGTATTGCTCCAATGGTTTAATATCAACTACAAGGCAGCCAAAGAGGTCTATGGAAAAACACCACAGCCCTCACATGCTGACTGGCACACAGACCAGAGGGAGAGGAGGGGGTGGTGGGAGACAGTCAGAGTTATCTGCGGAAAATATCCAGAAGTGCCAGGCTACATCAACTGAGCCTGGGACAGGAGGTGACAGAGGAATGGAAAATCGAAACAACGCTGACATCCGATGCTGAGCTGACGAGTGCCGTCAAATGCTGTGCCCAGGAGAGGGCAGGCGGGGTGCAGATCCGAGGGAGCTCGGCCAAATCACAGGCTGCCCCCGCCCGGACCTCAGCAGGGTTTCCTCACGCAGCGGGCAGGGGTCAGCCCGTCCCGCCAGCAGCCACCATGGAAAAAAAGCGGTTTATTCCCCATGGTGTCCATTTGAGTCCCGTGTCAAGTGACCTGAGATTGGCCTGGCTCTGCCCTAGAAGGTGAGTCAGCTTGACTCTGAAGGATGCCGGTCTGGCCCCGAGAGGACAACACGCTACAGGTGAGGCAAGCGGGCAGGGACCAGCCCGCAGCTGTGTGAATGAGGGGCACACTCCCTAAGGGGGCCCCGGGCCCCCTGCCCTGCCTCTCTCCAGATGGGGCTCTGATTCACCGGCTGTCTTGCTCCCTGTTTTCAGTTTAGGCCACTCAACAATGATTTTTAGTAGCAGAGACCATGAAGACTCATTAGGGGACTCAGATAAAACAAAACACGCTTTCTGCAAGAAAGAGAAATACAGCAGAAGGATCCAGGTCTGCTTCCCTCCCCCATACCCTCCCCCACCACATTTCCCTAGCTCAGCAACTCTCCATGCGTGGTCCTGGGGCCCGCAGCATCAATGTCTTTTTGCCATCAAACCACTTCAATAATGTTAATTTAATATCCTTCCATTCTACGAGGCATCACAGCATAGCAAGACAGCAAAATCTCTGCAGCTGGCTAGAAGTGCATATTCTCCGCATCAGAAAGGATGGGGTACAGGGCTTCACAACCTGGCCTCGACCAGCCTTCCAGGCAGTTGGGAGGCCCGCCGATGTTGGAGAACCACTTCCCCAGCTGTACAAGCTGATGTTTGGGAGTAGAGGGAACTCCCCATTCTGTCCCCTCCACCCAATGCCACTTTGTTATGGAACCTTCCTTCTGGTCCTGGCCCTCTGCAGAGTGTGACAGGCTCTGGCCTCAGGACTCTGTCAGCCCCGGTGTTGTGAGGACAGGTCTCTGAGACCTGAGGCATCTTCAGACGCTTGAAATGACCTATGAACTGGTGTTTGGGAGGGGGTGTGGAGGGACTGAGGGGGAGAAGAAACAAGCCTCTTCCTAATTTCCTTATTGTTCAACCATTAGAATCCCATAATTACAGCTAATAACGGCTGTCATTTATCTAGAAGTCAGTATGAGCCAGGAGCTGTGGGATGCACTTTCTGCGTATCATCTCTCAGCGCATTTTGAGGGGTATGGTTCTATTTCACAAAAGAAGAAACTGAGGCTCGGTGAAGTTAGACATCTTGGTGGAGGGTGTTCATCTCTTCCTAAGTCTCAGACCTGGGACCCAATCCTGTCTCTGTCCGACTCTCAGTCTTGGCCATAATTGCCTTAATCCCATAACCACTGTCCTTCACCACCTCCCAGTGCTCTTCACTGTGGAGGATGTGGGGCCAGAGTGAGACCAGGAATGTGAGTGTCCTCACAGTGGTGCTTAATCGATGGTAGCGCTCTCCCACAGCCTTTTCATGCACTCATCCTCCGCCGCCTGGTCTCGTGAGGGCGCCCCCGTGTCCTGTTGACGCCCTTCGTTATTGCAGGAGCTCACTCCTATTTGTGCACAGGCCAACCTGAGGCTTTGCTCCAAACTGGCCCTATTGCAAGTCCCATCATGACAACATCCCAGAGGGATGCTCCTGCTAACAGAGACAGTGGGACAGGGAACCGTTGTCCCTTTCTCCAGCCTCTCATCATTGTAACATCTCTGGACTCTTCCCCCATCCTCCTGAAGGAAACTGAGGCTCTGCATGGTTGCATGACCTGCCCATGGTTGCCAGGGGAACAGAGCAAGGAGCAGAGCCCGGCTTCCCTAATTCCCAGCCACCCCTCACACAGCACTGTCTCTCCGGGAAGAGAGCCTGGGAATCCTGCCGCTGCCTGGTGGAGGGCACGGCTGAAGGTCAGAGTTGTCTCTTTGCCAGCCAGGATGCTCCCAAGTTGCCAAGTGTTGTTCCAGCTGCTTCCTGACAAAAAGCACCTAATGGGTGTGATGGCTGGGCACACTGAGTCGAGAGCCGGGCAGCCTTGGCTCGAAGCCCAGCCTTCCTACTGACTAGTGGTGTGTCTTCAGCCAATGACTTAATCTGTCCATGCCTCAGTGTCCCCATCTGCAAAATGGGGGTAATACCTTCATGAGGTTGTTATGAGCATCATATATATATAAAATACCTGGCCCTTTATATAGGTTTTCTCACTGGATCTTACAAAAACACATTGAAGTGGGTATTATTATTACCTTCATTTGCATGTGGGGAAACTGAGGCACACAGCCAAGAAGTATATACATTTTATAAATTAAATATTTATAAATTTAAATATTTGTAAATACTATTTCAAATTTTGTATTTGAAAACAATATAAAGCACTACCACTCTTCTCACTAAATTATTTTGTGTTGGTAAATAAGCAAATGTAAATATTCCTATTTATAAATAAAATATATTATATTTATATATTTTATATCTTTTTATTTTATATATATTTTATATATAAATATATATATTTACCAACACAAAATAATTTAGTGAGAAGAGTGGCAGTGCTTTGTATTGTTTTCAAATTTTTAAAAAATATTTTATTTATTTATTTTTAGAGAGAGGAAGGGAGGGAGAAAGAGAAGCAGAGAAGCATCACTGTGTGGTTGCCTCTCACATGCCCCCTCCCGGGGACCTGGCCCACAACCCAGGCGTGTGCCCTGACTGGGAATTGAATCAGCGACACTTTGGTTCACAGGCCAGCCCTCAATCCACTGAGCCACATCAGCCAGGGCTCAGATTTCTTTAATGTCTGCCTTAAAAGGCCTCTGGACTCAAATGTTTTGGCTGGTGTGTATGAGGAAGGTCTCACCTCACTCAGAGATGCATTTTGAAGAGTGGGGAGGGGTGGACTTTAATAGCCTTTTCAGATAATTGTGGATATTCTTTGATACTGTACCCAACTTGGCAAGTGGTAGTTTCTTAAAGATTAATGGCAGTGTGGAATCTGAAATGTCAATGAACTTTTTGAACTCTGTTCCATTAAAGCCCGTTATTGAGCTACTGCACACTTTCAATGAATCTTTCACCCGCATACGGATTTTGTACCATCATGCATTGTCATCTGGAAAACATCGGTTCACTGAATTATACATACGTTCCCAATGTTAACACAGCTCATTATCCGATAACAGAAAAGAATCCCATTTGCGACTGTATCCTGAATCCCGTTTGAGAAAGCTGTAACTATTTGGGAGGCTGTCCATGCTCACAGTGTCTTATATAAGAGTTTTCAAAATTCTGATGCTCACTTCAAAATGTGTTTTCTCATGACAACTAATTCTGCCAGTAGATGTCTTTGAGGGACAGACTGACCTCATTCATTTTTGAGAAACTGTTTGCCAATTACCTCAGTCTGATACACCACAGTTTGTCAGCCAGTCATTTTTTTTAAAGCAAAAAAAAAATGTATTTTGGGGGGAAAACCAACTAGTTCAGCTCAGCTCCTAAGTCGAACAATAGCGTACTCCTCTCCGCCGGACACCCATCGTCCTCTAGCTCACCGAAGCAGCGTCCATCTCGGCCCGCAGACTGCTAAAAAGAGGTGTGCTTGGAAGTCAAGACTTCATCAGATTAGCGCTTTCTACTGCCTCATCAAGGACAGTCCCCTAAGAGATCATTTCAATAATAATACAAAATGCATAGGAAGCTAAAATCACAGAACACACCAGTCAGAATGAACACTTCTGCAAATTCCTTTCTATGCACATTTAGAGATCGTACAGATTATTTAAGTGTACTTAACAGATTCTTTGGTCTTCAGAAGAATATAGTTTGGAAATGTCTTGACGAGTGGTGTATTAGTTTCTTTGCAATTGAAAAAGGAAATAGGGCCATCAATGACTCCAATCAGTATAAGTTTTTGGTTATAAAAATAGTTTTGCAACTTCCTTGGCAATTAAAATTTTAAATCTCTCCTTTGTAACTCACACAGACCAGTACCTGAGGTTATGCATGGAACGAAGCCATTGTTGACATAGAAGTACTTACTAGAATATCGCCAGTAGGATTATGTTATACTTTCCAAAAAAGGGGGGGTGTCTGGACATGCTTATTTGAAACAGGTGTGAATTCTGTGGTCCGTGAATGACAGTAAAGGTCACATGAGGGCAGCCTGGGCCCACTGTTCTGGTTCACACTGAGGTGCCGGCATTGTGACCCACATTATCTCGCCTCATCCCCGCAAATGTCGACACCGAAAAAATAAATAAATAAGCATGGCAGAAGGGCCAGAATACCTTAGTGTTACTACAAAAATAGGTTTGAGATCACGTACTCCATGAAAGGGGGTCAGACTCCCCCAGGCCCACGGACCACACTTTGAGAACTTCGGCTCTTAGATACCTTCCAGTTCTAAGAACCCAGGACCCTTCCCCAACACCAAGGATGAATGTAAAGATGACTTCATCTAAGCCTACTGTGAGCAAAGCTGGTGCCACAGAAGAGATGAGCTGTCCCAATGTGCTGTTACCGCTCGCCCACGTGGACTCTGAGCCTAGGAGGGTAAGGTCTGGCTGGCAGTGGGCAGGCACTGGCTGGCAGTGGGTGTCACTCGAATGGGAGCGTCCAGTTGAGTCTTCCCGATGGAATCCCGGACTGACACTGGGTGGCAGAACACAGAGGAAGTGACCTGTTTCGGGACCCTCACAGCGTGTCCCACCCCAGTCCTAGTCCTTTCTGGGCAGAGTTTTCTGAGACCGTGCTCCTTTCTGCACAGTTGTTTCTCTCTTCCACAGTCAATTCCTCCCCATATAACTTAGACGCATAAGCGGTGATTACTGGTCTAGGTCAGGCGCTCCATAAATATTTATACTCCTGCAGGAAGTTATTACTGTTTCATTTCCAGATGACTGATTTTTTAAAAAATACCTGATTATGGCAGCTCACAGACACAGACTTCCAAAGGGTGGTTTGGGGACAGGGTGGCCCGGTAAATAATTGATTTCTCTCGTACTTAGCTCTCTCACCACGCAGCAGCCTTTATCGCTGTTTCCCTGATTAATGGCTTGTAAGACTGAGCTGGGATTCAAAGAATCGGGGAAGGGAAAAGGGGATGAGATTTACATCAGGGACACGGCTGTTTGAGTATTAGTACATGGAAACGTGTGCTATGAAGACAGGCAATGTGGCTGCAGAGCCCTGGATCCTTAGAGAAAGTCTCCAAAGAGGTTTTGAAATGTCAAGGGAGGGACTATTGGGGGTTTGGTATCAGGTTGAAACTGATTAAGATGTCACGACGGTAAAAACAGGTAAACACAATCCATCTCAGCCCTCCTCCTCTGGAGCCCACAAGGAGCATTCTCTGTGACCTCCGAACTTAGTCAAATGCGTACAAAAGAGGTAACAGTTCTCCCAAAGAGAGCCATGTAGCAAGCTACTGTGCTGGGTGAGAATTTCTCTACTCCCCTGCTCCCTGTCAGTTTCATATCTATTTAACAAACATTCTTTTAGCATCTACATTGTGCCTAACTCTGAGCTGGGCACTAGAAAAGAGTATAAAATTAGTCATATAAAACCCTTTATCTCAAGAAGTTTAGGTACCAACAATTATAAAGACAACCCGGCAGAAATTAAAAGCATGCATCTTCTACTTCTTAACTGTGTGACACTAGACAAGTTATTTAAACTTTCTGAGCTTCGGGGTTCTCATGCGTAAAGTGGGCATCATGACAGTCTGCTCCTCACAGGGTTGTTTCAGACATTACATGAAATAACGTGTGTAAAGGGCCTTGTACAGTGCCCGGGCTGAGCATTCAAAACAGCTGAGTCCACTGTCATAGCTGTGGTGCTTGAGTGCCTCAATGATGACTTTCCCTCCTAACAATTGCCAGGGAGCATTATCCCCAATTTCGAATTGTGGAATCTGAGGCTCAAAAAGTAAAATAACTCACTGTACCACGTTGCCAATCAGATGAGAATCCCTGCAAAAAAGCAGAGAAAGGGACAGGAATTGAAAGGATAGGAAGCCCATTAATAGCGGTGGCAGCCCGTCTCCAGGATGGCCTCGCAGGGAACCATGGCATCTGCGCCCTAATATATGTGGCAGAAATGATGTCACATGATGTCAGAGATAGGCTAAAGGAGCCCAGCAGCTTCCACCTGGGCTCTCTGGGATGCTTGCTCTTTAGATGCTCCACATTGGTGCTCAGCCACCAGGCTGCGAGAAGCCCAAGCTCGTGGAACAGCAACTGCCCCGAGTGAGCTCCCAGACAACAACCAGCTCCAAGGGACAGCCTTGTGCATGCGCCGTCTTGGATCTCTGTCCAGGTTAGACCTCGTGATGCCTTCAGCCCAGTCTCCATTTGACTATAACTGCATTTGAGGACCCGAATGGGAACTTCCCAGCGAGAGGTCCCATTCACTTAGTAGAAGGATGCCAGGGAATGCTCTCAACCTAACAATAAGAAAAAACTAGATGGTCTAAAACATCATAACTTTCCTGGAGCCTGTCAGAGAATGAAAGTCACAAGGCATGTAGGTTCATTTAATTCCAAAGCCCCTCCAAAAAGACAAGGCATTTAAACTTGGACGGGTGAACCTATAGCAGAACATGGGGGACAGAGGCACCCTCCATACAAACAGGTAGCAGGGAGGGACCCATGGGCTTCAATTATATTGCTGCAATATATGCTGCAATATTTCTTAAGTAGGGTGATGGGCGTGTAGTTGTTCAGCATATAATTCTTCATTCGTGTTTGCATGCTCAAACCATTTTATAATTTTAAGAGGCCTGGACTGAGAAAGACACAACTTATGTTATAGAGAGATACTGATCTCAACCCTGTGATCCTGGAGAGTGCCCTCCACCAGGACCCCTGCCTGCTCTACCTGGTGGTGGCTGCCAGCTGCCCGCTGTAGGGATCGCGGTGGTGACAGTGTGTGCACACACCAGATAGAGCAGGAAGGCAACTGAGACAGCGAGGCCAGGGCCCTCGAGGACAGGCAGTGACTTTGACACAACCCACAGCCGGTAGGGCAGCAAAGGTTCCGAACACCTCCTGCTTCTCCTGTTCATTGATTCATGCCCGCAGCTTTAAAGAACTCACAGAGCTCTTCCTGGGACTTGGTACAGACACCCTCACCACACACACATGCACACACGCGCGCACACACACACACACACACACACACACCACACCGTGGTAAGGAAGAGCCAAGCAAAGTGACTGAGAACCACTCTGCCAGCAGAATAAACACTGAAGCCAAATGGTGTGACAAGTTAAATGAAGCAGGAATAATAAATGCCCTTAATGAATCTCCAAGAGATAAAAAGAAATAGCCCCAAAAGGCCCGAGAGAAGTAGGAATGTGTTTTGCAAAATACCATCTGTAAAGGAGTTACTAAATACCAGGTACTTTTAAATACTTCTTGGCATTTTTTATCTCCAATTCATACAAAATTAAAAGATGTTACTGTCTCATTTTGCATTGGAAAGCCAAGGCCAAGTACAGGGTAGTGGTTATGGCATAGGCTCTGGAGTCAGGCTTCCTGGGTTTGATTCCCAGCTCTACTGCTTACTCGCCATGTGATTGTGGGCAAGCCTTCTCTGCGCCTCAGCCATCTCTTCGATAAGATGGGGATAACGGTGGTACCTACTTTTAATAAGTAAGAGTGTATGGGAGACATTTGGCAACACGTCGGGCATACAGTAAGGCCTTGACGAA
Organism: Trachops cirrhosus; assembly: GCA_028533065.1. Lineage (NCBI taxonomy): Eukaryota > Metazoa > Chordata > Mammalia > Chiroptera > Phyllostomidae > Trachops > Trachops cirrhosus. The sequence goes on from CM052544.1 coordinate 115,067,092, forward strand.
CAGGAGTCGTCCTCAAGTCACTTACCCAAGCCCCACCATGAGAAAGAGTCCGACTTCGACATTGCATGCTTTCCAAAGAAATATTGTTTGTGGTTGTGGAAATTGATGTTGTGAAATACAAATACACTTAAACAGCATAAGTGAAGCAGAGCTAGTGTGAAGCAGAGACACCTCCCCTCCTCCACTTGCCACAGACTCCTCAAGGCAGCACAGGCATGAATGACCAGATGGTTGATGAATGGCTTTCTTTGGTCCCCTCTCTGTCTCTCCCTATGGTCCCAGCTCATTGAGACTGCCTCTCTGATGGAATCTCATTCCATTGTGTTACCTGGAGGTAACTGAGGATCTTTGAAGTATCGTATATATTGTATTGGTCGTGTAAATTTAAGACTATCAAGCAAAACAAGACTCTTAGATAGGATTGTAAGCCTCTCTTTCAGACATAGGGGAAGCATCATTTGTCAAAGAGATGGACAGACGTCAATGGATGAACGAGAACATATGGTTCTGCACACACAGCGGAGCATGACTGCCCTGAAAAAGAATGCAGCCCTGGCACTTGCTGCAGCACGGATAAACCCGAGGGCATTATTCTAAGTGAAATGAGCCCGTCTCAAAAGAACAAGTGTTGTTTGATTTCCCCCACATGAGGCATCTAGAGGAATCCAGCTCGTAGAGACGGAAAGCATAGCGGTGGTTGCCAAGGGCTGGAGAAGAGGAAATGGGAAGCTAGTGTTCAGTTTTGCAAGATGAAAAGATTTCCATGGGCAGATAGTGGTGATGGAAGCACAACAGTGTGAATGTACCTACTGCCACCGAACGGTGCGCTTAAAGGTAGTTGAGATCGCAAATTTTATGTTATGTGTATTTTACCACAGTTTAAAAGTTTTGTTAAAATATGGAGAATATGAAATTGGAGGAGACTAAGGATATTATAATAATAATAAAACTTATATTTTTTAGTTCCGTGTCCTAAGACAGGCTTGGAATGGATCGTGGATGAGTCTAGCAGCCTGGTGGATGCTAAGGGATCAATGAACTTGAAATTCCTCAAGATTTTCACTCCTCTGCAATGCTAACCCTATAACTATCGAATAGACTCCAGGAATCATTACACTGGTTACTGAGGGCTAGAAAAGAAACCAGATAACCAGTTGTCAAGGACGTTATAGACAGAGTGATTTCTGAGGGAGTACCCATCGTGAAAATTGGGGGTTGCTAAGTAGAGGAGGCAGGTGGGTAGGGTCATTCAGCTGTTCATTGAAGTTCTCTGTGTGCCTAGCACCAAATCAGGCACTACTGCGAAATGAAAGCTGCAAGGGGGCGTTCTACACCAAGGGGCTACCACCAAGTCAGAAGTTGTGAGTTCATAGAATCAGGACTCAATTTAATGCTAAACTGTGTGGATATACTATACATTTCATAAGAGATCAGGATGTGTGGAGGTTTTGTGCCAACTTGTCGAGTCTGAAACTGTGTCCCAGAATTCCCTTCTCTGCATGGTTCCGAGTTGACACCGGCCACAGTGAGATCTGCTGCATTTGAAAGCAGCCATTATACTCTGAAGGCCAGGGTCAGCACGACATGCTAGTGCCTCTCGTGTTGTTGCTGACCTGCTGGCTCTCCTCCTTTGTTGGCAAGGGTAGCAGCTGGCCAGCCGCTCTACCCCCCTGCCCCCAGTCTGGCCAAATCTCCTCCTCCAGCACCCCTGAGTCCTGGGATGGGAGCCTGCACGGCTCTGTGACAAAGAGCACCAGCTTCTCCTGGAGCTCGCCCACACTGTCACCATGAGAGGCAAGTTCCAACTTGTCCTCGTGGGTTCCAGTGTGCCCTCATGGGTTCTCCCTTGTCTTTGTAGGTTCCAAGCTGGCTGAACTTTTCACCACTTCACATCCATCTTTTCTTCCCAGCTGCTGGCCTTGCTGACCTAGAGCAACTTCAGACCAAGCACCAGAAAAGGAGGCAAGTCTTACCACCTCCTACTGCTGTGTCAGGTCAGGCAACGGGAAGGTTCCATGTGAGCTCAGCCTTAAAGCCTTAGATTTAAATCGTCAACACACCAACCACTTTCTAATGCTACTTTCCAGATATCACTCACCCATTTCTATGGGAGGGACTTTGTTCCATACAAGCCAATGTTAGTTCCATCTCAGTTCATACCACCGTAAGACACATTCCTAAGCCTGTTCCCAGTAACTTTTTTCCAGTCTGCCTCATGCCCATAGCTGTAGGATTGATATGCACCAGCAAAGGCTATGAAACCCACCAGAAAAAAGGGGGAAAGTTTGCAGCAATTATATTCATATAGTTTGGTACAATCGTGAGGATGAGACTTGGGCTTTGGAGTTACTATTGAGAATGAATTCTGGCTCCACACTCTCTAATCATTGGATTTTAGCCAAGTTGCTTAACTTTTCTGAGACTCAGTTTCCTCATCTGTAAAATGGGAGAATGATCCCTTCATTGTCAGGCTTCTGTGCAGATATAATACTAAAATGTGTATAAAATACTAAATACGGTGGTATTTAAGTGCTCAGATATGTGTATGTGTAAACACATACATACACACACACATACACACATACAGAAGCTTGTCTCTCCATTAGGACTACGTTGGGGGGAGTCTGTTATTTTGGTCACTGTGTCTTATCTCTAGTAATTGGGATGCTTACTATATAATGAATAGGTGGATGGATGGATGGATGGATGGATGGTGAATTTTGCCTTGTGGAGTACCTGTAGAATAGAAGGGCCAATGGGAAAGAAATGGACCTGAAAATTCATGACTTTGAACCAGAAGTTAAGTCAAGGACATACCTGCAGAGAAATCACTAAAAACTACTGCAGCATCAGACTCTGCCAGGTTTTCGTCCTTGGTTCCCCAGGGTTTGTTCTTCAAGCACCACGCTGTTCCATGTTTCCTCCACACATTTTAGAGCCTTCAAATCCCTTTCATGAATATAACGTCATTAGATCTTAGCAATGGCCCACAAAGGCAGAAAACATGCATATTAGTGACTCCAATCTTACAGTCAAGGAACTCAGTTTTAAGAGGCCATTCTGATATGTAACTAGGGGCTTGTTCTATCGTAAGCAATGGTTGACCAATGTCATTAAGCAGAGATGCAAAGAAGAATCACAGTGGCCATGAGCAAAAGCTTTTTCATTGTAGCAAAATTATGGAGACCGCATCCTGGTCTTGTGTAATGAGCAAGAGGCTACCAGTGGGAGTCAGAGTTCTAACTCTGCCCTTTGACCTGGAGAAGGGGAAATACACAGACTTAGCAACCTCACAGATCTGAGTTTGAATCCCAGGCCTTCTACTACCTGTATAATGAATGTTAGGCAACTTACTTAATCTCTTTGAGTTACATTGTTTTTCAACCTACAAAACTGGGATAATATCTGATTTTAAAGTTTAAGTGAAGTGACCTAGCTAAGTACTCGGAACGTAGTAGAAGTTCAATCAATGATAAGCCTCTATTCTCCCTTCACTGCCCATTTCCTCTGGAGTAGTATGAAGAGACACAATTCACAACAGCCAAGTGCTGGAAGCATCCTAAGTGCCCACCAGTAAATGAGTAGATCAGAAAACTGCGGTACATTTACTCAATGGAATACTAGGCAGCGGAAAGAAAAAAGGAACTCCTACCCTTCGTGACCACGTGGATGGAGCTGGAGAGCATTATGCTAAGCGAAATGAGCCAGGCGGTGAAAGACAAATACCATAGGATCTCACCTATAAGTGGAACCTACTCAACAAAACAAGCAAGCAAGCAAAATACAACCAGAGACATTGAAATAAAGAACAATCTGACAGTAACCAGAGAGGAGGAAGGAGAGGGATCGTAGGGAATAATGGTGGGCGGGGCATCAAGGAACATGTATGAAGGACACATGGGCAAAGCCAAAGGGGGTGAGTTTGAGGGTGGGAGGTAGGGATGGGTGGGGTTGGGGGGCCATGGTGGGGTGAAAATGGAGACAACTGTACTTGAACAACAATTAAAAAAAAAGAAACAATGAAGTATGGACTTTGGAGTCAGCTGGTCGGGGTTTAAATTCTAGCTCTGCCATTTATTGGCTGTGTGACCTTAAGCAAATCACTTAACTTTTCTGTGCTTCAGTTTACTGTTCTATAAAATGGAGGTAATAATAGTACTGACCTCATAGCATTGTTACGAAGATTAAATGAGTCACCATTTTGTAAAGTGCTTAGAATACCTACTGGCATATAGTGGGCACTACGTATATTTTCTTTTTTAAAATAAGAAATAACTAGCTTCACAGAACTTTTGTGGAAAGAGCAGCTGTGAACATATTTTTCAAATTTAGAACACTTGGACAAAAAGAGAAAAATACTAAAGCATCTCCCTGACTCATCAAAACATATTGAGCCCTTCGATTTCGTAGACTCCAAGTACGAAATGATTAAGTCAGACATCTTTCGTTCAGCAAACATTTGCTGTGGGCCTACTGTGCGTGGGGCTCTTTGCTGAACTCTCAGAAGGGCTTCCTTGAGTCCAGAGGCCTAGTAACGTGATGCTCAGAGGCAAAAAGTGATGACCTGGGGACCAGGGCCCAGCTCGTCCCATTCAGCATGCTCTGGCTTGCACAGGAAGGTGATGTGAGTGCATATTGAGAGAGAAATCAAATTGCCATAGACTGGACCACCTCCCTCTGCCCACACTCCACCACCCCACCCTCACCCCCAAATCCTACAGGGTCATCCAAACAAAGTATTATGGGCTCTCTATGGCTGGAGAGCCGGGGAGAAAGAGGAAAGAACAGCCTGACCTTTATGATCATCCCAGCTACTCCGTGTGAGACACCGGCTCTGTGAGCAACTCATTCTGCAGAATTTTGCAGGAATAAGTCCAAGTGAGAAACTGAGGAGAGACGGGGAAAACTCAGGATCTTAGTTTCGCTGCCCGACCACTCTATCTAAGGGAGTCATCCCTTGCCGTCACTGTATCAGCTTGCGTCTAAGTCCACTATAACAAAATACAGCAGACCGAGCGCCTTAAAAACAACAGAAATTCATTCTCATATTTCGGAGACTGGGAGTCTGAGGTCAGGGTGCCAGCGTGATCAGGTGAGGGCCCTTCTCTGGGCTGCAGACTTCCCATGTCCTCATATGATGGAAGAAGCTAGGGAGCCCCCTCAGGCCTCTTTCATAAGGGCACCAGTCTCAATTATTAGGGCTCTGCCTAATAATCTTCAAAAGGCCCTACCTCCCAGCACATTGGGGGTGAGGATCCCAATGTGTGAATTTGGGGAGCACACCAGCAGTCAGACCATTGTACCATGCTTCATTCCCCGAGTGCTTATCACAGTCTGCAATTATGTTATCTACCAGTTCAGGTTTGACTTCATAAGATGCAAACTCTGGGAGAGCAGGAACTTCATCTGACCTCTTCTCCATTGTTCCCCCTCCTCCAGAACAGCACACAATAGGCACTTCACCAATACTTGTTGAAAGGATAAACGAGTGAGTGAATAAATATTTCACCAGCTTGAAATTGTCTGTGCATGAGAACAGCCCTGGAACCCTCATCCAGAGTCCATTGCTAATCAAAGAAAAACTTAATCAACCTCTATTAATCCAACACTTGACAGTTTTCATAGCATTAAGTGTGCATTTCCTGATTTAATCTTGGCAACAAATCTATGAGCTAATTATTATCATTTCCATTTTACAAGTGAGAAAACTGGGCCTCGGAAACCTTCAAGCTCGTACAACTGATAAGTAACCAAACTAGAATGCAAATGGCCAAGTTCAAATTCAGTGTTTATTCTATGCCTGAGGAACACTTTAAAAGCAAGGCACTTCTTTCTAGACCCTTTTCTAATTTGTGCACACATTCCCTGAGATGGGGTCCAAAGTAACTGCTTTACTCTGGAAAAAAGGGCAGCCCAGTGCAAAGAGCTTGGGCTGGAGTCCAGAGGGAGCTGCAGGAACCAAGTTATGCAACCTCGGACAAGGCTTGGCACCTCTCGGCAAGCCTCCGTTTCTTCTCTCAAGGGGATGTAATAATACCCGACTTGTCTGCCTCCCACTGTGCCATTAGGCTTCAATTAAAAAAAAAAAGACTTGTGTTCTGGCCTCCTCGGTTAGAGATCTGATCATAGAGGGGCCCCAACTCCCCCACCCCCACCTTGGTTTCATTTTATGCCGGGAACTTTCTTTTTTCCATACCTCATCTTCCCCTCAGAGCCCAGATCTAGAAGTGGATAGGGTAGCAGAAACTTTGTGAATATACTAAAACCCACTGAGTTTTAATCTTTAAATATGGTGTCTGGAGTATATGTCATTTTTTTAATAGAAAGAGGCACTTGCTAGTCCCAGTAAGAGGCACAAAGAACTATCCGAAAGTCGTAACTGAAGTAATTTGGAGGAAATGAAGGGTAGATTTTGAGGAAGAAGAAGGAACCAAATATGATGACAGTTTTAGGCTGAAAACAAGGGTGGAAGGAGGTGCCTTTAACAAAAAGAAGGGCAGGCAGGATTGGAGAGACAGTGATTACTCCGTGCGGGTACACCGAGTACGAGAGTTCAGCGGGATGCGCAGGCGCACACGTGCATGAAGAAACCGGAAAATCGGACCCGATTTTCTGGAAAACAGAGAGTACTTGGCAACTATCTACATAAAAGCCATCATTACAGATTAGAGATTGGGTGCACTTCCTTCAGATTGTAAAGCAAAAAGAAAGAGCCAGCAGAGATTTTATACCTTCAATATTCCAAGTCTTCTCTAAATCGGTGGGCTCCAGTCCTTGTCGATCTATGAAGTCCCTGTGCATAGTTTATCTGATTAGACCTGGAGTGTGTCTGATCCCCTTTTTTAAAGGACTTCCACGGTTCATCCCAGTTATAGAGTGAGGAGCTTAGCACAGTCCATTTGAAATGTATGGCAGTTTACTTCTAAGTAAATTGCAAGACTGAAAAAAATCGTTGTCTACAGGAGAAGCGAAGAGACTTCAGGTACTGCTGTTATCATGTATATTCTTGGGAAAATATGTGTTGGTGTGATTTTTCCAAAGCAGGATCACAGAAATATACAGCTATTTTAAAGCCCGGGCTGATCACTCGAATGCCTGGGTCCCCAGTGTGTCTATTTATAGTGTCTATATTTCCTCTTGGGGTTTGGTTATTTGTGGCTGCCTTGTGATTTTATTTTATTTTATTTTTTGTTAATCGGATACTTAACATTGTGGATCAGAATTTGTAGAGGCTCTGGATAACATTGTCTTTCTCCAAGTAGGGTTAAAGTTTTCTTTTCTTCAAGCAGATAAAGGGCCAGTAAATCAGCGTGAGCCCACACAGGTTTGGTTTTAGATGCGTTCCTGATGACTGATCTCAATTTTCCCTTCCTCCTTGGGCAGAGTCATAACTCTGAGGCAATTACCTTAGGGTGTAGCCCTTCGTTCTGCAACTCCGGCCCCCGAGGGTCTTAACTGAAATCCCAGGGTGTTTACCAATGCCCCTCCGCTTTGGCAAGACTTGAACTGCATCCACTATCTCCCCAGCATGCTCAGTGGCTGTTGTCCGCTGCTCTGTTCTTCTGGGTATTCTGGAATCTCACTTCGTGTGTGTAACTCGTCCAATGACTTCAGGAAATTCATTTGCTTGGGGAATCTGTGACTTCTGTCTGCTCAGCACAGTGAGCTGATGCTATCTACTCAGGCTGTGGTCTCCTTGCTGAGAATGAGAAGTAGCCTCGGGGGTGATAAGGGGGTTGGGGAGTGGGTCTGATTTGCTGTCCTTCTGTCAAGCATCATAGCGCCTCCACTTCCTGCCTGTGTTAGCTGCTCCCCAATGCTTTCAAATGCATATTAAATATTTTGCTCGGATTTCATAACTGCTCTCAGCAATCAGATTAATGAAACACATTACTCCACCAAAACTGGAAATCTTCATTTAGAAAATAAAAGGATAATAAGGATTGACCCTTGGAAACCCATTTGGGGGAGCCAGCTGGGGAGCAATCAGAGACAGAAGGAAATAAGTGAGGAAGGGAAAACCAGAGTCTGGCAATCTTATAAAAGCCAAAAGAGGAAAGTGCCGTGGAGTCGGCATTATCCAAAAGAAAAAGACGATCGTGAGAAGAAGGCTACAGTGAGGAGATGTCCTTGGTAAGGAGCAGAAGGTCACAGGTGTGGCATTTACAGATGGTCCCATGCGTTTGTCTTCACCAAAGGTCTAGCTTTTTGGAATGGACAACGAGTTTTTCAGCCATGTGAAGCTTCAGGGAACAGTTCCGAACACTCAGCCTATAGTTGCTCATTAATTATATGACAAGGAAAAGTTTCAAACATTTGAAAGGCATGTGCTTGAGAGAGGCAGGTGGAAAGCTGACAGACAGGTCTGGTTCGCCTTGTCCTTAGCAGAAGGGTCGGGAGACATTAATTTAGCAGAGCCCCCCCCGCCCCCGCCAGACTATTTATACCCTCCAGCAAAAGTGCCAGGCGCATAGCATTCAGTTTATGACCCATGAAGACAGGATATGAATTTAATTTCAAGGATCCCAACTCACATGCGGAGGAACGGAGTCTAGCTAATGCCTGTCCTCTCACGGCTTTAAGAAACAGAGCTTCCTCTGCTTCACCTGTCAAAATATTCTTCCTTTGCATTTGGTGGAAAGAATATCAGTGTGTCCACATGGAGCAGTTTGACAACTGGAAATTCCAGGAGTTGCAGGCTCACGCCCTTTTGGTTTCTCTCCCAGAGAGGGAAGAGTTTGCCCTACCCCACCTCACCTTGGCTCACCCCCATTCCAAGTGGGAAGGTGCCGGTTCTCAGGTGCCCCTCCCTTCCTGTAAGTATCTGGCCAGTTTCCAGGTTGTATGAACAAGTCTACACAATAGTCTAACCCAACGGGGTATTTCACAGAACAGCAAAGTCGCAGGCAAGGGGAGCTAGAAGAGTCCGCATGGGACCACCCGATACAACAAAGGAGAGTGCAGGTCAGTGGTTAAGGGTGTTGGTACTGCAGCTGGACTGCCTGAGCTCAAATCCCAGCTTTGCCACTTTCACCTTTGTGACCTTCACTCAGGAAGCCATGTAGTCTGTGTCTCAGTCTTGCAAGGCAAATAGGGCTGATAAGACCGCTTTCCCTGTGGCATGAGAAAGCTCAGCGTAAACCATAAGACGCACTGTAAGTGCACAGTGTGATTGCTCTTCCCGGCACATCTGAGTTTAATCAACGCTCACTTGTGCGGATTTTAGGAGACAGAGCTGTTGGCCTGTTCAGCATCGAGCAAGCGGGCATTGGCACTGTGCTGGATCCCACGCCCCTCCACGTAGCACGGAGCATGCTCACTGGCCCAGGGACAAGGAGCAGCCCTGCCAGGGAGCTGAGCCCCTCTTCTGTCTCAGTGCTGCATGGAGGGAGGCCTCGCAGGAGCAGCCAGGATTGGAGAAGGGCTCTGCTGGGGGCGCCAGGCTGTCAGAAACGGGAAGGATGGAGTCTCTCAGAAAGTCCTCCCCGCCCCACACGGCAGGGGGGAAGCAGTCACCACCTCCATCTCCCCACCTCGTGTACAGCAGATGATCTGTGACTCATCGCCACGGGAACGTGTCTCCGTGAGGATACAATACATCTGCATGAGGCTGATGAAAAATTGTTTCTTCTCAACTTAACGAGGGGGATATTGGAGAGTCTGGAAAGCAAACACAGAAAGGGCTTTGGAGCCTGACACACCTGTGTCCCAACCCTGGTTCTGTGACCTACCAGCTCTGTGACCTTGAGAAAGTTGTTTAGCCTTGCTGACCTTGTCATAAAATGGGGACACCAATTTTTACTTCACGGGGTGATTGCTGAGTGACAGAAGAGCTGGCATGTGGGAAATGCCATGTGTTACTGTGCCAGGCTCAGCGGAAGCAGACAAGGCAATGACCGTGTGTCTCCCTTTCCCTTCCTAAGTGCATCATTGCCTCTCAGGGTACAGAGTTAGAGCATTCAATTGCTTGCCCACCCGTCCATCCCGTGGTATCTCAGGTGTCTCCAGAATTCCTAGAACATCTCTAATGGCTCCAAATATAACAAAGCTCCGAGTTATCTTGCTCTATAAGCTCTTGCTTCCATCACCATAACTCCATGAGTTTTGAATTGATTGACTTAGCCATAAAAAGGATGTTCATTACTTTAAAAAATACAGCCCTAGGTATGCTATCATCAGAACCTTGTACAAGGCTTCCCATTTAAACCAAAGCTATCATGTTTTGTGTTTATTTTCCTTTTAATGTTTAACCTTAATTTTTATTATTTTTTTCTACCTTTTTTGTTGAATTTATTGGTATGACCTTGGCTAATAAAATTATATAGGTTTCAGGTATACAATTTTATAACACATCATGTCTGTATGTATTGTGTGTTCACCAGCCCAAGTCAAGTCTCCTTCCATCACCACTACCCCCACTATACTCCCTGTGTTTATTTTCACGTCCAAGTTCCCTACCCAGCGGGAACTGTGAGCCCTGATGTTTGTATTGTCACTGCTTAATTTAGCATTTGGCACATAGGCAGTGCTCAGTAAATCTTTTTTACCTGAGCTCTGAGTTGAGCTATTCTTCCTACCTAAAACATGTAATTTAAAAAAATCAAATTTAATACCACTCTACCCACAGTAGTTTGCTGTGACTCTGGATAAGTGGTGTTATGCTCTTTACTCACCGAAATAAACGATCTGTTCACATGAACAACCCATTACTAAAAGATGGTCACCAGAGGTCAGAAGACCCCAGGTATTTCCAAGTTTTATTTCATCTATTTTCCCTACATGTTTCAGTAGAACCTTTCATGGAATCTGTCTAATAAAAACAAAGATAAAAACAATATAACTGGTAGCATTCATTGACCACTCACTGTGTACTTGTGGGTTGTCTGAACCCATGTCGCAGCTTCATTACAGGGTGAAAGAGAGGGGAAGTGGGATGTGCTTCGATGCCCAGTGGGACAGCTGCCCAAGGCCACCCATCTAGCAAGCCGAATTTCAAACCCAGAAGCTGAGACTCCAGACCCTCTCTCCCCTGCATGTGAAGGCCCCCCAGCCTGGCATCTGGGCTCCCCAGGATGTTGCACAGACGTCACATCACACCTCAGTCTTTCCCGCCTTTGCGCTTTCTGCTTCCAGGACCGGTTTTACATACGCGCCCTGCACTTCACACACTCTGCCGTGGCTAAGAAAACCCCCGCTTCCCGGAGCAGTTTCCTGCCTTCCCTGCATAGCCAATCCCATCACCCTTCCAGACCCAGGTCACACAGACACTGTCTCTTCCAGAAAGCCTTTCCCGGTCCCCTCTGTCCACCACCACCACACATACACAGCGGGAGTCTTTCCTTTCTCTACCCTGCAGGTGGCAAGCACAAGGCCCGCGGGCCGAATCCCGCCCTCCACCTTGTTTTATCCGGCCTGGAACCTTGTTTCTACCCAGCGGCAGCGTCAAGCCCTCGCTTAACTGTTAAGGAGTAGTTACATTTATACAGTCCTAAAATTACATTCAGCCTTTGAAGGCAACCTCGAGGCTGATGTGGCCCCCACTGAAAATGAGTTCGACACCCCTGCTAAACCATCACAGTATTTGGGGGACACCATTCCTGTGTCACTTCATACTTTGCCCTATATCTTGGCTTTGTATACAGGTCCCAACCCTATCTCTGCTGGTCGCTGCTCACCTTGGAGACAGAATCCATGTGAGATCCAGACCTGGATCCATGTGACACCCAGAACAGGAGACTGTGGGTGGAAGCCCCTCCCACTGCAGTCCCACGACTGGAGTGCCTCTAACAAGCTGAGTCACACGGGTTCCCCTCCTCCCCTTCTGGCTTCTCTCACTGACCCCCCCAACTTAACTGATTTAATGGAGCTTTGTGGGACTCACCAATGAAGTGTGACATGAACCCACATGATACTGGGAGCTGTCCAATGAATCAAAGGGCTAGAGAAAAGCAAAAATGTTGGATAAAATCAAAACAAATAATTGCCAGATTAGCCTCCATCTGTGTCTTGCTGTCAACAAACAGAGCTCAATCTTCCTGCCGGCTCGGATTGCACAATGCGGTTTCGACCGAAATGCGAGAGTAAGGAACCAAAAGTGTTCTGGAGATAGGATGTGCCCCTGAATGTGCTTGGGGGAAATTCCTTTGGCTCGGCTGGCATGTGTCAGGCTCCTACTACCTGGCTGACAGTCTGCTGGGCCCTGGAGAGACAATGACAAAGGCTTTCCTGTCCAAGAGGTGAACAGGTAAGTGGACTCATAGAAAAGATGGGCAGGTTTGTCTTGGTCCTGTGGCCTAGGGAAATTTCTGTCTCTGCTTTCAGTCTTGGTAGTTTCACCTGCACCACGGGGATGGTAACCAGGCTGACGAGAGGAAGTGAGATAACATTGACATCAAGGGCCAGTTCACTGTACGTGCTTTATCATTGTCCACGCCCTTCCGCCTCTGCCTGGAGCCCACAGGTGTAAATCCTCACTCAACACAAACCCCAGCGGTAAATGGAAGATTAAAAGTACAGTTTAGGGAAACATGTCCACGATGGTGACCTCAGGCCACTGCCTTCTGTAAGCGAAACTGAGCTAAATAACTTTTCTTTCTATTTCCTGCTGAAAGGCATCATTTCCTCTCCTATGAGCCTCCCATGGTGCCCCCAGCAATTAAAATATCTTCAAAAGCATCTAAGATCCAAGTCTTAGTTTCCCTGTGTTAATGCAAGAAATGTCCAAACTTGTAGAGAATTTTTGAGTTTATCTGAGCCACTCTGCTTTGGGGGTTACCAAAGCCAAAGTCTACCTCCCTCTACAGTCCGTGCCAATGATTCACACTCCTGCCCTCTTTTGCACAAGGGCATCTGCTTCCAGGTGGCCACATTAAATGCACAGATTCTCTGGGAAACACATCAATCACTACCTATCTATAAGGTCAGCAATCACACCATCTGTGATTTCAGGGTCTTATTTTCTGAATAAGAAACCTGAAATCAGACATGTGACAAATAAAAGGTCTATTTGGAATCTGAGCTGCCTTGGAAAATCTGCCGCATACACATGCTGTGGCTGTAGAATGGCTCAGCCCGAGAGATGAGGAATTCTCCTTGCGGGGAGCCTGAGAAAGCTGGTTTTCACCCCCATCTGGATGCATTGCTGGGCATGGAGCATTCGGTAGAGCACCAAGGACACCCAAACAGGAGTAAGAGGAACCAAAAGTCAAATGAGAGCAGCAGAAGAAAAGAGGAAGTGGGGACTAGCAGGCAATCCTAAAAAAACAGGTGAGAAGTCCCCCCACCTCCAATCCTGATGAACTTGACTTTCTTTGTGATTATTTTCTTGCCGGGCTTTGCATGGAGGGTCTCTGCCAGACCAGCCAGCACCTGAGGCGGCGCTCTGGGGCCCTGGGAAAGGGCTGGGACCCCTCAGTGCTTTCCCTCCCGAGGCCCTGCTTCCCTTCCTCAAAGGGGCACAGAGCTCCTGCCCCACAAGGGACTCGGGGGTGGAGGTGCCCACTGGGGTGGACGGGGCCATGGGAGAGCACTTCCTGACAGGCAGCTGTGCAAGGAAGGGAGCTCTCTGCTCCTGCGAGTGACTGTTTTAGACACTTTCCATTCTCTCTCCATCTCCTGAGTCAGCTTCTCCATCCTCACCAGTCAAACGCTGCCAGTCTTGATTTTTACCTCTTTTTGTGGCATTTGAGAAGTTTTCCATATATTAGTTTTCTTATATAGATGAAGCTTCCCCTGCCCCCTCCAACTTTATTGCAAATAGGAAATGGGTAGAGCGCCGTGTACGTAGGCTAGCCACCTAGCTCCTCAGTGAGTGCTTATACAGCCATTGAGGGTGGGCTGCCCAAATGCCCTTAACAAGCAGCTGATACGGAAGGCTGTGCTGGTCTGGAGTCCTGCAACGTTCTTACGTCTGTCTTACGGATGTCAGATACGCAGCCGAGCGGGTAGGAAGTACCTTGGTAAAATCTCTGTCTCTTGTCCCCCTCTCAGAGTCCACTGAACTACACTGAGTCACACTAAAAGTAGCTCAGAAATCTTCCAGGTTAGTGTCCCCGTTTTACAGGCAAGATTGTGTAGTTTCCGCTTAGTCAGCCCTCCAGGTAGGACTGTTACCAGGCTACAAACACAACGACAGTTCTGGGCGCCTCTCTCCTACCCTCGCCCTGACCGGGTCGGTTGGCAGACCTGGTTCACATGTGGGGCGTGGCGGTGCCCCGGCTTCTCCTCTAACCCCGAGAGGTGCCGCGACGGGTGCCAACCCTCCCTCTCCACCTCGCTCCTCCAGGAAGAAGGCTGGGCCAGTGTTCGTTCAACTCATACAGACTTGGATTTTTTTCCTTCTCTATCTAAATTAGTCGTTTTAAGAAAAGAGGAAAGGAAACCACTTGTCACTGCTGCGATTAGTCACACACAGGCACGCGCACACACACACGAGTTTAGTGTCAAACCAAATCATAGTCAACACCCAGCTTGAGACTTCTTTCTTTGCAAGACGGATGGGACAGGGGAGTTCACGAGTGTTTGTCCTAGAACTCAGCAGGCAAGTTACCAGGGAGAGAGGAGAGCTGCCCACCCAGCCTGTCACCTTGAAGCACTAAGGGACTGCCCTGAAAGGTTAAAACTGACGACACGCACTCGGGTGGGGATGGGCACAAGGGAGATTTACAGAACTGCTACTGCAGCAAATACGGCCAAGGTCACATGTGAAAGTCCATTCCGGCCTTGGAAGCTACGATACACGAGTCTCAATTCCAGGAGCAAGTGGCTTCACTGAGGGGTGAGAAAGCTGAGCTTCTGTTCTGCTTGCTCATAGAACGAAACCCAGGCTATCTCATGAGAAAGCTCTGATGTGCAGGTGTCTTTGCTCACCCTCCATGGTTTTATTGGATTCCCACTGGGAGGGACTGGGAGAGAAGACTGGGTTATGATGTCCATTTAAGAGTTAGGACCGTGAAGGACAGAGGGTGTAGTGACTTTTCCAAGTTTAGGCAGGTGGTTAGGGCAGATCAGGGACTCTGATCCAGGCTGCCTGCCTCCCTGGCTTAGGAAGCTTCCTCAACACCAAGAAACAAGCTATGGCAACTTCAGCGAGTCCTTCAGAAGATCAGAGGGACTGCCACCTAACAGTGTCTTCTAGCAACAGCCCAGAGGCCTTGCAAACACACACAAACACACACGCATGGTCCCAGCTGAGATGGGGTGCAGGGCACCTCTCTCCTGCTGGATAAGAATCTCCACCTGATGCCCCGGGTCTCACTTTTCTCCTACTCAGCTTCTTGGGGCCACCCCAATATTATGCTCAGAGTTATTCTCCTTTCCCTTAAAACTTGGCCCAAGCTGGGCCAACAAATCCCTTTCTTTTTTCCCCAAAGCAGAGCAGAGACAGCCATTGCCATTTCTGCATAGGTACTTACAAACAGTAACCAGAGAACTGGGACCGACAATAAAAGCAGTACCACCCATGGCACATTCTCAAAGGAGACGTTTCTGATGCTGAGAGAGCTACAGACTCCACCCCTGGAGACCAGCGCCTCCTCCCAGGCTCCTGGCTTCCCAGGAGCTTGTCTCCAGTTTGGTCATTGGTGCCCAGCTGCTGATGGCACCCGTTTCTGCTCCTGTGAAGTGAGGCCTCTCACCCCCACCAGTTTCCTGGGGTCCCTTGTGAAGATCAAGGAAAAGGCACCAGATAAGACACAACTGAGACATCTTATAAGGCTATTTCTTTTTCTTGACTGTGCTGATTTTTCACCTTGATCCATTGTTTGTGGGCACAAGTCACCACGTGGATCAGAGGACATGTGTCTGAACTCCAGCCGGGACCTTCCAGAAAAAAAGAGAACTTCATGACAGTTTGAAAAAGAGCCTGGCATGGGGCTAAGACTTCCTTCTGCAGCATTTGTAGCCCCAACCAAAGCAAGCCATTTAACACACTCGAAATCTCAGTTTAGAAAAGAACAGGTCCACATTCACTGCTCAGGGCCACCTGCCAGCAACAGACAGCAGCCTCAGGCCCCCATCCTCATCACTGGGGGCATGCAGAGAGTGGCGGGGGTGGCCTGGCTGAGGGGGCCTCTCCAGGGCCTCCAGGAAGCCTGTCCTCAGTGGGTTCACCTGGAAGGGTCTTATCCCCTCTCCTGTACACGCCTGTAGGAGCCCCCCTCCACCTGCCTTTGTCAACCCCACATGCAGGTGTGACCTCTGCGTGGGGGCACTCCTCCTCCGAATCTCCCAGCTCTTGGACCTGGAAGGGGACCCAGGACAGGATAGGAGTGCACTGAACAATCGTTTGCTCTTTGCATGAATGGGTGTGAGTTTAAAATGGTTTGTACCTGAGATGTTCTCAACATGTAGGAAGGAGTCAATCAGGCAATGTCTTCATTGAATCATAATAGCTACCACTCAAAAATATCTGTTGTGTCCCGTGTGCTTCTCAGATGTCACTTCTGAAGACAACCAAGAAAGGAAGATGTTCACACCCTCGGTTGGTAGATAATGAAACTGGAACACAGGACGGCCGGCACCTCAACACCGACTTCCTGACCCATGGGGCGGCAGCTTGGCCTCTAGCTTGATTCCAAAGACCAGCCTCCCCTCCACCTTGCCAACTGCTTGTCATTAATGTGGCTGCCAGCCATTCGACTCACCTGTCCTGCCCCGCCCATCACCAGCATTCCAAAAAGGGTATCTGAGGCCACTCGATGAGCAATTGGTCCTACGGATCTTTGTCTAGAATTCTCTGTTTAGAAGAATCACCCATATGGGGGCAAAAACCTAGGACCACTATTTAATTGGCCAACAAGTACTGATTAAACTTCACCACACAGCAAACGTGGGGATTATGGGAAGATATATCTGAGGCACTTCAGACAGTTATTGGACAAAAGGGCTGAGTCAGAGAGACAACGATAACATCCTTACGAACAAACTAATAAAATAAAAAGATAGCATTCTATTATTTTTCACATCCCAGATCCTGTGATGCCTTCAGTCCTGGACGGTATCCACCTGCACGTCCTCATTGCTGGCAAAACACTCACTGACTGAAAGTCTGTGTCCGAAGTTGCTAGGCATGCTCCAGAGCCAAAGCGGGGAAGTAAAGACATAAAAGAAATGGTAATAAATCCAGTTTTGATCAAAGATCAAGGTAATGATTCAATAATCACAGGATCTTTTTACAATTACAGGCATGCCTTGTTTTATTGTACTTCACAGATATTGTGGGGTTTTTTACAAACTGAAAGCAAGACCCCCAAGCAGCAAAAAGTCTGCAGCCCGCTCTGTTGCAAAACCCGCTTTCCTGTGGCGGTCCGGAGCCAAGCCCGCCACTCCTCCGAGGTTCGCCTGCAGTGCAGTTCCCAGTCAGTTCTGAAAGAACTCCCACCGGCCTTGAACAATGACACCATCATTAAACCGGGGCCCTCCTTTTCAAACACATTTATCAGAAGAGAGAAATACTTGGATCTGTCAGCTGTGGGGTATTTGTTAAAAATAAATAAATAAAAGCATCCTCCTTTGTTACTAAATCGGGGTAATTTTTAACCTTAATACACAAGAAGCTTTGTAGAAAACAGGCTTGATGCGTTCAGAATGTATTCTTTCTGTATTTGGCAAAAAGAGACCGTTAGTACTCAAAAAGAGAGACATGGGTAAGACACTGATCAATTTCTGCCCCTCGAAATCAGAGGATTTTTTCTGAACACAGCAAAGATTTCTTCTCCCTTCTGGTTTCTCAAAATACCAGCTTCCATGTGGGTGGAGAGCTTTGGGGGCTGGACAAGGTTTAGTTTTATTTGTCTGTTTATAGACAATTGCATGCTGAAGGGCTTAAAAGTCAAGGCCAAATCTCCACTGGCAGGTAAATGCAGGTGCCTCAAGGCCTCGGAAGCCTCACTCAAGTCCACGGCAGAGTTTCTCCATTTGGGCTGATTTTGGAATCATTGTAAGAGCTTTCAAAACTCCCAGTGCCCAGCGCATGCCTCAGTGCAATTACGCCCGACTCTCTAGGGAGGGACCCAGGCAGGAGTACTTGTTTAAAGCTTCCCAGGCAATTCCTCTGTGCAACCCAGGTTGAGACCACTGCATCGTCTGTTGCTCCGGAAACCCAGGTGGTACCAGGATGCTGGCCCATCAGAATTCAGCAGCAGCCAGGATCACACTGGAGCCTGGGGCGTCGCATCCCAGACCACGTGGTTGGACTCCAGCATGTGAATCCTGCCTCCATGACAAGTCTGGTTATGTTGTGGGCCCAGAGGCACAAACTAAACAATGAATATTTCTGTGCCCCAGTCCCTCATCTGTAACATGGGGATTAAACCTTCTTGGGGGTCACCGTGAGAATTGAACAAGATACTCTGTGTAAGGCATGTAGCACACTGTCTGGCACATAGCGAGCACTCCACAGTGGTGACTTCTGAAATCTAGCATTGCATCCGGGGTCCACAGACTACAGGATGAGCAGCGCTTGGTGATCGGGGAGGTAGTAGCCATAATTTCTCTTCCCTCCAATAACCTTTACCCTGGCATTTGGGGTGGAGCCCACAGAAGCTTATTTACCTTGTCCTAGCTGCAAATTGGCCTTTGAAAATGGTCCCACTGGGCAGAGGGCAGTGTCTCTGGGGACGAAGGAGCAGCTGTCCCTGGAAGACGTGCCCTGGGTCCCAGACTTCTTAGGTGCTGTTGTCAGTTTCAGGGGTAGGTTTTCTGAACCTGAGGGGCTGGGAGGAAGAGGAGAGTCGCTCCATCTTCCCACCCCTGTCTGTGCAGAAGTCGCCATGAGCAGAGTGTAGATGACAGGAAGGACAGATGCTCATGACCCAGCTTCCTTTTTTCTGAGAAGTGCAGACGCTAAATCACAGTAAAAGCTCCGTAATTCAGATTTTATAGAGATAAGAAAGGGCACACTACAACAGTAATCTCTAAGTTTGAACTGAAGTCACTTCTTTTTGAACAAATATTTCAACTCCAGCTGCCTGCCTGCTAACAAATCATAAGCCACTGAAAAGTGGGTTTCATTAAAAGAGAATCAATCCAGCATCCCTGGCATGTGCCAGATGTTAGACTGAGGTTTGTGGAAGAGAAGTAGCCTGCCCAAGGTCACTCAGCTAGTCGGTGCTGGACCCAGAGATGGGGGTTTCCTGGGGCTGTCAAACCTGCGTACTTGTTATGAACTGCATTCCCTGTGCTGCACTTTACAGCCCCATGACTATTTTTATAAGTGCCACCCGGTACTTCCCAATCCTTTAACCTAATGCACTTCAATAACTCTGTACGGTGCCAGGTGGGCACTAGACTTATCGGGGTGATCACGTCATGAGATACGTAGATGTGTAATCACTATGTTGCACACCTGAAACTAACACAATATTGCATGTCCACTCTAACTGAAAAATAAATTTTAAAAAAATCTAAAATTTTTTTTTAAATCCTGAGCACTCTCAGAATTGCCTGGAGGGCTTGTTAAACAGAGTGCAGACCCCATGCCCCGAGAGCTGACCCAGGAAGTCTGAGCTAGGGCCCAAGAATCTGCATCTCTAACAAGTTCCCAGGTGATGCTGGTGCTGCAGGCCCAGGGACCACGGTTTGAGAACACCTGCTTTACAGCAAGAGCACTGATTACATAAACCCCAGCCATAAAAAAATAGGGGAGGGGCAGTCCTCGAGAATAACTCTTCAAGAGGTTGTGAGGTTTCCCCACTTGCCCACACAATTATTTGTCAAGCAGATGTAACCTTCGGAGACAATTAGAAGGTTTCTGCTTGGTCCAGACCCCATCACGCCCTCCAGGGCAGCTGAGGACCAAGGCTGTACCAGCCTCCCAGAGTTGGTCACTTGGTCCCTGAGGGCCTTTCCTTGTGCCAGGAGATGGAAAGTCCAGGAAAAGGGAATATACCGCTGGAAACGCAGCCACAACACTCTAAATCGACCTCTTCAGAAGACCTTGGCAACCACCAAAGCTTGGTTGGAATTTACAGCCATTCACACAAGCTGGGCCTTGGGTGACCTCAGAAAGCTCTTTCTCTGAGGTTTATCTGGTTTTCTACAACGTCGGCATTAAGAAACAGAGGTGGAAACAAGAGGTTCTAAGAGATCATTCCCAGCTGGCTGCCCCAACCAGGCACTGGAAGGGATTTCTGCAGAATTAGAAGAGTTTCAGCTGCAAGCATGGATAAGGTCTGTGATTCCAATCCACAGGCTAAACATAAAACCGCAGCTAATCACTGCAGCGCCCCATCGCAATCAAAGCCACACAAACGCACAGCTGCAAACGATGCCATGAGACCGAGCTGCTGGCAGACAGACAGCTCGGCGTGCGGTAACCTGAAACAAAACCAGAGCTTTAAAGCTTAAGGCTCTGAGAAATGCTGTGGCATATTTAGAAGACAATATTGTGACATGATTGCTGCCTACCCAAGAGCGTGAACTGGACCAAAATGGCAAGAAATGCTATCCTGTGAGCTTCTAGTCCATTAGGTGATGTTGGAAGGTGTGGATGTTTGGAAAGAAGGTGAGAGTGTGGGTATTGGAGTCAGGCCCGCATTCAGGTTTCAACTCTGCCATTTATCATCAGTGACCTTGGGCATATGGCCCAATTCTTACATCCAAACCATCAGCAAGTCCTTTGGCTACATCACCAAAAGATGTCCTAAACCCATCCACTTCTCTCATCTCCATCGCTACCCACCACGTGCAAGCCGCCATTGTCTCTAACCTGGAGTACTGCAATAACCTGCCAGCCAGCCTCCCTGCTCCCACGGTTGGCACCCAACCGTCCACGCAACAGCCAGAGGAATTGTTTAATCATGGTAAAACATGCGTAACATAAGATGTTCCATCTTAAACATTTTTTACAAGATTTTATTTATCTATTTGTAGAAAGAGGGGAAGGGAGGAAGAGGGAGAGAGAAGCATCAATGTGTGGTTTCCTCTCGTGCGCCCCCTACTGGGGACCTGGCCCACACCCCAGGCATGTGCCCTGACTGGGAATCCAACCAGCAACCCTTTTAGTTCTCAGGCTGGCACTAAATCCACTGAGCCACACCAGCCAGGGCCCATCTTAACCATTTTAAGTAGTATTCAGTATATTCACGTTGTCAAGTAAACAGTCTCTAGAACTTGTTCGTGTTGCTCAGCCCCAACTGGGGTTTTCTGACCTATAGTCCACAGCACAGCTCAGACAGCCACATGCTCCCAGTAGGAAGTGAATAGGCTGGGCCGCCCCAGGGTCCACTCACCACTGAAACGGCACTGAACCGCTTCACGCCTCAGTTCGCTCGGGTGTAAAGTTGGAATGGTGACCATGTTTCCTGGGAGGACCAGGGGTGGGCAGTGAACTCTGACTTGGTTTTCTGGCCCTGAGAGGATCTTAAGGAAAGGAAGGGATTTGTGATAAAGGAAGTAATGAATGTCAAGTTCTTGGTACATAGTAGGCGATCAATAAATAGCTGTTATTATCCCTTCATAGGGTTTTGTGAGTGTTGAATGTCATGATGTATAAAAATAACCAGTTTGCCCTGGCTGGCGTAGCTCAGTGGATTGAGCGCGGGCTGCGAACCAAAGCATCACAGGTTCAATTCCCAGTCAGGGCACATGCCTGGGTTGCGGGCCAAGTCCCCAGCGGGGACCACATGAGAGGCAACCACACATTGATGTTTCTCTCTCTCTCCTTCTCCCTCCCTTCCCCTCTCTAAAAAAAGTAAATAAATAAAATCTTAAAAAAAAAGAGAGAAAGAAAGAAAAATAACCAGTTCATGCTAGGAACATAGTAAAGGCTCAAAAAAAAGGTACAATATATTGGAAAGCAGGTCTAAGAATAACTATGAAGAAAGCTTAAAAGAAGGCACCCACCATGAGCTTGACCCGGATCATGTAACACCCCTGTTGCCCTCGGACGTTATCCTCTGGAGTCGCCTTCTCCCATTCAGAAAGAACAGCTGGGCTCCTGACAGACATAGCTCAAGAGTGATGGCAACGGGACCTTTCGTGAAAGCTACGCTCTGTATTAGCTATGGAAAATGAAGTTCCAACCCTTATTTTCGATTCCAAATGAGTTGAAAGTTGGAGTGCCAGTGTGAAAGCCAACTTTTTTTGCCTTGCTTTCTAGATAGTTATAGTATTTGTATTTTTTTCTTGTAGGAGATGTTGCTTTCTGGAGCGATGGGCCAGGAGGTGAGAGGCTGGGGGCTTCGTCCTGGCCCTACCATTAAATAGTTGCATGGCCTGGGGCCCTGGTTTCTCACCCGTCAAACAGGGGGCTGGGCTAGGCTTGTAAAGGCATGCCTTTCCATTTTCCCAGAACGGTGGTGAACGGTTGGGTGGAGGGGTGCTATTGCCTACAATGAAGTCTATGTGGAAAGTGAGGCAGGATGGGGGTTAAGCGCCCCCACCCATAGATCCAGGGAAGGGACCCCACTGCCGGCTGAAGGGTCTTCCCCACTAAGAATTGGGGAAACTGAGAAACTGAGGGTGGGCTGGTGGTGGGTGGGGTCTGGGGGTGGGAGGAACGGGGTCGTGGTGGCAGCAACTGGCTCCAGGGAGTGACCAACTGGAGCAAATGCCACAGAGGAAAGTATAAAGGATGAGCACAGACTGGCATGGTGACGTGGAGGCCCTGGGGACCTTGAACCTTTCTGGGGAAGGGGTGGGGATGAAAGTCTCACTGAAAGGGGTTTGACTGAGACTGGAGCAAGAATGAAAAATAATTAGACATGCTTTGCAGCTTTGCCATAGATCTAGAAAACCATTTTTAGAAATAAAAAACCTGAACTATGTAAACACTTAGCACAGTGCCCGTCACATTGTCAGCTGAGAGACATGTTAGGTGATTATTTTTTCTTTATTCTCTATTGTCTCATCTGATCTTGACTACATTGCTGAGAGGCCCAGACATCTTACATAAGTTTAAAATGAGAAAATCGAGGCAGATAAATATATCAACTTACTCAGTGTCTCACATGTTGTTCATGGGCTTATCCACTCACGTCACACACCTGTTGTGTGCCTGCTGCATGCTGGGATAAACAGGTCACCAAGGAGTGGAGCTTGCAGCCAGGTCTGCTGGTTAACAGACCCCTACTCTTTCCAATATTATAGGGGAAAGCTTTTAAAATGTTTAAACTGATTTTTGCTATTAAATGTGTGAGCTACAAATCACCAAGGTAACTCAACTCCCTGACTCCTCAAAGAGCGGTCCATCTAGTGACCGGATACATTTGATTTCTCCATTCCTTTAAATGTGCAGTAGCATCCTCTACTGGAGCCCAGAAACTACCTTCCATGCTATATTCCTGAGCTTCTGTGAACTGGGCATCAAAGTCATAAGGACTGATCTTCTTTCTCCCATTCAGGTACCTAGTACTAACCAGGCCCGACCCTGCTTAGCTTCCGAGATCAGACGAGACTGGGCACATTCAGGGTAGTATGGCCGTAGACTGACCTTCTTTCTTATGGACAGCTGCCATCGGCATCTCCATACTAAGCTTTTTCCAGCTCTAGAAACCCATCAAAAGCTGGCCTCTTGGCAGAGACTCCAGAGAAAGGTTAATTAGTGATCATTCTTAGGTTCCTTTAGATCCAAGAAAAGCCATCGTGGGGGAATGGGGCTGCAATTCTCATTTCCTTGGTCATCCATCACTGTCAAACAGGCAAGATTTAAGGAATTGCTTAGCATTGAAAACGTTGACCACTTAAGTGCTATCCATCTCTAAACTGTATTACCAATGTACCTTTTCTCAACCTCTCAAGTCACCCAATTTCTCTGACCGGGGAAATTGAATCACAGAAGAGGCTCCCATTAACCTTCCCTCCCATCACCACTATACTCATGACGCGGTCTGCAGGCAGAGACGCACTTCAACTATTTCAAGTGCAGTCTCTGCTTACTGAGCCTAGGCAGCTTCATAGACTTCCTTGGGATCCATCTCCACCAACGGCCCTTCTCTGACATGGAGGGGAACAGCCAGAGACAAGGATGAGTTCCAGCCACCAGGCCCTGCTTTCCAGAACTTTCTGTACCGGACCGTAGCCCAGTGGTTGTATGTGTGGGCTACGGGGAGCACTCCAACTTCTGGAGCCAACACCTACTTTCAGTTTGCCTTTGGGTCCTGGCTCGCAATGAAAATCTACATCAAACAGTTGTATAGATTCAAGAAGATGATGCATGCATGTAACATATTTAGTTGTACAGTATAGTTCTCTTAGTATGGTTCTAGCACTCAATATATCGATATAATAAGTATGCATTACTAACATTGGTTTTCCAGATGAGAAGGACCACAGAGAAGGGGGATTCATGCAGCAAACTCAGTTTAAACATGTATCACTGGTTAACTATACGCCACCTGGATTTAACTCTCCACCCCGGTAGGGATGGTGCATACTTGTACTCAGATAATGCCCTGTGCGTCCTCTGTGACTGGCCCTGTCTTAGAAGGACAGCCCTCTGGGGCCAGCAGCCTTGCAAATTCAACGTGGAGCAGGCCGTTCCCCTCCCCTTTTCCATTTATCTATCTTTGGTTTCCTGGCCTCGGGGTGGAGGTGTTCCTCTGCCCTGCTGTGACATTCCTCACACTCCTGTCGCACCTCATTGCTGCACACAGTTTGGGCACAGATCCAGGCCCAGACGGAGGGTGGGGAGCTGTGTTCCTCGGTGAGCCTCTGACGCATCTCCAATTACATTTCTGTCTGATGAGTTGCAGCTCACCTGATGGCAATCATTCACCCCTCAGAGTACAACCTCCTTTCCCCCATGGAGCTTCAGACAGTCTATGTTATGGGCTGAACGGTGCACCCCCAAGTCATATGTTGAAACCCTAACCTCCAGGACCTCAAAATATAACTATGTGGAGATAGATTCTTTAAAGAGGGAACTAAGTTAAAACGAGGCCACTAGCATGGGCTCTGATCCAAGCTGACCGGTGTCCCTGTAAAAAGAGAATCTCTGTGCACAAGGAGACACCAGGGACGTGTGCGCACAGAGGAGAGAGCAGGGGAAGACTCGAGGAGGAGATGGGCGTCTGCAAGCCAAGGAGAGAGGCCTCAGAAGGTATCAACCCTGCAGGCAGCTTGAGCTCAGACTTCCAGCCTCTAGAACTGCGTGAAACAAACTTCTGTTGTTTGAGGAGCATTGTTACGGCAGCCCAAGCTGACTAATACAGTTTATTTCCCAAGGCCCACGAGTTAGTTCCCGAACTCCTCACAACACCAACTCGTGAGTCAGGATGAACCTTGCTGACTCAGTCCTGTGGTGGCTTTGGGAAATTCTACTTCCAGCCAGTTACTTTTATGGTGTCACTCCACGGGGGCCAGGCAGGAAGCCACAGCCCCTGAGAGCACCCTTTTCTTCTGGTCTGGCACTCTTCCAGAAGAGATACCGTGGCTCCCAAAGGTGAGGCCGAACCCAACAGTTACTTCGCGTTCACACGGCAGCTTCTTCCCATGAGCAGGATTCTTGCCTACATCCATTTCCAGCCGCTTCACTGGAGTGCTCCTTTCACGGATGAGCACCAGGCCACTCACAGAAAGGGACTCACAGTTTCCAGTCTCCGCTCCCACACTGACATGGGTCACGTTGAGGCAGTGCGGGGAGCCCCATGGTGCAGCTGTAACCTTTAAATCCAAGCTATTTCAGAAGCTGGAGCCTCCCACACACCATGCACTACACTGAACGGCCTCGGGGAGAGGGGAATTGTACGGACCACTGTGCAAAGCACCACTGCGCGGATGTACGCAGCGGCCCTGGCAGAAACCACGCCTCCTGCAATCCGTCTCCCTCCCAGCCTCACGCTGAGTGGCTAAAATGCCCTTTATAAATATTTAAAGATTGATTTACTGACATTTCTAAGTAAGATACTTTCCTCCAAACAGAAAAATAGTAAAAGGCACCAAGGAAGAAAAAAGAGACTCTGGTGAACATCAGATAAATACGGCAGCTCCTTGGATCGCACGGCGCCCACTCTGGACACTGGGAATTACCGAGGACAGAAAAAAACGAGCCAATTTGTACGGTCATCTCTGAGAAGGGAAGGGACGTGGTGCTATGGGAGGTTCTGATGTTCTTCCTTCCGTCCACGAGTTTGAGCATCACCTCATAACAACCCTGTCATTTTTACACCTAGTATCAAACTTTATTCTCCTTAGCTCACTGTCTTCATTAGGAATCACGAAGTACATCCACACCCATTTATTGATTTAGGAACAGCGATCATCTTGTTCCTTTGAGTTTGCAGGGATGCCCCACTGCAAGAACTTGCTGCAGAGGTTCTGATCGGGTGGGGTCTCGGAGACAAGCCCCTACCTCGGGGCTTACAGGGCAGAGCACGTCCCACCTCCCAGGGACCGAGACTCAAGCCAGAGCGCCCGTCTGGAATGAGAAGTACAACGGTCACCCAAGCCCAGCTGCCCACGTCCGCGCTTCTCGATCGCCTTCCCCTATAAACCAAACCCCTGGACATCCATGTTACAGCCCGACGCTGGTCTGAGGAGTGGGGTGCGTGTTAGGCTGATGGATGAAAGGACAGTCCCCGCCCCCCGGGAGTGGGAATGGTGATGCCCATGGGGAAGCGGGCCCTCTCCACTGGACTGTGTTTGAAAGGCTGCCCGCTCCTGGCTCTTTGAGGGTTTTCTTTCTTCTGTTCTTCAGCCTCTCACCGTGGTTCCCATGGTCTTTCCCAAACCTTCAGGTGAACAAGTGTCTGCCATGCGGATTCCAAAGACGCCTGCCTGGTCCCCTTAGGATCAGGTCCCTCCATTAGTTTCCTGTCATCCCAGGCTCCTTGGTTTCTCATCGAGAGTAAGGGCTTGGTTTACCCCCAACCCCCATAGGTGGGTCTTCCCGACCTAACTTTCAAACAGAAACTTTTCCCCTGAGTTCTTGGGGAAACCTCAAGCTCGCTGCCCCCTTTTAGTCTCTCTTTCCTGCTCTTACAAGGCACTCCTCTCAGGGGACGTTTTAGCCGCACAACCCCATCCCACGTCCTCAGAACTACAAGTCACTCACCACAGACAGCGGGGCAGCTGAAGAGACTGGCTGGTGCCCACGTTTCCGCACATTCCATCCACAGCCTAGAAGCTTGGAAAGTGGTCCTCACAGAGAAAGGGACGACCCTCACTTTTAGGAATGAGGATGGAAAGCTGGAGTCCAAGGGTCTTTCCAATGACTATCTCAGCAAAAACAGTTGTTTGTGGAGTGCCTGTTACGTCCTGGCCATTAGGCATGGCGCTGTGAACGTGTCTCTCCAATCTCCGGAACAGCAGGAGGCAGGTGTTATCGTCCCGTTTCCAGAGGGAGCACTGAGCTCTGCAGGGGCGAGTGGTGGACGGGCTCACGGTCAACAGCTGGTAGGTAAGTGGCTAGGCAAGGACTTGGAACCACACCCATCTACCCCCTTCCATGGAGCCACGCTGTCAGCACCTGCGCAAAAGTCCTCGGCGGCACGAACGCCAAGATTTCCACGACTTTGTAACCTCCCTGTGCTTGTTACTTTGGTCTCTCTGCTCTGTGTCCCCATGTGATTCATTGAGGATAAAAAACCTTCAAACGAGAGGAGCCCAACGGCTAGTCCTTAGAGGCAACAAGAAGAGAACTCTCCCATGATCAGTGAGGCCCGAGTACGGAAAGGTAACATAAAAGGGTGTGACTCTAGAGCCTTTGGAAAGAGAGAAAGGGATGGTCTGGGAGTCGGGCCAGGAGCAGCTGCACCCAGGAGCTCCATGGTAGAAAGACTCAGGCCAGCGCGCACCATGTTCCCAAAGACGTAAATCAATAAATCTTTACGTAAAGAGGATCAAAGGTACACTGATCATTGAGGGTTCTGGCCATTCATGGACCTCGGCATGACACATATGCAGAATCATTGTCCTTTTCCAGAAAAAGTGATACTCTTTGGATTTTGACATCCTTTTCTTAATGTCCCTGTGGTTGTTTTTATCCTGGAAACACCTGATTGGAGGCTGGGCCAAGGGAAACTGCATGCAGGTGGCCCCAGGTCCTTTGGGTGCACATGTCCCCTCCTCACCCAGGTCACTTTAACTCAAAAGACCCCAGAGGGTTTGGAGAGGCAGGTTTGACTCCTAATATTTCTATCACTTGGGATGTTAAGCTGTAACCCCACCCCACCCCCAGGTTAATTTTTGGTGCTACTGGTGTGCGGAGGACCCTATGCTATCCATGAGTCGGCTTTAGTGGAATGTGTTCTCACCAGGGAAGGGCCTGTCTCCATGCTGCCCCCGGCTGGGCCCCTTAGTCAGAGACAGCCAGTGCCTGGGCTCCAGGAAGGCACAGCTTCAAGATACAGGGCCTTCCCTGCAAGTTCAGGGAGCCTTCTTTACCGGCCGCCAACCACGATGGCCTCACTTTCTCCCATCACCACCCTCTCTCCCTCAGTATCTAATGGTTAAGCATGTAATTATCTGATTGTTTCCGAGGTCTAGGTTCGACTCCTATTCTAAATTCCTGAGTTTTGTGAGGTGAAGAGCAGGGGGCTGTCTTACGGACAACCATAACCCCCCATAGGCCAGGCCCAGAATCCAGCCCACATTCGCCCAATCTTGGCCAGCTGTCTGGAATTTTTCTGCACCCTCCAAGTCCTGGCTGCAGTGTGGCCTGCTCCTGGAATTCCTTTCTGTGACTCCTGTTTTCACTTAGAGTATATGGACTCAAAAAAAAATGGAGAGAGAGACATACAAAGCCAAAGGAACAGGAGCCAAGGTCAGGGATCTAACCCTGGAATTAAAACTGGTTCCTTGGGAGTGCCCCTCTCCTGCACACAGTAATCTCATTTTGATTAACACAGCCTGTTAGGGGGTAGGTGCATTTTGAAAGCAGTACCTCGGTGTCTGCAGAGACCATGTTTGGAGCAGCCACTCAGCTATCAGGTCTCTTTAAAATGATTCCAACTTTCACTTCCATCTGAGCCTCCCCTGTTCTTCTATCTCCCTCCACACCTGGACCAAAACTGAAGTCCATGAGAGAAGCGATTTGTGGAGTGGGATGAGGATGCGCTTTGGGGTCTGACAGGAATGGGTCTGAATCCCACCTCCATGTCTGAGGAGCTGTGAGCTCTCTTGCAGGGCTTCTGCCCTGGTTAAAAGAGAGAATATATCTACATGTGTAGAGCACGGAGTAAGTGCTCTCTCCGTGGCAATGGCTTGTGAACATCATTGGGAGCCCTGAACACACCTCCCTGTCACAGCTGGCTCTGCCCTGCATGAACAGCCATCTCTGCTGTTGGCATCCTGTCCATCTTTTTGGTCCTAGATTAACTGATACCTCTTCCAGGAAGCAGTCCCCGATTTCCAAGTCAAATAACCCATCACACATGGAAATATGACCATGTCCTTCCCCTACTCAAAGCCACTGGATGATTCTTCATTGTCTACAGAACACAAGCTACTCTCTTTAGGGAGAACAACAAGGCCCTTCATGATTTAACCTTTGCCCCCAGTCCTTCTCCAAACTCTGCCTTCACTTTACATTCCAGCCATATGCATCACTGTGGTTTCCTGAATACAGCTAGTTCCTCGTATTTCCCTACTGCTGGCAGCTGCGTCATCAAAATCAGCTGGTTAAATCGACTTGCACTCGGATTTCTAGGATGTGAGACATGCAAAACCTGGGGTCCAGTTGTAAAAGAGCTCTTTGCACCTGCGTCCTGCAAATAGAGCACTCCCTGAGTTCATCTGAAGCCACCCTGAGGACGACCATGGAAGGTGTGCTTGTGTCCCCACTCCCCAAGCCAACCTGTCCTGCTTGCCTGCCTGTCAGCCGCAGCCTGGGCTCAGAACTCTGCCACCGCTCGGTCCGGGTACTAGGTGAGAGCGGCCCCAGGCAGAAACACTCCTGTCCCAACCCTGAGTGATCACTTTCCAGCTATGGGACCTCAGACAGGTTTCTGAACCCCCATTTCTTCACCTGGGGGAGGGAAGTGGTAATAACACCCCAAAGTGTTATGGGCAGGGGTGCCTGGCACATAGCAGGTGTGCAATAAATTTTTACTATTATTAGACTTTCTGGAAGTAACAGGCAATAACAGTTCTTCTGCATTACCACTGGACACAACAAGCGTTTGGGCTGGGTTGCATGCACTGTCTGAGGAGAACGACCCAACCACCCTGAATTTATCTACAGCTCAACATTAAAGGGTCAAGGTCATATCCTCCGTTCTCATCCTTCCCTTCCAGAGGCCTTCCTGTGGAAATTAGTTTGTAGAGTCTGGTAAGTCCCATCTCCGGAGGGAAGCATCTCTGTGCTCCAGGGAACATGTTCAAGAATTCAGCCTCTGCAACTTTGACTCTTCAGGACTTACTGTATGACGTGTGGGTTATGGTGTGAAAAGACCAAGAACCTGGAGGCAGAGGACCTGGGTTCTAGCCCTGGCCCAGCCGGTCACCAGCTGAGCTGTGTGGTTTTGGCTAAGTCACTTAGCCTCTCTGAACCTTAGGTTGCTCTTCTGTTAGTGCACAGGTGGCTAACTCACAGGTACAATGAGACAAAAGGTATTTTGTAAACTACAAAGTATGGCTCAGGTCTGATTCTTGGGTTTGCTTCTTTTTCTCTAGGCCTATTTTACTATAGGTTAAAAGTCTCTTATCCACAATTCCAAAATGCAAACACTTCTGAAAAACAATGTTTTTTGTAGCTCACTTGGCTGCAATACTTGATATGAATTGATGTGAGTCTATTTAAAGACTATTCCACTTATGGTGAATATTCAGGTTTTACTGCAGAAATAATAATGTTTAATTTGAGATGCTGTTCCAGTCACCTCTGGGGGTGAAAAGTAATGAACAAGATACTCTGAATTCCAAAACACGTCTAGCCCTGAGAGTTTCCCTTGAGTAGTTACAAATTCATATTCTAAGTTGTGGTCATATATGTAACACCTTCCTGATTTTTGTGATATCCTTATCATTTGCTTTATATATATTTTAACTGACTCTGTTTTCTTATTTTTTTCAAATCAATCTTTTAAAAAATGCATAGTAAATAAACCCTAATTATATCTGAGAAGCGTTTGTCCAGGTGATACCCCAAACCAGCCGCACATCACAGCGAACGGGCGCACCGCACACTCTCGGAACAGTGGTCTGGAGTGAGCACAGCACGCTCGCTCTTCAACAGCCAGAAGACCAAGGAAAAGGGCGACCATCACGAGGTTGGGGCTCATCTTTGAGCTCCTCGGCTGGTATAAATATTCGGCAGTTCAGTTCCATCGGGTGCTGCCGCGCCCCTGCTGTGAGCCCTGGACTTGATCACATCAGCCCTGAAGTTCTGTTGACAAACCGCGAAACGGCCGGCGGAGATGGCAGGTGAATCTTAGCCTCCTAACAGCTTACCGCGGTAACTTCTTCACTGACCTCGCCACCCGGGCCTCACCTCCACCCGGAGCACAGACAGTGTCAGTACAACTGAAAACGAGAGTCCCAGGCCCGCCCAGTCTGGCAGCTCTGCCTAACTGAGATCTCACACGTCACAGGCGGAGCGGAGAGCACATTGGGGTGTCCGCTGCGGACACGGCGGGCCCTGGTCTCGCTCTTGCTCACATCTGGGCACTGCTGGGGCTGCTTTTCTACCGTGGGTATCATACGGTGATACTCACAGACCGTCGGGTTTTCATACAACCAGCCCGCTCTCGGCCTGACACAGCCCCTCACGGCGCAGCTATTACTCTTGGCCAGTTCTCTGTGAAAAGGCCCCGCAGTGGCTGAACGGGTCTGACGTGCTTTCGAGCGTCTTCAGGATGGACCAACAACTACAGGCCTGTCTTGGCATCTGCTACAAAGTTAGGGGAGTAGCAGTTTATAGAAATGGGACAGAGCCCAGAAAAATCTGTTTCAAAGCCATATGACACCACAATTCAGTATTTTGGTAAGATACCTTTTAAAAACCATGGTTTCTGGAGGAATCCACAATTCCCCAAATTATATAAACAAGGAAAGAAAAATCAGAGTTCTTGTTCTCTCTTTTCACCGGAATCACTGATGTTCTCAGCTTTTCTCTTTTTCTCCCATGTGCGAGGCCATGAAAAAGAGATTACGCTGGGGATCAGGAGGCCTGCATCCTGAGCTGGCCTCACACCACCCAGCCCTGCAGCCCTGCAGCCCTGCAGCCCTGCCTCCCAGACACCGGCCTGCCCCCGTAGACACCGAGGCGCGCTCCAAGGAGCCGGCCTGCAGCGCAGCGTGGGAATCGAGCAGACGTGTTTCCGTCCTAGCTCTCACCCTTGGACACGTCAGTGAAGTTTTCTGAGCCCCCCTTCATCACCTATAAACCTTATCTCGAAGATGCTAATGAGAATTAAAGAACAAACTGGACCGCCCCATCGCTCCCTGAGTGACTTTGTTTCCCCAGATGAGAAAAGCCCTCAAAGAGAAACGTTTGCCGATGTGGAAGAGGTGAGACAAAGAACAGCAGAAGCACTAAAAGGCATCGAAATGGAGCTGCTCAGAAACTGTTCTGAGCAGTGGGAAAAACCACCTTGATGGGCGTATTGCATCGGATGCAGAGTACTTTGAAGGTGACTGAAGTTTAAACATGTAAGAATGCATACCCAATTTTTAATAAACAAACTCCGGGTTTTTGGGGTCCCCCCTCGTGGGTGTGTACACACACACCCCACCTGGATGGGGGAGCCCCAGGCCAACTACACTGCCACTTCAGATTTGTGCCCTAAGTCACTTTGTCTTAAACTCTCAGCTGCAGCTGGTTTCGATGAGGTTTTTCAGAGGCCAGCCCGTGAGGAATCAGTCTTGATTAGCTGGCCCTTACTTTCCATTGGAGTGACAAAGAACACTCTTTTTTCCCCATTTGAGTTCTGAACTTCTGCAGAAACAGATAAACCAGCAGTTGAAGAAAACATAGCGGCCGTACTGCTGATAACGCCAGGGTGGACATCTGGGTGAGGCGCACAGCAGCAGTGGCCTTCCCAGTTCTGCGCTCCAGAATGACACAGGCATCTTTTGTAAACCATGGGCCTTTCCCGGAGGCAGCAACATGTCTTCTAATAAAACTATCACGTGGCCAATTTCTCTGCACAGGCAGATCCCCAAGGGGACCCAGTAAGTGACAAGTTCCCTTCAATCCAACCTTCATAAGCGAAATATGTTAGTAGGCAGATACAATCCAGGGAAGTTGAGGAGCCAGGTTAGTGATTGAGAGGCTAAAACGCTTAAAATAGATGCCCCATGAAGTAAGTGCTGTGAGTTTAAACATCTCCTCTTAACTGATTCTGAAGAATGCAGCGACCCGTAGTTAGTCCTGTTTCCCTTGAGAAAAGGGGTGTGTCTGCCGTTTCCATTAAACTGAAGTTCACATTTCACCCCACGGATGTTCAGTATTATCATAACTGAGGTGACAGCTACCCCCATGGCAAAGCCATCTCCCGTGCAACGTCTCGTTCAACCCTGAAACGGACCTGTGGAATGCCACTCATCACGTCTAGTGTGCATTTGGCAGATGAGGTAACTGACTTGCCGAGGATCAAACAGCTAGGAAACCGACGATCTGAGACTTCCATTGAAATAATATTTCAATAAAACCACAGGAGTTTCATAGGACCGTATCAGGTTTCTACAACACGCAAGAGAAGTGCTGGGAGGCTCCACACCGCTGCACCCCAGGGCAGGTGTTTTAGGGGCAGCACTCTGCAGCATGGAACAAGCAACTTCAGAGTCATGTGTTTGATCTGGGTTATCTTTTGGTGGCTTAACTTTCATCAAAGATGTGTCTGATGAACAGAAACTGCAATACTTAACACAAAATCAAGTCACGGTATAAATGCCCAAAGAGAAAGTGGAATGTTTTCACTTTCCAATGATTCCTCAGTGGTGTTTTTTTCTCCCTCTCTTTCTCCCTTTCTTCCCTTCTCTTAAAAATAAATAAATAAAATCTTTTGAAAAAATATTCAACAATTTCCATTTTCTTTCAAATATTTAACCACCAAATGGAAGACAGGAGAAAGTCCTAAAAAGTACTACCCTCACTACAACCATTTACTGAGCACCTTCCACATTCCCAGCACCTTGTATATTTACCAGGCATTATAAACACATATTACCAATTCTTAAAACCCTGTAAGAAATGCTAGTGTCTTAATTTTTTATATGGGGACAGTCAGAGAGATCGGTCCTCATGTGTAAATTCCCACAGCTAGGACTTGATGGACTTAGAACTGTTGGATTCCAAATGACAAATACCATTACCACGGTTTCAGAAAAGCAAAGGACTTGGGCTGTGAAAGTAGGTCTCCCTACGTGACCTACTGCCGGGTGTGTGAGCAGCAACCACCACCCTCAGAGGCTCAGAGGCTGAAGGCTTAAAAGGAGCACTGACTACGAGTGAGTTTAAATCCATCTGTGTATATTTAATGAGTTTACAATTCTCCCAGCATGCCTCCAGAAGTTCAAAAAAAACAAACATGCTAAAAACACATAGGGGGATAACCTGTGACAAACTGTGATGAGCACCAAGGACACGAAGAAGGAGACGCAGCCTCTGCCTCCGTGCTGAGATTTCACAGAGGAGACGTGCAACAGTGTGCTAATGGACCGACAGGGAGTGGGATCCTGGGGAATGTAACTCATGAATTTGAACCGAGCTGATGTTTCGCTACATTTCATTTATATTTTCCCTGAATTGAAGTAATTTACTGCTGTTATTTAAAAGGTTACTTACATCCTCCTGCAGAGTAAAGATGAACTACTATGAATATGTCAAAATGACTTTATCGTTTTATGTGTTTAATTATGTAAGAAAAACTATAATTTTTGTATTGCAAGACCTTAGCAGCATTGTAGACCATGTGGGTCACTCGGAATCACACAATTCTGGAGCCTGCAGAGCGCCCAAAGATTGCCCATCTCTCTGGTACCAGAAGACCCTCCAGAGAAGTCACCAAATCTCGTGGTTCTGTTGACCCCATCCCTTACAACCTGGTTCATTACTGGACACCAAATGCAATGGTAGTGACGATGACAGAAAACAGTTTTTCTTCTGAGCTGCGTTTTCAATTTCTAAATTTTGCAGAAACAAACAAAAAAGATGCGTTTTAAATTAGTTAAACTATTTATTAGTTGTCTGCGTGGGAAGAATATTGCAGGAAGATATAATTATAAAACCCGAACATAGCTGGCATCCAGCCTAGCGTTTTCAGCCTGTTTATAAAACACGCCGAATATCAGATGGCATGCAAATGGTACTCTGTTAATAGCAGAGAACCACAACACACGCTGCACTTTCCAGGAAAGACCAAAGAATCTGACTAGGCTTCTGGCAGAGCTGTGCTGCAACATGCCACTTCTCTTGAAAGCTAACTGCTTAGAAATAGAAATTACTTGAAATAAGTGAGGACAGC
Source organism: Trachops cirrhosus (assembly GCA_028533065.1). Taxonomy (NCBI): domain Eukaryota; kingdom Metazoa; phylum Chordata; class Mammalia; order Chiroptera; family Phyllostomidae; genus Trachops; species Trachops cirrhosus. The sequence continues at coordinate 115,102,437 of CM052544.1, forward strand.
TTATTTTAAGTACCTGAAGCATTGTTCTTCCGAGAACTTTCATTTTCTACACAAGGGAATATAAATATGGAAAGCAGAGTGCCAACAACCAGAATATTTAGGCTGTGAAGAGAACAGCCCTAAGAAAAAGGAGCTTCCGGTCAAGATGGCCACGGAGGCGGACGTGGCCAGTCTCCTCACACAACCACATCAAAATTACAACTAAAACATAGAACAACCATCACTCAGGAATGTCAGAAATCGAGCTGAATGGAAGTCTGACAGCTACGGAGTTAAAGAAACCACATCCATCCAGACTGATAGGAGGGGCACAGACACGGAAAGGGCAGGTCTCACACACGTGTGACGGATAAAAATTCGGGAAGAATATCTTAGAAGTGAGCAGGCCCACCCCGCATCGGGCCGCCCAGCCCAGGCTTCCAGTGCCGGGCAGATATGTCCCCACAACGTCTGGCTACAAAACCCAGAAGGGATCGAATTGCTGGAAGAAACCGAAGAACCCACACCTACTCACCTACTCAGGCTCCCTTGAGCTCCAGCGCCAGGGTAGCAGCTTGAAGGGCACCAGTGCATACTAGGACAGGCCGAAGTATCTGGCGTCCGGGAGAGCAGAGGACATGGTCCTTTTCCTGAGCCCTGCCCCGCAGAGCCATGGAACCGTCAGGCTGGCGCCATATTTAAGGCTCCATCCACCTGGCTAGCAGTTTGACCTGCACTGGAGATCCCCAGAGACTCTGCCCCACCCAATCACGAACCGCTGCTTCGCAACTTCCTAAATCCTATCAAGCAACAGCTGGCCCCAATGAACTCCAGGCCAGGCACTAGCAGCAGCCAGCTTAGATTCACAGCTTGGCTTCACCTGGGACTCTCCCAGCCCAGCACGAGCAGCAGCCAACTCAAACTGCTTTATAGCTCAGGAAGGGTGTCCCCGGGCAAAACACAGGTGGGGGTTGACCTTGGCCTGCACCAACCAGGAAACCCCAGGGCCAGCGTACCCAGGGGACAATTACAGACCACTTCAGAGTACCACTACCCTGCCCCTGCACAGTGATCCTCCACAGAGGGTAGAGGTTGGTAGTCAGTGGCCACAGCCAATCCTTGCAGCTGACTGGCCTGGGTAAATCCCTCCCATTGATCTGCCAACAGCAACCAAGGCTCAACTACAAGAGAAGGGTGTACTCAGCCCACATGAAGGGTGCACCTCGAATATCCAGCTTGGGTGACAGGGGCGGCTGTGCCACTGGACCCTACAGGACATCTACCCCATTAGGCCACACTACTAAGACAGAGAGTCAAAGCAGCTCTATCTAACACATAGAAACAAACACAGGGAGGCTGCCAAAATGAGGAGACAAAGAAACATGGCCCAAATGAAAAAAAAAAAAAAAAACAGATCAAACTCCAGAAAAAGAACTAAACTAAATGGAGATAAGCAATCTGTCAGATGCAGAGTTCAAAATACTGATTATAAGGATGCTCAAGGAACTTAGTGAGAACCTCTGTAGCATAAAAAAGATCTAGTCAGAAACGAAGGATTCACTAATTGAAATAAAGAACAATTTACAGGGAAACAACAGTAGAGTGGATGAAGCTGAGAGTCAAATCAATGATTTGGAACATAAGGAAGTAAAAAACAACCAATCAGGACAACAAGAAGAAAAAAGAATCCGAAAAAACAAGGGTAGAATAAACAGCCTTTGGGATGACTTCATTTGCATCATAGGGGTGCCAGAAGAGAAGAGAAAGAGGAAGAAATTGAAAATCTATCTGAAAAAATAAAGAAAGAGAACTTCCCTATTTTGGCAAAGGAAATAGACATGCAAGTTCAGGAAGAACAGAATCCCAATCAAGTTGGATCCAAAAAGTCCACTCCAAGACACATCATAATTAAAATGCCAAGGGTTAAAGATAAAGAAAGAATCTTATAAGCAGCAAGAGACAAGCAGAGAATTACCTACAAAGGAGTTCCCATAAGACTGTCAGTTGATTTCTCAAAATAAACTTAACAGGCAAGAAGGGGCTGGCAAGAAGTATCCAGAGGGATGAAAAGCAAGGACCCACACCCAAAATTACTCTATCCAGCAAAGCTATCATTTAGAATGGAAGGACAAATTAAAGTGCTTCCCAGACAAGGTAAAACTAAAGGAATTCATCATCACCAAGTCATTATTACATGAAATGTTAAAGGGACTAGTTAAGAAAAAGATCAAAACTATGAACATTAAAATAACAAACTCACAACTATCAACAACTGAATCTAAAAAATAAAAACAAAAACTAAGCAAACAATAAGAACAGGAACAGACTCATAGGTATGGGGATCATTTGGAGGGTTACGAGCAAGGAGGTGGAAGGGGGAGAAAGGGGGACAAGGTGCAGGGATCAAGAAGCATGATTGGGAGGAAGAAAATAAACAGAGGGATGTTAAAAATAGTACAGGAAAGGGAGAAGCCAAAGAACTTACATGCACAACCCATGGACATGAACTAAGGGGGGGAATGCTGGAAGGAAGGGGTGTACCGGGTGAAGGGGAGCAAAGGGAAAAAATTGGGACAACTGTAACAGCATAATCAATAAAATATACTTAAAAAAACAAAAAGAGAAAAAAGTGCCCCCCCCCCCCAAGTTATCTACCTTCTCCTATGATCCCTCTCCATAATGTAATCCTATAACATTTGAAGGAAGAAAAAGGGGCCCAGAATTCGGAATCAGAAGAGTTGTATGTAAATAAAGGTCTGGTTACTTACACAGCATTGCAACTCTTCTCATTTATAAAATTGAGAAATATATTGCCCTTACCTATAAATGCTATAATTATTAAGATATTCCGATGGCTCATCAATAGTTGCTATTTGCTTTTGCCTGCTTTGCTATCATTGATTTTATCAATGGTTTTATGGATCTGACTTCAAAGGCCAGGGCAACAGCAAAAATAAACAAACAGACCTCATCAAACTAAAAAGTTTCTGCACAGCAAAGGAGGCCATCAACAAAACAAAAAGGCAACCTACCGAATGGGGGGAAATAGCAAGTCACATTCCTGATAAGGGTTAATATTCAAAGTATATAAATAACACATACAACTCAATAAGAAAAAAACGATCCAATTAAAAGATGGGCAGAGGATCTAAACAGACATTTTCCGAAAGAAGACATACAGATGGCCACCAAGTACAGGGAAAGATGCTCTATATTACTAATAATCATGGAAATGCAGATGAAAACCACAATGAGGTTATCACCTCACACCTGTCAGAATGCCTATTATTAAAAAGACAATAAATAACAAGTCTTGATGAGGATGTGGGGAAAGGGAACATTCATGTGTGGTTGGTAGGAACAGAAACTGGTGCAGTCACTATGGAAACCAGTACGGAGACTCCCCACATCTTAGAAACAGGACTACCATAGGATCCAGCAGCTCCACTTCTGGGTATTATCCGAAGAAAATGAAAACGCTCATTTGAAAATGTATACGCAACCGTGTGTTCATTGCAGCATTGTTTATAGTAGCCAAGATATGGAAACAACCTAAGTGTCCATCTATGGAGGAATGGATAAAGATTTGGTGTGTGTGTGTAAATACACACACACACACACACACACACACATATATATATAGTGGAATACTACTCAGCCATAATAAATAATAGAAATCTAGCCATTCATGACAACCCAGATAGAACTTTAGGGTATTAAGTTAAATAAGTCAGAGAAAAACAAATACTGTTTGATTTCACTTACATGTGGAATCTAAAAAAAAACAGCAAAGAATAAACCAAACCAAACCAATGTCATAGACACAGAAAACAGATTGAGGGTTGCCAGAGGGAAGTGGGTTTGGTAGTGGGCAAAGTGGTGAAGGGGATCAAGATGTACAAACTTCCAGTCATCAAGGAAGTCATCGGGATGTAATGCACAGCTTGGTGACTACAGTCAATAATATTATATTGCAATATTTAAAGCTGCTAAATAAATTTGAAAGTTCTCATCACAGGAGAAAACACTCTGTAACTCTGTATGGAGACAGGCAGTAAACAGGCCTAGTGTGATCACTTTGCAGTGTATACACGTGTTGAACCATTACGTTGTATGTCAAGTATACCTCAGTAAAAAAGGAAAAATTCTCGATTCTCATTGAAGTACCTACGAGTTTTCTTGGACTCAATGACCCCTCTTAAACCCCATTTATGTCTAGCATCTGTGTATTTTATAAATTATAAAGCACAATATAAATGTATAGCTTTCATATTTATAGCAAATGCCAAGTCTCCATGAATTTCACTGTTCTCATAAAAATTCCTTTATCCCACAGTTTGGGAGGGTTATCTCCCCGCAAAAGTGGTTCCTTTGAGTTTACCTCTTCAGTCATCATCTCACATTTTATTTATTTAAACAAAAAAATCTGTCTTGTAGTTGTAGAGAAATTATAAAATCCCTCAGATGCCTACTCTTTAATTTTCTATGAGTTTTAAAAATTGCTCAAGTTTCTTTCACTCAAACTTCTCACATAAAAACCAGTACATGATACCATATGCTTCATATGGCAGGCAGCAAAAGATCAGTGGGCTCTGAGAGTCCTGAAACTTCAAAATCAAAATTAAAATTAAGTTGTCCCTATTTTCATTACTATTCCATTTCAAAAATCTTACAGGAGAAAAAAACTAATTTCAGTGTTACAACTCACATGCCAAAAGCACTTATCGCTTTGGTGAAAAGCGGTCTGTTAATGAGGTTTCATTATGAGCACTCAACAAACCCTAAATGATTTGCCGATGGTCAGCAGGTAATCGCCTACTGACTTTATGAATTCCAGGGTGCCTTCCCCATGCTTCTGGGTCAGTTCTCGACTGCTGTCCATAAATATGCAGGGGCACTCATCCTGGTATTTAAATATTAATCTTTCAGCTTAATCCACAGAACATGAATAATGCAAAAGACCCAAAAACATCACCAATGCATTCCAAAGTGAAATATATTTCACATGTTGGATATTTTCTTACCATCACTTTCTAGAACCTAGCACGATGCCCTCTATTTGCAGCATTGTTGATGCTCTCAAAACTTTCAGGGTTTCCCTGACCTCTCTGCATAAAAATACCCCCCACCCCCACATCCCCCACATATGACCACCGGCACTTTCTGTCTTCCTTGGTCATTTATAGCTACAGAACTTATCACCATCTGGCACAAAATACATTTAGTGTCTATTTGCTTTTCTGTACTCTCCTCCCCCACAGTGTAAGCTTCATGAAGCAAGGGGTGTTCTGGCCGTTCAATCGGTGCCTTGAACAGTTCCTAGCACACAGTATGCAACCGAAACACAGCATTTGTTAAAGGGACCTTGAGAGAGTAAGTACGATGCCGCTAGGTTATAGACGAGAAAGTGACTCCACAGATGGGCAGGGAAAAGGAACCTGCCAGAGAACGGGCATTACAAAGCCCGTGCCACTGACGTCCCCATGGCACAGGAGTCGAGCACACAGGCTCTGTACTTGGGCAGAGCTCCATTCCAGCCCACGCATTAGTAGTGGCGTGGCGGGCAAATCAGCCTCTTCATGTCTAAGTGACCCAGCATGAACAGGAACAATAACAGCACCAACTCACTGTTGTTATTAAAGTGATTAAACGTGCTAATGGGTGTAAAACATCACAGTACAGAGCAATAAACAGTGCTTCACAGAAGGGATCTAACGTTGTATTTATCATCGCCATCGTCATGTCACTCAGGGTCCATCGTCAGTTTATTAATATATCCCAAGTAATTTGTGGTGAAACTCGCTGTCTAGTTTCTAACACCATACAGTAGCCAGGAAGCAGCAAATTAGAGAAACAAAGCAGTTGCCAGAAGTGACAGCAGCAAAAAAAAAAAAAAAAAAAAAAAGGGAGAAAAATGACAAATAAAATCCAGATTCCCAAGATACTGCATTACAACACAATACCCAGGTCCAAGAAAATGATGCTTAGCCACTAAGAAAAAGGTTACATTACATTTAATACACTCTTAAGATAGCAAGAAAATATAATTCTAAAATTGAAAGATTTCCTTCAAAATGGTTTGGACAAACTTTTGTTGTAAAAGATAAATTTCCATCACCTTCCTAGCTCACCTTCTAGAGAAAAGGACCAAAGTCAATGAGGCATTATTATATCGAAGGCTTGGCTATGACTGCTATAAATGCCCATGGGTGTAATTTACGCCAATCTTCCTAAAGCTTTTCTGACGCCCTGTTAAAGATGAATTATCTCCATACGGGGTCATTCTTCTCTCGTAACTGTAATGTTGTACCGCAAGTGTGGGGCTCAGTGAGGCAGTGAGTAGTTCCGTCCACTCTCTCAGGAACACTGCTGCAACCCTGCACCAGATCTGATCTATGAGTCCTAGATCCTTTAGTGACACAATAACCAGAACTCTCGGAGATCAGGAAGAAAATCAAATCTCAAAATCAAAGCCACATTCCAAATTTCTTAAAAGACTTTTTTGTTCAACTCTTTTGTAAAAAACATCCGTCACCATGTTTTACATGTTTAACATACAGTGGCAACAAAATGCACCCAATGTACATGCATCCAGAAGTCAGTAAGTCATAACACAAGGACAATGTGAGTTTTAAGTGAACATGACTAAAAAGTAGCTCATGTTGCATTTAACTGAGGTTATAGTGCTCCCAATAAATAGCTGATACAGGAAATAAGAATTCCAGTTTCAATCTCAAATAAGGTTCTCTGTGACAAATAACAAGCTAATGATTCCATATGTAATTACCTTAAAGGGACCCATTTTTCAGAAATCACTCTGTGCAAAGCACCGTACTCATGTAGAGTAAGATCCTGAAAAAAATGTGCATCTTAGGTGAAAGACAAAAGGGCGCCATTTTTTGAAAAGTAATTACCTAAATGATGCAAACCTTTTTTGTGTCCAAAAATTAAAATACCTTTCAATACGAAGCTTTTATGTTACATGTTTGGACACCTTAAACAACTCTATCAATGTTCGGCTAAACTGAAAGATTTTGTAGGGCTGGGTTATTTTCAACAGAAAACAAAAAAAACCCCCCAGCATTTAAAAGCCCTTTCTCAACTCACAGGCAAGGTTTCTGGATATGGGATTTAATTAATAAGAAAAAAATTTAAGCACCACAATAAAATACTTTTTCAGAAAACAGAAAGGTCAAGTTAGGGACAAAAACATGTAAACATAAATAAAAAATTTTAATAAGCACTCTAGTCCTCTCATCTGAAATAATAAAAACAAAACTTGGTGTGCATATGGTATCCTGTTTAATAAGACAACATGTTCTATAATTCTAATTTATCAAATGAGACTGTCATGTATCTGTACATAAGAATAGTATATATTTATTTTCATATTGTATGATTTATTTTTTCCTTAAAAATCTATAATTAAAGGATAGCACTAAATTATTTTTGCAGTGCACCAAAGAGAATTTATGATAAACTGCCTAGTGGGAAAAATCAGCTCCTCTGAAAAAGAGCTCACAGTAAACATATGCAAATAAAATTTTAAAATAAGGTGGCTGTAAATTCACCTTATGAATTTCCTTTATTTTGCATCTATTTATCAACATAAATAATTTCAGTGGCCCAAGTAGTAATTTTAATTTCAGTTTTTCTCCTCCATGATGTGTTTAGTTACTCTAACAAGTAAGAGTAATTTTTTAGCATGTGTAACAACTTTAAGTGTTCATAAAATTAAATTTTATGATTCCCACATGGTTATATTTAAGTCAGATATACAAGACTGAAAACAAGTAGCTTCAGCCTAGAATAAGATTTAAATACCACAAAAGAAGAAAAAAGACCAAAAAAAAAGCAGAATTTCAACTCATGTAACTTTTGACAATTAGACTATGTATAGCAAAAAGGTATATATACACACACATATATAATATTTAGTTTTCACCTCAACAGAAGTTGTCCAGAAATAAAACTCACTAAACAAGGTACAACACCAGGATTATGAGTAGGAAGTGGTCAGAGTCACTCAATTCAGAGGACAACACACTTTGGGGTGGGGGGAGGAATCCTTCCCAAACGATATAAATTATATCTCATTAACCTTACAAACATCCTTTCAACTTTACCTTTGACACCATAATCTTCTTGACAGTTCCCATTTTCTATTTCTCTAAAAAAATTTTTTAGCCTCTTAACTTCCAAGTGTCATGACAAACCCCTTAGCTCCCTGTAATTCCACAATCACCATTAAAAAGATCCTAAAATAATATTTTTCTTCCTCTCAGGAGTCAAAAACCACCATGTAATTATGTAAAGTTGAGAAAGTAAAAGTAAAAACATCAATTCAAAATAATATACTTAGCATATATGGTATTATGTAAGTAGGGAGACTGCATAATTAATTGCTCATCCTGACTGACCTCTGGCACTTGAGACAGTAAGGTTAGAAAATTAAAATAAGTAATAAAAACTTAAAATATTTAAAGTCTACATCCATCTGGAATAGATGTGGGAATAAAAAATGATGACAAATTATATAACTGTGAATGTTTACTGTGAAACAGTACAAAATTGATGTTGCCAGAAAGAGAGTAAAAAATCTTCAACTGACATTAAACATCGGAAGTAATTTGGAGAAATCTGAAGGTTGAATTGCAGCTATACAGCACACAACGGAAATGCTTTCATGCATGTACACGTTAGGTAACAAACAGGCACACCCCAAGTCAGTACACTACAGCAGCGACTGGTACTTAGATGATACTTGGATACACAAAGAAAGAGAAGGAAAAATAAAACGCTGATTGCCATCGATGAAAAAGCATTTCGACAATTTACGCAACATGATACCAAACAGTTTTCTTTTTAAAAAAAGATGTCCTAAGAAAACCAAACCACAATAAGTTAGTGTTTTCCACAATACATGCTGAAATTATTTGATCCCGTATCTATACACTGTTACTGCCTTAATTCCTAAATGTCGTGACAGCATAGTTAATAATTGAGGTACATCAGTTTACATCTTTTTATAGGTACTGTAAGAGGGTTAATTTTTCTTTTCCAGTTTTTCATCTTCTTCACCTACTCCAAAGAAAATCAAGGGGAACATTCCTAGAATGCAGCCAATAGTCACCCCAACGGCTTTGCCCTAAGGAAACAAAAGAAAACATTTTTTGAAAGTTATTTTATCCCTGTAAGATGAATCCTTGCTTAAGTATTTACTGTAAACAATTACTATGTACTATAAAATTCAACTGTGACTGCATGTCATTTGATCATAGTAACTTAAATATAAAAAAAAAGTCCTGGCTGTTGTGGCTCAGTGGACTGAGTGCCCGCCTGCGAACTGAAAGGTGGCTGGTTCTATTCCCGGGCGGGACTCACGCCTGGGTTGAGGGCCAGGTCCCCAGTTGGGGGCATGCGAGAGGCAAGCCATCTATGTATCTCTTGCACATCAATGTTTCTCTCCCTCTCCTTCTCCATGCATTCCCCTCTCTCTAAAAATAAAAATAAATAAATAAAGTCTTTTAAAAAGGAAGCCACAAACGATTCTAGAACAAATGATATTTAAAGTTCAACGCAACCAGGAATTTTTTTTTATCAAACGGCCATAAAAATAACATCAAAGAAATATTTAATTAGAAAGCACTTATTAAAAATTGGACATATATATATTTTAATGTCAGAAGACAAGAAAAAAACCTCACCTCAATTCCTATTTTGACCTTAGATGATGTTGTTACTTATATACTTACAGAGACCATATTCTATTTTAGATTCCTGACTTCCCCATATACATATATGAAATGACCACTGCTAATAGACTCCACTTCCACTTCCCACCCTTTCTGTTAGAATGTCTGCTACTGTCGTCCACGAAAACCAAGGCTTCCTTCCCCCGCACTGGAGGAATGCCGGTCAGCGAGCTCCAACCCGCTTATCTCAACTGGCATAAAATCAGTAGGCAGAGGAGGCGGAAAGAAATGGGACTTCCTTTTGTGGCTCCCTGATCCAGGACCTAACACATATTTCCCACTGTTAAGAATAGTCACTTACATGTATTATTTTCAGATCTTATGATACTAGACCCTGTAGTTAGCTGTAGTATACTGGAGCTAACCAAGGACTTAAGTACAGCTGAGACATTGTTTTGCAAAAAAAATATTTTCAGAGTTTCAAACAAGCAAATTACAAATGAGGCTTTTAAATACAACATATGTCAGTTAGAAGCTGCATGTGTGTTGGCATATGTTCTGTTATGTAGAACTTCAGAGTTAGCTCATGTCATAATGAGACGGCTGATCACTGACCTCAACCACTACGGGCTGTTCATCAGCAAATGCTATGTTACCGAACAGAAGGTCGGATCCTAACATAAAACGAGCAGAGTCAACAACTAAGGAAAATGCATATGGAGTTTTATCAAAACACACACACACACACGAATACATATGTATAAATAGTAGTTTAATAACTGAAGTGCTTTTGTTATAGGAGAGGGAAAGGGACCTATTTACAATATAGAAAGAAAACGGAATTATCGTTTATGTGAGAAGACCTCAGGAAAATAATCTCTTGGTCCCAACCGTGGTAGTAAAATGTGAAGCCAAATTACGAGAATGTTAGAACATCCTTACTCCTCAACAGCTCTGGCTGATGTTAGCTAGCTAGTTCATCACTTCAGTTCACCTACAAATTGCAGATATGGACACACGCACACACACTCACGTGTAATTTTTTACACAGCAATAGATAGGTGTAAGGCAGAGCCTGAGAATTCGCGCATCTAATTAGCTCCCAGGTACCGCTGATCCTGCCAGTCCTGGCCTCACACTCAGAGAACCACTGCCCTCCACAATCGCCTTCTCACACGGTTTTAACTACCACCAGCCTTGTCACCGAGGCCTGCAGTGACCCTCCTGTGTGACGCTGCAGTCTGTCTGCGTCCTAGCATTCTTTTACTCGGTTCAGCTTTCTTTTTTCTTTAATTCCCATAACACTGTGAACTTCTAATATACTAAATATCGTATATGTCGGGGTTTTAGAATAGTTTCTCTCCCTCTGGCTGCTAGAAAGTAAGATTCATCAGAAAAAAACATTTTGTTTTGTTAGCCAGTATATTCAAAACTCCTAGATCTGTACCCTGCATATAATAAGTAAACAATAAATATTTGTTGAATGAATGAATAATAACATCATTCTCTCTGTTTCAGACCTCTATAACCCTTGACCTTTAATCCAAATGCCTACTAGGTGTCACCATTTGAGTGTCCTACTAGTATCTCAAATGCAACATGCCCAGAACAGAACTCATTCTCCTCCCCTACAAACATGTTCTTCCTCCTCTTCTTGACTTAATTGGTGGCACTGTGATCCACCTAGGTGGCACTGTGATGCCTACTTAAAATAGCACTCCATCACCTAGGTATGAGGTTCAAGCTCCTTAGCACGATTTATACATCAACAGGAAAATTTCTTGTCTGATCCATTCTTACTGCTCCAGTGCTGTGTTCCACTACTGCTTCTACCCACAACCACTGCATATTACATCCCAGCAATACCCAATTTCTTGTGTCTCTCTGAACACACCCTGCTTTCATCATGCTTTTCTAACTGCTGGTCAATATACTTGGAATCTCTTGTTCACCTAGTAAACGTCTCACCCATAATAAAAAAAAAAATCAGCTTAGATCTAATAGTCACCAAGAAATCTCCTCGCCAAAAGAAATTTCTCCCCACAAAGTGTTCATTTTTAATTCTTTTACTTGTGCTATTATTATATCTCGTGTAAAATTCTATTACTGCACCTGTCACACTAAATTGTAATTTGTTTAAATGTCTGGTTCGCTACCTAAACAATCCTCAAAAAGAACTATAGTTAATTATTCACGTCATGACTAAGATATAACTAATACCCCAAGATTAACTGAAGTATACGAAGAAATTTTTAAAAATCAAGTACACCTACCAAAAAAAAAGTCAATAAAGAAATTACTCTTTCACTGAAAGCCGCCAAGGCTTGGACAATCTAAACACTCCGCGCTAATACATCTTTGTCCCAGAAGGGACTGAACTTGACCTGGCTACCCGAGGGCACCGTCCTAAGCCACGTGAAGACTTACCAGGTGCGAACTAACACGCGTCTGCCACATGTCAACTTGCTTCGGCGTGAGATCGGGGATTGACAGGCCCAGCCTGGAGGCCAGAGCTTCGACGTAGCCTGCGAGGCTTCGGAGTGCATGAGGGACAGAGCACAGGTCGTTAAAGGGACACAAAGATATCCTCGGGCAGCACAAAACTAACCGTTACAAAGAGAAACAAAATAACTTTATGCCTGTAATTAACTGGCGTCCTAGAAATGCTATAAACATTTTCATAAACTTTCATTTTTTATTGTGCATAAATATACCCAGTTTAAAACTATTTTCATATTGCTATATTTAATACATAGGTCAATTAATTGACTTGGAGAAATTATTCCCTACTCTTAATTTAAAAAGATCAATTCAAGGTATACAAAATTTTTTACAATTACAATTTATGCATTTGATCTAAATTCAAAGTAAAGCACTTTCATATATGGTATAAATTAATAATTTTTATCAGAAAGCAAAAACTTCCAAAATTTATCAGATAGATGACAAAAACAGCCTAGAATGTTCAGGACAATCTCAAGTGTGTATCAATTCTAAGTTACCATCGTTTATTGGATACAATCTTACTTTATAAACTGTAAAAAAAGAAAAAACTACCAATGTCAGATACATTAAGTCTAAAAAAAACCTGTGTATCTAAGAACTGGTAAACTGTCATATGTGTTAATGATTTTTTTTAAGGCAGAGAAGAAATAGTTCTCAAATATGAAGTCTTCTGACAAAATCTTTATCTATAAACAAAAATAACTGTTTTATGAAGCAATCTAAAGCTAAATGGCCTTAAAATCTATTAAATCATTTCATTCTATTAAATACAGAAAGCTATCACAGCAACTATAATATCGTTATTAACTTCGATGTTGGAAACTGGGAAATGGAGTGTTTGAGGAGTGATATCACGACAGATTTATGCCAGAAATTCTAGGAATAGAAAACTTCTGCCTTGGCCCAAAGCAGAGAAGCTTTGATTTTAACGGGAGCTTTGACCCCGACCCCAGTGCAGATGACTTACGACGCTGCCTTTGCCTGCAGGTCAGGGCTAAGTAGACTTCTCTGAGCCCCGAATCTAAATTCAAAATTTATCACTCCAGTGAACCAGGGAAGGAGGAAACGGAACCAAAGACTGAGTAAAAGAGAGTGTATTTATCACTATAATTAATGCCAATTTATCCAGTTTATCTTTCCCAGACTTCCCCAAGCTCAGGAAGCAGCCCAGGCCTTTTGTCGCTCGGAAATGAGTGTAAAAATACAGAACCGGGCTTTTCGAAGCCCAGTTTGTTTCCTCATTCCTGCCCCATGAAGTAAAAAGACAAAAACTGGCCGAACGCATACACGGATGCTTTGGCCATTACTCCCTGCAAAAGTTTCTCTCTCTAGAAAACACTCCCAGCGTCCTCAGCTTTGAGCCATAGCTCTCATGTTTGGGCTTAGTGGGATGAAATAATGATAGGAGTTCTTACCATTAACCCTGTCTCAGCCTTGGAAATGTATATAAAATACATACGTATGAATACTTAACTCTGCTTACATTATGATAGTTTTAGAAAATATTTTGCATATATCAGAACTGCTCGAGAAGATTATTGAACACAAATGCCAGGGCCCCATCCCCAGAAATACTAATTCCCTATGACTGGGGTGCAACCCAGGCATCTATATTTGATGCATGACAAAGATTTAGTACCACTGCTATAGAAATTTTAAAATTTAGTTCTAAAACACACACAAAAATAAATGCTTCTTTTTTAGCCTCTTTAATTACAGGAGAACGAAGAAGAGAAAGACAGCAAGCACACACATGCACACCTGAAGAGAAGAATGCACCTACCCAAGTCCAGCTAAATCTGACACAAGGTTTCCCAAAGCAGCAGCTAAAAACAGGGGAAATGACAAGTGAATTGCTACGTGGAAGTCATTAAAACCATTATAATACATTATTCTGTAATCAGTAAATCACTTGTCTGGAAGCGTTATCACATTTCTCAAACTAAAACAACTGTCTGCATTCAAAAGTAACTCACTGGATAGCTCTGCATCTCAAGAATTCAAAACAGAACACAGTTCTTCTGAGATCATAGTATTCTACCTCCACCAAGGAGTAGGGTTTTTCCTGTTGTGACAGCCAGTTTTCATTTTGGTTTCAATGTTAAAACGTGTACAATATTTTGTAGTTGTAACTTTCAGACAATATTTGTTAAAGGGAATTCAGATATTTGGAAAAGAGTAAAGGCACATGTACAGCTCTGAAATTCAAGAAAACCAAGAAGAAATGTCTCTTTCATTAATTCATCAACTTCATGTGCCCCGCACAATACGTACAACACAGAACTATCCCCAAATTTCACCATCATGAACAGAGTGTTAACTGGGGGAGAAGATGAAGATGGAACCAAAAAAGATTTTCCATCATGTATTTCCTTCTTTGATTCTTCTACCCTACTTAAAAATAATTTAATAGAGAAAAAAAAGGGTAGAAAGGTAACCAGTAATTAAAAGAAAAACTTTTTTAACATAGTCGATACAGTAGATTATTGTTACCCATTAACTAACAAAGTTTGTAAAATTTCTCAGAGTGTCTCATACATAAAATTAAGAATTAAAAATTAAGAATAAAATTAAGAATTATCTCCTAAATAGAATTTAGGAGATAAACTAGTAGATATTTTTATGAGTAAATTCATTCCAATAAATCACCCTCTTCTAAACCTAACATACTAAAATGGCTTTTAAACATACAGACAATACAATGATAATACTACTATTATTAAATACCTGCCATAGTTGAAATTCCCAAAATAATTCCAATAGACATCTCAATATGGGTTCCCTGAAAGATGATTACAAAGAAATTAATCTTAACATATTAAAGTTCCAGTGACTATAAAGGAATAGTAAAACATTAATAAAAACAAGTAAAATAGTAAAATGTGTTACTGCTGCAAAATTAATACAAAAATATGCAGAAATATGCACATATAATGCAGTAATTCATTTAATTATTAAGTATATGCATTCATGCAGAAATAACATATTTTCTTTACTATAATTGGGTTTTCATAAAAGTTAAAAATAGCAACACATATACAAAACAATTTATTAAGAATCTAGGATTTATATTTTCCTATCACAGAGAAAGCTGCTTTAAAGCTCTTTGAGCACAAAGATGACAAACTCACCTAAATCTTAAATTTTGAATGCTACATCTATACCATTGTTATTTATCCTATGAAAGATTAAAAAGACAGACTAAACCAGTTTGTAGGAACCCAAAACATCATTAACTTCAAAATTAGCCTTAGAACACTTAGTTCTTTAGTCTGTAAGTAGTGAGACTATCTGACTCATTTATGAGTAACAATACCATTAAATACAACACAGCCACAGCAAAAAGGAGGCCCCATTGTATTTCCACTGCACTCATTTACTAAGAGAGTTTAAGACTTTCCATTTCTATCTCATTCCTCTGTACAGGGCAAAATACAGATGTTCTAATGGGTAGAGCACACAGACTAAAGAAGAAATCCTAGGATCTATAGTACTAGTTCGATTCTAATCCTTGGACAATGCTTCCATAAATGGACTTAATTTTCGAAAGTTCTCCTGAATACTAATGCTTGAAGTGCTTTTAAAATCTGAATGATATTTGTGGAAGAAAAAAAAGAACGCCCTATCTGGTATGTGGAAACACTGTGTTAATCAATTATCTGTAAAACTGAAGAGAAGCTGAGTTAAGCTTTCCTCAATGTTCTTTCCCCTAAGCCTTTTGGTTCCACCCCTTTAAAATCAATTCTTATAGACCTGATGCACAGAAGTCTCCGGACACTTAAAATTACAAGGTTGCCAAGGTACGCAAAGAAAGAGATTTCTGAAGAGTAAGAACAAAGAACAGGCACAAAGCATAAAGACGTGCATCTTTGTAGATGGACACAAAACGAAACAACACTGGAGCCTTTATACTGAAGAGAAGCACCTGACAGTTACAGTGTATGAAAAATACACACAGGTCTTTAACAGCCCTGAATCATTAAGAACGACCCAGGAAGAATCTGTTTGCAATACATGTGTTTAAAAAAGTATTTAAGTGCTTAATCACTTAATTAAATTTAAGGAAGCTGAAGGTTCTTCTAAAAGCATAAAAAGCCTCAAATAAAGTCAAAGTCAGTTTGAAGGCAATAGACAATCCACTCCTTTACCTTTTTGCGTAGTTCAATCAAATTTCATGTAACAGGTGAGTTAGAAGTTATAAACAAATCAAACACTAGTTGTCCTAAAGTTACACCTGGTTCATCACCTTAATACAATTAATCTACTCTAGAATTCTAACAAATTCTATCCTAATTAAATTGCAAGAAAAATAATCCCAAACCCCACTAAATTACAAAAAAAAATCCCCATAATATAAAAATATAATTTAAAAAAGCTATGGAACCAAAAGCTTAGTGTGAATAGCAGTTAACAATAAAGATCAAATCTATCATAGGAAGTTATACATAAATTTGTCTTTATTACTACAACTAGGGTAGCAGCAGCCCAGGGAGTACACCTCAGGGAGAGGAAAACACCAAATGTCCACGGCCGGATAGGGAAGCAGAACCAAATACTACCTTACTGTCTTCCCACAGTGTCGGGGGCAATCAGTGTGTGTGTGTGTGTGCACGTGTGTGTGTGTGTGTGTGTGTGTGTGCGCGTGCGTGCGTGTTTTCAGTAAAAAAATTCTTATAATAGTAATGTTCACTTGTTTCCCTTTTCATAGATACTATAGCTATATTATTTACATATTTTACTCTCAGCAGTGTATTATAAAGCCTCTTTGGAAAATTTCTCTGTCCCCAAACTAGTTTGCAATTATTACAGGATAATATTTTTGCCATACCTACTACTCTCAATCAGGTATTGAAGCCAGCGATTTAAATATTTATTTTAGTATTATATAAATGATAACCTGGTGATGAATCCCTGAAACTGGATTTCAGTGTAAACTAGAAAAACAAATACCACTAAATTGGAGTCGACCATCTGGGGCTTGCAAAAATAGTCCACTCTCACACTAATGATGAGACACAGGCCTGAAACCCACAGAGTGGTGAACAATAACACAATAATTTGACTCTAGAATGTGGGTGTTTCGTTTTGGTGGTAGCTCTATTTAAACACAAGTATCTGTTACTTTTTTCAAGCAAATGATGACACCACACTGTGAAGGTCTTCTTCGGAATCTAAAACGCTACCAGTTCCCCTGTTCTGATCTCCCTTCAACACCTCCCTGACCCCTCGGTGTGCAAACACATCATCGCAGCTACTTCCCTGTAGCGAGGTCAGTCTTTGGGCTTTGAGTATCTAAGCTCTGCCCTGCTGAGGTAAAACAAAAAAAAGACTTTTAAGATGGCAGCATGGAAGCTAGCAGCTGTTAGTAAAGAGAATCTAAATCACTGAATGAGTCATATAAAATTAAAAGAAATATTTGTCACAGACTTTAATTCAGCTAATGTATTGAAGAAACACTAGTCTTAACTATAGATTATAAATTCATCGTAACTAAGTTTTCATTGCAATTAGATCTGACTTACATTGACTATTTAAATAACCTAACCGATTCAGCTTTTAGTAAACTCAGAAAAGTGTAATTCTAACTGGCTAAGCTTTCCACATTCACAGATACCTAAATTGGCCAATTTGATTCTTATATATACGTATTAGGAACATGTTGAAATCAGTCAAAACGCCAGCCTTTTGAATATTTCAGAGGCTTCTGCCAGACTGCTCTTTGAAGGAATCATCCAGCGGGTGCTCAACGCCTTCCACTCGTGTGCGTGCGTGAGTGTTTCTGTGACTGTGTGGGGCAGGTACCCTCCTGCCCTGTGACCCTGTCGGACTCCTCAGCCAGGCCAATGGCTGGACTTTCTGGATACCTGGTTGCCATCAATCTGGACATCAATGAGGCCGTATAGCACAGAAAACCATTCTTGAATGAACCAACTTTAGATATTCTTTAAGCAAACATTACAATCTATACAATGTAAATTATCCTTTTGTCCCTGTTTGGAAACCAAATACTCCATTTACGTCCATTTGTAGTAATCCATGTGACCTCCAAAGCCCAAAAAACAAACGGACCCCCAAACTGTGCATCTCTCACATGTATTTCCTCATATTCAATAATCCAAAAATCACTACTTTTTTTTTAGCGCCGAGCTCAGGTGAGCTTCACTTGCCTACCCACTAAGGATGGATTGGGGGCGGGAGGGGGCCGGAAGTGGGGGCAAAAGGCAGGCAGGGTGACAGGAGGAGGAGCCAAGGCAAGCTCTGCTCGAGGACTGGGATTGAGGACCCCTGTCACACATATGGCTGCAGTTTACAGAATTTCATTAAAGTTGGAGTCAGTTAAGAGAACTGATATAGCACTGGGTGGTTTCAAAATAGTTGCATTTTAATCACGGACTTATTTCCGACTTTAGAATCTGAACCCAATACTGGGATCCATTAACAAAAGGTGTCACGTAACAGTAAAAAAGAGAAATCGGCCATCCCTGAGACTAAACAACACTTTTAAAGAACCCCCCTACGTTCAGCACAGAAAAGGAAAACTCTTTCCAACATTACAGGGAAACAAAGACAGAAGAGGTGTATATTCCCAGTGCTCTGAATTGAAATTTAGAACACCTTCTGTTTAAATGGGTAGATAGACTATATAAAAACACCCTTTAAAACATTTTTGCATGGGAAAATTGAACAAGGAACTAACCAAATAACATATGTGATATAAACTGCTGATACAATGAAAGAACATCAGAAAATTTTACATACTTCTGTATTTAATAAGAACGTTGAAACTAGAACAGGATAATATAGACCACTGCAATATATATGTGTTTATTATTGTCCATGTTTTACCAAAAAATCTTAATGATTAATATATATGATGCTTTAAAATTGAGCTATAGTCTAATTAACATAAAATATAGTAAAAATGGCTTCATTTATTATGATACTTATTAAAACTAATAGCTACAATATGCAAATTATCAGAAAAATTTAGAGCACATAAGTTTCTTTATTTACTCAAAATAGAAGGGGTGAGAGAAAGAACTTACTGCAACAATCATAATTGCATTATCCAAAAAGCCAAACCCTATGAAAGGTATCGCATTGTGGATGAATACTGAAAAACAGCAAAAACAGAAAAATACATTTTAAGATTTCTATAACTTTAAAATGACAAAACAGACCATATGATTAAAGTCTCCTAAGTAGATCTGATAAGCTTTGGAATTTGCTTTCCATTCCTCATAGCCATAAGATTCTGCTCCTGCTGTAGTTTCGCTACTTGGTAGAAGCTATACTGAGGGGGAAAAATAATTAACACATAACATGTAAAAACAATTGTGTTAGGCTTTTCTGTTTTGTACTGGCAACACACACACACACACACACACACACAAATTACATACAGTTAATGGCAGAATAAGTAAATAAACATTATGAATACGATGTTAATTGATATTGACATCAATCTGTTCCTCTCTTATACCGCTATCATAAAATTGATCTCCGCATTAGAAATAATAAAAAAATTCCCTGAATCAAATTTCAGGGAAGCTATTTGATCACTTTTGCTCACTAAAGATTTTTTTAAAAAAAGTTAGAAAAATGTGATTATCTCATCTATATTTTAGGTACTTATGTGCAAAGTCTTTTTTTCACAATGCACCAGTATCCCTGAATACTTTCACAAACTATGAACAAACTATATTGTATTTAAATCAAGACGTAACTTGGCCTCTTCCTACCAAAGGTACACCTTACCTCATGTGTCTTGTACATAATCTGAATAACCTGAGACAATAGAAGTGAAGCTAGGAAGAATACCTATATAATTTTTATACACTTAAGTCTCATTCTATTCATGTTTGCAGCTTCAGCACATTGCAGAATGCCTAGTGCATAGTAGATGCTCAATAAACATTAGCTAAGTTGAGGACCACTAACCTGGAAAGGAAGAGAATTCCAGACTGAGAGAATTGAAGGCAGACTGTGAAATAGATTAAAAGCTAGGGATAGTTAAAAGACTTTATTCTAATTAGTGTATAAAACTGCCAAGGCATAGTCAGTATCAGTTCAACTAAGGAGGTTTTTTTTAAAATAAACATCAAAGCTCCTAGTTTTATACTATATTCAAAATATAAAGTCCTATAAACCAACTGGTTATGTGTTCAGTTTCAGTGACTTTAGAGTTCTTTTTTTATGCAGTAACACCCACAGACAGTATAATTAAAATATAACCCAGAAATTATGAAGGTTTGGTATTACTATAATGAGACAATCAGGGAAGGCTAGTAAATAGTCTAAAGTACCTACAAAAAAAAACCCCTCGACCCACAATGACTATCAAAGACTAAGATCAAGGGAAATTAATATATATCCGAGGTCATTTCAGATTTCTTCTTGTTATCAAGCAAGAATGTCTGAGATAAAAAGCACATCTTTTAATTTTAAAGAATATTATTTTAAAACCTATTAAAGATGATAAAAATCAACTAGCACATAGTGAAATGGGATTTTTCAATTAAAGAGTCTAGTCTTATTTCTTTGACTTTTTGTCTAAATCTAGTTGCTTAACTACTGAACATTCAAAATTTTATAAGTAGCTAAAATATATACACAATCTCAATTTCCAAAAAAAATATAATACAAATTTGATAGGTCAAAAGAGGACAATGAAATTTTTAAAATTTACTGAAAGAAACAATTTACAGTGAATAAAAAACTACTTACATGTATCTCTGGAGAAAAAGACTCCCAAACCATCTTCTCAATTGTCTTTTAAATATAAATATGGCAAAGTAACTAGAAATCTTCAGGATTACTTAACATTTTGGCATCTCTAAAATTGGCCAGTTACAAATATCTCACAGTTATGTATTAAGGCTATTAAACTAAGATTAGATTAATTGGTATTAGTTAAAACTTGGTCAATAAAACCAAGGCAGGTTGCTATTCTAACTTTGAATTATAAAATATATCAAAGTTTTATGTTCAGACCTAGATAAATGTGACCTATAAAAATTTATTTGCAACCCAAAGGAAAAATATAATTTTTCAAAAGGTTAAATAAATATACTGAATACTCCACTAGGCACTTGAGATACAAAGACAAATGAGACTTGTTTACCAGTCCTCAGGATGTTTGAGTATGATAACACATTCACATAAATAGTTCATTTCAATAGGACCAAAAATGATAATAGTATTATATAGTGCTAATAGTATCATGGATACATGAATACAGGCTATTAGAATCAGGAAAGTTTACCTAAAGTCTTCATTCTTAACCTGCTTTGGTATTTGGGGACAGTTACTTATTTCTAACATAAATTACATTCTACCTCTGAGAGAAAAAAGCACTGACTATTAAATATGTTTTTAAAAAATTATATGTTTGTTCTCCAGTATGTAAGGATCTCCTTACAATTTGTAATTTCTTCAGCTTCCTTTGGGAAATACTATTCTATAACTCAGCAGTTATCAGCAAATCACATCTCATATTTAGCTTTAACTTAAAAACCTAGTAAAAGTCACTGCGCTAATAAATAATTATCTTCCTCCACTGTCTTTATACTAAGCTCCCGAACTGTTTCACATGACTTCAGTGTTAGCCTTTAAATATGTATTCCTGTCACAAAGAGTAGGGACAACACACCAGCAGCATCATAAGGTTCCTCTTCCCGGTGGTTTTAAATGAACTCCACTTTCTTCATCCCCACAAACAGTAAGTGGAAGGTTTTCTCCACCAGAGAACAGTCCTACCTAGCCTTGAGCCTAGTAATTCTAGCTGGGCAATTGCCCAACTTAAATCCAAACTAAAGTAAATATATCCTTTTTCCTGTAAATTAGGAAAATCTCTATGATAAGCATAATTCTATTTCGAGATTGTAAAATATTTAAACAATAATAAATATGGGTAACAATATTAGAAATGCCATAATATTGTGATAAGTCTTAGCCAAGTTTATAAAGTTTTTGCTCCAGCATAATAAATAAGATAACCCCCTCTGGAAAGAATTAATTTATTGACTCTTTCATGCTATCAATGAGTGATAATAGTTATTTTAAGTCCAAAAGATAGATGCACAATACTTAACAATTATAGAACCATTACCATATCTCAGCTGTCCTGGAGTGGGTGGTGGAGCTTCCAATTTTTCTAAAGGGGAAAAAAAGGACGTAGGGCAAGAATTAGTTACTGTAGCATGATTTCTTTTTTCTATTACAATGAAGAAAACACCAGTAGATTTACAAAATGCGAAAATATCTAAGTTTATTCACAAATTATCTTTCAGTTAATGGACCAAAATTATCCATGCAGAAAATGTTTGGTATGGATTAAATGCAAGGCTAGAAAAGAAAACTGAGCTTAGGTACAAGCCTGCCATTGAGTCTATAATCCTGAATAAATCATTTGCTTTTCAGAGGTTTTTTTTGTTTGTTTTTTAAGTCCTTGCATCTGTATAGCAAGCCTGTTCAATTACAGTTTTAAACATTTCAAAAGTACAGCTACCATTTTTTAAGATGGCAACCCTAGATGACTTAAGAAAATTATATTTAAATGAACACTGACAGCAAAGGAAAAAAAAGAGTATTCAAATAGACCTAGATGTCCTTTAAAAATAGAAAAAATAATATTTTTGAAGCAATATATTACCATAATGATTGTGTTCTGTTCCTTAATTAATTTCCCTTGATAATATACTAAATATGTTGAGTTTTGAAACCCATACTACTGGATAATATAGAACATTCTACACAATAAAATGAGCTCAAAATATGGGGTGTTATTCAACAAGTAACAATATACTATCTGTAATACATGTCATAATAAACACACAAAGTTTTCCCAAGTATCTATCAAGATAAATATCTTTAAGTGCTACCATTAAATCTAAAAATTAAGAATAATTACAAGAAAGCAACCTACCTAATCTCACAATAACAACCACATCACCATCTGTGTAAGTACAAGAGTAAGCTACGGTACAGTGGTAGAGAATCCTACTGTACCTTCTTCATCCATCGAAAACCTGATAAGAAAAACCCACAGCACGGATTGCTTTCTAAAGATTTAATACAACCAGGTTTTCCAAGGAAGCGTAATCTAAACTAAGCATACATTTTCTAAAATATTTATATATAATCTATGACAACATAAAAACTGATGAATTTAGTTTTTAAAAAAGCAAAAAGCAAATAAACCACCATGTATAAGCTATATGAAAAACAGAGTTTGAATCATATTTGTGAACATTATTTAAAAAAACACGTAGTACCACAATGGCTTTATAATAAGGAGCACACTAAAACCTAGAGTTAAACAATTATTGTATTATTCACAAAGTTCTAAGAACACAAGTTTAAGTTTTGTTTTTCCTCTTTTAGAAGTACTGAAGAATAAAGATAAGCTAATCTTTGTAGAATTTTACATCGCATTAAAATATATCCTCCATTCTTTGACTGGCACTATTGCCTCAAAATTTACTTTGAGGGTATGCAAACAGCTTTCCAAATTTTTAACAGGGAATACAGTATAGCACTGTGGTGCACAGAGCTTTCTGGTGAGGCAAACACGCAAAAGTGGTCACAGACCAGAGCCATCTGTCAGCCGCATTCCTCTCACCACCACTATAGCTCTGGCACCGCCAGCAGTCCCTGTCAATTGACCGGAACATCTTGAAACATCTGAAAATCCAACAAGCAGGACCTTCCCAACAGAATGAGTATATAGTGTGCTTGCTTTCACTTCTTCAAATTCGCTACATATTAACCAAAATACTTGAGACATTTTGTAACTCCTAAGGTTTAGGGTTAGGCAAATGTATAATGTGTTGCAGTAAAGAGAAACAAATCAAATAATGTATATAAGTTCCTAAGCTTTCTTTCCAACTACACAAAAAGGATTAAAAAATTAAAGGTAATGAAAAAAACAATTTTTTAAGAGAAAAATATAAAGTAAAAGGAGATAGAGCAGAAAGGGAAACCACTGGCACGGAGTTGAAAGTAAAATCAAAGTACAGATTCTGCCCTGGCTGGTGTAGCTTAGTGGGTTAAGCGCGGGCCTGTGAACCAAGAGATCACAGTTCAATTCCCAGTCAGGGCACATGCCTGGGTTGCAGGCCAGTTCCCAGCAGGGAATGCACAGGAAGCAACCATACATTGATATTTCTCTCCCTCTCTCCTTCCCTTCCCCTCTGAAGATAAATAAATAAAATCTTTAAAAAAAAAAAAAAAAGTACAGATTCTGTCTCCCGCTTCACAAAGAACCTAAGGAGTAACAAGAGGAAATATGAAAGGAACATTTGCTAGAAAGTAGACATTTTACATAAAATATAAATTTTATGGAGAGTTCCTACCAAAATAATTTAAATTATAAAGTGATCATTTTGAATGTGAATGATCATTTGAAGATATCTGAATTGGTATTCAAATATATGGCTGATCTATGAATCACACACATGTGCAGGAAAAGCCCCCCAAAATCCTAGCTAAGTATAAAATAACCAAAGATTTGAGCTTCAGCCCAAGAGACAGTTTGTAGTCTGAACCTAACGATTAATTGCCTGCTAAACAAATTTTAAAAATCCATACTTTAAAAAATAAAACAGAAGCTGGAGTCTCTGTAACATAAAACTACTTCACAAAGAAACAGAAAAACACGACCCATTTTCAGGGGAAAAAAAAGTAGACAAAGACCAATCCAAAGTGATTCAAATGTTAGAAAGAACAGACGAAGACTCTAACGTAGCAATTAAAATTATACTCAAGATGTAAATGAAAATATGCTCAAATAGAAACTGTAAAAAAGAACCTAATTAATTTTGAGAACTGAAAAATATATGATCTGAAACTTAAAATGAACTGATAAGGATTAAAATCAAAATGGCAGTGATAGAAGAAAAAGTTAGTGAACATGATGATATATCAGTAAAAATTTCCCAATCTGAAAAATACAAAGATTAAAAAATAAGAAACCAGAGTTTCAGGGACCTTTGGCTAAATATCAAAAGGTCAATATATGTATAACTGGAGTTCCAGAAGAGAGGAGAAAGGACCAAATTTTTTGAATAATGGCTAAAAATTTCCCAAATTTGGTGGAAGACAGAACTTTCCAGAGCTATAAGAAGTTCAGTGAACTCCTAGTAAATACGAAGAAAACCAATAATGTAAAAAAAAATCATGAAAGCAATCAAAAAAATGACACATTAAATACAGGAAAACAATTATGTGAAAATGCTGAAAGGAAAAAACTGTCAGTCTAGCATCATATATTCAGAAAAATTATTCTTCAAGAATGAAGGCAAAATATATCACAAATAAACTAAAACTCTGAGGATGAGTTGCCAGGCAACCTGCAAAACAGGAAATACAAAAGGAAGTTCTTCAGACTGAGGGGCAATACCAGTTAGAAAGCAGGAACTTCAGAAAAGAATAAAGAGCATCAGAAATGGTAAATATTGGTAAATGTAAAAAAGGTACTTTTTCCTAGTAATTTAAAAGATTTTATTTTACTGATTTTAGAGAGGGGGAAGAGAGGGAGAGAGAGAGGGAGAGAAACATTGATGTGAGAGAGAAACATGGATCAGTTGCCTCCTGTACGCACTCAACCAGAACCAAACCTGTAACCTAGGCATGAGCCCTGACTAGGAATTGAACCCACGACCTCCCAGTCCACAGGACCATGTCCCGACCAAACGAGTCACACTGGCCAGGGCTTCTACCTAGTAATTCAAGTAAACCTGCCTGTTTTCATAGCAAAAAATTATAACATGGCCTTGTGGCATTTATAACATAGGTAGACGTAATACATGTGACACCAAAGAGTAATGGGTAAAGAGGGTTACAAATGCACCAAGTGGTAATTTGATTGCAATACTTCTACAACACATATGAAGTGGTACACCAGCAGCTCTTACTAGTTCAGAATGCATATTTGTAATCTGACGAGTAACCACACAGACAAAATGCAATGAAAACATAGTTGAAAAGCTAAGTACATAACTTAAAGAGAATTTCAAAATGCATTAAGTCAAAAGAAACAGGAAATGAGAAAAGAGAAATAAAAAAACAGGGACAAACAGAAACCAAATAGTAAAACTATATCTAATCATATCAATAATTACATTCAATGTTAATGAACCAAACACTCTAATTAAAAGGCAGAGATTGTCAAAATGTATAAAAAAGCAAGACCCAAATATATATCTGCAAGAATTACACTTTAATAGGTTGAAAGCAAATGGATGGTAAAGATATACTATATAAACAGGAAGCTTACAGAGGCTGGAATGGCTACATTAATATCAGATAGACTTAAAGACAAAGAGGACTGTATTACCAGACCAGGTTTAGATGATAAAAGAGTCAATTCATGAAAAGGCGAAAAGAAACAATTTGTTTATGCCTATCAACAAAATGCAAAATAAACATTTCCACGGTCACACTTGGAAATATAAAAGCTTCTCAGCAACTGACATAGAAGAAGTATAAATGGAACACCTACAGTTTCTACATTTTAATTTCCATTATGAAACAAAACATATGTACGGTGATGATGCTAGAAAACATAACTAAGGCCCTTCAGTAAGGGCCTTAGAACAAGTTCTAGTATGTTGTGTAATAGAAACTATAGTTTGTCATTTTCCTTGTTAAACATCCCATTAAATGTAACCATACTTTACAAGTTTTCAAGTTATAAATCCAAACTTGAAACAAACAAACAAAAATCTGAAAAACAAAGAGTCTTGTTTTCTATTACACATTTCTATTGCCATTATCATGGCAATGATAATTCTAAACATTCCAACTTATTTCAGTCTGTTACCATGGACATAAACATCAATATACGACCACAAATCAAGGGGAAAATTCAAAATCATTTATAACAGACTTAGTAAGTACCAAAGCAACCTCACCCTGAATGACAGAACAGTTTAATGCATACACTATACCTCTAATTATAAAAAAAGAGTAATTATAAATACTCTTTAAGTGACCAATTATCTACTTTCTATTCTGTTGACCACCTAATAGTATTTCCTGCAGGCCCTACCCTAGCAGCTTCCCAAGAAAGCATATAGGTGTAGACCTGGCAACACAAATTACTATTTGGTCTAATAAGAGAGTTATAAAAAGGAAAGAGATAAAACTACTGCATTTAAGCAATAATTTGGGGGCTATATTTCTGAACATTATAAATAACTATTTAGACTTTAAATAGAACCAAAGTTCCAATGGATGAGGTAAAATTTACAATAAATATATGAGGTCTGTCCAGAAAAAGTCCAACCACTATTAATATAACAAGAACAGTTTGCATGACATCGATAAAACCTGGCAGCCAAGGAGAGTGGACTGGAATGTGCATGTGTGAACAACGATGACTTCACTGTACTAGTCAGTGGGGGTGGTAGATGCTGTGGAGTGAGTGTGTGTACTGTGTGGCTGTCACATTCAACAGACTGAGCAAGTAGAGCAACGAATCTGCATCAAATTTTGCATTAAGCTTGAACATTCCTCTGCGGAAACTGATGGGATGATTCAGAAGGCCACAGCTACGGGAAACTGCTGATTGGCAGCTTCATCACAACAACGTGCCTGCTCATGCATCACGTCTTGTGCAGTTTTTTGGCAAAACATCAAATCATCCAGGTGACTCAGACCCACTATAGCCCAGATTTGGTGCCCTGTGATTTCTGGCTTTTCCCAAAAATAAAATCACCTTTAAAAGGGAAGAGATTTCAGATTGTCCATGAGATTCAGGAAAATATGATGGGGCAGCTGATGGTGATTGGGAGAATTGTGTGAGGTCCCAAGGTGCAGACTTTGAAGGGGACTGAGGCATCGTTGTCCTGTGTACAATGTTTCTTGTATCTTGTATCTTCTTCAAGAAATGTCTGTTTTTCATATTACTTGGCTGAATGCTTTCTGGACAGACCTCGTGTAACATTAAAAAATACAAACTTAAAGTGCAAACCATGCTGTATGAAAAATAATTTAAGCAAATCATATTAAATGCCAAAAAAAATCAAACATGCACCAAAATGAGTTTGTGAAGCTACAGAGCAATAGTTTTAAAAATAAATGAGCTAATATCTCTAAGAAATATAAAAACTAATACTCAAAATTGAAAAATGAAAATACCCTATAGAAATAGCAAGGAAGTTAGCTTTTTAACTTAGTAAATTTCAAACAACAGGTTTTGTCTTTTAAAATAAAGACTATAATTATAAAACAACTTTAAAATGTATTTTAAAATATGCTCTATCTAAGACCCAAAAAAAGAAATTGAGTGTGATTTTGTAATTTTATTTAGCATTCAAGTTTCCTGCACATTATGTGGTAAAGAATCTATATAGATCACATAATACTGGCACCTCATTATCCTTCTGGGGTATATATCATGCAACCTGGGGCTTCTTTGCAACCCAGGCTGCTGCCCAGCTTACTAAAGGCAACCACCCCATTCCCGGGCTGAGGCAGGCCAGTAACAGTTGAGAACAGAAGTTGCCCAGTAATACTGATGAGGAAGGTGATAGTGCTCGATGAATCATCATTCTCATTAGCCTCATTAATATACTAACCTGTTAACTGTTTACCTCTGACTTAAGAAAAAGTAAACACTAGAGGCATAATAATTTACTCATATTTCTTTTATAGCTGTCATTTCATGGAGGGTTTTTTTTTTTTGATAATCAAACATACTATTGAATAGTGGTTGCTTTTATATGCCTAACTTGTGCAATTGGGACAATTATATATACTTCTTAATACAGAGGCTATATTCCTTCCTTTCCTTCACACCAAAGGAAGACAAAAAAATAATTACCATGATATTCCTTTTTCAAAAAGACTAAGATACTAAATAAAACAACAGCACAGCTTTTAAAAAACAGATCTTGTTACTTTAACTTATTAGGTATAGAGACAGTACTACAACGTATAAACCCTCCAGATCTCATTTTCATGGCACATAAAATCAATTTAGGTCTCTGTGATCCCTTCTAGCTCTCCGATTCTGAGTCTGCTGCCTAACTCGCAGGATTTAAAAAGCAGGCGTGCCACCTAAACACTCATGAAGAAGAACACCACAGTGAGCAGAGCTGTAACTAAATGCTGAGTCTCAGAAGGTGATCACTGACAGGTAAGTCCTACAGGTAAGTACTACCAGTTTTGCTGTTGTTGAGCAGCACCTTACCTTCTAGTTAAAAAAAATATCATTTTTTTCTACACTATCCTAAAAATGAGGGCTAACTAATCTTCAGAATAATTCAAAATTTAAACTTTATTCTTCAAAAGGCCTTTGCATTAAACTTTTAACTTCTACGTACACTGTGGTTAAAATTTTTAACTTTAGAATTACATCAGAACTGGCGAAGTATACAGGGGGATTTGTGCAGACACGTACTCATATGTTAATATACACATATGTGTGTGTGTGTAGACACACACACTATTATGCCTCCAGTTCTCTGAAGTTCTTACAGTTTGGTTTCTGCTCAACGCTATATACAGGGGCTGGCAAAAGCAGGTTTACAGTTACAGGCACACAAAACAGAGTTTATTCTTGTGTTATTCTTTATTTAACCTGCATGTCTCCTTCATACAAACCATAAATCTACTTTCCCCCTCCCTGTATACAGCCTAAGAAAACTAAGTTGTATTTGCCCTTTAGCCTTTTAACATTTCAATTGGTCCATAAAATATTTCTGATTCCTTTTCATATACTGTGTCATACTTCTTAGGCAATGTATCTATATTAAGTAGTAATAAAAATATAATAGGAACAGAAAAATATTTATTTTTATACCTACCCATCTACCTCCCTCCCTCCCTCTCTCCTCTCTCTCAAGCATATGGAGATTGAATCTAAAAAAATTCTTTTCGTGAATGGCCTTAAAATAAAATTATATAAGATTTTCAAATTATTTGAGAATATATTTTTAAAATATATATTTTCCTGAAGTTCAGTTACTTAAACACAGTTTCTCTTTACAATATATATTCTGAAGGTTTTCCTGTGTGGTCTTTTTTCCTATTCATTCGTCCTAAAGAAATTAATAATCTTTGTTGCTTTTTATAAGTACCTTGCCAGGGTTACTACAATTTTTAAAATACGCTGTTTAAATATAACTAAATATAAATGATTTTGTCTTTTGTTAAGGTCATAAATGTAATCCTTCAGTTCATCAAACATGCAATTATTATTCCATCATATCCAGAGTCTAGGATTAGATAGTAAAAAATATTCTGTAGGCAATCTAAAACAATGATGCCCAAAAAATTACCCTTATGACTAGAGCATGCTATTTCAAGAACCAGCAAGAAGGCAAACGTTCTCTCAAATAGATGCTTTGCTATTGGCAACAAACATTGGCGAGCAGGCGGTACTGTGAGATCGTACTGTACCCAAACTAGCGGGGGCCTCTGCTGCCGATACCTTCTTCGCTGGCTTCACAATGGCAATCTCGGGTTTGGGATACCTGCCTGCCGAAAACATTTTAAAATCAAACTGTATTCCAGCAATGAAGTAAGTAAAGTATGTGTAAACAAAAAGTGTGCGTGGAA
This sequence comes from Trachops cirrhosus, assembly GCA_028533065.1. Classification (NCBI taxonomy): domain Eukaryota; kingdom Metazoa; phylum Chordata; class Mammalia; order Chiroptera; family Phyllostomidae; genus Trachops; species Trachops cirrhosus. The sequence continues at coordinate 115,133,183 of CM052544.1, forward strand.
GTTTGAAGCGCATCATGCTAGGATGTCGGCGGTCCTCGCTTCGAACAATGGTGCGGGGCCCCCAACGCGCCAATGCAAGCTGAAACCGTGCAAAATGGAGAAAATTACAATTGTTCTGTAATTTTAACATTTTTTTCCAAACTTCAAAACCTCTTACAAGAAAAAAAAAGTCTGGAACTATGTATGGTGACAGGTGTTAACCAGACTTATCACGGTGATCATTTTGCAACACATACAAATATCAAATCATTATCTTGTACATCTGAA
>CM052544.1:115133949-115149389 GCA_028533065.1 Trachops cirrhosus
CCAAGATACAGAAGCTCTCAGCTTATCAGATGTCTCTCTCTCCTCCTGACTCGATTCTCACTTCCTGCCCTCATCCCGGCTCGCCTCCTCTTGCTGCATCTAGCTGGGGCTACCCGTCCCTTATTCCTTTTTCACTATTTCAACCAAGGCACTGAAATATCTTTACTCGTATATCTTAACTTGGAGTAGGAAATGTTTTCCTTGCCCTCTTTCTTATTCTATTTGAGCAAAAGCCAAAATTATCTCCAATTCATCCCAGAGGTTAATAGTTAATAGCTTAACACAGCTGCTACTTTCTCACATAATCCTGAACGATAGGATGAGAAAAATGGAGATACTCTCCTGAAGAGTCCAAAATTCCTAGTGGATCCGAACTCCATGAAAAATCTTGTTTTTAAGCGTTCTAGGTATCCACTTCAATGTCAGCTTTGTCTCCTCCAGCCTGTCACTTTGACAAAGGCCCCTTATGCTATATGGAAGTTCTCAAAACAAAGCTCTTCATCCTACCTTAAATAATCACAAAAGGTCACAACTACAAGATTATAGTTTAAAATTATATGATGTGTCTATTAGGATAATGTCAGATAAACAGTAAAAAGCAAACCTAAATGTATACAATTACCACTTATACAATGAAAAAGAAAAAATGCAAACTGATTAAGATCCAACATTGATTTAAAAAACTGCTCTGTTCACATCAATACATTTTATTTGTTATATGTAAAAAGAATCCCATCTTTAAAATACACTAAGTACACATTTAACAAAAATATTACCTAGAAAGCTCCTATTTTCCAAATCAAATCTTGTATTGTGTCTCCCCAAAGGCCAAGTCTTATCTCTCCGTGTAATTCTGCATAAACATTAATTACAACACCTTCAGTAAGTGTGGAAGTCAGCCCCTAAGATGTCCGTCCCCCCAATGACTTCGCCTCCTGGTTTTACACCCTGTGTACTACCCTCCTACGATGTGCCAGGGCCAGAGAGATGGACTATCTCTTCCAAGATTGGGTAATAAAACACTGTGGCTTCCAGCTTCGGCCATGTCATCACTTGTTCTGGAAAGCCAACTGCTGAATCTTGAGAACACTTAGGCGCAGCCCTGGGGAGAGGCCCGCACGGCAAGAAACTGAGGCTTTCAGCCAAGAGCCACGTGAACAAGCCTTCCTTGGGAATGCATCCTCCTGCCCCAGTCAGGACTTCAAATGATGCAGCCCCAGCTAAAAGCTTCATCCCCACTCCGTGAGAGACCCTGAATCAGAAACATCTCAGTAAGCTGTTCCAGGATTCCTGCTCCTCAGAAAGTATAAAACAATACATATTAGTTTTAAGCTGTTATATTACGGGGCAATTTGTAATACTGCAATGTATAACTAGTACAGTGAGCAATGCCACTGCACATCCTTCACAGATCAAATTGCTACACATTTGGCCCTCTGTATCCGCGGGTTCTGCACCTGGGGATTCGACCAACCACAGATCAAAACCATTGGGGGCGGGGGGTTACTTGTTGCTGACAATATAGTTAAGCCTAGGGTGTTGGCGCCTGTACTGAAGATGTGCAGACTTTTTGTTCTTGTCATTGTGCCGTAAACAATGCAGTATAAAAGCTATTTACAAAGCATTTACATTATATTAGATATTATAATTAATCTAGAGAGAACTTAAGGCATATGGGGATGATGTGCATAAGTCATATGCAAATAGTATGGCATTTATATACGGGACTTGAATGTCCACAGATTTTGGTATCCACAGGGGTCCTGGGACCAGTTTTTAAAAACAGTTAGAATTTATAATTGCAAAAGTGGGGAATTTTTAAAAAGTTTGTTTTGAAAATCTTGGCTAAAATTAGAGACAACTGTAATGATGACTGCTTGCCAGCCCTACTCGTAAAAACAATGTACTAACAATGTACTATCGGGAGAACATGAACTGCTTCTGGAAAAAGATCAGGTTGAACAGGTAAGTTAAGAACACAGCGTCAACTTTTTAAAATTGGAGAGGAAATCAGTTTGTAAATTAAAAATCACATGATAAAACATCCCACAATGTAGGCCTTATCTATTATCAACTGATTCTGATGCTTTATCTTGTCACAGACCATATCCCAGGCCTACTGATGAACACGTAAGAGACAGAAGGGCAAAAGTGCCAGACTCCAGCAGTAGACTCCACTGACATACCAAAGCATGAGTGATTTTTTTCCCTGTAATGTTTCCAGTGGAAACATTCTATAAATTCCACCACATCCAAAAGACTTCATTAGATCATATAAGCGACCTTTCCAAGAACACATAAGATTTCCTACAATAAGAAAAAGACCTTTAAAGAACTTATTTCATTAGGAAATGCACTAAGGATACACATTTAATACGTCAGGTATTTAAAAACATTCAAAAAGCAACACTAAGAGAAAAACAGGAATTTTTCATTTGGGAAAAGAAATGTTGGTTTCAGCAATGGAATGAGTTGTGTTCATTTGCAACATAATAAAACCCTCTTCACCTTAGTTAATGAATAAGGTAATTGTTAGTGAGGACTCCTGTTATCTCCATAGTAACTACATATGTTGATATTGAAAACAATAAGGAACACTAAGACTGTCCTAAAAAGTAAAGCCGTAGCACCATGTAAATGTCATTAGAGTCAAAGGGCAATAATTTAGTCATCAACATTGGCAAAAATAGTTGATTTAAACTTCGAAGTTCTTTAGTTTATAAATAGGAGATAAGCACCTGACCACCACATTGCTTCCTATATCCTTGCCTGTTTATCTTGAACAAAGACAAATCACTAAGTTCTCTCTCATATAACTTACATACTTATTAAGTATAATTGATGCTAACTGATCTCCACTGACTAGTTTCTAGGTCCTTTCTAGTGTACTTAAAACCATGTTAAATTCAAAAACAGTACCTTCATTGGAAAATGTAGGTAGCATCTCTATTGTAATTGCAATAGGTATGACATAAAATTTAACCATGAGTGCTTCTTCCTTCAAGAATTGTCATAAAATTATATTAATAGGGCCCTCCAGTCTTGCAACAATGATAATGCAGCATTTCTGAGAAATTACTTAGAAAAAGTCAAATGTGTTTTCAAATAGTGTTGCTCACAGAGAAAGATTCCTAAAATTAATACTTTGGCATATGAGTGTCTATATTGTTTTTCAAGGAGCTCATTTTCAGAACTGAGTATTTTAAAAACCACATTCTGAGCACACACACAGCTTACAAAACATGCCAGCATTTGATTAGAACTTCATATAACATGACTACACATTTAATAAATGAGTCCATCGCAATGTCACATTTTTCCTGTAATAGCACTGTGGGTAGATGATGTCTCAAATCATCGAATCATCAAATACTATAAATTGCTCCACAATTCCCTGAACTGAGGGGGAAAAAGTGGTTAAAAGACACAACTAATAAAAAGTCCCTGAAGTATCAAGAGTATAGATAAGTCATGCTAATATGAGGTAGGTAACTTCTCCATCCTGTGCATAGGCCAAAGAAAAACCTTCCAGAGCCTGGGGCAAATCAAATGCCATGTTCCAAACCAATGTGCTCTAAACTTGAGGAATCTATAGAATGGTACCTACAAACTTTAGGGGGAAAGTAGACTCTTAATTTTCAAACACATCAGAGTGTAATATAAAATAGTAACAATGTATTTTTTCTGTATTACCGTATTTAAAAGGCAAAAACATTTTAAGACTGAATGATTTTATCCTTTGCTCCTTTCATCCTTTTGATTTCATGAATTTTTAGCTTTTTCAGCTGGACTCAAATTCTGACCTACCAGCATTCTGCACTGGTTTTAAAAATATCCCATTTTAACATGTTGGCTTAAAAATAGCTTTGCGTTCACCGTTCCAGATTACTCTGAGCAGAAGTTTGCTTTTTCTTGTAGAGCCACAGTTTCCCAGAAAATAGCCTTCTTGTTTACTTCATTCTTTCAACCTCTGGGGAAACAACAAAACTGGAGTTTCACTAGCGAAGCCCCGAACTCATATGGGCTTACAAGTGTGTATCTGCAGTTGCTGGTTTGATCCAGTCTTTCCATTTCCCAGGGAAATGTTTCCTTCGGCGGCTCAAATTAATACAACCAGATGTGTGTGCAAACAATCGGCGGAGAGCATCTCCGCCTATGAAGCAACATCCCTTCTTAGGGGTACCCATACGTCTTCGTTTTATAACCATTCAAGAAAGTTTCTTCCTGCCTCTCGGGTCTGCGGCACTTTCGGAGGACGCAGGCATGCCACCTGCACGGCTGCACGTTCACGAGAAAGCTTCGAGGACTTAGGGACAACTGGGCTGGGAGGGGAGGCACACAGCAAATCAAAACAGTATCAGTTGGCAATGAGGGCTGAGGCTCGGGCTTCTGATGTTGGGGAAGAACCAGCCAGCCAAGCGTTGGCTCTGGGTGCCTGGCTCGATCGGCGCCAGTCCTACCTGCCCCCGGGACACTCAGGAGGTGGAAAGTTACCCCCTCGGACGTCCCAGGCGCTGGGCCAGGAGGGCAAGGGGGGCTGGAGGGTGGGGCAGCGCCGAGGGTCGCAGGCAGAGGGGCTGCGGGGCGTTCCGGAGCTGCAGGGCGTCCCGGGGCAGGCGGGGAGGGGGAGGGCGCCAGGCCCCCAGGCTCACCGCTTGCACACCATCCCCCCCTTACCTTGGGCTATGGCAATGGACTCGAAGCGGTGCAGCTCCTTGAGCAGGCAGCTCCTCTCGGTGGAGTGCAGGCTGTAGATGAAGTCGCGCGCGCCCTGCGCCGTGTTCAGCGCCTCTATGGGTTCCTTCTTGGGATGGGTGCCCAGCCCCCGGGGGCCACCCGGGGAGCGTCCGGGGACCGCGAACGCCAGCAGCCCCCGCCCGCAGCAGCACCAGGACGGCAGGCGAGGCGCGGCGGCGGCCGCCGGGCCCGGCCTCAGGCTGCCCCTGGTCCGGCTCCTCAGCAGCGGCAGCAGCCGGGACATGGCGGGTTGGGGCGCGGGGACCCCCGCGGCAGTCCCGGAGGGCGATTGCTAGCGAGGCTAAGGCTAGAGGAAGGAGCCGGGCTCAGTCGACCCCGCCCCGTTGTCCTCCAGATGGGCAGCCGAAGCGCCGGGAACCATTCACTGCCCGGGCACGCACGGCGCTCGCCTCCTCTTCCGATCCCCGTTCCCTTCCAGAAGACTCGCGCCTCGGGTCCCTCGGAGGAGAAAAACTTTGTCTGAGGCTGTTGGGCCGGGAGAGCTCCGGGAGAGGGCGGACGGGCGCCTCCCAGCAGAGAGGAGCGGGGCGGGCGGGCTCTGCGAGGGCTCGAGTCTGTCAGTCTGCCTTTCCAGGGGGATGAGTCAGCCACGCGCCGCCCTCCTCCGGCGCCGCCCTTCTCCCCCGCCAGCTCTCCCACCCTCTTGCTAGCCCTGGTTCCCACTCCGAACGGCTTCTACACCCTGCGAGAGCCCAAGTTCTCAGGCCACAGCCACCGCCGCTACCCCTAGCGGCGGGGTAGGGGGTAATGGGGCGGGGCAAAGGGGAGGGGCGGGGCAAGGGGAGGGGAGGTGGTGCGCAGGCGCAGTCTGCTAGTTCGTCCGCCGCGCTGTGTGACTGAGCAAGCGTGCCCACCCTGTCCGGTGCTAGGAGTAGAGGGAGAGAGGCCGCGACCGGGTTGTGCTGGCATCCGTCTCCTTTAAATCCAGCGGAGTAAATAGCGAGGAAGAGCTTTGAGCCCCTCGCCAGGCTGGGTAGTGCAGCTGTCACCCGGCCTGCCTTAGCGCCAGGCCTAAATCCGGGGCTCCTTCGGAACAAAGCCCCAGCGTGCTCCACCCCTTTCTCGGCACGGGCCAGGTGGACACCGGCCAGGCGGCCCCGGACAGCTGCGCTACCGCTCCGAACCTCGCGAGGTCACAGAACCCTATTCAGCTTTTGGAGATTGAAGCGCCCAAGCTGCACTCTGCGAAGTCAGCGCCCACCGTGGCCTCGGGCAGACACTTCTGTCTCTAAGGCACCCTCTCTGGGAGCTCCAGTAAGAGAGCGAGGCCAGTTCTACCCCTTCGCTAGAAGGGTTTGAGACTGAGAGCTTGACCCGGAGACCACCCTTCCTCGTTCTGATGCCAACAGCTTGCGGATTGTTAATGCTGGAGCGCTGGAGGCAAGAATGTTACAAACCTTTTCTGGGTGTTTGTCAAGGTTTGTTTTCTTTATGCCAAAACAAAGAATTTCGCGATCCCCCACTATTTCCAAATGTCCAGGTCCTAGGCATCTTCCAGGACCCCCACCTCGGAGTCGTCTACTCCAAGCTTTCCTTTCTGTCTTCATCTGAACCTGTCTTAGAGAAAAGATCCACTTCGAGACTAAATCTGCTCGTGTGATCAAGGTCCAGATCCTATCCTTATCGCATCTGCAGCTGCAGCCCACCCAAGCCCTTGTATGTAGTAGACATGCTATAAACATGTAAGTGCAATATATAAATGTGAATAGAGGGAGGAATGTTGTCACTAAATCCCCCTGCTCTCAGTGGTTCTCAAACAGCAGAGCCTGTTAGAGCTGCAAAATCGAGTGCTCCATCCAGACCTCCTGAAGAAGAAGCTGCGGGTTGGGCCCTGGCACATGTGTTTTCACAAGCCCTCCAGGCAATACTGATGCACACAGAAGCTAGGACACCACTGCTCTAACTTACACAGACACAGAGAGAAGTTTTTTTGTTTAAATTCCAAGGCCTCTGGTGTAGTAATGACAAAGATGCATTCTGTGGAAACTGTAAGTTCTTGGAGTGCAGAGAGGGTGTCTTGTCTTTCTTGTTTTTGAAACCCTCTGAAGCCCCAGTGTGTGCTGGAATTCTCTGCAGAGTTATTTCAATCTTGAGTTCTCGGTATCAGCGCCACCCTCCCCCCCATATCTCTTACCCACAAGAAATTCTGACTCATTGGGTTAGGAGTGCGGTCCTGGGAAGAAAGGTTTGGAAAAGCTCCTCACTCAGAACCCATCTCCAACAGTCTCTAGGACACCAGCTTTGTGTGTGGGCTCCAGAAACAGATTGCTGAGAGTTTGGCAACTGGATCAACCATTTCCTAACTAGGTTTTAGTGGTAGATTATAACAGTTGTGGTCCCAGTGAACAGTGCCTTATGGGATTCATTCCCTTATGTAGACCTGTCCCTCATTGACTGTGGGTTTGGCCACGTGACTTGCTTAAGCCAGTTAGGGAGATATCACAAACCTGTATCACAAACGTTGTATCACAACGAACAAATAGTTGTTCGTTGGGGTTTGGTGTAATGTGTTTGCTGTATAACTTACGAATATTCCATTCTGCTACAGAAAATAGGAGAAACTGAAATGCACACACAATTTGCATGTGAGACATGTTACACATATAGTAAATAAAGTAAACATAGATAAAAACGATGGGAAAAATGAGAGTGCTACTTTAGATAAAGACAGGAACTGCAGAACACTTCTGGTATAAAATTACCTGAGAAATCCTAAATCAATCCTGAGTTAGGATCTTTTGGATCCTTTGCATCCCTGTACATCAGCCATTCAATACTACTCTTTATTGTCAGCTCTGTGGCACTTGATTTCTAATGAGTTAATTTATGTGTTGGAAAGTGCCCATCACTGGAAAAGCTATAGTATCTCATGGAAGCAAAATAAAAGATGTAAGGGAGGAGCTATCAATTTGAACTCAAGATTCTTGTCCTCTATGAAGCCCATATTTATCTGTCCACAAACATACCTGTAGACAACAAGACTGTGACTGTCCCACATCCAACATGAAAAGTGCACGTGCATACTTAATACCCATATCCATGCATGCATGAATATAAACCTGTATGACTCTTTCAGGGCAATATTTTACAACTGTTTTCCCCTTGCAGGCTTCCTATCATGTCTGAAGTTGGGGAGGGAGAGTGATCGAGATAAATATAAATGATAGGGCTATGACATGCCTCCTCTTCAAACTCTAAACTCAGATTTTTAGTGAGGCTTCTAAATATTTAGATGTGGTATATATTTGTTTTTCCTGATTCAGATATAAGGAAACAGGGTCCTTTTTTCCTCTGTCTGGTTTCAGAGCTTTATGGGAGTTTGGAACCACATAGATTTGGGGCTCAACATTAAGTGGTTAAATCCGTGCAGGTGGGTGAGGTTGTTTATAGAAAATGTGTAAATGAAAACAAAAGAGGACAGAAACCTGGGAAACAGCCTCATTTAAGGGAGAAGCAATGGAAGAAGAAAGAACCCAGGAAAGGAGTTGAGATGATATGGTGCAAAGAAAAAAAAAAGCTATGGCCACAGACACCAAAGGATGATAAAGTTTCTAGAGTGAGTGGGCTAGAGTTTCAAATGCAGTGGCAAAGTAAAGCAAATTGAGAACAAGAAAGTACTCATTAGAAATGGTGGGTTGGACCCATGTAATTGAGACCACTTTGTAATAAAAGTGCACTAAAATGAAAGTCGGTGGATCCAAAAAGAACACAGCCTTGCAGGCACAGAGCTCGTGGGGGACTAGATGACAGCAACACAGTAATACACGGTGGAAAGCAGGCGGAGGGGTGGTAACCCGCTCCATTAGAGAAAGGTGAAAACCAAGCTGGACCCAGCTGAAATGGAGCAACCTAGAAGAAGGAAAACTTGTATAACTGCCTCAAAAAAGTATGGGGATTGGAGATGCCAGGTACCTCTGAAAGTAGAAGTATAATTGAACTAAAAAATTCCAAGGGAGCAATTATAAAGCCAGATCCTCTCCTACATCCAGTGGAGCTGGGAGATTGCCACTTCCTTGCCCTAGCAGAAGGCTAGAAGTTTACTAGTGGGGGGACCCTAGGCTTGGGGGCACCTGAAACACCCGAGGGCAAGGGAAGCATACCGAAAACAAGAGGATTGAGTGAATGCCATATTCTGACTCATTAGGCCTCTTCTCTAGGAGAGAAAAAGAACGCTTTCTGGTGCCTCTTCTTATAAGAGCACTAATCCTGTCATGAGGTCATAACTTCATCAAAACCTAATTACCTTCCCAAAACCCTATCTCCAAAAAGCAACACAATTGGGGTGGAAGGGACAAACATTCAGTCCACAGCAGGAAGTGTGTGTGTGTGTGTGTTCACATATAGAGTAGAGCAAGGAAGTGGGAGTAAGAAAGCTAAATCTTTTATCTTTCAGAGTAAGCGTGCCGAGTAGGGGTACAACAGGACATAGTAGTACACCGTAAAAGGGATAATCTGAGGAGGGTTTATTTCCAGGGGGGCAATTTATACAGGTGCAGGAGTAGGGGCACTACAAGCGATGGTATGGTGACCCAAGACTTAGTAGCAATTGCAGTCACCAACCTTAGGCCCAAAGGGGTAAAAATGAGGTGCATGGGGACCACAATTTAGAATGAGGGTCAAGTAGAAGTAGCCCTCCTTGAGAGAAGCAGTGACGGTCAGTTGAAAACACAGCCAGAGAGTGTAGATCGAGGAGGGAGTCACAGGGATAAATACTCTGGTATCACTCTCTCCCTTCCCCTCCCTCTCCCCTCTCCCCCTCCCCCTCTTCCTCTCTCCCTCCTATCTCCTCTTCAGTTTCTCCCCAAAACAAACTCAACTGAAAGCCAAAGGGACAGTTCACAAACCCATTGGTGTGGTTCATACAGGTGAGTTTCTCTGAGCAGAGAGCAAGGAAGGGGGTATAGCGTAGTCCAAGGGACACATGGGAAATATCCAACACAAAGAGAACACACACAAAAACGAAGAAACAATAGGCATAACCCTATTATGGACCCAGAAGAAGCTTCTAAAAGAGCTGACAATAATTGCCTTTCTGAAATAAAAATTGGAAATAGGGAGACACGGGGTTGGAAACTGGTTTTTTACATTATATACTTTGTGGAACCATTGGACTCTTATAACAAAATACAACTTTGATAAAAATAATTTTTAAGTGCTCTTTGGATTTGCAACGGGAAAACCTTTGCCATGTGATTTCAGTTAAGGGCTGGGAGTGGAGGGCAGGTTATAGTGGGTTGAGAAGAGGAGCTAGGGTGAATGAGTGGAAGATGAAATCTAAGGCAGCCGAATGTTATTCAAATGTTTAAAGTCACTTGGTTTAGACAGAAGTGCGCTTCATGTGGATTATGTTGTAATGAGCTCTGTATATGACTACTTTGGGCCCATGTGCATAACCCATATTTATGCACAGTTTGGGGTTTGGGAATATCTTTTTGTGCTTTTAATTACTAACATGGCTTCTAGCTATTATTTCTTAAACTGTCCCCAAAATATCATCTTGCTGCTGACACGCATTCCTCTTGCCAAATTTCCTTTGTATACCTCCCAAACTGAAACTCAAACTTTGAACCATCTTGGACCTCCGCTTTTACTTCCACCATGGGTTATGGCTTCTCAGTTTCAACAGGACTTTTCAGTCCCTGCTCCCCAGATCTTTTCCTTAACAATCGTTTGGGTTTTTTGTTGTTTTTTTTCTTTATCTTGCTGGTACCTAGGACAGAGATGACTAGTCTTATTATGATGACAGCTCCCTAAGGTTACTGCTATTTTTTGTCTTTTAAATAACTGTATTTCATCAGATCGAATATTGCCTAGAAGAGTCGTGGTTACCAGGGGTGGGTGGAGAAGGATAGGGAGTTGTTCGATGGTGTAAAGTCGCCGTCACACGGGCGAGTGGGTCGCAGAGACCCGTTGTGCAACACGGCACCTGCAGTTAGCCACCAGGTGCCGTGCGCTTAAAGTCTGTCAAGGTAGATCTCACGTTAAGTGTTTTCACCAAAACGAAAACAAATGGACACAAGAGAACATTTGGAAGTGATGCATATATTCATTACCTTGATTTTGGTGATGGTATCACAAGTGTATACATATGTGCAAACTTACCAAATGATGTACATTAATTATGTACAGTTTTTTGTATGCCAAGTATAATTCAATAAAAAAAATAATACTGACTGACTACTTAATTTTAAGTTTAACAAATGGCCCTGGCTGGTGTGGCTCAGTGGATTGAGTGCTGGCCTGTGAACCAAGGGGTTTCGGGTTCAATTCCCGGTCAGGGCACCTGCCTGAGTTGCAGGCTGGGTCCCTGGTGGGGGGCATGCAAGAGGCAACCACACATTGATGTTTCTCTTCTTCTCTTCCTCCCTCCCTTCCCTTCTGTCTAAAAATAAATAAATAAAATATTTTTAAAAATTCAACAAATGTATTGAGTGTGCATGTGTACAGGATACTATGCTAGCTGCTAAGAGAAAACAAAGACAAATTAGGCAGGAAAGACCCCTTCAAGTTGCTTTTAAGTGAGACACCCTAAGAGCTAGAACACAGGGAGACAGTTCAGAAAAAGAACTTGTGTCTTCATGGAAAGCATCTCTAGGAGCCACCTCAGGAATGAGAAGGCATTTGAGCTGGGGCCTGAGAAATGGAAAAGATTACACATGTAGAGAAAATGAGGAGGTACCACCTCACACCTGTTAAGATGGCAAGTACCAGAAAGACAAGAGCTAGCAAGTGTTGGCTAGGGTGTGGAGAAAGGGGAACCCTTGTACAGTGCTGGTGGGAATGTAAATTGGTGCAGCCACTGTGGAAAATAGTGTGAAGCTTCCTCAGAAAGATTAAAAATACACCTACCATATGATCAGTATCTCAAAGAAATGTCTGTATTCCCACGTTCATTGCAGCATTATTCACAATAGCAAGATATGGAAATAACCTGAGCGTTTGTCAACAGATGGTTGGATAAAGAAAATGTGGTATATTGTTAAAACAAAATACAATGGCAGACAAAACCATTTAAGCCATGTAAGCAAAATTTAATCTAGTTTATTTCATTAATGTGAGCGAAACATTTCTCCATCACTTCCCAGGTGCTGTGAAGTTGCATTATTTGGTCTGCCAATCAATTTCATAGTAGCAGCGAATCATTTAGTATTCAGCACAGGGAAGACGCTGTGCTAAGTACTTCGCATACTTCATCTCCTTTAATCTTCTTATGCTTCCAAAGTAGCTTTGTTATCTCCAGCTTAGAGATAAGAATAATAACGATGATGATTATAGCTCAACATTTTCCAGGCACTGTGCTACACCTTTAATATAGATTACTTCTCTTACTTGCATTGATAACCCTACCTTGTAGGAATATGTTTAATCCTCATTTTTTAGATGAAAAACTAGTGATACAGTACAGACAGGGTAAGTGAGTTGCCCAAGCAATGATGGACAGGCTTCAAACCTCTGGTCTCTATAACTCCAGAGTTTAAGCTTTTCTTCTCTCTAAGGCCCAGCCAAGTTCAAGCACAGACCTGTTGACCTTACAGTTGAGAGACAGTGAATTACTGTGACCTTGTTTTTGTAGGAGTTTCAAGGTTTCCCTTCATCCCCACAACCATCGTCTTAGGCCTGGCCCATTGTCTCCGCTCTACACCACAATAGCCTACAATTTAGGGGTGTCCAACCACAGCCCTCATGGCTATGAATGCAGCCCAACACAAAACCGAAAATTTACTTAAAACCTTTTTTTTTTTGCTTATCAGTTTTTGTTAGTGTTTGTGTATTAATGTGTGGCCCAAGACAACTCTTCTTCTTGCAGTGTGGCCCAAAGACGCCGAAAGGTTGGACAGCCCTGGTTAATAGTTTCCCAGCTCCTCCTCCACCCTCATTCAAATCCATAATCCTTAAAGCAGACCAAATGGTTATCTTAGAACATAAATCACATCATTTCACTGTCTTACTTAACCCCTTACCCCTTGTGTTCTCATTGGCTTATAATAGAATCCTAACTCCTCACTGAGCCCTACCAGTATTTATTCAACCTAGTCCTCCTAGTATTTGTCTGACCTCCATTCACATCTGAGACCTCATTTCCTTACATGCTGCCCTTTGCTCTACACTTCAGCCACAACCTTCCCCTACGATCCAGGGATATACCTATTTTGTCACTGCTTCTGGACTTCTGTCCCCGCTGTTCCTTCTGTAGTGCTCTGCTTCTCAACTTCCCCATGCCTCCTCCATGATATTCCCAGCAATGCCTATTTCTCCTGAAGGCAAGAACTGTGTTTTATTCAGCTTTGGGTCTCTGCTGCCTGCCAGTACTTAACAGGTGCACAGTAAATTCTTGTCAAGTGAATAAATAGTAAGAGGAAGTCTAAACATATTGTAAAAGGACAATAAAAATAGCGAAGTTTACTTTTTTGTGACAGCCCATAGTTAGAACATTTGGAATCTAGCTGTGAGCTCATAGCAACCACCGTGCTGGCTACAACTGAGGCATATTTGGCTTCCTGACAAGTGGATGTTAATTCAAATGGCTGTGAAAGCTTCTCACACTTATGTTTCCCTTACCTTTATCCCATGGGTTTCTGTAACTGACAAATGCCATGGAAAAGGACACAGGCCTCATGATGATAGGAACATCCTCTATCTCTTTCACCACTGTGTCCCTTGCACATATTACATGCTTATTAAAATTTTAAAAATGAATCAGTCAAGTTTAATAACAGTTCAAAGTAATCCTATCACTATCAACAAGTATCGTGAAAATCTCAAACTCCAATTTGCAATGTAAATACGTAGGTGGTATTTTATAAAGAAGACATCACCACTGTAAGGATCCTCAGAGAGGAACACAGGTAAGTCAATTTACTTATTGTTAAAAAGATTACACTAAATGAACCCAAAGGTCTCATAAGTTCTAAGATTCTGATTCCAGGATCACATGTGAGGCATTTGCAATAGCAGGTGTACGTGCTCACTGACAAGCAATTGGGTTGACGGGATGCGGGTGCAATTCACACCCCGATGTAGTATTGACTTTTCCCAGAGCGTTAGCAAGGACTTTGCACTAATTGGTTTCCAAGCTTGACAACTGCACATTCCTGTTTCTAGATTGGTTTGTAGCTTAGGAACAGTTTTCCAAAGAGTTACAAAAGAAGCTTGTAAATCCTTCCTCATCAGTCCCAGCTTACGATGGCAAGGCCAAGTACTGGAATAGAAAAAATGCTGGTTCTGGGGCCAGAATTGTGAGCAGTCCCTAGCTCTGCCCACACTATCTGCATGGCCTTAGCGATACGTCATCTACTGCTGGTGAGATCTGTCTTTCGTATGTAAGTGAAACTATACCGGGTCATTTCTAAAATCCTTTCAAGTTCCGAAGATTCACGATTCTAAGAAAGTGTAACAGCTTACAAACACACACATGTTATTCTTGTGTTTTAAAATCCCCAGTGCTTCCCACTGTGCTCAACAGAAAATCCAGACCCCTGAGCCCGGTCTAAACCTCTTGCACGGTCTGACTCCTGGCTACTCCTCCGTCTGCTCTCAGCCCCGCCACTCCTGCTCATGGGCTGTCCAGCCGAGTCAGTGCACCAGGATGGAGCACATGTCATTCCCACCAGCTGGCCTGTTCTGCCCCCAGCCTCCCTAACAGTCATGGGTGGTGAGGCGACCCTTTCTGTCCCAGCGGAGTAGTGAGAGGTCCTTAGGGCAGGTCCTCGTTTCTTTTGCTCTGCCCTCGTCTTCTTGCCTCAATATGCTCACAGAGCCTAGAAGTGTGGTGTCTGCCTTGCAACCCCAAGGATGAAAGGGTCATTCTGAGGCTGAGAAGGGGCCTGGTTTACTGAGGATTTCCCTAAACAGCTACACCAGCCCTGGATTTTCATATTAAAAATATATACCTCCCACCCATTGTTGAGCTGCTGTTTGTTGGGGTTTCCATTACTTGCTGCCAAACACACTCACACCTCTGAATTAGTTTTGTTAGTAAGGGCTGTCTAACAGAGATGAATGAAAAAAGACTGGTGGGGAGTTCTAGGACCCTCCACAAGCCCTGGACATTCAAACCTAAGAAATTTCCTCCAAAGCTTCCACTACTTTGGTGCTGGTTCTGCTGCCATCTAGTGGCAATGTTTTAGAACTAAAACGCTTTCTGGCCAGGAATTGTTTTTCCCGCAGCTGTTCTTCCATCTCTCATTGATTGATTCATTCACTCGAGTGTGTGTGTATGTGTGTATGTGTGTGTGTGTGTGTGTGTGTGGCGTTTCCTCATAAGTGCAATGAGGGAAAACAATAATTACAAATAGGCCCTGGCTGGTGTAGCTTAGTGGATTAAGCGCGGGCCTGTGAACCAAGAGATCACGGTTCGATTCCCAGTCAGGGCACATGCCTGGGTTGCAGGCCAGTTCCCAGTAGGGTAATGCACAGGAAGCAACCATACATTGATATTTCTCTCCCTCTCTCCTTCCCTTTCCCTCTAAAGATAAATAAATAAAATCTTTAAAAAAATAATTACAAATAGGGAAGAGAGCCATTAACCAAATTAAAGAATGAAAAACTGACGGGAAAGAGCTACAATACAAGAGAAGAATATGGTGCTACAAGAATCAGTGATGTTTGACTCACTGGGGAAATGAGGGGAGGTTAGAGAAGCCTTTCCTGAAGATGCTGTGACTGGCCTGAGATCTCAGGAG
>CM052544.1:115149889-115171346 GCA_028533065.1 Trachops cirrhosus
GTCTGACTGAAGGAGGTCAAAAAAGCCAGAGCTAAGTTCACTGATTGATTTCTTTGGAATATGGATTCAAAACAAAAATAATCTGCCGTTGCAGGTATAACCATACACCCTCTAAATCAATGGCGATTATATAGTTCATGTCCCTTATACAAAAGATGTCTGGGAACGAAAGGGCCGATGAAAACGTTGACAGAAAATTCAAACTAGTTTTTACACATCCTGTTATCGGAAGTTTTTTTTTTTTTTTTTTTTAGAGCCACTAAGGCATTTGAATCATTAAAGCTGAGTGAACAGATTGTCATTTTTGACCACAGGTAATTTGTGTACATGAAGTGTGTTGTGTGTGCCTGCCCACTCACACACCCGTACTGTGTGGATACACTCAATGTAAATACACACCTGAGTTGTGCAACATTCAAGTCAATGTAGAAACCGAAGATTACATTCAGTGAGTTGTAGTTATTTCTTTGAAAGCTTGTTTTCCATTTTAAAAATTCCTAAGCACCTAACAGCTACCTCACTGATATAAATTTAGTTTTAAAGTAGTATTTTAAAGTACTTGCAGCATCTGAGTCAAACCTTCATTTTATGGATAGTGAGAGTAAGATGCAGAAAGTTTAGTATGCGTGCTGCCAAAGGGCGTGCGAGACGTAGAAAGTTAGAGACTTGCTTGAAGTCATAGGTGAGAAAAATAAGAATGACTCTGCCACCACTCCTGAGAGTTCTTGGCCCAAGATGGAATTTAGTTGGAATTAGAAGTTCTTATACTAATAAAATTTGTGCATCAAACTAAGATAGGAAGCTGTTAGAACATTAATAAGAACTGAAGCATTTGCTCATGTTGAAAAGCTTTTTATTTAGTATTTAGTACATTTAACTTTTTAAGTAAAAATTGGAGTAAAGCCCATAAACTTTTACTTTCCATTTTGTATGATGATAATATAAACTTACGTCCTGTCTCCTTACCATACTCTTCATTTAGTTAGTCCTTGTGGACCCCTTTCTCCATAATGGCCTCTCTTTTTGCTTTACATTGCAATTAGGGCAGAATAACAGGTAGCTTGAGCAGTTAATTTACATCTCTGAGGTTTCTCTGTAAGCCTTCATAGTTCCCTCATTTTACCAAGTTTGCTTTCCTTTGGGAATTTTGTCAAAACCACAAGGTTATTCCCCAGATGTGCAGTTTAGGAAGATTAACCCCGCAGAAGTAAACAGACAAAATTAGAAAAATGGTGACCACAATGATACTGCAATAAACAGGCAAGCTACAGTAGGATCTTGGGTCAGGATACTGCCAGTGACAATAGTAAGGAAACCGGTACAAGAGACTCAAGAAAAAAGGTAAGATTTGAGCGCAGCTTGGCTAAGTTGAAAAAAGGAAGGAGTCAGAGATGCCTGAAATTGTAAGCACCAGGTAGCCTTGAGTTCATATCATGCGCTTGACCCTTAAGTAGCTTTGGGCTTAGTGGCCACCTGACTTTTTGATCTTGATAACTAATCTAGGCCTCAGTTTTCTCCTCTCTAAAACAGAAATGATAATACCTGTCGAGCCCTGGCCCACGTCACTTGGTTGGAATGTCTTCCCGTAAACCAAAAGGTCGTGGGTTCAGTTCTGGTCAGAGCACACGCCTGGGCTGGAGGGGTTTGGTCCCCAGTCCCGGCCCATGTGGGAGGCAGCCCATCCATGTTTTTCTCTCATCTGTGTTTCTCTCTTTCTCTCTTACAAAAATCAACAAGCATGTCCTCAGGTGAGGATAAAAAAATAAATAAAACCTATCAAAACGAGGCTGATAGGAAAATTTAAATAAAATGTAAAACCCTTATCATAGTGCCTAGTGTATGGTAAGCACAGACGGCAGTCCCTGTTAGTGGGCATGACAACAGAAGGTGAAAAACGTGAGACTGGGTAAGTCTGGGTGTGGGTTGTCATTCTACCACACCTACCAACATCCCGAGGGAGAAAGGGTCTTGGAGTTTCATAAGCCTCCTTCCTTACGGAGAGTTCTTAACTCCTAGAGGATCATCAGCCATCCGGAGCCCTTACACAAAGTGGATTGCAGAGTGCACTCGGGCTGGGAACACAGGTGAGCCAGGTGCTTGCTTCCTATTTTATCCCCTTAATCTGAGATGGCAAGGTCTACAGTGCAGACTCAGACCTGACGTACGTTTTTATTTGCTGGTGAAGGAGGAGAAAGATAAGGATGGCCAGATGAGTATATTAATTACATCGGTGGGCAAGAAAGGAGGGGGGAACTTTTCCTTTACCATCCTAGGTTCCAAGGCTGAGCCCCTGGTAATTAAACTAAATTAAGGGAAAAACAGTTTCATTAAGTCACGAGGTCCATAAACACAGGGGATAACTCACTGATGAGTAACCGAAACGGGGCGACTACAACCTGCGGCTTACATAGCATTTTAAGAAAGAGCGATACATTTGTAGAGAAGTGACAGGACAAAGGAAAAGGGATTTAGGCTTCTAGAAAGTAAATTAATGTATAGGGGAAACTAGTGGAAGATGATTGAGGTTATAGTGGGTGATTCAGAGTATAAGTGGCAGGTGAAGGAGAGGGAGATACCTTTACAGATGCACACTTACGTGCTACTTTTTAGGCGAAAGTGTTTGGAGGGTGGTGGAGGCAAAAAAGCTTTTGTGTGTGTGTTGGGGGAAGGGGCTTAAGCTCTTAATTGCCTTCAGCTCAAAATATTCCTCTAAGTGGCATACTTTGGGGTGGCATGTTCTGATCCAATTACTAAAAAACATAATAAAAGTCTGGCCTCTTATGCCCTTGAGGAAAGGGATTGCCTCCGCGTGGTTACCTAAAAGAAGAGTAGAAATCAGAGACGGAGGTGGGGTCTTGCCCTTAAGTCACAGCAGTAAAATGTGGCCGATGAGTGTCCTCACTTCTGTCCAATTTGGGAGGAGGCGGTTAGGGTCGCGTGCAGAGGGATGTGAGGTGTGTTTCTCCTGGTAGCGCCTGCGGACAACTACGTCTCCTCGCAGGTGTCTTCCCCGGAATGCCAGCCGTCTGTCAGGCCTGGCCTCCAGTTGCGATGGGCGGCGCCCTTCGGCTTCCCTCCGCACGTTTACGAGACGTTTAATGGGCTCCAATAAAGTTCCCGCCCCTGGCAGTAGGCAGCCCCGCACTGGACCCACGTCGCCGTAGGTGAGGACCACCCCGAGGCCGGAGGGCGAGGCTGCCCCAAAGCGCTTGCGCCACGGCGTGGCGCCAAAGTCACGAAGGCAGGCGGAAACCTTGGCAACGCTTGCGACGTTTGCTACGCCGTACGTGATGACGACGTGGGGAGCGCCGCAGCTCCGGATTATGACGCGGCAGCTACGCCGTCTCGACGGTCTCGCGTGACCGCGAGCGCAGCCTCTCAGCTTTGCAACGGCAGCAACGGCCGAGGCCCGCGGGCGAGGTCAAGATGGTGGCTCCGCGGGCGGGGGAAGCGGTGAAAGGAGGAGGAGCCGGACCTTAGCCTGCCGGAAACACCGACACCCAGCGGCCTCCCGCAAGCCGCCGCCGCTTCCTCAGCCACCGCCGCCGCCTGCTCCAGCTCCAGACGCGAGTGGGCGGCGGGGCGGGCCGTGAGAGAGACTGTAGAGGAGGGAGGGGCGGAGTCGGCCGCCTCGGCCCCGCCCCTGGCCGCCGTCCCAGGTCCTGCCCGGTGCGGCCCTCCAGGGCCCGCCCAGCCCCGGTGTGGCAGCGGCTTATGGCGGCGGTGGGGCCCCCGCAGCAGCAGGTGCGGATGGCCCGTCAGCGGGTTTGGGCAGCGCTCGAAGTGGCGCTCCGCGTGCCCTGCCTCTACATCATCGACGCCATCTTCAACTCCTACTACGATTCCAGCCAAAGCCGGTTCTGCATCGGGGTCCAGATCTTCCTCCGGCTTCTGGGTAAGGGCGAGGGGGTGGCTTGCACCCCGGGACGGCTCTGCTGGCGGAGACGTGCCTCGGGGAGCGGGCAGCCGCGCGCAGGCTGTGGTTGTGTGTGAGTGTATGTCAGAGTGAGAAAGTGTGTGAGACATTGTGGGTATGTTTGTGTACGTGTGTGAGTGGGAGTGCGATAGTGTGTGAGACTGCGAGAATAAGAGACTGAGGCCCCGCGTGAGACTGAATGTGTGAGATGACTGTGTGTGAGAACGTGTGGTTACGAGGCTGTGTGTGTGTGTATTAGGGAGAACCAGGTTCGTCCCCAGGGGCGTCCTTGCGGGCGGGGCCGGCGGGGGGGAGGATGTGACACCAGCATCCGAGGTGACCGCAGAGCCGCGCTCCCAGCGAGTCAGCCCCTGTTCCTTTTTGCACCTGAGGGCGGGCGGGGAGGAAGCCTGGATGTGCAAGCTTGCGGCTCAGCCTGCTGCTTCTCTTGGGGAGTGAGAGCTGGCTTACACGTGCCATGCGACAGCCTTGGGAAAACAGCCACTCTGCTCGCCCGTCTGTGTGTGACCTTGGCCCTGTCGTGCCAAGGCCTGGGCCTCAGTTTCCTTCTTTGCAAAATGCAGAGTTGGCGCATGTTGTCACTGCTGTATCCACGGGGTCCCCATGATGGTGAAGTGTCTACGGTAAATGACATCCAAAAAACGAGAGACACAGGGTTTCAAACGTCCAGGCCTTGAAACCATTACCCAAAATCTTCATAACGAAGGCGGTATTTGTAACGAGTCCTACAATTTTCCATGAATGAAGTGGAGGTGTTTAAAGAAAAAACGTGGCTAGAGCGTGATGAGACTTTCTCAAGACTTCGGAAAATCAGTTTTTGTTGTATATGAATGGAGTGTTGAAAGCATCTTATGTTTCACTCCCCATCTTCACTTGCATCACCAGAATGAGAAGCATTTATTGTAAAAGAACTTTTTTAAGTGATTGAAACTTGGCAACTTTTGTTGATGAAGTAATAAAGTTTTAATAGGCGAGTGCTTTGAAGTGTTGCTGAGGGCTGCTGATGCCGAGGTCCTTACCAGGCCCTGGTGAATTGGGAGCCAGCTGTTGCTTCTCTATTCTGACAGAAGAACCGTGGTGATGTTTTGTTCTTAGCAGTAAATAGCAATGTTTTACATGTTTGGTGCTTCACTTCTGCAAAGCATTTTTACTAGTATTATCTGACCTAATATTTAACCTTCAGAAATCCCTCAGAGGTGGGTGGTGGTGGTCTCGTTTTGCAAATGAGAGAACTGAGGGTCACAGGGGTTATGTTTTGCTTTTGATAGATACACAACAAATGAGTGGTTGCCAGAGCCCAGGCTTAAAAACCTTCTGACATCAGTGGTGGCCCACTTTGCTCCCCAGCGCAGCCTCAGCCCGGATACAGCATGGTATAGTGGCGATCGCATGCTAGATCTGAAAACTAACAGATGTGTACAAGCTGTTCTTCAGCACAGGGCTTATCAGTGACCCGCCAGCTGCTTCACCAGCCATTCCTACATACGCCGTAAAGTGTGTGAGGGGTATTCCTGCATACCCCCCAGCTGGGGCGAAAATGGAGCTGTGTGGTTTTTGTAATGATGCAAATATCAAACACCTGAAACTAATGTGTTGCGCTCCTAATATAGTATTATGTCATGGTATATAATGCTGTGTCAGTTCTACTTCGATTAAAAAAGAATTAGCTTTAATGTTTTATACTTAACATATTTTATTTAATTGACAGTCATGCGTTAATGTTAAAATGAAATTAATAAGAATGGGGCTGTTGGCTGAACAAGCCACCTGACTACTCTGGGTGTGATTTCAACTTGGAACCTCACTTGAAACATCCTATTTTTTTTTGTTGTTGTTGTTGCCTTGGACACAAATCTTTCCAAATAATGTGTGGTCACAAAAATAAATAATAAAGATCATTCTTAATAATAATTGAGAAATAAAGAAGTAGGGGGCTGTTGGGAGGGCATTTTATTCCTGTCAGTCAGAAGTCACTCATGCGCAGTGACCAGCATGGCTCAGTGGTCTGGGTGTCGTCCCACAGGGTGGAGAGTTGCTGGTTCAGTTCCGGGTAAAGGCACGTGCCTGGGTTGCAGGCTGGGTCCTAGGTTGTTGGGTTGGAGGCTGTGAGAGGTGCGGATTGATGTTTCTCTCTCTCCCTCCCATTCCCTCTCTAAAAATAAATAAAATCTTAAAAAAAATCATTCATCATTAAACCGACAGACTGCCAACCCCGCCCCCCCAAAAAAACAAAAGAGAGAAGGGAAGATAACAGACTTCTAAATGCAGTGGCTCTCAGAGTCGAGCTTCAGGCAAGGGAGCTTTGAGGAAAAGGAGTATTTTCCTTATTTAAATAATTTGTGGGTTATGAACAGTGAACAAAGTAATCTGGTAGCTTTTTGTACTCTCTCAGTGCTTATTTGTTAAAAATATGTTTATTGGTTTTAGAGAGGAAGGGGGTGGAGAGAGAGAAACATCGATTGGTTATCCTCTCTGCCGCGCTCTGACTGGGAATCACATGCGCGACCTTTTGGCCTGGGCCTACCAGATGATGCTCCTACCACCTGAGCCACACCAGCCAGGGCCTTATTGGTACCTTTTTATTTTTTAAAGATTTTATTTATTTTTAGAGGGAAGAGAGGGAATAAAAGGGAGAGAACCATCTTTGTGAGAGAGAAGCATCCACGGGTTGCCTCTCATACAGGGCTGACTGGGGACCAAACCAGGAACCCAGTTATGTGCCTTGACCAGGAACTGAACCCATGACCTTTTTTTTTTTAATCATTATTCAGTACAGTTTCTATCCTTTACTCCCATTCCAGCCCACCCCCCCATCCCTTCCCTCCTTCCTTCCATTTCCAACCCCCCTAGTTTTTGTCCATATGTCCTTTATATTTGTTCCTGTAAATCCTTCCCTTCTCCCCTGAAATTCCCTCCCCTCTCCCATCTGATCACTGTCAGCCTGTTCTCTATTTCAGTGTCTTTGGCTATATTTTGCTTGTTTGTTTGTTTTGTTGTTTAGGTTCCTGTTAAAGGTGAGATCATATGGTATTTGTCTTTCACCACCTGGCTTATTTCACTTAGCATAATGCTTTCCAGCTCCATCCATGCTGTTGCAAAGGGTATGAGCTCCTTCTTTCTTTCAGCTGGATAGAATTCCATTGTGTAAATGTACCATAGTTTTTTGATCCCTTCATTTACTGATGGGCACCTAGGTTGTTTCCAGCACTTAGCTATTATTATAAATTGTGCTGCTATGAACATTGGGGTGCATAGGTTCTTTTGGATTGGTGTTTCAGGGTTCTTAGGATATAGTCCCAGCAGTGGAATTGCTGAGTCAAAAGGCAGATCCATTTTTAGTTTTCTGAGGAATGAACCCATGACCTTTTGCTTTGTGGGATGATACCACAATGGTCAGGGATCTGTACCTTTTTAAAGATGGACAGTAATCATAGCTCTCTCACAGGGTGTTCAGGACAATAAAAGAGATGTGAGCCCTTAGTACCTGGGACCTAGTAAGGGCTATTTAAGTGTTAGCTATAGTAAGCTTGCTAGCTTTTTAAAAAAATTCTTAATACTTCAATTAAAACCACACTGTTAATAGATTTTTTGGTCTTTTGAAGGCATCAGTGAAATATTGGTGCTATTTATTTGAAATTTTGCTCTCAAAATATTCTCTGGGTAAGACTTCATCAGAAATACAAAAAATTTTCCAAATCTGTCCCCTGCCGTTCCTTACATTACATTAATTTTTCTAATTTATACACTGTTGTATATAAATCTCAAAACTTGGCAGTCTGACCTATTTCTTTAATATGATATAAAAATGGGCATCTGCTGGTGCGGCTCAGTGGACTGAGCGCCAGCCTGCGAACCAAAGGGTCGCCGGTTGGATTCCCAGTCAGGGCACGTGTCTGGGTTGTGGGCCAGGTCCCCAGTAGGGGGTGTGTGAGAAGCAACCACACATTAATGTTTCTCTTCCCTCCCTCCCTTCCCCTTCTCTAAAAATAAATAAATAAAATCTTTAAAAAAAAGAAAAATGGGCATCTGAAGAATACACTTCCCTTCCACTACACTAAAGTACTAAAACTATACTTCTGCTTGGTATCAAAGTAATGTGAGAATTTCAACAGGTTAGAAAATAAAGCATCTCATTTATTTGGAGATCCAGAATAAAATCATATCACAATATACAGAATATTTAAGAATGTTAAGCTATTCTTAGGAGGTGTTAAATGCTAAATGAAATGTAGTCCAGTGCAGCATAATGCTGAATTAGCAAATCTGATTCCAAGGCAGAAAATGCAAGCATAGGAGTTTGTATTAATAGTATTTATTACTCATATAATGATAATTCATTGAAGTGGATAATCCTTTTTAAGCATAAAATAAAATCCAGAAATTACAAGGAAAATTTTAATAAATGGAAAACAGTTATGACAAAACTTTTTAAAAAATTCTTAAAAATGACATACTGAGACAAAAATATCTGCATCAGATGAGATTGTGAAAGTTTTACTCTGTCAATAAGAAAAACTTATACTTCCAGACAAAAATGGGCCCAGGGTGTAAGCAGTTCACAATAAATGAAATGTAGATAGTCAGTCAGCTTCATTTATGACTAAATAAATACAATCAGAACAAAACTTCTTAGATTGGTGAAGAGTTCAAAGTCTGAGTAGAAACCAGTTTGCCAAAGCCATGGGGAAACAGTTCAAGTTACACAGTTTTGGTAGGCTGTCCCTTCTGTGTAAAGCCACCTGGCACTATCAACTGAAATTCATCATATTCTTTTTGACGCATTTCATTTCTAAGAATTTGACCTAAAGATATAGTGTACAAAGACTGTGGGCAAGGGTCTTCACTGCAGCATTGTTGCTAATAACAAAATGACAAATTGTTAATGTCTATTAAAAGGCAATCTGTTTTTGTATTCGGTTTAGCCATACAATAAAGTTGTTGAAAAGAATGAGATATAATTTTAGTGCTGTAGAAAGAACTCAGAAAGCCTGTGATGTGAAGAAACAAAGTGAAGTAGTTGTAATTAGGACTGCGTAAGGATAGACTAGGTGTTCAGAGCAGTAACACTGTTGACATTTTGGACAAGGTAATTCTTTTGGGGGGGCTTGGGTGGGGCTGTTCTGTGAATTGTAGAATTTCTTTTTCCTCCTCACCCAAGGATATGTTTTTATTGCTTTTAGAAAGAGAGGAAGGGAGAAACACTGATAGGTTGCCTCCTTCACAGGGACCGAATCCAAACCTAGGTATGTGCCCTGACCAGGAATCGAACCCTGAACCTTCTGGTGTGCAGGATGATGCTCCTATCAATTGACCCACCTGACCAGGGCGAATTGTAGGATTTCTAACAGCATGCTTGTCTGCTACTCACTAGATACCAGTAGCACCCCACTTCCCCCAGCTGAAATTGCCAGAAATGTTTCTAGATATTGCCAGATGACTCCTGGGGGGTCGGCGGGGAGAGGGGGAATAAGGTCCTGGTTGAGAACCACTGGGATACACAAATAGAGCAACAGCACAGAATAGAAAGCCCAGAAATAGACTACCCACGTATATATAGAAACTGGATGTGTTTCAGAGGTAGAATTGAAGTATGTTGAGGTAAATACAGACGATTCAATTAGTGGTCATTTAAATAACTATAGGAAAAAATAAAAAGTGACACTGGATTGCTACTTCATGTCAATATATAAACAGTTCTAAGTGGATTAATACCTAGATGTGAAAAGCATAACTTAAAAATTTTTAGGAGAAAATATGTGAGAACTTTTTTTTAACCTTAGAGTAAGGGAAAAAGTTCTTTTAAAATATATAAAAGCAAATCTGTAAAATATTGATAAATTCAACGATATTAAAATTAAAAACCTCAATGAATCAGAAAAGTGAAAAGACTAGCCACACACCTGTACAAGTTTGCATTACAGATAACTAACAAAGAATTTGTAGTCACAATATTTTTTATATGTTTATGATTCATTAAAGGAAACCAACTCCATAAATGGGCAAAGAAACTGGCAATTCAAAGAAACATTAATGGTCAGTAATATGGAAGATGCCCTCTGATAAGTAATCAGAAATGCAAATTTTGAGAAGGTAAAACAACAAGAAAACCCATTAAGTCGGATCTTCTTTGAGTAAAAAGCAAAAAAGAATACGAGTTTATGAATGTTTATTTATGCAAAGCTTGGTTTATTCTTCATTTACTATTAGTGGGGATTGACTTCAAAAATCACATTCATATTTTTTAAAAAAATAAAAGCATGCTTAAAATCTTAGTTTACAAGCAAGATTTTAGTTTTATCTTACCAAGAAACTTAATATACCCTTTTTTAACCTAAAATAAGAGTTTGACAGAATAATTTTGTCTATGCTATAGTTTATCCAGTACGCCTACAGATGACCATTTCAAGTATTTTACCTTGTCTTGCATTTAATTTGTTGGGGCTCCCTTGGAAGAAAGGTAGTCCTAACATTTGTTTCTGGGCTCCACTGTATTCTGTGCAGCATTGAAATGTTTTCCCGCAGCTTGCTATAGATTGTGTTTGAAAGGTATCTAAGGTAGCAGGAGAGTGTAAATATTATGTCATGTTTCCTTCTCACATTAGTCCTAAGTTTCCAGAAAAGGTTAGGGTCTGAGTGGACTTTCCACATAAAAGTATTAAACACTTTGTTGTATAGTGTGTTAGGGGTTTATTGTTTGTTTTTGTTTGCTTATTTTTGGTAATCCAAATTGTAAAAGCCCTGATATAGCTTCAGAGCTCCTGAATTGATTGATACCTGTTTCTATTCTTACCTCAGAAACTTCAGTGAAACTAATCACTGGAAAATTGGATCCCTGAATTGTGATTTCAGTTAATCCTATTCTCCAGTGTCCCAAAATGGTTTTTCTTTATAAAGCATCAATTATATATAGCTTTGCTTACTTATGCAGGTAACTCTGAAGTGCTAATACGAACCACTATCCCTGGGCTTAATTTTCCTAGGTCAGTAGTCCCTAAAGGCCAGGAGAGAGGGAATATTGAGACTTGTTATATGGGAGGTTGACATTTTTATTCTCCCTGTAAAATGAGAGCTGATTCTGCGTTCATATGAAAGAAAAATTTAAGAGCCCCATATGCATGCAAACTTTGGATAAGAATTAAGCAGTTTTATACTATTCTTGAAATGTTTGATTGTTTAATCATACCATCTTGAAGCTATGATTTTAGTCAAGGAATAATAGTATCAGATTGTTACTTGCTAGGACACATTTGAACTTTGCAATTACAGTCTCACTACATTATCTGTCTATTACAGTGTCCTCTTTCCTTCCCTTGGTATATTTGCATAAAGCAAAATGGCCCTTTTTCTCCAGACATATTTCTAAAACCTCAATCATACATTCCTTCATTTGTGTGTCAAAATAACCTTGAGGGGGCAAAACTATTAGAATAAAAATGTCTGGTTATAAACTACAAAGTTCATTAATATTCACAAATAAAAATTATCTTGCCACTTTGTGAATGGCAAGTTGATAAAAATAATTTACAGTCCCTGCTTGACTTTCTCCCTTTTAATTAGTATAAACTAGAATTGAAGTTACTATGGTTTTATTTTGACTTATTTTAGATTGTTTTGTTGCAGGAAAAATAGATTTTTTCCTATGTAGAGAAAGATATTCTAATCCTGCTCAAAAAAAAGCTCACTTTCTATTGGAGGGGCCTACACCCAGCTGTCAGCTCTTCGGGAGATCATTAGTGGCCAGCTTGCTCTGGAAATCAGTCAGATGGTTTGTGTGCAGAAACCCATGTATCTTCTAGGTGCCTGTGTGCTTTGCGCGCTCTCTCACAGGTGACCTACCAAACTGGCACAGGATGAATTTCCAGTTCACGGGCATAGTCATTTTTTAGAGGAACTAGCTTTTTTACATGCAATAGATTATGAAATGCCTCCACTGTAATATGATCTTTTTTGGCTACATGCTGAAATAAGGTGGATGGATGGATATTTATTTTGGTGTTTGTCACTTTTTCTGTACTCCAAAGATTTGGTTTCCTAGCTTTGTGTTAATGTTTATAAATTTCAGTTTCCAAGTGGGCTGTATTTTGTGGTTGCCTTTAAAAACATATTCCAGAATTCAACAAGAAACATTTAGTTCCCCAATGAGTAGAAATTGCATTTGTTTTCTACAGAATATTTTGGGATCCATAGATGTACAAGGTGGGATTCTTGCTTGCTAGCCAAGGACATGTTGATAACTACAATAGCAGGTAGTATATGAGTATTAGGCGATTCACCAGGTTCTGCAGGGAGGCTGATAGAACAGTCGCTGTCAGAGAAAGTGAGTTTATAAGATGGATAGGATTTGAACAGTCAGGGACTTGGGCAGTTGGTGGGGCCATCGTGCCACGCAGAGAAAAGTGTCAAACACAGCTGCAGTTGGAGCCCAGAAGGGTTGTGCACAGAAGGAAAGAAGTCTGGAGCTTTGGTATGTGCCTTGAGAGGAGTATTACTGTAAGGCCAATTTGATCTTTGATTGCTAGGATGAGAAGTGTAGATTTTGGTGTATAGTGATTTCAGAGATGCTGCAGTATTTTGAGCAGAAAAATTAAAGGCATATTGGTGATGGCTTGTAGATGGATTTGGACAAGGTGAATTTTTAGACACTAATAAATAGGTTGGTGTCACTTAAAAAAGGGAGATAATAGGTTAGTAGAATTTGGTGACTAATTGTCAAGTTTGAGGGTGCAGGGCTAGAAGGTGCCATTAAGAAAACAGTAATGGTACCTTTAACTGAAATTGGAGATTACAAGGAAGAGCCTTTTGAGGCGAGTTAGGTTTTAGACATTTTGAGTCTTGCAGTTATAATGTACAAGTGGTAGTACTAGATGGATATTTGGATGTCGTTTCCATGTTGAAACCTTGGATAATGTTTATTGTAATCTCACTTAAAAATCTGTCAGCACAAAGAAAGGTGGTACTAGATGCACATCACACCACCACACACTGGTTAAGTTTGGATTAGGGAGGGGGAGGATTTATTATCACTTTTAAAATTTTTTGGTTTTCTGAATGTTACTTTTATAATTTGAAGAATAAAAAGGGCTATTTGAAGGAAAAGATGGAATAATGTATAGGAAAAAGGGAACTGGGAGAACATTTCTGAAATGTGCAAGGAAAAATGTAGAGGGGGGGAAAAAAGCAAAATGGAATTTGGACCCAGGGGAGAATGCTCAAATTTAAGAAGCAGGAAAAATAAGAGCCAGCAGGAGTTCAGTTTGTGGAAAAGGAGGAATAAGGTATACATACAAAACTTAAAACTTGATTTTCTAGAGAACATTTTTAAGAAAAGAATTCTAAGATTTAATAGGAACAAATGTTTACCATTTTGGTTATTTTTAATTCTAATGCTTTTGTAATGGAATTACTGACCTGTTCTTTAAAGATTTTAAAACTTGGTAAAATGTATGTATCACTCCAAACTTACCTTGAAGGTAATTTAGTAATAATTTGGTGCATGGGAATATGGCACTACTTGAATTCCTTTGGAAACTAGAATTCTAATAAGCTTTCAAGAAATAATGTTTTTCTGTCTTGTTGAACTGACTTTTACAAAACCTTTTATGGCCTTTAAGCCTTGTCTTGAGGCTTAATGTTTATAATTTTGAAAATGTTCACATTTCCTAATTATAGGAAGACTAACTCTTAATGGGTAAACATTATTAAAAATGTTTCATTCAAATGACCTCTTTTTTTCTTTTTTTTAGGTATATTTTTATCCAGTATTGTTCTGATACTGTCACAGCGATCACTTTTCAAGTTTTACACGTACAGTGCAGCCTTTCTGTTAGCTGCAACGTCAGTGTTGGTAAATTATTATGCTTCTTTGCACATTGACTTCTATGGTGCCTACAACACATCAGCTTTTGGAATTGAGCTGCTTCCTCGGAAAGGGCCCTCACTATGGATGGCACTCGTTGTTCTACAGCTAACACTTGGAATTGGATATGTCACGCTATTCCAGATTCATTCCATCTATTCACAATTAATTATTTTGGATCTCTTGGTTCCTGTAATAGGCTTAATCACAGAGCTACCATTACACATCCGAGAGAGATTAGTTTTTACTTCTTCCTTGATTCTTATATTAAACACAGTGCTTGTCTTGGCAATGAAACTTAAGTGGTTTTATTATTCTACACGGTATGTTTATCTTTTAGTAAGGCACATGTATCGAATTTATGGATTACAGTTACTAATGGAGGACACATGGAAGAGGATTCGTTTCCCAGATATACTGAGAGTATTTTGGCTAACAAGAATTACAGCTCAGGCTACAGTGTTAATGTACATTTTAAGGATGGCAAACGAAACTGATTCCTTCTTTATTTCTTGGGATGATTTCTGGGACCTCATTAGCAATCTTATCATTAGTGGATGTGATTCTACGCTAACTGTACTGGGCATGAGTGCTGTAATTTCCTCCGTGGCCCATTATTTGGGCCTTGGAATACTGGCCTTCATTGGATCAACAGAAGACGACGACAGGCGGCTGGGCTTTGTAGCACCTGTTCTGTTTTTTATTTTGGCTCTGCAGACTGGTTTGAGTGGGCTCAGGCCAGAAGAGAGACTTATTCGCTTGAGTAGAAACATGTGCCTTTTGTTTACTGCAGTCCTGCATTTCATCCACGGAATGACAGACCCCGTATTAATGTCTCTCAGTGCCTCTCACGTGTCATCTTTCCGTAGACATTTTCCTGTGCTCTTTGTCTCTGCTTGCCTATTTATTCTTCCTTTTTCACTCGGCCGTGTTCTTTGGCATCGTTACGAACTAAACACATGGTTGTTTGCGGTTACAGCATTTTGTGTGGAACTCTGCTTAAAAGTAATTGTTTCTCTCACTGTTTATACGCTGTTCATGATTGACGGCTACTATAATGTCCTCTGGGAAAAGCTTGATGATTATGTCTACTATGTTCGTTCAACAGGCAATATTATTGAATTTATATTTGGAGTAGTAATGTTTGGAAATGGGGCTTACACTATGATGTTTGAATCTGGAAGTAAAATTCGGGCTTTTATGATGTGTCTACATGCATATTTTAACATCTACTTACAAGCAAAAAATGGCTGGAAGACGTTTATGAATCGTAGGACTGCTGTTAAGAAAATTAATTCACTTCCTGAAGTAAAAGGGAGCAGCTTACGAGGAATAGGTGATGTCTGTGCAATCTGCTATCAAGAGTTTGCATCATCTGCTCGTGTCACACGGTGTAATCACTATTTTCATGCACTCTGCCTTCGGAAATGGCTGTACATTCAAGATACTTGTCCAATGTGCCATCAGAAAGTATACGTCGAAGATATCAAGGATAATTCAGATATACCTAACAACAGTGGATTTATTGCACCCAATGAAAATCCAGAGGAAGCTGTAAGAGAGGCTGCTGCTGAATCTGACAGGGAATTGAATGAAGATGACAGTACAGATTGTGATGATGATGTTCAAAGAGAAAGAAATGGAGTGATTCAGCACACAGATACAGCAGCTGAAGAATTGAATGAGGACACTGACTGATTAAAATTAGCATTTACTAATCATTGAGGTTGTTAAATTTCAGTTCATCCAAAATGGAGTTAATATGCTTCACATCAGTGTGTAACCAAGCACAAAAACAGTATCAGTGTCTAATCTGTGAATGGTTTTCCGTTTACTGTGATGTGCTACTGTAAATATACCTCTTTAATTACTTCTGGTCTCTTTGGTGACCTATTTAAATTTGTGTACATTATTGTACATAGAATAAAATGTTTTCACATTTTTATGACAAAATTTGAACAAATAGCTTTTTAATAGATGTAATGATAATATGGTGCGCCAACTGTGCCAAAGATTCCTCAATGAAAGTGTATAATTCATCTAACTCTGGTCCCTAGTGTTTCTTTAAGATGGGTGGGAGAATGAAAATGCAAATCAGAGGAAACCACAAAATCAAGGAAGGGAAATAATTTTATAAACTAAGGAAAAAGCAGATTGCCAGAAGTGATTGAGACTTTGAAATTTTAGTGTAGCACTGTAGTTGAGCTGAGTTTGAAAGTCCAGACTTGGAGATTGTGTGAGTTGAGAAACAGGCTTATATCAACTTGTACCTGGCATGAACCAGAATGTGTTTAATTTTGATGTAAAAATCAGTGTATTTGTTAGCCATTCTGTGTTTGCAGCAATGACATAAAAATTGTCCTTTTTGGACTTTTAAAAGAAATTGTAAAATGAAACATTTGGTGGTGGTCATTCTTTGAAACTAAGAAAAGTCCTGACTATATGGATACAAATAAGGGGGATGGTGTGCAGTGATATATAATACCTCTTTATGGACAACTCCCAGAGAATTGCTTTATTGAAACTTCCACTAAGTTTTACCATGAAATTTTACATACATGATGGAAAATGGAAGACATACCAATTACATGTCAGGAAAAAATAATTTAATGGTATTGTTATATAGTGTGTTGGCTAATTCCACTGGATCCTCATCTCTTACTGCTGACATTATCTCCAGTATTTGACTAAAACAAAACAAAAAGATAGTTTAAATTGGCAAATAACTGCTAGGATATTTAAAATAGGATAATTAGAGACAGATTTCTGGGGTAGTCTTGCATATAACTAGAGCAAAAAAAAAAAGTTGCAGATTATAAAACCAGCCTATATATTATGTGTACCACAATTCGGGAATGTAACCCAGTGGAAATGAGTCCTTAAAACTGTGAGTCACTACTATTCACTACTGGGTCATGACGAGCTTTTAAAAAACTGAAAGAAAAGGGAAGTACAGTGTAGGGAAGTACTGTTTCCATTTCTGTTTGAGTTTTCTTTATGTATGTACGGTACATGTGTAATGTGTCAAAGCCTGAAAGCCACTGCTTAGAGAACTGGCTACTAAAGGACAGCAAGAAACTGCGATCTGATCACCAGCACAATGACAGCAAAGGAACTTAGAAGTTACTTACTTGAAACAGTATGTGTTATGCGGAGGCAGAGTGCAGTGGGGCTGGGCGGGCGCTCTCTCTACTCCTCCCACCCCCACCCTCCACACCACACAATAGAAAAATAACCCACATTATTAATCTTTCAGTTTCTCTGTCTAGAATGGTAATTATCAGTAATGTTTTCTAGCATCCTTATATACAGATAGAATTTTATACATGAATTAGAAAGTTCTAAAGTCAAAACTAAACATTTAAATAGTCTTAATTTTTGTTCCCTTTATCAGTTTCTTTATATAAAACACCTATAGGTATTGGGGTAGAAATAAAGATTAACTGGAACTTTTTATTCTATAAAAGTTAACAACACTAAAAGGCTTGCTTAACCTGTATACTAAATGAACTGACTATTCTGATTTTTGTCATCTGACAAGATATGCTTAAGAGTAAATCTATTAACATTTAAATTGACACTGAAGATCCAATTTTCTTCATCAACTACAGAATCTTCTTCCATTTCACTAGCTGGACTTGGAACTTACATGTATAATATTGTGCAAAATCAATGACTCCTTATACCCTTCTCCCTTGTGGTCCTCCACACTGATACCACTTGCAGCTTAAAAAAAAAAAAAAGTTGCCATTTTCCTGCTTAAAATCCTTTCGGTCCCGATAAAATCTAAACTACTAAGATTGGCATTCAAGAGCCCTCACATTCTGGCCTCACTCTGCCATCCCGAACTTGATCACTTAACCTGTGCACCCTACTTTCTGCCACACTAAACTCACTGTTCCCCTGGAGCAGAGCAGCCACGCCCTCCTGCAGTCTGCCTTTGTTCAGTTTGTCCTTGTCTGGCATAATTCCCAGTAAGTAAACAGTTGAAATGTCACCTTAGTTCTCTTACTTCCCTTCACGGCAGGCAGCTGCTATGTCCTACAGTCCCAGTCACATATTCATACTCTGTAACAGCACTACCATCTGGAATTACACTTTTTACGTGCTCGTTTGTTCCAGAAGGGAGGGATTCTTGTCTGGCTCATTTAATGCCTTATCCGAAGTGTCTGGCACCTACTCACTGGTGGATGGATGAGGGCAGGGACCGCCTTGATTCCTCTGTGTAGCCTCAGTAAAGTGACATGGCAAGAGCTCCAAAATGCCTTTTGAGAAATTTATTTAGAAGGAAGATGTCTATACAAATAATTAAAGCCGAACTGTTAATAGATGGAGATTAAAATGACTTTGTAAGTAGGAATTTTAACTTGCTAATGAGTAATTAAGACTACGTATGGCATGTGTATTTTTGAAATGTGGTTTAGACTTTTCAGTTTGCAGATGGTGATTTTCCCAAGCCTACCTACTCAGAACTAATACTCATGATTGTAGCTAGTAATTGAGCATTTTTAGTTCTTAACTGTCTACACTTAGAAATACCTTCACATCCCGTCTTGCAGATGTGTAGCTGAAGTCAACAGCCTGACATTAAGGCAGTACAGAAAATGTTGGCAACTACTTCCTCTCTTAAGCTGGCAGCTGGAAACTGGAAATACCAGTTTCTTGTCTCTAGTGTCCTCTTAAATGTCCAAAGAATTATTCAGAAATCCTGTGTCCTGACTGAATCTGCAAATCATACATTTCGTGTATGCTTACTGAAAAGTAGATGATGCATATGGAAGGAATTATTACAGTTTAAAAGTAAAATTCAGTAGTAATTTATATGAATGTGTTATACACACATCCAGTTGCCTAAATTGGTAAACCATACTAGACTGATGCACTCTAGATTTAAATTATGGGCTTGTGCAAACAAAAGAAATTAGATGGTGTCCCCATTAAAGTGATATAACAGACTTTTCCTGTGAGTTGAAATATGGTCTCCAGCTCCTTGACAGTTAGCTGAGTAACAGGGCCCTCTTTTCATATGTGTTATACACTATAATTTTAAAAAGTGATTCTAAATTAGTTTTTTTAGGAAATAAAATTCTACCATGTTGTTTCTTAGGCTTACTCAGGTTGTCAAATCATTTCAAGTGCAGATACCAATCGAAAGGTCTGCTAAGACTGCATTTTTATAACCGTCAACAGGGAAGCTGCATGCGAACAGAACTTACACCAGTTAAGGGGTTTCCATATATGGAAAGCATTAAGATGTTTTCCCTCTTTCCCTCCTATGAAATGACAAATGACCAAAATCACATGAAGTTTTCACTGCAGCAATAAAACCACTTGACGTAGACAGGATATGAACAGAGAGGCTGAAATACAAGTCAGGTGCAAATCCCTCCAAATCACTTCATTAAAATGATTAAAATGGTGTTTGATCTGAACTTCATTTGGACTTCACCCAACTCTATCCCTTGGGTTCATTTTGTTAGGTGCTATTTGGTGGTTGATATTAATGTTTCTGGAAGTCCACAAAAACAAAATACTTACATTATATGGCAGGGTTCATTTCTGTCTTTCAAACAGTGGCCATTTTCCCATTTCTTTTTGGTAGGAAATGAAGTTTTTACATATTTTGAACCAGCGTGTGTGCTTTTCACTCCACACCAAGGTGCATCTAGAGTTAGCAAATAGAAGTATCTTCAGAAATTTAACTTTTGGAATTATTTTTTAAGTGAACATAACCAAATCAATATAAACCTCTAAAATAAAAGCCACAATTCAAGTATGGCAAAAAGCAACAGAAAAAAATTCTAAGAAAAGCACAATTAACAAAATCTTGAGAACTGTACAAATTCTTAAATGTTTTTGTAAGACTCGCTTTTATACCCCCGACCCCTGGCTAACATTATTGCTGGTCTATGACAGGCTTTAAAAAAAAGACCTACAGCTGAAAGAAATACAACTGTGACGTGAAACACTTAGGTAAAACAAACTTCTGCATAGCCTCTACTCAATATGAAACAGTGGCTTTGAATACTGGAATTATTCACTAACATATTTCCTTAATTAAGAATTATAATAGCTCACACATTCTATAAACACTGTACTTTTAATGAGCTCATTTAGTTTTCCTTACTCCCCAAGGAAATAAACCTGATTTCTTCAGAATGCCTCAGCCTTACGTCCATGTGTATAAAGAGACCCTTGAGTTCCATGGTACAGATAAAAATTTTAGCTTGTTTTTATTTTAAGAGGCAATATTATTATCAAAAATTCTTAGACTGAACCAATTTGATTTAAATTTCTGTAGTTTAAGAGTATTGTAAAATTAGGCCATTGCAAAGATGACATTGTGTAAAAAAATCCTGAACAGTTTTTGAAATCCTGAGGTAAAATGCTTAGTAAGACTCCCTGTTGGATAAAGCTTTCATAACTACAATCTTAGTTACTGACATCTTTTAAGTGCTTAGGCTTTGTCAAACTTTAAACATCACTTGTGTATTTTCCCACCAGCTGATAACAATACCCAAAGGTTTTCTAAAGAGTGTAAATGTTGAGGCTGAGTGTGCCACTTTAAAATAAAAATTTGTTCAATTTCCTTTAGCTTTTTTTTGGCATATTTTAATATGAGAAAGTTCTAAAAACTAACTTACCAGTCTCAATCATTAATTTTTCACTAGGTATTGACTTCAAAACTTCCAAATTAGCCTCAGTTTTCAGTGAGCTTAAAAAAAGATAATAATGTATAAAATTAAATGTACATTTAATGAAGAATAACTTTCCATACTATAAATTTGTCTGAGATCACAAAACTATCTCGAAATCCCAAAATAAACTTTGGTTGGCTACAGAGGCAGTATACCATTGTTAAACAGAAAGTTTAACCCAAGGCTGAAAGTCTTTTTAAATGAAAGACTGTTAGGCCCCTGCTAGCAAGAAAAAGACCAGGTCCTGGGGTATGAAGTCCAACAGTGGGGAAAGGCAATTCAGCTGTCCTGGAGTAGTTGAGCATTTTCACGAGTCAAGTTGGGAGGGGCATGTAAGTTGTTTTGAAAGAATTTTCCTTGTCTATAGATAAGGGGTGGGAGGAGGTGAAACAGAGCCAGCTCTGGGATGGGCTCTGAGTCTGCCAGGAAAAAAAAAAAATCTCTGGTTCTGGGACTGGCTGTGGGCAAAAGATTGGAAAGTTCAAGCAGAGGCTGCTGGGGTTCTACGTGGCGCCTGGCTAGTCTCTCTTTTTAGATAATCGTGGAAATAGCCATCAGGCAGTTAATCCAAAATTCCACCAGACAACATACAGGAATGTGAGCATTCTTGTTAGCTGACCCTGCAGTTGTTAGCCTCCTCCTGTCTCTTCCTCCCACCCTCTGCCTGCTGACACTTACTTTTTAGGACATCTCAGAACTTTCTCCTTGTCAATATCCTTCCAGAATCCAATTAAGATCTATTCCAACCAGATCTTGCCTTTAGTGGATGCAATAACTTTCTATGAGTCTAGAACTTAACTTTTTAAAAAATTCACTTCCTTTGAGTAATTTACATAACTCAGAGTGGAATAATCTGTTTTCCAGTTACAACTGCCTTCCAGAAATCTACAGAACATTTCTCTATTAGCAAAACTGACTTTTGTTTTTATAGGTTTTCCTTTTTGAGTATCTGTAATTTTATTTTAG
>CM052544.1:115171846-115233542 GCA_028533065.1 Trachops cirrhosus
TGCAGAGACGATTACTCTGTCCCCACCTGTGGGTGAGGGAGAAGGGAGGGAGAGCAGGTAGGAGAGGGAGAGAGGTATACAGTCTGGGAAATTTCAATCGGAGACTGGACTGGAGAACGAGCACGGAAGAGTGCAGGGCTGAGACGTGGAAATGGACACGGAGACTGCCCGCACAGTGAGAGCCTCTGCAGCCCCACCCTGCTCCGGCACACAGGCACGGTTATGCCTCTCCACCCGCCTTCCCCAGGGAGCAGAGCATCCTCTCTGGAGGGACTGAACCCACCTGGCGGAAGATCTCAACCAGCTGACACCGAGGGATCCCGGGTGAGAACGTCA
This sequence comes from Trachops cirrhosus, assembly GCA_028533065.1. Lineage (NCBI taxonomy): Eukaryota > Metazoa > Chordata > Mammalia > Chiroptera > Phyllostomidae > Trachops > Trachops cirrhosus. Next base: position 115,172,183 of record CM052544.1, read on the forward strand.
GGTGGCCACGTGACTGGCCTGCCAGTTGGTGGGCTATCTCACCACTGAGATTCCAACAGCGCTCGTTTTTTTTTGTTTTGTTTTGTTTTTAACTTTTACAACATATAAGGAAGAACTGCCTGACATTTAAAGAAAGCCTGCATTGTGAGGGAGACCAGAAAAAGGAACTCAGAGCATTTTTTGGTATACAGAAAATAACGAAGGAACCATAATTCTTTAAAGAGATGAGAAGATGCTGCAGAAAAATATCAGATGGAAGTTTTTTTTTTAAAAATCCACTATCCAAGCACACTTTGAAGAGGGAAGAAGAGAGTATGTTCCTTTTCAAACACGTGTTCCATCAAAACAAAATGAATACATGGGATAGAAAAATAGTTCTATCACAGAAAAGATACCAGCCCAAGCAAGCAGAAAGACGGAAGAAGGGTCTGGAAGGAACTACTGGGTTATCTAGGTAGGTTTCCTCACGTGACAAAAGAGAGAAAGGCATTTTACAGAGTTGTTGGCAAGGGTGAGAAGGCTTAAAGTTTTGAAGACACTCAAATAAAATAAAAGTATGAGTCAATTTACTCCAGGAGAGTCAAAACGTGGTACATACACCACATGGTTCAATCATCAATAATAAAACACTGAATATGCATTTAACCACAAAATTCTGAAATAACTACATTGAGAGAACTATGGACAAGGCAGGTGGGGGAACAATATGGGATGTGAACTTAAATGCTCATATACCTTCATGAGAATAGAAAAAGAATGAATAACTGCAATGCATATTATGTAGAAATAAGGTGATAAACAGCAATGTGGTTGCCTCTGGAAAAGTTGACTTAGGAGTAGAAGACATGCTAGAGAGACTGTGTTTAAAGCCTCTTAGTACTACTGAACTTATTCATATATTCCATATGCATATTAATATGCATATATTCCTTTGCATATTGACAAATTAATCAAATAATTTAAAATATGGAAAATACACCTAGGACATTTAAGTAAGTCTGAACTCTATAGCAGACAGGTAGTTTCATGATCCTGTTTCCTAAAATTTTAGTAAAAATTACTATCAGAAAAATAATTTTAAGGAAATGAAACACTAATGAGGGAAAGCAATCTTACACTATTTTGCAATTTATTTAATGAGCTATGCTGACATCCTGTAAAAAAGACACTGGTGGAGGCTCACCAAGTTTGGAAGAAAATGAACCTGTGTTGGGTGTGTGACATTTTAGTTTGGTGTAACAGCAGAAAGGTCACTGCGTGAGGAGCTAGGCGACATAGTTCCTCACACTTGGAGTTACTGCACTTTACAGCAGTTTCTTAGCTCCTCTAAGCCTCAGTTACTTGGCCTACAGAGATAAAGATGAGTATGTCATAGTATGGCCTTTCCCCCACGGTTAGACATCGAGTGCTTGCATATACAGGCATATGCATGCGCGCACACACGATGCGGTGAACAGGTAAGGTATGTCTGGGACAAAACACCCTGAAAATAAACTGCAGTGCTAGAGAAGGCTAGCTGCTGAGCTCAATACAAAACTATGTTCCACTGCTGGGACACAAGGTAGTTTTAAATGTTCGAGCTTAAACATGTAACAGTATAACAGTACTATTTCATTTCTTACATAATTACTGAAATTCTCAGGCCAAGGTCAATGCAAAATAACTAATAAATTTTATATCATTATCAGCAATTCATTATAAGACGAGTTTAAGGAATCTGTTTAATATAAAAGTTAAACAGAAAACAGGAACCTACCAACCATTAAATCCTATATAGAGATCCAGGTCAATCAAAGCAGCTGCCGCTTCCTTGGTACCATCAAATGAATGCACCTAAAGACACACGGGTGTAACTTATGACTCTTCCTTTAAAATTCTAAATACAATTTATAAGCTTTTCTAAGCAAGAATATAGGTGCACTAGGGGTTTTGAACCACAGATTTCATATGTGGTGGCCCCTGTAGGTTTTCAAATCAGCGTTCACAATTACAGCCTGTCATCACCTCCAATGAGGCAAGGATTAGTTGGCTGCCTAAAATTTCTGTCTTTGTGGCTATGTGGATACCTCTCCACCAGCATTACTGCATGCACACATCATAGTTGTGTCTCGAGGAAGGTGGACTGCCCTAGGGAGCCGCATTCTTAGGCAAAAGCATAAGAAAAAGTTAGAAATGCTATAAAACTACTTTAAAAATATTTTTAAATGTTCAGTTTTTCTGTTACAGGATACTGCTTACTAGAAATGACTTTTAAGAGGCAAATTTTAAGACAATTTATAAAGAGGTTGTGAGAATGTTGCTAAAATGGAAATTGTTACATAGTCAATAATACCAGCTCAGTAGGCCAAAAAAAAAAAAAATTGAGACGGTGTTTTTGTCTTTCAAAGATGTAGGGGTTAAGGCTGTTTTCATAGTTTGGATGTACTTACGTGATCAAAACCAGTAGGCAAGAATAACAACACTCTACCTAACCAGTGACAGCACACTAATACTGAGCCTAGAGTCTGAATACACAAAGATAACATGTTTCTCAACAAATAAAACTCTTGCACAACTGCCCAAAAGGGTTTGTTTTTATCTTCAGCATTTCCAGCCGACTAGAAAACACATTCTCCAATAACAGCGAAATAATTTTAAATGTGACTCCTCATAAACCATTTCAGAAAATTAGTTATTAATTCTTTATTTGGCAGTCCCTTTAATAAAAGCCAAACACTTAAGTTGGATTTGGTGTTGCTGTTAATTTTTTAACTATTAGAGAATCATCCAGTAACCATCAGAGAATCATCCAAGCAAACTCTTACTGAGAAATGAGGCAAACGGGCTGAGAGGCAGAGCCCGCAGGCTGCAGGTGCCCCCAGCACCAGCACGAGCACCGCTGCAAGCCGTTTCTAAAGGGCAGCTGGCTGCCAGGAACCTGCAGCCAGAAGTGCGCACCGTAGCTCCACACGCCAGAAATTCAGAAAGCGTGCACATCACTAGTACGTGTGAAACGAGGCTAAAGACTTGAGCATAAATAGGACACTGTCAAAGCAATGCAATGTGGGTACACAATTAGGGCTCAGTGCTATTTCCTCTTTCCTTAATCGGCAAAGTATAGATACGTGATTTTATATACCTGGATAACAGGTTTTTTGCTGGAGACCAGTGAGTCCTGAAATTTTGTATGAAAATTTATATATTTCAGCATTTTTCTGAGGCAGATTCTCAAAGGAGTCCATGACCCCAAAATGATTAAAAATCACTGATATGGATGGATACTTGAGTTCAGTGGTGGGCATAATATTTAAGGGAAATGCCTCAAGATTCATGACTGAAATGACCATATAGGAGAAGTGTTTACAACAGAAGCAAATTACAAGAGAGAATGAGTCTCTAAGAGCGGCAGTAGTCAGTGAATACAGCTGACAAGAAATTAGGACAGCAAACCTGAAATGAGTGTCAAATTATTTTCAAGTATTATTAAAACTAGTTTTATTTTGCCCATATTTAAGAATGGCTGATAGAAGAGGCAGAGAAAAATCACCACACTGTTCTAATAAAATGTGTACACTCTGGGATTTCTTGTGAACAGAATTCTATACTCATTGTTGTGCTCTGAAAAAGTAACTAAATTTACATGTCCTTCATATAATGAGAGAAGGGTCTTAATAATTTTATTGCTGACATCTGAATTACTTTACAGGCCAACCTTAATAACCAAGAAGCTTTTGTGCAGCATCTATTAAAAACACCTCTTATACTTACTACTCCACCTACACACCGATCTCTATTTCTCTTCATTATATCTGTGAATTAAAAACAGAACTTTTAGCAAATAGCTGGATTTCTGCAAAACAAATTCTAAATATTTTAGCTTTAACTCACCCAAAAATTCAGCATGTGAGTTTCGACAGTGAAGAAACATTGGTAATTTTGTCTGTTCCGACAATTCAAATTGTTTTTCAAAATATCTGCGTAATGCATAAGATTTTCTTGTTAAAAATTTTGTTTTAGCACAAGAAAAATAACTTTCAAATGATCTTTTTTAGTTAAGAGGATTTCCCTAGAAATTATAGGACAGAAATATCAAATTCAGACATTTAAAATACATCAGGCTTGGCCAAAGGCTTTTACAACACATATCTTCTGGAAAGGGATAGTTCGTTTTCTGAGATTACAAAATTATTTTCAGAAATGATTATAACTAATAGGTAATTCAGGTAGCACTTTACTACTGATTGATAGAAGTTAAGAGCTATAAAGTTCAAGTTTAGGGGTATAGGGGATAGCCCCCCAAATAATTCCTTTTAACTAGCTTTCCAACCAAACCTCAGCAAGTGACACAGGCACCCTCCTATGACCTGTGGGATCCCTTCCCTGCACCATGTGTCTGTGGTGGAAGATGCACGGCTGGCCCCTGGCTCTGAGAGCTGGCTGAGCACCACCCTCAGGCGTCAACTCATTCGTGAGAAGCCAGGCAGAACTTTGTACTCTGTTTTCTATGTGCTGATATCTAAGAAATTACTGACACTGAACAAAAAGGATTTCATACAAACTAAGCACAAGGATCTGTTACAGAGTGCAAAAACTGAAATACTCCATTTTTCAGCAAAATGAAAATCACACAGTAGCTCTGAATATTTCAGAATACTTTCATGAAAAGGTTTTTTTAAGTGCCAGAAACCATTATCTCATTTGATCCTCAACACAACCCTCGTACAGCGCAAGAGCCGGTGGCAGAGGCGGGTAGGACCTTGTCCAAGACCAGAACACATCAACAACGTGGCAGACCTGGAACCAGATCTTCGAGCTCCAATCCCAAGTCCCAGCCCAAACTACCAAAAGCTGTGGCATTTCAAAGAGCCTCTTCCTAGAGTATAATGATAGTATCTACAGGACATAATTGGGTGGCGGTGGGGGGGGCAATTTTTGTTGTTTTGTTTTTGATTTCAGCACAGTACTCCCTCTTGTTCTTGTTCTCCCTAATGGTCAGGTAGCTTTAAGTGAAACCAGGAGTTACAGACAGTAGGTGTCTTACTATATTCTAAGGGGTTACCTCTTCTAGGTCCCTTGATCTTGGGGAGTAATTTGTGTTTCACTTAAATCTCTTTGACAATATTTTCCTATATCTTGTCTCCTAAAGTGCAGAATAACTATTTTCAAGGAGTACCCCCCAGAATCCTTGAATATGCTAAATTTCAAAATTAAAAACAGAAATAATACTTCTTATAGACACAGTCTTCCTAAAATTGGTGCTCTATGTCTTTATTACCTAACGTTTAGGTTTTTAAGACAACCTTTCAAATTCTGCTGGGTTAGAATGAGCAAAACCATTTTTCAGGTGCTCCAATTCCAGTGTAGGAAATACAAGCGAAAACTAAGGGGAGAGCTCTAATTCATTACCAGTCACTACTTCCACAGCCTCTAATCCAAATACCGGCATCGAAGTGGGCTCATCACCAGGGGAGCTTCGCTGTGCGCCTGTGCGCTTGTTCAGCTCCTTGCTACACAGCCGGCAGCGCTCCCCGCTTTCTGTGTTCTCCCCTCTAAACTGGACGCTTCTTTCAGGCACAAGTCCCTGTACTAAACCACATGACCAAGCTGGAGATTTACAGAATCTGACCAGCAGCTTGGAAATTAGCCTTCCTATCACAGAGCAGGCAGGAGTACAGTTAATGAAAGTAACAGATGCCCAAGCAACGTGTCTACAGAACCTTGTATAGTGTTAGAAAAGGTCCATGCGCTCAAGCTAGATAGGTATCATACGGAAGCCATGTGTTAAAAACTTACTCCTAATGATACAAACTGAGGACAAGTGGTGCTTAAAATCAAATGATAGTGTCTTCAAAGGAAAAAAACCCCACTATGGTTAACTGGAAATAACAATATAAGTTAAAGGGCACCTATTAGGGGACTTCTCTGCTTTTAGTTACTGATGATTTTTTTTTTTAGTTCATAAATGAAAATCATTCCTAAGTTAGATTTGCTCATTTTAGTGAAGCTGTAATTTGATTCTGATTATATTACAGATTCTTACATTTTAGACTCAACAATAACTAAGGACAAGGGCTTAAAATGTCCAGGCTCAGAGTAGCAACTTTTACGAATTAGAAATGAGATCAATCCAAAAGACCCAACGCATTACACCAGTATACCTTAACCAGTGCTCTAGACACTGGGTGATGGCAAAGAGGGCCTCAGTCTCTCCTATCTGTGGTCCCCTAAAGATGACTTTGAATTTTTAATCTAAAAAGAAAAAAAAAAGCCCTGCACAGTATTAACATTTTAAAACCCCAAGAAATATGCCCCCAAAGCAAATTCCTCCCACTCAAGTGAACACAGCACTACCTTGCAACAAGGTAAGGGGTGTAGTAGCACAGGGCAGAGAAACTGAAAATACAGGGTATGCTTAAAGGATAACCTTCCTGTAACTTAACTCAGGCCTTTTCCTGGTTTTCATGCTTTGCTTTGCTTTTGGCTCTTCAAAAAACATTTTTCAAAACCCCAAACAGAAAACTATAGCCAGTACTTTCCTTTAGGATTTCTAAAAATAATATACTAGCCACAATTTATTGAGCACTTACTCTATGCCAGTCACAGCACTATATGCTCCACTACCAAATGAAAAGGTAGGAGGAGGTATTATTGCCGTTTTAGGAAGTTGAGATTTATAAAGGGATATACACAGCCACCAAATGGCAATTATGATTTAAACCTGAAGCTCTGTTGATTCCAAAGGTCTTTTAATTTTAACATGCTGCTGCCTTTACCTATCATTATTTTTCAGACACTACGTCTATTGCACGTAAGTTTTTTTTGTCCTACCTCCTAATCTATTACATTATTTTCTATTTTTCATTTTGCATGTATCTTTTTCCAGATTACATTTTTTCCAAAAAAAGGAAAAAAACCGACAAATCTTACACTGGTTGTTTCAAATGGCATAAAAGCAGAGAACAAAATGTAAATTCTTCCAAAAATAGACCCAACAGAAAAAGAGGAATTACAGGCTTTTAACCCATGCTGCGGTACAGGAATCAAAGATACTTCCCTCCTTATTAAAAACTCACCAAGCGTCTGAGTACCTACCATGTGCTAGGTACCGTGCTAGGGACTTACGGGAACTACCACATGAGTAGGACTCAGTCTGTGCCTTTGAAGAACTCAGACACACTGGCTTACTGCCGGAGGGGGAGAGGTAACGAACATCTCGGCACAACGTGAGACATGCTGAAACAAGGCGAGTGCCGTGTGTGCCGAGAAGAGGGCTGCGTGCTGTTAGGGTATGCCCGTGGGAAGGGAGGGAGCCAAGACAGAATCGTGCGTAATTGTTTCCTGAACAATCCAAATGTGATTATACTGGTGTGTCATTTTTTACTAAGTCACTTGATGTTTTATAACTTTTATAAAAAATCTCAAACTGAACTCCCCGTCTTTTCGAAATTTCTACTGTAGCTTGTCTTTAAACCTACCCACTCTGAAAGAGGCCTCACTCCTGCCGTCACCTCTGGGAAAGCCTTCTCTGACTCCTGCACTCAATCCTTCCCTCTGCTGTCCACACGCCTTTCTGATAGCAACTTTCCAACCTACTTAATTATTCATGTCCTCTTATAGAAAACTTCATGTGTAACTTTCCAAATAAATCCATTTAACGACCATGATCACATCAGATTTTATTCCAATGTATTAAAAACTTAGAAAAATCACATAATGTCAAGAATCTTCAGCACAGTGGATTCTATTGTCACCAAAAAAAATAGGAAAAACAAGTAGCCTTAAATTTGCTTCACTCTCCACAGTGTATGTTGTATAAAATTAAAGTTCTGCTTCCAAAAATATGTTCCCATGTGGTGGCACTGTTGTTCAGTGGTGCTCTTAGGGCCAGAAGCAGCAAAGACACTTTTCATAAAAAACTAAAAATGTCCTTCCAGGTCTGGAGTGAAGCCTTCTGCTAGGCCATTTAGCGCTATAAAGTTACTTTAAGTTAAAAGTGGAACAGGCACTACAAAAACTTGAGTTCTTTCGGTACAAAAGCTGTGTAACTGAGTGGGCTCCTCTGACGTACGTAAGCAGTCTCAACGAAATAGCTGCTCAAGTGAGAAAACAGAGTTTGCCTGATTCCACTTAGCACACGTTCCAGTCGGTGTCCTGCTTATCCCTGCCAGAGCTGCCGAAGAACGTTCGAGTCGATAGTCTTTCCTTCCACAGCCATCCACAATTCACAGTGGTTCTGAAGTCTTCTTCCTTGTGTTGCAAGAGAGGCACCTGACAACCACTTACTGAATGGAGTTGGACCTCTCTTATTACAGATTAACATCTGGACAACTGGTGTGTTTGTTAAGGCATGAAGTATAGCTTGCTATACATATTGTTTTAAGTTCTGATCTTAAGATGATGAAGTACCCTCAGAGCAGTAAAACAGAACTGATACTATTAATGTTTTCATTTAGTACAAAAAATTGAGTTTAAAGTTATTTACGTTGCATTTTGGAATCAGTTTTAACTCATGGATGAAAAGCCACATGGGCAAGAATTCTCAGGGAACTCAGCCACTGCCAGTGACTGTCACACCAGTCTTTTCCTCCCTCGGCTGATCTGGGCTGCGAAGTGAAGGAATTATGATCTGTGGGCTTAACCTGAGAAACTGCTACAGACAACTGCTTTTTCTATTTAAATGTGAGTGTGAACTTTTAAGGTTAAGCGGGCTGATGTACGTGACAATTGAAGGATAAAGGGATTTAGTGATCCTGCTGCCAATCAAACAACCTTGAAAAACACAGCAGCTATTACGTCACTAACTAAACAGCTCGGACAGAGCTACAAAAATGAGAGGACTGAAGGAAAGACTTCACAGAACATTTCTAACCCACCCTGTGTCACTTGGTCATGGACCTTCATGCTCCAGCAGTTTTGAAGCTTGAAGTGTAGGCTATGACAGACTCACCGGTCAGTCTGTTTCTCACTGGGCATTTTCGACTGCACCATACGGGGCTGTTTGTGGTGGGGCAAGGAAGGAAGGAGGAAAAAGTGTACCTCGGGCGTGTGTTATTTTAAAACTCCCTTAAAGCCACTGGATTAAGGACCATAGGAAAATGGTTAATTATTAAATAATATGATGGATGCCCTGACCCGTGTAGCTCGGTTGGGCGTAGTCGATTCTGGTCAGGACACACGCCTGGGTGGTGGGCCAGGTTCCCAGTTGGGGGGGCGTGCAAGAAGCAACCAATCGATGTTTCTCTTACACCTCAATGTTCTTCTCCCTCCCTTCCTTCCCCTCTCTCTAAAAATAAATAAAACTCTTTCAAAAAAATATTATGATAAAGTTAGATGGTATCTTAAGAAAGATTTTGATCCAGACTCCTGGATCATATATAAGCAACTAAGCAGATGGAGGGCTGTTTATTCTTAGGTCGGTCTCCAGACAGATACACCTTGTTCATATTTTTGTCCACTAAGTTCCTAGTAGTTTCTGGCATGTTACTCTGTAAATATTTGCTGAATGGTTGAATAAATTAACCTCCTTTAGAAGCCCATTCTAATGTTTTATCATCTTGATAATTAAGACACTGTTTCCAAAATTCAACAAAATGCACAGGTCTTTAAGCCTATGGCCAAATCTTTCTTCTCAGCCTGTACAGCTACCCATGACAGGAGCTCCAAATACAAGTGATAAGCAATAGGATACAGGGAGTCCCCCAGGCGTGTAAGTTCTGTTGTTTTCTAGGAGCCGCCACTCTCAACATGGCTCTTGTGAAAGGGTCCTCCTGTCCAAAGTGACATATCCAGTGCCCAACAAGAGTAAAGTAAGTTTTTCTAGCTTTGGTGATTGATCCTGTCTCTCTTTGATATCCTTTCCTCTTAAATTATATCCTTCCCAAATACATCTGATTCACTTCACTGGAATGGTTCATGTAGGAATGCATTTATTAAAGCAATAAAAAGCAACAAAAAGTCTCTGCTATAGAAAGCGCATCCCTTATTTCTATCATTAAAATCTAATTAGATGGTTATTTAATCAGGGAACTAACTATCCTTCCATCCTTTAGGAATTACATGCATGGAATTTGTTTCACTTAACTTTTGATATACAATGGGAAAAAAATAAAATCTCGATGTTTAATCTAACTTCATATTTGATAAAAGCAATTTTAAAAAAACACTCTTTTAAGACTTTACAATAATTTCTAAAGTCAACAAATTTCCTTACTTGAGCTGGGTATCTTTGGGACAAAACTGTAGTCGGTCAAAATCTTCAAAAGACAAAAAAAAAAAAAGAACCAGTAATTACTCAGGACTTATACAGAGCAAGTCAATTATTTTCAAAGTCACTCTAACTGGGCTAGATTGGCACTTACCAAGACCACACTCCCCTATTGCTACAACTTTCTCCTTGTTGTTTTCAGCAAGATTTAGCAATTCCATCAAGTAAAGATCGGGGTTATTCTTTTCAAAGTCATCACATCTTGTAGGATGACATCCAACTGTACTGAAAAACATATCTAGCACAAAATAATGTCCGAGGATTATTTTCAAAATACTGTTCATATTTATATTTAATATGCATAAGAGAGTATTAATTTCAAATGGTTAATTTTCAACAACAGCCACAAACTATTCAAACTGCCAGACTGCATTAGGTTAATCATGTAAGAATTTTTAGAATGCTTTAACGAAGTAGGACATGAAGATGAAAAATCTGCCTTAACATCTTGGTAAAAAGAATTTATGCAATTCTTGCCAAAGCTTGGTATTTACTGAGTCTTCTAGAAAGGAAAATGAAACTTCTTGTACAATTAAATGTCAATAGCTAATTTTATCTTTTATAGTCACTCTTCACGTGGCTGTTATTTCATGTATTTAACAGTTAAAATGTATATTCCTTCCCCTTAAAAAGGATGACTTACAGAGGTAGAAGGGGGAACCCATTTTTCTGATGGAAAGTAAAGCTCCCTTAGTTGGAGGCCATACTGAGTGAGAGTTTTAACTGTGTGGAACACAAATGTGAAGTCAAAAAGGGCTTCTGAGTGGGTTAAGGCCCTCCTTGCATCTGAACCTGGGGAAGAGGTGTGGAGCCACCTCGGGCTCCCACGCAGGTGCTTATGCACAAAGGGGGGCGGAGCGCTGAAGGCAGAGAGGAGTGGAAGAGGCTGCCATCGGGGGGATCTGAGCACCCCTAAACACGGTCTGTCTGGGGATAAAAAGTATGGAAGACAAACACTCTTATACACCTGAAAGCTCTGGGACGGTGATTCCTTTTAGGGCTTCAATCACCAGGAAAAAGTATCGGTGATCCTGAAGAGAAGACTTCCATAAACAAGGCCAGTATTTTGGGGACAAAAAAAAAAAAAATAGAATGTCTAATTTTTCAGTGTCCAGCAAATGAAGCACGCCTCCACCCCCCAAAAAAGGTTAATAAGAAAATGAATGCCAGATAAAGGAGGCATTTCATATAGTTAGGATTCCTTTGGAATTAGTTCCAAAAGTTCCAGGATTTTAAATAAATGCAGAATGTATGAACATAAAGTAAGCATATGAGAGATTATGTGTTGTATTATTACTTGCATTGCTGGGACAGTGTTTGGCCTGCATAATAAATAACTTTTCTCAGCTTAAGTTAAAAAAAAGAGCAAATAAAAAGCAACTCGTATCTTAAACACATTACAACATACACACAAAAATTCTACATCAGAAATATTTGAGGTTAAATTATACACCTGGCGACCTGAATTCTCATTAACTGAAATCTTAAGTACAACGAGAGGGTTTTTTCAAGCTCTGCTATGCCAGTGGGCACTCTGAATTTTTTCATCCTTCATGTCCCACTGGAATCAGGCTATCTTCCTGCTGTCTCTACCATCACGATTCATCGTGGCATGGTACCTGAAGCAGTTCTCAGAAAGACTTCTTCAAAATAACTTAATTATCTGTTTTTGGTAAAAGTAATAAGAGGATACCATTTGTCCGTGCCAAATGCAGTGCATCCTTACTGTCTTGTAGATTTCCACCTGTGATCATCAACTGAAACAGAAATAAATTAAGCCCGCTTTAACAAGCACCAGCGACAGCCCGCAAACATGCCTTCCTGCTGCAGCCTTTTTCCAGAACGCTTTTCTCTCTCAGACGGTCACACCCCTACCCGTCCTTTAAAATTCTGCTGAAAGATCACCTCCTGTGAAGTGGTCCCTGTCTACCTCTCTCCAATACGTGTGCAGACACACAATACACAGAATTCCTAACTCCCACCTGTTGAAATGTATTCACGTGTCTTTCTTTCCTATCAGAGCATGAGCTCACGGAGGGCAGAGATCAAGTTGTGAAACGTTGCAAAGGACTGAATAACTAACTGAAGACCTCCGATTTTAGAGTTCTGTTCATCTAACTCAGTGGCTCCAGTGTTGATTAATAGTCCTCCCAAGTATCATCCCAGAACCCCCAAGGTGTGTATGAGATTGACCCATTTTCATGATAGTACTAAGACGCTCTCTGCCTTTTTCACTCTCATTCTGTCCCAAGTGAGCAAGGAGGTACTCCAGAAGCTCGCAGTGTGTCATATCTCGTCAGACTGCAGAAACAGATGTGCAGTTCAGCGGTCTCCTAGTAAGCCAGGCATTAAAGAGACGTAAAAAAATGCAAAACAATTCCACTCATGTCGCTAAATTTCTTCAGTTTTGAAAATATATTTTTCATAAAAATATGCTTTGTTACATAATGGTATTATTTTTAAACAAATTAATACATATTTATTACAAATTTTTGTCATAATTTCTTATACAGTACATAGCAACAGATAAGCCCACATAAACAAAAGCTCTTCGGAATCCTCAATAATACCAGAAAACATGAAGGGGTGTGTGACCAAAAGTTTAAGGAACACGGGGTTAATATGTACTGATGAATTCTTTGTAGGGAAATTTATGGCTCTTGGCAAAGAAGCACACTTCCACAGAAACAGCCATTAGAGGCACTTAGAGTGCCATCTGTGCTAATTTGTTAAAAGGAAAATGCAATGGAAGAGCTACGTGTTGATGGTGACCCCGAGGAAGTGCTGCTTAAGTGACATTCTTCTAAAGAAGGCATGTATGTACAAAGGTGTATTATTTTTACTTTTTAAGATTTTAATTATTTATTTTTAGAGAGAAGGGAAGGGAAGGAGAAAGAGAGAGAGAAACATCAATGTGTGGTTGCTTCTCACATAACCCCTACTGAGGTCCCCTACTGAGGTCCCCTACCGAGGACCTGGCCCACGACCAAGGCATGTGCCCTGACTGAGAATTGATCCCATGACCCTTTTGGTTCACAGTCTGGTGCTTAATCCACTGAGCCACACCAGCCAGGGCCAAAGGTGTATTATTTTTAAAAGCATACTTCAAGACTCTCACTGAGCTTAAATGGAGAATTCATTCTAGGTACACACCTAAAGAGTAAACATACAAAACATCGGATGAAGTACAAATGATAGACATTTTCATAAAGCAACGTGAACTTCTAATGTGACAGACTCTGAACATCTAGTCAGGGGATGCAGAGCCATAATTAAATCCTCAACCACTTAGGTTACTATTATCACTCTCTGTGTACAAAGAGAAAACTGAAGTCCAGAGAGACAAAGCAGCCCAGGTTACAAAGCTATGAAGAATAAAGCTGCAGGTGGAAGCCACGTTTGCGATGTCCTGGTATTCCTAAGCCCGTGTGTGTGTGTGTGTGTGTGTGTGTGTGTGTGTGTGTGTGTGTGTGATCAGAAATGTTAAGATTAAACTATTCATGGCTGACACATAAAAATTCAGGAGCAGGAATGTACAGACACAGCATTTCATAAAGTGAAAGGACCATGCACTGAGAAATTAGTGTTGTAACTTTTATCTTATTAGTTGTGACTGGGGACCTGCCCTGCAATTCAGGCATGGGCCCTGACTGGGAATCGAACCGGCAAACCTTTGATTCGCAGGGCAGCACTCAACCACTAAACCACACCAGCCAGGGCAGCAGTGTTGCTTTTTAAAACAGAAGTTATTCAACTTAGAAGCAGTAGCCACTATGGAATTTAACTTCATTCTTGTATACATGGTGGGGCTAGCTTGCTATTTTTTTTAAATACTAACTTGTAAAAATACCTATTCAAAGAATTTGACACTGAGTGAATATTCATTTGTGAGAGCTCTCTAAAAATGTAGTAGGAATTTTCTGGATATCAAATTACTAAAGAGTAAAAATGTCCTCAGTTATTTGAAATGGTATATCCACACTATAAAAACTAGACTTGGTGACAGATACGCCTTTTTAATAAATGTTAAAGTATGTCATAAAATGTACTTAAAGTTGCCTCTTTAGAAGGCTAGTAATTGAGATAATTTAAAAAAAATTTCGAAGACATTTTGCTATTTATCACATTTCTGATTGTGTGGAGGAACTAACTACCCATGAGGTCTGTGTCACTTAAACTGCTGTGAACAGAATATGTTGATATATTTTATACCATTAACTTGCTAATATTACATATTAACAATTTATACTCAAAATGACAAGTGTGGCCGTGGCCCAGGTGGTTGGAGCATCATTCTGTGTACCGGAAGGCTGCCAGTTCAATTCCTGGTCAGGGCATGTCCCTAGGCTGCAAGTTCGATCCCCGGTTGGGGTACATTCAGGAGGCAACCAGTCGATCTGTCTCTTTGGCATTGATGTTTCTCTCTCTCTAAAAATCAATGGAAACATGTCCTTAGGTGAGGGTTTAAAAAAAAAAAGCCAAGTGTGACAATGGCTCTTTCCCTTCTATGCTGCAGTATTTTAATGAAAATTTAGTTTTTAGACAAATCTCAAGAGTATCAAAAACTAGATGTTACCTTTTTAACACCAATTTGGACAGCTCTCTGTATTACATCTTGTAAGTCATCTGTAAAAGTTGAACCCCAAAGTAAGAAAGTCCAGTAAGTAAATATTTATATCCAATAAATATCCATTTATCTATATAATCACATTTACTAAATCAAAATCAAATCAATACTATTAGACGAGTATTTATCCTATAATAATACTAGTGATAATCTTATAAAAAAAGAAAAAGAAACCTGTAAAAGGCAAACTAGATAAAATTATCCATTTAATTGTATTTTTATTCTGTTGGCCAAAAGGGGGAAAGTGACAAAACTCAAAAGTTTCAAGCTAAAGATAAATGCACCCCTTACGATTTATGTCATCTGCCTTGAATTTCAAACTTGTTGGTACATTTTTTAAAATAAAAATAAAATACTCATTAAAATTATTTTTATTATGGCTTTTCAGAGTACCTGCAATGTCTCCCAAAACATAACACCTATTTTTAAATTTCAGTTAATGCTGTATTTCTTAATTACCATTCCCACTGAGGAAGGTTAATTTTTTTTTCTCTGACAGTTTTTTTTTGCTTTTTTCCTACAATTTATTGTCAAGTAACAAACTTTTTGGAGAGAGCAATAGTGATCACTAAGCTTTGAGAGGCCTGAGATAAATGAACAGCACAATTAAACAGTTACATCATAAAAACTGATTTCTTAATTTCATATTTAAGCATCACAGTGAATGTGATTGGAATTCAATTACTTTTCCAGAGTAGCTATAAAATTTGAGACAAAGAATATCAACTTTGAACGTATACAAAGTAGGACAGCCAGTCTTGCTAGTTACTATAAATTAGAGTAATACTGATATGGATTACTATGAAACTTATTTCATAAACACACATATACAAACATTCATATACACAGAGTACGAAGCACGGAATCTAAGTGCTAAAAGGCAAGAAAAGCAGAATGTAATTTATTCAGCATTCTAACTGTACTATGTAAGTAATGTCATTTAAATGTCTAAATGAAGCAGACAAGGTAAGTTTTGAGGTAAGGGTTAGAGGAAAGCTAACACTTATCTTTCTTCCTTCTAGTGACACCTAACATTCCCTATACTGAGAGCTCTCTCTTAGCATTGCCTAGGAGCACAGTAAGATTAACTTCTGACTCAGCTGTTGACATGTGCAATTCTCTATCATCCAAAACCACAAAACCCAATTTTCCTGCTTTCACTTACATTATAACAAATATAGTAATTTTCTGAGGCAATATTCACAGGCTAGTTTACTGGAGAAATTCTGCTTTCAAAAACTTGTCATCATCATTTCCTGCTTAGTCACCTAGCTGACATAATAAGCCTTTAAAATGAACTTGACGTGATAAACAGAACCCATTTTGCTTCTGGCCAAGTTTTCCATCAGTCTCGGAGGTACTGCTCTTCCCACCTGTACAGCAGGACTTGGCTAGAAAGGGGGAGAGGCAAGCCAGGGAAAGGTGGAATGCAGTGCACCGCCCCCTAAATCACATCGCCACTTAGTCACCCAGCAGAATGTTTTAGGAAGACCAGACCTTATACTGATTTTCAGCTGTACATGATCTTTAAATTATGTGCCTCACTGTTCAATTGCTGGAAAGATTAAACACCAGCTAAGGTCTGGCTTTTGCGCATATGGTTAAAGTTCTATATTCCAAATTATAAACTTCGATAGATAAGGGCTCCATTAACACTTTAAGTGCTTTATAAGTGTTCATATCAAGGTTCATCAATATAGCTTCATAGGTGCTTCACTTTGTTTACAATTTTATCCAAGACGTAGAAGTCCTTTAATACTTCAACTGTAAGACTGGATCATGCTTTCCTAGATCTTCTTGAGACAGACAATTCATCTTCACAGAGAAACTATTTACCTTAATAAAACATTTACCTTGGTGCTTTTGAACCCCCCTATAAATTCCTCTGAACATAGGATCTGTCAAGTTGATACCAATATCTGTGGAAAGCAAAAATAAAATAAGTGATGAATCACGAAGAGCCTCTATATGAAACTTTTTCCTTAAATAAAAGCTCGTTACTAAACTTTCCATCCTCACATTCATTCACTCAAACAAAATCGGAGTGTCTACAGCTTGTCCATCACTGTACCTGACACCCGTAATGCCAGGGACCTGGGATTTGGGAAGGCAGACCCATTTACAGACAATTAAGAAATACTGAAAGCAGGCATTGGTACTGTGGGACACAGAAGAGGAACACCTGACCTGGTCTGGTCGCTGGCCCAGAAGAGACTTCCAGAAAGAGGGGGTCCCTGAACTGAATCTTAAAGGCTGAGTCAGAGTCACCCAGCAGCAGAGGGGAAACTGCAGACGGAAGCAGCAGCAGGAGCAAGGCCTCGGTGGTGTGAAACAGCACGGTGACTGTGGAGAACTACAGGCCATTCTGGCAGCTGGAGAAAAGTGTAGGGAAGGAGCGACCCGGAGAGGCCAGACTCTACTGTGTTACAGTCACCTGTCCTTAAAACACCAGACGCAACAAGAAGCACTGATGGCTTTTAAGGAGAGGAGTAAGATTTGCATTCTGGACATCTCCTTCTGGAGTCTTTGTGGAGGGCAGAATTTGAAGGGAGCAACTGGAGTCAGGATATCTCCTTTGGAAACAGGCAAGAGCTCATGTCTGCAGTGAAGAGAGCCTGGATTAGGATAATGCAAGTACAGATGCAGAAAGAAGAAAAAATTATTAATTTCCTTTAGTCATCAAATATTTATAGAGAACAACTCTGTGCCAAATCCTGTGGTAAGGGGTGAGGGAACACAGAAATAAGTAAGACCCAACGCTCAGCCCGTGCCCTCCAGAAATTTCTAGTCTACATGGGAACCACAGTGTAATTTGTGATGTAATAAGCAGACTGTAAGCAACACAAGGCACAAAATGTTAATCTTCATCGCTGAATCCCTAGAACCTAGCATGATGGTTTTGTGAAAATAGCATAAATGGAGCCACTTTCAAACAGAGTCAGCGCTGCCACCTGGAGGAGCTGCCTGGCACATGTTACTTCTCAAAGTCAGAATGTTTAAACTGGACAAAATAACCTTTGGGCTGGGCCAAACAGCCGCTTACAAAGCGAACGGGACAGCAGAAATCCTGACATCCTCAGAATTAGCACCACCATGTGTGAAGAATAACTTCGCTTGTTGGCCCAACAGGAATTCCTTCCCTGGCTCATTAACACCAACAGAAATTCCTTTCTTCTATTCTGTCCCCACCCCTTTCTCACAAGTACTCCTTACCCTCACCCCATAACTGGAACACTTTTTAGGTTTTCTGCCTGTATCAGTGCTTCCCAGAAGTTCAATTCTTTTTGGTCTCAAATGCACGCCTGTTGCCTCTCACCTTGGCTTTTCATTTTAAAGAACACAGCACATAGATAGCATGGGAGCACAAAAAAGGGGAAGTAACAGTTTGGGCAGTGTGATGAGAAAAGCTTATCACACGGAAGAGGTAATCTTGGAGCTAAAACTAATGGAAAGAGCGTTCTGCATGCAGATGATGCAGATGTGTGTAGGGACAAGACTGGAAGAAACTCTGAGCCTGTGGAGCAGCGGTCCTCAATCAAGGGTGATTCTGCAGCCCCTCTCTTCTTTTAACTTCCCCGCCCGCAACATTTAGCAATGTGCTGACAATGCATATTCATTTCTAGTCGTCACAACACAGGGAGTGCTGCTATCATCTAGGCTTGAGGCCATGGAGGCTGCTAAATATCCTCCAGTGCAGAGACAGGACAGCCCCTCCCACCAAAGGTTTATCCAACCCACACTATCAAGTGCCAGCCTCGATAAATCCTGCTGTAAAGCATAAGAGAACAAAGGGAAGAACAAGACATGAAGTCAGAGTGTGATGGCCATGGCCAACAAAAATGCCATCCTTATGTGAAATACACACCCTTCAGCTTTTAGCTCTAGGAAAATCTCCAGGTTTGTGGTGGGGGGTAGGGAGCAGACCCTACATTATTTTTGCTGAGCTTCAGCTTCTTAGTATATTCTCACTCTGCTTCTGCCAAGCTGGCCCTCAGCGAGCTCTGCTGCTTCAACATTAAGACAGGCCTTGCAAGATGAACAGGAGTTTGGATACTTCAAGAGATGGTGGAGAGTATTCCAGGCATTTGAAACAAGAAAAAGGCACAATGCAGAAAACTTCTAAGACATGCAACAGCAATCTGTGATGGAGGGTGGGAACTGAGTTCACAACAAGTACCCTTTAAATGGCTGTTAACAGCCCTGGTGGTTTGGATCAGTTGGTTGGAGCATCATCCTGTAAACCAGTAAGTTGTGAGTTCAATTCCCGGTCAGGGCACACAGGTAGGTTGCAGGTTTGGTCCTGGGGATGTATGGGAGAGGCAACCTATCTATGTTTCTCTCCCTCCCTTTACCTTTCTCTAAAATCAATAAGCATATCTTCAGTGATTTTTTTTTTTAAAAAGCAGTTAACACACAAATTATCAAATACGAGTACAAATTCAGTGGAATGGCCCAGATTACAAGAAATCAGTTACCTACTTTCTTTCCATAGGGAGAGGAAATAAGATAGGGAAGGGGCAGACTGGGAAAGGAAACCCAGGGAAGAGAGGACTTTCTGTCTAGAACAGGGGTGTCAAACTCATTTTCACTGGGGGCTACAACAGCCTCGCAGTTGCCTTCAAAGGGCCAAATGTAATTTCAACTCCTTAACAGTTAAGGAGTAGTTACATTTATACAGTCCTAAAATTATTTTGGCCCTCTGAAGGCAACCGAGAGGCTGATGTGGCCCCCGGTGGAAATGAGTTTGATGCCCCTGCTCCAGAATAATCTTTCACAGGGGTCAGGTTAGTCATCCACCGTTGATGATTATTAGGAGTGCAGAATGGGTCTGCATCTCATGCCCATTTCCCCTTTGTGCAGCAAAGAAAGAATTTTTGCAAAGCAGTCTTTTCCTGGAAAATGAAGTGAAAAACAAATGAAACCCCAAAGCACGCCAATTTAACAAGTAAACTTTCTGATATTAATTTTAAAAGTGAACTGAAGATTGGTTTAGAGGCTCAATTATGAAGCCTCCAAGTCTTTGTCTCAACCCTAACAGGAATGGGTGCTAAGTCGTTCCTCAAAGCTTACTTACCCTGAGGCCCATTCCAGGGGATCCCGCTTCTTACAACCTGCCTCTTCCCCACTTAGGCCAGCCTGTCAGGCCCTAGGCCACAGAGTACTTCAAGGATCTATATTCAGCTTTGGACCCAGGTGAGTCTTGGGCTTTAGGATATCTTGCACAGCCACCAGTTTCTTCCCTTTTCTGCTAGAAACTCTTGTGACTATAGCCCTAAACCTTTTTCTTTTTGACATATAGTTTCTGTGAAGTGTATTTATTCCTTAGCTAGTTATTAGAGCTGCTTTCTATGCTTTAATGAATAGGCTCCAGCACCTTACGTTTGCTGACTGCGTTGAGAAACGCCATCCCAAAATATGCAACTTTCACATGTTGGTTATTTTGAGCCGAATGCACTCGAGAAATAGCAGGCACAGGGGTCCAGAAAAAGGGAAATGCTTGTTATTGCAAAGGCATGTTTATCAGTTATGTTATCCCATACGCAATAGACAACAGACAGGCTTAGGTAAGGTGAGGACTGACCTTTGTTAGGGGAAAATACTGCCTTAGGACATGACTACCCACCACGAACCACTCTTAGTTAAAAAGTTTTAATTTCCGACCATCCCCTGGTTAACAGGTGGCCCCTTTTCTTCCACAACTCAAAAAAAGTAAAGAAATACTGTATGAGAATGTACTTCTATCCAGCTCCAGCAAAAGATAATAAACAACTTGGAAAACTAACGAAATGAGAGATAGGACTGAGAATGACCTGAATTTTTTGAGAAAGGAAGGGTAAAGTGGAAAATTACTACTTCTGATTCGGGGAAAAGGGGGGCAATTGAGGGGTTCATATATTTAGTGGCATATCACCTTACTTATACGGATCTTTTCGTATAAGAATTCATACATTCGAATTTATGGATTTTTTTTTAAACTGGCTGGCTTTAAAAGCAATACCAGCTTTACTGTTAAAAGACACTTTCAGTATTAATGAGTTTTCATTTTCAAAACAATATGAGAGTGAAAAGATGTTTGCAACCAAAAGAAAACCACATCTCTAAACAGATAGTGTTCTGGGAGAAATGCGGTTCTTGCCAACGCAGTAAAGAATTACAGATCAGCAAGTCTATTCGCATGTAAGCTGGGTTGATTAGTGATACACTCTCATAAAAGAGAACGGGCCTTGCTGAGGCGGAAGTGAAAGGCACAGGTTCAGGGTAAGGCAAGGTGAGCACAGCAAGAGCATCAGGTCCTTTGTTCTCAGGACTCATATGGTTGGCGGATACGGGCGAAGAGGTTACATATTGACTGACGGGTAAAGGTGGTGCCAGCTTCCCCAGCGGAGACATGACTACCCAAAGGTAGGTATATGCGGTGGTTTGTTAGCCCGAATCCTTATCTTGCTCTAGACCACATCTGGTCATCTTGTAAAACAGATACATGACAGGAGGCAGTTAACTAAAGTTGGGGCAGTTACCCAAAGTGATTTATAGGCTATTCCTGTAAGCACTAGGGACTCCCTCTTAAAACAGACAGTGACCAGAGGTAGGGCAGTTAACCAAAGTCATTTTCTGGGCTTTTTCTTTGGGCACTATGGACTGTTTCCCGCCTTCCAGGCCTTGGGATGAATACAGCTTCAAAGGCTTTCTTTCCCAGAGTGGCAACAATACACAGAATTTCAAGGGCTCCCCTTCTCCCAAGCTAGCACGGTGTTTCCTGGGATGCTGGGACACCTGGCAATATTATGGGACAGGCTGAGGACTGCTGAGTTAGTGGGTGAGACATGTCTCCTCCTCCTCCCTGCCTTGGTTTACTGTCTATCCCACCTAACAACAGCTCACTGTTTAGGCTCGGTGAGTCCCGTCATATCGCTGTCACCTATGATGTAGGAACACAAAGGGACAGGAAACAGCACTTTAAAATTGTTTTAGACTTGCTTTGCCTTTAGGCATAACTCCAAGTTTACAGGAAATACAGGACTTTAGAGAACAAGCTAGACACCACCACACAGCAGACAGACAAATCCACAGGACAACTAGCCAAGAAGCTCCACTCTCTACACAGTAAACCAAGCTCGCCAAAACCCTGGACTCCCGACCCAGCTCTCACAACGTCCCCCAGGTCTTCCTAAGTGCACGGTAGTAACTACGCTTACCCCTCCGGTTCTTGTGGCCACGCAGAGGGTAAGCGGTGGGAGGTGCACGTGGGACAGAGGAGAGTACAGTGACTGGCCTCTTGTTTGCTTTTTAGTAGTTTGGTTCCCTTCTTCCTTTTCACTGAACACTACACACACGCTGTAAGGAGCACAAATCACAACCGTACCGCTCGGGAACTCTCACAAATAAGCACGCCTTGAAGCCAGCACCTCCACCTAGGACCCGAACCTGACGGGCGCCCGGAAGCCGCCGGCGGCCCCTTCCCCGAGAGCCCTCGCAACCTTCAGAAACCTCCTCCTGGGCCTTCTGGCCCCGGCGAGCGACGCCCGGGAGGAGACAGAAAAGCCCAAGACCGGAAAACCAACTTACCCACGAACTTGAAGCGGCTCATGACTGCGGTGCCGGTCTCCCCCCAGCGGAAGCGGAAGTGGCGCCGGACGTCCCGCCTCCCAGCCTTCGGCTTTCCGTTTCCGGGGAGCCCCAGCGGCCGCTGAAGGTGAGCGGGCCGTCATGGCGTTTTCTGCGCCGGCGGCCTACCTGACTCACCAGCAGAAGGTGTTGCGACTTTATAAACGAGCGCTGCGCCACCTGGAGTCCTGGTGCATCTACAGGTGGGGGACGGGGACCCAGGGCGGGGGGAGCTGACTCTGGGACCCCAAGGAGGCCGAGTCCCCGAGGGACTGGGCGTCTCAAGGACAGAGGGAACGGACTGGGAAGGCGGCCCTTCGCCCCACAGGGTCCGCCCGTAGACCCTGGTTCAAGTCCAGGCCTCGTCGCCCTGGGCTGCGAGACCTTGAAGAATTGCTTCTCTGGCCCAGGCGTCAGTTTTCTAAGGATGCAGTGCCCAGCACGGAGGGCTGCATGAAGGTTCGATGAAATAAAGGCAAGTGCCTAAAACTGCAGTTGTCACGCATCCAGCGCTCACTGAATAATAGCTGTCTTCATGACCTCGTTCCTGATATTAACAGTAGTAATCTGTGCCTTATTTTCTCAGGTCTCCACAACAACGCTGGGAGTTAGGGATTGTTTAGCCTTACTTTACAGATGAGGAGCTAGAGGCATAGAGAGTAACTTGCTCAGGGCATTGTAGCTGGTAAGTGGCCAAACCAGTATTAAAGCAGGCGTCTTAAGTCCAAAGAATCAATAGTCTCCCAGCTTCCCATCAGCTTTCCTCTTTTTAGCTTCATCCAGCCCATTTCAGTACCTTCACATTCCATTACTTCTTCCCCTCCCACACAACTTCTTTCCTCCATCCCTCTGAGGCCAGTCTGAGAACATAGTCATAAAACATGGATTTTTTTGCCCTGACCTAGGTGTAGTACAAGGTGAGATGACATCCCAGCTGTGTGAATGCCAGGCCTCCACTCCCTTATCAGAACCCTAAAACCTCATCCCAGGAGAAGAGCTTCTGGGGAAAACCTCAAATCGACGGAAAAGGGCCGGAACAAATAGATAACATTTCTAATCTCCAAAATCATTTCGGTTTAAGGGACAAATACCGGTACTTTGCATGTTTGATGAGGGCTCGGTTTGAAGAGCATAAGAATGAAACGGATATGGTGAAGGCCACCCAGCTGCTGAGACAGGCGGAGAAGGAATTCTGGCACAACCAGCATCCGCAGCCGTACATCTTCCCGGACTCTCCCGGGGGCACCTCCTACGAGAGATACGAGTGCTACAAGGTGGGTGAGGTGCGGACTGGCAGCTGCGCTCTGAGAGGCGCACTTCGTCACCCCCGTTCCCGATGCCCGTTAGGGGCAGCGGGATTGCTTCCCTGCCCGTTGTAGACGCTGTCCTTCAGGTGCCCATTTTCTCTCTCCCAGATGACATAAGACTTTTCTTTCCGAATTCAGCCTGTAGTATCTTTCTTGGCAAAGCAGGGTGCTGAATTAGTTGGTATAATTCATTTTTTGGACCTGAAGGTAAACCAACTTGGATTGGAGCTTATTATTTCTGAGAAATTCTAGGTGATACTCCCAAAGAACATACACCCACTCGATGTTTAGGGAAGAACTGGAATGATGCCAGTTCTTTCTGGCCTGACCTTGCTGGTTTTCAGCCCCAGGCTGTTTCACTCTACACAGGGGTGTCCAACCTTTTGGTGTCTCTGCGGCCACACATTAAATACATTGTGACACATAGCCACACAAGAAAATCTCATTATATTTTAAGTTAATTTACGATTTTGTGTTGGGCTGCGTTCACTGCCATCCCGAGCCCCGTGTGGCCTGCAGGCCGCGGGTGGGGCACCCTGCTCTGAGGCATTCTCTTTATGTCGGCGCCTGCTTGTCCTCTGCTGTTCATCGCCTGGTGTCAGAAGCAGTCTGGGACTTGCAGTGGTTATCACCATGCACCTTGAGTTTTGTCTTGTGTAGGACCTATCAGTGGTATGTAACTGTATCTTGTGTAATGACATCGTGATTTTCTCTCCTGACAGGTTCCCGAGTGGTGCTTAGATCACTGGCATCCTTCGGAGAAGGCAATGTATCCCGATTACTTTGCCAAGAGAGAGCAGTGGAAGAAACTGCGGAGGGAAAGCTGGGAGCGAGAGGTGAGTCTGCCCTGCGTTCCACCATACCGTTCGGCCCACGTGGTCAACAGCTGGAAGGGGCTCAGGTTTTGTTCCCCGCTGAGGAGGTCCAGAGTCCAGGCATGACAGTTACTCTGGCCCCTTGCCTCTCACACATACTTCATTTCTAAGTGAGTTACTGTAACCTTTACGACCATCTCCAAATAGGTCACACTGCCTTGCCTGGTCTTTTGGGTTTTCTGGTCTCGAATTTTGCCTCCTCCTCCTCAGTCCTTTACCTGACCTTCATGCCGAGCTCTGTTATCACTCGCCCTCCCTCTCCACCAGTGCCTTGCACACTTTACAGTCATCACATGATGTCTGCTTTACATTTTTGACAGCTCGGTCCTGCTGTAGTGTGAAGGATATATTGGAGAGGGTACGGTGAGGAGTGGAGAGACTGGTCTGAGGTTATTGCAGTTCAGTCAGATTCTGACAGCCAGCACCAAGGTGGATGCACTGGATATGGAGTGAAGTAGGTTCAGGGGATGGTTTGGAGGGGCATGGAGACTGATTGGATGGAGGGGCAGGGGTGGTGAGAGACCGTGAGAACTCAAGAATGATTTCCAGGTTTTCAGCCTTAACATCGAGTTTGGGGATGGTGTTGATTGAGACAGAGAAGGTGGGGGAAGCAGGTATCGGGACAATCAGGTGCTCAGTTTTAAGTGTTAAATTGAAGAATGTTAAATCTGAGAAGCCTGTGAGACATCGGGTGCAGATGTCAGTAGGTGACATTGGATACAGGAACCTGGGCCTCAAAGGAGAAATTTGAGCTTGAAATAGAAATTTGTGAGCTGTTGTTTTCAAAGCCACGGAAATGGGTGAGAACCTTACAGGAGACTAGAGAGAGAACAGTTGCAGGCACTCCCACCTGTAGAGGTCAGGAAAAGGAGACCGCGGAGCATCCAGCAGGGGAGAGGGGCAGTCAGGGGGGTGTGATGCAGCGTCCAGGAGAAAGTGTTTCAGGGATGGCCGGGGCCAAGTCATCTTTGCTGGAAGTTGCTAAAAGGTGGAACAGAGTGAGGGACTGGAAATAATGTCCAAGGAGTTTGGATACAGGAAGGGCATTAGTGGGCTTGACTGGACCCTTCTCTGGAGGACTTCATCATACTGACAGCAGTGAGCAGAAAGTAAGGAAGAGAAGACAGGAGGGAGAGCTAATCTTGGGAAGTTTTGCTGACAACAGTCACTGGCGGCCAAGGGATTATTTATTTCCTAAGACGAGAAACAATGGTGCATATATGCTGTTTAGATTTGGGGGCGAGGGAGAAGCCGATGATGGTGACGAGGCATGGGATAGATGGAGGAGGACGTGTTTCAGAGGAGGCTTGGGACCCCAAGCGTGCACGGAGGCCTTGGTGTGAGCACTTGGAGACTGGAGGTGTGCTGACTCACGCGAGCAGTAGGTTCATACTGCAGCTGATCACTGTTGCACGTCCTCCTCTCCACAGAAACTTTCCTCCTCTGCTGTGGTCCGTTCCACGGTACTAACCAGCACACATCACGTGCTGGAGGCCAGGTTCACCACAGCCCAGAAGTGGTTCTTCTGGAAAGTGGGTCTCCAGGTTTCCTCCGCTATCAGGACCACAATAGGCTTGGAGATTCCTGGAACTGGAGGTAGCTGGGCAACATCAGACAGAACTAAGCACATCTTTATATGTGATGTTGTGTTACTTCTTGTCCTGGTTGCTGTAGGGGTGAGGCTTTAAAATTAATATCCTTAATATGTATGAAATTGAGATTTCATAATGGTGCTTTTGGAGAACACTTTGCTGAGACACAAACGTTCATTTTTGTTGGGGGAGGGACACAGGTGGGGGGCGTAACAAGGCGAAATGGAACAGTAATTGTTGTGGTTTGGGTTAATGAATAAGGTGGGATGGGGGGCTGTTTTCTTAGCTTTGCTGTTTTAAGAATGGGAAAAGCTTTGAGAATGCTTTTTCTGAGTTAAGGTGTGGGTATAAAAATAAAGCAGGTAAGTATAAAAAACACTGCTTTCGGGAGTAAGGCTCAGGTCGCGTGTAACGTGACAGATGATAGGAACAGAGCTTCACCGCAGTGGACCCCACGGTCCAGCTCCTGTTCTAATCGCTCCTTCCTTGGCCCCTTCCAGGTTAAGCAGCTGCAGGAGGAAACCTCCGTTGGTGGTCCCAGCACTGAAGCTTTGCCCCCAGCCCGAAGGGAAGGTGATCTGCCCCCTCTGTGGTGGCATATTGTGACCAGGCCCCGGGAGCGGCCCACATAGAGAAAGAGAGAGGAAGACACCTCACTAGCTGTGGTTGCAAGTGAAACGATTTATAGAAACACGCACTTGCCCTAATAAAAGTAACAAGGTGTGACCGATGTGTCCTTCTGTCCGAGGGGTAACATGCCACTGTCTGGCCAGGTGTGCACATAAGGGAAAGCGTGGGAAGTGTAGCCCGTCAGATGCGTTCTTTTCTTCCCCGTTAAGTCTGTAGGTAGCACGTGCCGTAGTGAAAGCCTGCACGGTTTGCTGTGCAGATTGAGCTGGACAGACTAGCTGAGGGCTTAAATTTAGCTCTTGTGTCTAGAAGGAACATGACGCTGAGAAGAGATGGTATGCTAACACTAAGGACTTACGGTACGATACTGTCTTGGTTTTCTAAAGATTCTGTGATGGAATTTTAGTTTCAATTAAACGACAACTTTTCTAAGAAGCACACATTCAACAAATAAGCCTGGAGTTTATGGGGTCCTCTCCGAAATGGAAGTTTGATGAGTGGGTTAAAGGGTCCGATCTGGGATGAAACCTTTGGGACAGTTTTAGAGGCAGTTCTCCAGCTTTGCTTCCTCTGCCCCAGCGTGGATTGCCTGCAGACCCAAAGGTAAGGGCACAGCGGGGTTCTCCACGTTCGAGGAAGTTTCTTTCAAAGGTGAAGCCCTGCTAAACGCAGCCGAGCAGACCCAGCTGCCTTTGGCTCTTCACGGCTCTTTGGAACTGCATTCCGTGACCAGTTCGGGACCTGGTGTCCTTCCGGCTCAGAATCACGAAAAGAACGTTTTGCTGGTTTTCTAAGTGAGCTTAGTCAGTCTCAGTCCGTTTTCTAGCATTTGTTGAAGACCAGCTGGATTTCAATAAGACTTGAAATACAGGACTCTTTTTTTTTTCTAGTGGTTCTTTATTTATAATGTAGACTGAAGCAATTGTTACAAGGTAGAAGGGAAACACATTACACAATTGTTATTTATACAAGTTTAGAACAAAAAAACTGCACAGGGAGAGGTCAACTCTCAGTACAAACTAGCAACTAAACACCAATAATTTACCTTAGAAACGATTTCTTTATTTTTAGCTGTGACACTGCTTTTACAATATGCAAAAACACAAACAGGACTACCCAAGGTGTTTCGTCACATTCTTTCTACATTGAATTTGGCAACGTTTTATATTAAATTTCTTCAGATTATACTAACGTTTAAAAACTAAACAAGTGAAAAGCTGTACCGAGGTACAGTCACATCCATTTATCTCAAAAGGTTTAAAATACCACTTTTATCTATTGTAATTACCTTGTAGTGATTTCTGCTTTTGCAAAAACCATCTCAAGCATCATCTGCACAATGCATCAGCTACTTTTAGTCGTCAAGATTGGTGGGCTAAAAACCACAGGCACTACTGTTGCTTACAGTCTGTAAAAGGAGCTTGTTTTTCAAAGGAAAAAAAAAAGCTTAAATAGTTTCTAATAATCATGCCTTTGCTTTAAAGCCATAACATAAAATGTCCTTGAGCAATCACAGCAGTGTTACGTGTTAATATATAGAACAGTGACTATACAGGTATGTTACTCTCACATCCAATGCAGTTATGTATTAAAGCATAAGATTATGTCATCGAAGGTACAAGCCAACAGAGATCTGCGGGGTCTGTGGGACCCACCAGGCTCCTGCCTCCTGACGGCTTCTGTCAGAAGGGAGCTCTCGCACCTGACCCAACCGCTAAGGCGTTCGCTTTCTTTTTCATGTTTGCACTCTCCAAACACAATCCCTCTAAATCTACAAACCCCTGTTGGCTTTAGGGGATAGGCATTATAACAAATTTAACTTTCACTTAAAGAAGAAAAGACATAAATCCATTCCAAAATACATTACCTAGAATACAAAAAAAAAAAAGGGACAGTCTAGTGGTCAGATTCCGAGTGACAATAAATAAATCCTCCTCTCTCCATTGTTTAGTATGAAGCCAATCAAGAAAAACAAGCCCCTGGATTGGTAAACACGTCGGCAAGTTGCTGGACTCTGAGCTGGTTACTCTTGTTAAATCCACTCAAGTTTTGTCAAAATATTTGGGCTTTCCAACGTGCCCAGCCTGCTGGGCACAGTTAAGTAAAAGGCATTCGCTATTATCTAAGAATTCCCTGCTATCGTGTTTTTAAGTATTTTCACATTTTTGAAACTGCCTTACCCTTTCGGATGTACTGGATTCAATGAAAACAGGTGTAACAGACGAGTGACTGAAGTGGGGGGGTTCTACGTCTACCTGGTGGCGGCAGCATGCACGGGACTGGAGGTGGGTGCTGTGTGTAGTCGAGGGGAATCGTGGGAGAAAGGAATTCCTTAAACACCCTACGGAAACAAACACTGCAATCCAGTATGGCTTATTCGGATGCATTAACCATGAAGCTACTAGAAATCCAACCTACGAGGCTACTCTTAAATGTGACAGGATCGGCTATGTTGAAAGTGTGCCCCTCCCACGGCCCTCCCCCCAATCCCAACAGTCCACCATCTCCAGATTCACTTCCCTCTGCATATTGCTCATCAACTCTTACTACTGCTTTGCTCATTCAGAACAGAGTATATTTAAATGAAGATTTTACCCCTTACCATTTTGTTTGTACATTAAAATAACTTGAATTTGCTTCTAAGCCAGACTACTAACTACAATGCATCTACAAAAGCTTGCAGGGGGAAGAGAGAGAGAAAAGAAAAAGTTACCCCTTTTATCTGAAGTTAACTACTTCATGGTTCCCCTGCCCTGACCCCCCTTATGCATTTAAAATTTTACAAAGACTTGTAAAAAAGTTAAATGGAATTTGGCACCTTCAGAAAAATTAAAAGGGAAGCTAAGATTAAAATGTGCAGAAAGAAAATTGTCAATATTTACAAATTAAAAGATCAAGGTCATGTCAGTTACATGTTGCTTTTAATTCTTATCTAAAGGTGTCAAGTACGTTCAAAAGAGCTGTATTCTGAGTTGCCTACAAAATCTGTTTGATTATAGACTGGAATGGATCAAGACAAATTAGGTTTTATTAATTAAACAGTTCATTCCCCCTGGCAGCATTTCTGATGCACCTAAGAGAAGCGAGGGGCTGAACGGTCATTTGTCATGGTCTTCTTCAGCTTCACGCCCCTTCGGATGGCGTTCAGCATGTCTTCTCCCTGCGGGGTCTCTCTCGGGCTCAGGTCTGCAGGGTCGC
This sequence comes from Trachops cirrhosus, assembly GCA_028533065.1. Taxonomy (NCBI): domain Eukaryota; kingdom Metazoa; phylum Chordata; class Mammalia; order Chiroptera; family Phyllostomidae; genus Trachops; species Trachops cirrhosus. The sequence continues at coordinate 115,202,260 of CM052544.1, forward strand.
CCTCTGGAGCCTGGCCTGGGGAGGCAGTGGCACTGGCGGGATCCCTTTCCTGGTCTTCAGCCTCGCTTTCCGGAATCGCCTGTCTGTGCTCCTCCGGGATGCTTGGCTTCGGGCCTGGAAGAGGAGGGTTGACGGAGGCTTGGCCACTCCACAGTGAGGAGGGGATGCTGGTGACACCCTGGGGGCCCTCACCCACAGACGGTGACTCGGGGCTGTGCTCACCCCGCTCCTCTGGCCCATCCGGGGGGGCTGGCAACACCCCGGGGAGGTCTGGGACGGTTGGGGTCTTCACAGGGATCACGGGTGTCTTGATGGGGATGGGACCGGCTCCAATGGTCCCCCGGCGGACAGAAGGCTTGGTGGAAGGGGTCCGTCGGATGGTTGCAACCCCTGGGGTGACCATAGCAGGTCCGAGGGTGGTGGGGAGGCCGGCAGTTGAGGCCGGGCGCTTGGCTTGGAACATCCGTCGGTAGGACTGGCTGATGTCACTGTTTCTCGGAATGGTGGAGGATTTGTCAAACTCCTGCTGGTCTGCCTCCTGGTCACCACTTACAGAGAAATAATCGTAATCTGAAACTGATGATAGGATTTGATTAGAAATCTCCAGGGCAGCAGGCTTTGCTTTCTGATGCTTTTGTGTTGGGTGGACAAAAGGTCCAGGAGGCAAAGAGCCACAGTCCTGTCCCAGGCCTCCCCTGGGCTTCCGTGCTGTCCTCAGAAACTGGACGTGGAAGAACTCCTAGGCAGGGACCTTCGTTCTGTTCACTGATATAACCCGGGGCCCCTAGAACAGTGCTGGACATGGTAGGCACGCACTGAAATATTGTGGAGAGGTGACAAATGTGAAACTGCCAGGCTGAGGCAGAGCTACCCCCGAGCATCTCTGGGAGGAATGAGGGCGTGGAAAGAAATCCCACAAACCCTCCAGACCAGAATTCAGCGTGAGAAACAAACGTCAACAACCAGACCACCTCAGACCCTACCAGCTCCCTTATAACAAGCTCGTTAGGTATGTGCTACTGGCCACGGATCCCTGAAAACAGGTACAAAGTAGGTTCCATCAATGAAGTGTGCTCACCTTTTCTCAAAAAATGGTGTCACGTGGGAGGGGAGGCTTACAGATGAGAACAGGTTTCTGAATAACAACACTACTAGCCCTGTGACTGGATGAACTCCTTGCTCACCCTCACCCAGGTGGGTAAGGGGATGTGCTGTGCATTGCAGGGTGTTCAGCAGCATGCCTGGCACCCCTTCCAGGGGTGACAGCCCAAAATGTCTCCGGACACTGCCAAAGGTCCCCTGGGCAGCAAATCCCTGTCTTAGAGGTTTAGGCCACTGAATGGCAAATAGGCTTGGTCAGTTATCACAGACCTAGTCTAGCTGCTGGTGTATTGCCATCCTGCTGCCTGTGTGTGCCGTGGGGAGAGGGTGAGGGTTATGTTGGGTGACGGAGGATTTGGGTTACAGACTTGGGCTCCAGACTCTAACAGACCTTAGGGGCCAACTCCAGCTCTACTCCTTATTAGTTGTGTGAATTTGGGCAACTTACAGAGACTCAGTTTCCATGCACATAAAACGGGGATAAAAATACTTATTACATAAGTGGTTGTGAACATCGAATGGGAAAATAAAGTGCTAGAACACAAATGATGTTATTAACAGCATCCATCTGAGTTCAAACTGGGAACCACCCTGTACCCTGACGGTGAAAAACAGCAGAAGTTGCAATAGTGCAGTCGTGTCCTTAGGTGGCAGCTACCCGACAACGACAGATCAGCTCTCCAAAGCCATCCCAACGTGACAGAGAGGGTGCTGGAGCCGATCTGGTAGCTGGGGCTTCCGCCCCTTCTCCTCACCTGGTGCTCCTCGGGAAGCCCAGCAGCCTCATACCTTGGGAGGGGATGGTGTCCTCCGAGCAGCACGGGGTGGTCGTCTGGGTGCTGTAGCCGCTGGAGCACTGCAGCGAGTCCCGGCTGCTCCTCTGGGTGTCCAGCTGGAGGCCCCGGGACAGGGCCAGGGCCAGCTCCTCACAAGCCTCCATCTCTTCACCAGGCTGCAGGTTGGAAGAGAGAGACACAGAGAAGCCACCAGGGCCATGAGTCCCCTGTCTGATGTCCCTGGGGCCTTTCCGCATACCTCTTTGGGAACCTGGATATTACTCCTAGTCTGCTCTGGGGAACACTACCTGTCTGCAGGCTCAGGGCTATGAACTTGCTTGGTCCTACCCAGGCTCTAGAAAGTTCTACAAGTCTTGATCCCCATATATGGCTTTCCCCCTAGGAGTCTTCCAAAAACTGGAGAGCAGGGAGTGGTGGGGTGGGGGGTGGGGTGGGGGGAGGCTCAAGTCCCTCCAGCTGCAAGGCTGACTCGGTCAGCATTTGGACACTAGCCAGGTCTAGGGGGGGGTCCAACCAGCTACAGAGAAAAAGTGCGTCACCCTGGCGGCAGCCGACACCGTCATGCTCCGTGGTCTCTGAGCCTCCTCCGCAGCGGCAGGCGCGCCGCCCGCAGCAGCCGGTCCTCCTCCGCTGGGGTCCGGCTCCCGCTTCTCTTTGCGGCGCTGCAGGGTGTTCACCAGAGGCTGATCGTAAGGTCCCGGCTTGGCCCAGTCCTGAGCGGAACAGCGTGGTCAGGTGCCAGGGCCCCGCTTCCACTGGGAGGGCTGCGGACCCTGCGGACTGCTGCCCACAGAAGGCATCCGGTCCCCTTGGGGGAAGCTCAGGCTGGGACAGGTCAGCAGGCCCCTCGAGTCCCTCACCTGGCTCTAAAGGGAGTGGAAAACCCTGGGGGGACCCCCTGGTTACCTCCCATTTCCTCCTATCTGCCCACAGATTAAAAATCTTCAACAACCAGGCCAGTGGCCTGTGGAGACTCTTGGTTAGTAGCTGACCCACTGTCTGGTGTCTGAAGGCCCCAGCCGGTGGAGATGGAGTGGGACCTGGCGGAACCCTCTCCCCCAAATGATTTCGCTGGAGCGGAGTGGCCACCAGGGGGCACTAAAGGAACTGCAGCCACTATCCCTGAGGCTGAAGCCCCACTTTCCGAAACCTGGGCCCCAAAGGGCACTTCAGGAAGTGTCCTCTGAGGTCCTCACGTAGGAAGGAAAGGCCCCTGGGGTCACAGTTGGAAGATTTTTGAGGAGTCTGAGGGTCCACACCACTTGTGAGAGGCAAAGTGAAGACTTGCTCAAAATGTTGGCAGCCTAGGGGCCTACTATTCAAATTAGGGACCTCCTCTCAAAATAAAACAGAATATCCTCTGGGCATCAATTGGACTTGCTAGGAAATGATCCTGACCCAATAAGGGCGTCAGGGGGAAAGTCTGGGGAACTTGGCGGGGGAGACAGTCCTTCCCAGGGCCTGGAAATAACAGTGACACCCTCAGGTGGCCGGCCACCTGGAGGGCAGAACTGGGACTTTGAACTTGGAACGGACTTCTCTGCAAGGTCCCACCTGTGCCTACCCTCTCACTGGGGTTAACCAATGTTTAGTACGGGAGGCTCTCCAATCTCAGCTCCCGGGGGGAATTTCTACCTCGAAGCTGCCTGCTGCTTTTTCGCTCTCCCGTGGGAGTTTAGTTGGGGAGAGGTGTTATGGGGAAGAAGGCAGAGTGTGAAAGGAAGAGGGTGAGGGGATAGTCAGGGCGAGGAGATGGTGGGTGAGCACAGAGGCAGGAGAGAGGAGAGAGAAGGGCGGGGAGAGGGAGGAGAGACACAAACCTTCCAGCTAGGGATCTGAGATGACGGGAACATGCCGGGCCCAATGGTGTAATAATGAGCGTAGTCTGGAAGGTGGACAGAGGTGACCCGAGGGAGCAGGCGGGAGGCAGGCAGGCAATGAGGGAAAAGACTCGCCCCCACGGGCCCCACATGGGACTCACTTGATAAACTATAGTGAGAAAACCCGTTAGACAACTGGAAACAAAACAAAAAAGGGGAAAAAGGAAAAAAATTAATATAACAGGACGAGTGTGGATGGCATTGACATTCAACGGAGGGGAAGACCTGAACAGTTATAAACAAACATCGGGGCTCTCTGCTCGTGGGTGGTCCAGAACACAGGAGACAGGAGCCGGTGCAAAGAACAGTGCAAAGAACGCACAACTGGTTTACTTGACACCAAGTAGGTACCATATTTTGCTGTGTATAATGCACACTTTTTTGCCCAAGTTTTTGAGGGCAAAACAAGGGTGCACATTATACCTGGGTATAATTATCACATACCATGGGCATAATAATCCCATGTATGATGCACACCAAAATGTGGGTGTGCATTATATACAGCAAAATACGGTATTCAGTCGAGGCAGTAGTCCATCTATAATCTGTCAATAGTTTGGAAATTGATCAGTGTCCTTCATCTGTGACGTTCACAATGATTTCTGAGTATTTAACAAAACATCCTTTCAGGCGATAGTGATTTGCTCGTCTCATTATGCCAATTTAAAAATTCTAAATCGTCTTTATCCGAAATCATCACACTGTTCAGAATTCCAAATCGGGGTGAATAGGGGGCGGTTTGCAAACTCAAAGATGGGAAAAGCACACAGTCTCTGACACAGGGAAATGTCACACCCAACAGCATGGTGACAGGGAGGTGTCGGCAGGTGGGGTGCTGGGGAGAAGAGAAGGATGAGAACACAACACCATTCTGGGAAGAAGCCTTCACACCTCCGAGTTCCCCATAGCCCTGCCTCTCCCTCTGGACGACCTTGTGATGACCTCACACTCACTGCTTGGGAGCGAGACACCCACTCAAGGAAAATGCCCTCAACCTCATCCCCCTCAACCCCAAGCTCCTGGTGTAGATTTTGAGTTTCCAGGTTCCTGCGCCCGAGACACAAGCAGCAGGCAGGGGAGGGGAGGGGGGCGGGGAGAAGTGGGACCATGGTGGCTGGGACCCGGGTCGGTCACCTTCTCTGTGGAGGCCCAGGCGCCCATGGTGGAGCCTGAGCTGACCGAGGTGGGCGAGCTGCACTCGCTTACTGACTGGCAGGTTTCGGAGGCTTCCGAGGAGGCCGAGCTGGACGAGTTCTGCAGCGGGTGGGGGGACCACATAGGGGGGGCAACAGAATCCAGACCACACACCAGCAAAAAGTAACCATAAATTTAAAAACAAAAAAAGTCGGGGCAGGGAAGAGCACGCACAGAGAGACAAACGTATACATAGAAAAGGGAAGGATGAGAGAAGCAGAGTGTTAGGGTTATTTTTTCCCCAAAGCTGCACACGCAGAGGCTTTCAAGCCCTTGAAAAGAAGTGTGAGACCCAGCCAGGTCCGGACCACCAGACTGTAAGCCCCCAGGACCCCAGTGTGTGTGCGTCTAGTCCTGCACTGGCTTACGGCAGGTGCTCCAAATCACTGAATGGATGAGTGACAACCACCATCTCTTCCGTGTAAACTGGGCCCCCTGTGCATTGGGCCCACCCAGGTATTTGCTTTGTTTTCTTCTGCTCCCTGTGGCTCATCCCAGTTGTTTGCAGAAGCCCAGCCCCACTGGGGTCTGCCACTACTTCCCCAGGAGCGTTCCTGTATTCACTGTCTAGGAGGCAGGGCTCATGTTTCCGTCACCCCTTCCAGCCTCCAAAGAAAGAAAGGTTCCTGCAAAGGGACAGAGCGAGAGCTTCCCCGTCCTGCAAGGGCAAGGAACCGAGAAGGCACCCCGCACGATGTCAGCGGCTCCGTGGAGCCAAAGCTGCTCAGTGGACGCCCCGGACGCTCACCGAGCTCGGTGTCTGGTTAGCAGTCTAGGGTCCAAGTCTTAAGGTTTGGATTTCAGTCCTGTTTCTGCCACTTGTCTGTCAAGGAACCATGGGCTTAATGTCTCCAAACCTCGCTTTTCATCTTTAGAATGGAGATCAACAATATCTTAACGATGAAGCGACAATGAGATTTTATATGTGTGTGTGTCTGTATGCAGTGCGTAACCAAGTGTAAAGAAAGTTCAGTTATCACTATAATTCCCCAGGACTGTTTATTTTGGCCCCTGTAACCCAACTATGTTCAACTTGAAAAAAGGACCAGCAGGCCAGCCCAGGACTGCAGGTGCGAGTCTCTTTCGATCTGTGCTCCCTCTTCCTAAAGCACCTCTTGCGCTGGTAGAGGCGGCAGCTCTCGGAAAACAGCCTCGCCACGAGCAGGGCCCACGGCTGGGCACACTCGGGGGAAAGCACAGCCTGAGTGGAGGAGAAAGGGAGAGCTCTGAAGACACCGGCCACGTGGCGTCTGTGTCTGCCCCCGTGACTGCGTGGAGAAGCGAGGGGCTCTCACCTCCCCAGATGCGTGTCCCCTTCGTCCCACCCTCAATAAAGACGGCATTACAGCTGTCGGGAGACTGCCTCCTCTGGCCTGTGTGATTTGCACAGTTTCCCTAAATTTCCTCTCTGCTTTCTAATTCTAAGTAGCAGCTGTGCTTTAAAAAAAATCAGATTTCTCCATTAAATTGTGCAGCACGCTGAGCTTACTGAAACTGAAGTTGCTGGCCAAGCGTATTTGGGTGCCGGCTCTGAGAGGTAAGTAAATCCCAACCACCATCTTCTGCTTCCCACAGCGTTGCTAGGGACAGAAACACTCGCTTCAGCCTGACCCCCAAAACAGTCTTCGACAAGAAAGCCGAAGCACGTGGCCCCTCTCTTTTTAGAAATGGTTGTCAGTGCACAAGACTGGGTTAATTTGTCAGTTGATTAAAAACACACAGAATTATGCTACACATTAGAACAGCCTTTGAGGAATTGCAAAATCCCGCTTCCCTTCCCATCACTCACACTCCGCCTGGGAGACACACAGGTGTGGTTCAGCGCCGCACCTGGTGGGGATGGGGCGCGAGACAGGTGGGGACACCTTAGAGACCAAGCCGAAGCACCCCAGCTGGGACAAGCACATCAGAACTTAAAGCTGCAGATCTCAGTCCAGATCGTTTGTTTGAAATCAAGTGTCTCCCCCAGGAAGACAGGCAGAGACCACGGTCTCCGGTCTCTGGGGACAGCTGAACAAATGCCACAGGGACTGGGTGGGGCACCGAGAGCTCCGGTCCAGCGATGTCAGACTCCTCAGGCAAGAGGCCTCCGGGCCTGGGTTCCCACAACACCCCAGCTGCTTGCTCGAGGTGAAGTGCTGCCCCAGACACTGCCCCAGACACCGTCCCAGGGGTCTCTCCCAGGGCCGCCCTGCGGCTGAGGCACGGCAGAAAGGCTTCTGGGCCAGGCGTCAGAAACCTCCTTCCAGGTCCTCAACCTGCAGGCCCCACAGCTGTGCAGCGCAGGCAGCTCCCTCACGTCTCCGAGCCTCCGTCTCCACAACCCAACAGGGACGACGGGACCAGGTGGCCTCGGGAAGGGTGACACGGGACATACGTGTGGGAGGGCCTGGGGCGGTGCCTGCCGCACCGGAGGTGTTCAGTGACTGTCAGGCAAGCTGGATACTTGGACAAACAAGACAAGCATCTGGCTTTCTGTCCACAGGACCCTGGACCAGAGGCGGGGTACGGTTCAGTCTCACAATGCACTGGATGGGCTCAAAGCCACCACGCCTGGCAGATGGCGCCGTGGGGCACCCTGGACTTTGGCGTTTCCCAGCATCGGTGCTGTGGTGCTTACTAATTGCGAGGCCGAACACCAGCACCAGGGGAGCGAGGGCAGAGGGAGGAGCGGGGCGGGTGCTGTGAGGTCCTGCCTGGCCCCCGCCCTCTGCTCCAGGGGTGTGGGCCAGCTGGGCTGGGCGGGGCTAGGTCTAGCCCCACCCCCGTAATCCACTGTGGTTGAAGAGATTTAACACCTGCCCTTCTCCCAGGAGCAAAGTGCCAACAGAATAAGCTGTAAAGGCTGTGATGATTCATTCTCATCCTCAACATAAACCTACAGGAGGAACCCAAGGCTGCAAAGAAGGGTCCCGAGGCAATGTCCCATGAGGGAATCTCAGAGAGAACCAGAGATGGGGAAGAGGTGGTCCCATTGTGCAAACGCCCATTAACTACAGCATCTTGCTAAGCCGGGCACTTACAGGGATGCAAGAGAGTAGCCAAACCTCTTTGAGTCCATCTACTACATGTGAGAACTCCCCAAACCCACGTGGGGACTCAGCCGCCGCCGCCACCACCAACACAGGCTGCAAGCCCGACTTACAGTGTTTCTCCCTTTGGAGGGGGACAACACATCTCAAGACAAGAAAGGAAGCCAGACTTTTCTCTCGTCTGAGCCAAGATCCTTCCATGGGTCCAGCCATCGACGATGGTCCAGGCACCAGGCACGACGGCTGCTCCCGGGGCCAAGGGCACCCTTACCTGGTTGGGGGCCTCTGGCGGCATGGGGGACGGCGACTTGGACTGGAAGGCGTCCTGGGATATGAAGCCGGAGTCGTGGGAGGACACGCTGGACAGCCGCACGGGCGCCTGCTGGGCCAGGTTGGAGCTGCGGCAGCGGTAGTGGGAGCTGGGGGAGTGCGAGTGGGAGCCGCTGGACCTCGAGTCGCTGCTGTTCACGCTGTTCAGGCTGCTGTGGGGCGAGCGGAGGGGGGGGGGCGGTGGTGAGAGCCGGGAGGGGACAGGAAACAAGGGGCAGAAAAGGGACGACAATATAATGGAATCAGCTCTCGGCCTCAGAGAAGTAGCACGAGCAGCGAGGTGTGGTTCCAAAACGCCAGATCATTAAGCTAGTAAACAAAAGTTCTTGTGTTTTGTTTTGTTTTTTCCACATGGTCCAAGGGGGAAAAACCAGCCGCTAGGACTCAGCTCTCTGCCTGTGTGATGAGGCGTCTTCAGCATGGAGGCCTGCGATTCTGAAAAATCACGTCCTGCCCAATTCTGCCATGTCACTGACCACCAAAGCTAGGGGACCTGATGACTGTGGCATGAACAGAGACGGGGCTGATCTCGTCTGCCGTCTGCGAGCAGAAACCAGGGCCCTACGGCCAGAACCACAAAGGCATCAGTGTGACCTGGACGGGATGTGCAAGCGCTACCGTTGGTTGCACCATCCGGGTCCAGGAGGCCAAGGTCACCCAGCCCACCACTGCTTTGGCAGCGCAGGCGCCAATGGACATCTCAGGATAATCTCATCCTAGGTAGGCCTGGTTCAAGGCCACCGGAAAAGGACATCAAATCAACTCAGTGCGCTTGTGTCAGCGTTTTATCAACAAGGCTGATGCTTCAATGAATGGCTCACCCTGACCATAGGTGTTTCTCTGTTAAAATACCTGCGGGCCTGGCGGTAACAGTACCCCTGGCAAGATGCAGGCAGTTCTCAGTGACTAATGGCAATCCGTGCCAAGCCGTCAGCTTCTGAGAATAAACAGTAAACAGGATGTCGAAAAATCACACACCCCCTCCGGGTGTTGTGTCTGCACTCCTTTCCCAGTCATAAGAAATGGTAACTCCGATGACGAAAACCAGAAACTGAACGCAGTCCTGGTTTGACCCAGCGGAGCTGACACGCAAAGGGCAGCTCCAGAAGCATCTGGCAGCATGGAAGGAACAACGCCGCCCGGGATTCCAGAGTCTGTGGTCTCTGCTCCGCGCCCTGAGAGCCCTGTCCAGTTCCGCGAACTCTGACGGCTGAGGAGGTGGTCGCGGACCCTGTGTCTGTCTGCACCGCGATGACACGCTGGCGTGTGCTGGCAGAAAGCACTGCTGCCGGGAATAATCATCGTGACTCCTGCCCTCCCCTGCACTCAGTCAGACGAGGGGGACCGAGCAGAAAGCCACGCACCCCGCTCCCGCCGGCCCCCAGCTGTTGTCAGCGCACCGCGACTTCCTACGGAAACTAAAACTATACGAAGGGAAAGACCCTCATGCAGCTCTGCTTTACACAGGCGACGTACAGTGTTCTTAGCTGTCAAGCAGCAAACAGAAGCATCTGTCACCCAGAACACACACAGACACAAAGGGTGACATGAAACCAACCAATACTTTCAGGTTGCAGAACGACAGGAGGCAGCATCTGGAGTCTGAACTTCCCGCTCAGCGCCTATTGTACAAGCTCAGATATGAAACAAGACACGCAAGTGTGTGCGGAGGCATGACCACGCAGAGATTCGGCAGACCCCGCCTGCTCCTTCCTCTCCACGCTAATTCACAGGAAGTGGAATTCACTTGGTTTTGAAACAGCAGAGAAGAAGAGTAGGTGGAGTGTACCAAGAAGGTAAGTGAGGCGTGATCAAGCTTCCGTCCTTCCAGAAGAGAACAGACGTTGTGATCAGCAAGCCAAGAATGGTTTTCGAATAGAGAAGTTTTGCGGGTGGCGGGACTATGGCAGCTGGTTCTCACCGCCTGTCAGTAGCAGTACTAGTTACTAGCGGTGGCGGTGGTGGGGGTAGTGGTTAACGGGGCAAGGATTCCATTCACTTTATGAAACCCTGAGATAAAAACTTGGGGAAACTGAGGGCAAGAGCCACCACGACTTCCTCTGGTTGTTCTGATAATAGCGAGATCAGCCTGTACAAGAATAAAGAAATCAAACGCGAATTTACAAAGCGGGAAAATCTCTACGACACGCAACTGAAAGACAGGAAGCTATGTCCACTCATCTAGGGGCCGAACGGGGTTTTCCTCCTGATCTGAGACGAACCCAGAGACCAAAGAGGGAGACCAAAACCGCATGGAGTCCTTTCAGCCGATGACATCACCACTGCCTGTTGAAAGCGAGCGTTTCTAAGAGGCGGAGGCCGCTGTGCGGCTCCCGGGAGCATGGAGAGCCGTCCCAAGAGCAGGGACAGAGCCCGTCACTTACCTGCAGACGCTTGACTTGCGGGACATGGTGGTGCTGGGGGAAGAGGGTGGCGTCTGGTACGACCAACTGTAATCAGAGCCTTTCAAGTCCAAAATCACCTGAGGGGACAGAGCCAGGAGGGTAAGCGAGGTGCTGAGGAAGGAAACATTGTCTGTCCAATCTTAAAACCCGTAACTTCAAAATTCTGCCATCACCAAGGGTGCAAATTAAAGAAAAAATGTTGCTATGGGTTTTTTTGCTATTTGTTTTTTAATTAAAGAACCACACGACTAATCCATTCATGTCATAATTCTTTTTCTGAGACAAGTAAAACTAGACTTAATTGGGGGGTGAGGGGCATGAACAGAGAGAGGGAGATTCACAGTGACAGATAAACAGTTTACAAGAGTCATTTATACCCAAGGCTAGAATCCACAGGACTTTTGTCTGATGGCACCACAAAGACACTAATGGTTGCAGGACTATTGATCTTGCATTTTAGCCATTTGATCGTCAATGGTCACTTGCGCTTTTCGACCAGGGTCCGACATTGTACAACCCGACAGAATCAAGGTCAAACCAATTGTTTCAGTTATTTCTACACCCGTCTCCCTCGCTTGACAAAGAACTACTTGAGTGTAAGGTCTACCTTTTGTGCACATAGTAGATGCTCAATAAATGTCTATTTAATGAGTGAATGACTGCATGCTATGGGCTTGTAAGAGTGATTTCAGAGCGGGAAATATAAGCTCTCCAATTTGTCTCCTGAGTTGGCTCTCCAAGGGGGCATTAAGAATTCTATGCAAAGGGCAAAAGCCAACTTGCAATTCATCAGCTCTTCCCCGATATGTCTCTTCCCACTTGACACAACATTAATGTCACATGAAGAAATAATAAGCACAGAAAATGTCACCTTTCTGATAAGGGAGAACCTCATGCATTACTTAATTAGAATGGTTCACCGCGACAGCCAAGACACACAACGTCGCGTCCCGTGAGAGTGCATTTCTGGAGGGCAGGTGACCACAGTGGTTACGAGCACAGGCTCTGGAACTGACTGCCTGGTGCACACCTCCGTTCTACCACTAATTATGGAGGCGAACCTGGTCCAGTGACTTTACCCAGTGCTCTCCATGAAGATTAGCTGAGACAGTCGAGGTTCAGCAGGGGCTCTGCGATGCCTAGTGATGATGACCACTATATACTACAATGAGATAACGCATCAGGGGACCCTCGTGACCTTGAACCTCATCTCTTTGGTCTGCTCCCCTGAGTGCTTAACCAACCCTCCTACCTGTTCACTCGAGGAGGGCAGTTTGTGAGGGTCCATGGTCAGGCTTTTCAGGTCTTCCGAGATGGTCTGCAGGTGAGTTATTTCCCCCAGCATTGAGATTTCTTCCTCCTGAGGGACAGCAATTCACAGCATGTTATCATCACGAGCGACCCACTTCATCGTCCTGGTCCCACCGTCTTTATTACAGCCCCCGTCTAACCCTTCAGACTTTTCAGAAGAGGGTCCCCCTGGGACTGGCACATCTCTGCTGAAGGCACTACCAGCCCTTCGTTTGGGAGCTGGGAAGGACGGGGAGCTCCGCCATCACTGGAGTGGCCTGCGTGCTGCAGACAGCGGTGAACCAAAGCTGAAGCGAGCCCGTGGGCCTCCCTCGCAGTGTCTGGGCCAGCAGGCCAGCTGGGGGTGGGGGGGGTCTGCCTGTGTCTCCCCTCACAGGCCCTGCAGCCCGGCCCCCTCCACAGGTGGGGAGGCTCTCCTGTGAAGTCACTCAGCTTCAACGGTGACACAGTCGTAGGTATCTTGGTCTAGTAGAGCGTACAGATCTCTCTGACAGCACATGTGTGTTCAACAGAGGTCACGTGCCCCCTCCTTTCTTGTTTCTACCACAAACTTAATAGACGGTGATGATGCAGGAACCCGGGACTGTGGCAGAAACACTTCCCCGTAAGTGCCACACCGGGGCCTCGGGCCGAGGCAAGATGGTCCCCGGAAGTTCTATGCTCAGGGGGACAACTCACATTCGGGCACTTCGCTAGGGTTCCCTGACACACAGCAGATTCCCAATGACTCGATGACGGGTGGAGAAGGTGAATCCCCTCCCAACTGGCATGGAGGCCTTCTGGAACTTTCCACCAACTTACAATCACGGGCCGCAGCATAGAGATGAAGGTGCAGAACCGGCCACGCTCTTCAATCAAAGCCTTCCGGACCGCCTGCTTTTCCGTTTCTTCCAACAAGAGATATTTATCGTTGACATCTTGGAGAGCGCTGTCCAGCTGAGGCTGGATGTCACCTCGCCCTGCACACAGAACAAAGCCCCAAGCGTGGCTTGCTGATACCAGCTCCCAGGACAACAGCCCCGCTTCCCCGGGTGCTGGAGGGGAAACCGCACATTTCCGAGACGTGGAAGAGTGATGTAGTAATACCCAGAAAGGATGTAAAAGGCTATTTTCCTAGGACCAGCCATCCCCAATTTGCAATGCTGCAAGGGCGCACTGGCTTATTCCTGGCACAGCAGATTCCCCGGGGGGGCCCCACAGCGCCTTCTGCCAACTAAACCCCAGGACATGGCAGCCGGATGGTATTCTCTCCTCCTGGAACATTCTGAAGAGGCTAAGGGATAAACAGGTGAGGGCCTGTGGATGTTTCCAAAATTGGGCACAAGCTGGCTTTGCCGGGTCTGCCTCCATCAAAGAGCCTCTGTCTCCCAGAAGGCATGGGCGGCAGGCACCAGCTCTCCTGGCTCCGGGGGCCCCTGGGACCCCCGGCCATCGGCTGCACTCCCCAGTGCAGAGTCCCGAATGCCCTCCCTGTCAAACAAGCCCAGTAATAAAAAGACCTGCAGTCAGGTCTCTGCTGCTGAAAAACTGAGGGGGTGTCACTGCTGAGCGGGGCCCCAGTGCAGCCAGGTCCACAGACCCCAGCATGGAAGCAACCATTTATAGAGTTTAAGACGGGGTGTTAACCTTTTAAACAGTTCTAGAGCTTGGTTGGCAAACTGTCTTTATAAATAAAGTTTTATGAGGACACAGCCACACCCCATCATTTACATACTGGCCACACCCACACTTGCTACAACTGCAGGACGGAAGCTCTGTGACGAAGACTTTACAATCTGACCCTTTAGGGAAAAGGCTGGTGGCTCTAGAAGACGAACGTGGACAAACAGGCCCTGTGTCAGGCAGAGGGGCCACTGTAATCTGACCTGTAGTGGGAACAAGAGGGTGACCGCCTCGGGAACCCGCTCACAAGCTTCCACCCTGGGCCCCAAGCGGGGGCTTCCCCTGTCGTCCAAACCGGAGAAAGGATTTCTAACTTCTTCACAGTGATGCAAGGAGACTTCACTTGGGGTGGTGAGCACATCATATAAAACACAGATGACATAATAGAACGCTACACCTGAAACCTATATATCTTTATCATCCAATGTCTCCCCAGTAAAGTCAATAAAAAATAAAAATAAAAAGCTCCTCAGGGCAGGCTCTCGGACTCTCCCAGCCCTCAGCACAACGCCGTGTGTGTGTGTGTGTGTGTGTGTGTGTGTGTGTGTGTACAAGTGCTCAACAATGCTTGATCGTTTAAACACAGAATATGGGCGATGGAGGTGGCCTCAGGGGTCATCCAAGTGCACCTGCTGGTACTTCAGTGGAGGCGGGGCCTAGAGAAGAGAAGGTGGGGGACTTGTCCCGGGTCATTGGGGAACACGTAGCGAGCCGGGGCAGAGACCAGGCAGCCCGATCCCTCTGTCGCTGGACCCCGCGCCCTCGGCCCACTGCCTCAAGCCCAGGAATGGATGTCACTACCCTGTTAGGGAGGCTCCTGACCAGTCACCATGCACCCCTCCGACGAATGACACAGAGGACTTTAAATGCAATGCATCATTTGGTTTGAAAAAACAAACGGGTCAGGGAAAATTGCCTTGAGTGGAGGAAAATAACCTGTATTTTCTCTCATAAGCAGAAGAAAAGGCTGGATTTGGAGCAAGAGGTCAGGCTTCAAGAATGTCCCAAAGGAAGAGGTCGCTGGACTTTAAGTCATTTGTGAGGCCTCGGTGAGGCTCTGAGTGAGCCCATAGAGGGAGACTCACATGCCGTCAGAAGCCACCCCTGGGAGTGCCCTCACTGGCCCGTGTAGTGCAGCAAACGCTGCCTGTGTGTCACTCTCACTCGTCACGGGAGCACCCACGCAGGGCGGGTGCGACCATGTGCAGTTCTGAATCGCCGTCCACGTTGCCCCCACATAAGAGTCTGCTGGTTGACACATTCCCACATACGTTCAAGGTCACCCACTCACGCATTCCTCCATTTATCACCATCCACCCCTCAGGATAATCCCATCCGTTCAGCATCTCCACCATTGCTTCAATTTCTCCCACCAGGAGGCAGGGGGAGCCGTCCCCACACAGGATCTGGCCACCAGGAGGCAGGGGGAGCCGTCCACACTCAGGACCTGGCCACCAGACCATAGTTCTTACATGTTTCTAGTGGACAGGAAGCCTAGAGGAGCATTCCCACTCTCTCCAGGGCCTTGCTGGGGGACTTGGGCTCCCTCCTGAGGACACACACTGTCCCACAGCCACAACGCCAGGAGGAAAGCCTGGGTCGTCACCACCTGGAACTGTAAGCCTTGTGCACCTGACTCCACGTACACTGAGCGTGGACATGACCCAGGCCCTGCTCTCGTGCAACCTGCAGAACAGCACGGCCCAGCTCGGGCCTTCTGTAGGTCCCCCGGCCTTGTCGGTGACATTCTCACGCACGGCACGTGGCGGGCTGCGGACCAGGTCTGCCCGCTGAGCCTCAGTGGGGGAGGGCGCAGGGGAGCTGGGGGAGAGGGTGGAGCACAGTGCGCGATGCCTGACAATACCAGCGTGGGCACGCTCTGATTATAGCAGCGATTTCTCGTGCTGTCAGACTCTAAGAAATTGGAAAAATGTGTATTTTATTTACTTCCTGTCACAAGTTACCAGGCACGTGTCTGTCGATGTGTAATTAATAACGCTGACTTTTAAAAATATAGTTACATAGAAAAGCAAAGTGACCAGAACCGAGTGGAGTCTAATCTCGTAAACATAAATTTAAATTATTCTATAATTATAGCAAACTTATCTTAAATATGTATTGTGTTATAATTAAAGGGCTTTTCAAATTGTGGTATTCTAAAATAAGTATAATCTGTAAAGATTGCTATAATTACAGTTACAGTGAGTACATTTCCACTCAGGATAATCATAACCAAAAAACACAACGTCTATTTCTTAAATTCACGAACACAACATATAATCATCTTTGTAAAAAAAAAAACCGTGGAGGAAATTATTCCACAGCCCTATTGGATGCACTGGCTTGAAGATGTGCTGCTCTCTTCGGGCCGAAGAAGTCGGCGCTGTGCCCCACGGGTGGCTGTTCACTTCCCTCCCGTGTGCGACGTCGTGAAGACGGCCGTCACCAACACCCCACACACGTCCCGGCCACTCCAGCTCCCACGGGACTCCACTCCGTCTTCTCATTTCCCCTCGCTACCGCCACTCTCGCTGGGCCAGCTTGCCCCTTCACCTGGACAGCTGTAAGGGCCCCTAAGACGTCACCTAACTGCATCTAGATCAGCAGCCCCGACTTGCTTTCAAAATCCAAGTACTATCACTTCTTGTCAATAGCTCCTGTTTCTTTCCAGAGAAGTCCAGTGCCCTTCACATGGCCTGCCCTGCATGGCCTGCATGGGTCAGCCCGTCCACTCACAGCCTCAAGCTGGTGAACCCCTCCTTCTCCTCCCCTCCTCTGCTCACCCCACCTTCACGTCGCCCTCCCTGCTCCCCACCTGCACAGTCTGTTCCTCCTGCAGGTCCCCACCCTTCAGCTAAGCCCTCCTCGAACTCTCTCACAAGATCAGGACTCCGTCATCTGAGCTAGAAGCCCCCATACGTATCCTTCGTGACACTCCCCGGTACTAATTTCATCTTTATTTTTCTGCTTTTCTGAGTGATGTCAGTCTCCCCTACCGATCGGAAGCCCCACGCGTGTTTCTGCCCAGCACGATACCTCCTCACCCAGCACACCTGCCGGGACACAGGTATGCAGGTATCTGCCAGTGGATGCGGCCCTGGTGCAATCACTCCGTCTGTGTTTGCTCTCTGGCCTGCAACCACGACGGCCTTAAACGGCCTAACACCATAAAACTGGCAAATTCCAGGACGGCCAAGCAGCCAAAAGCAGGGAGGGGTGCCTTAAATGGGCTTTCCAGATAAAATTCCTGAGCAAAGAATTGTTCGTGACCTTTTTTGTACAATCTAAGTCACCTCGGTCTCGAGCACTTTTCCCCTCTCCGTTTCCAGGCCTCACACTGGAGAATTCCGGTGAACAAAGGCCAGGCACCCTTTGCTCCCACAGGGGAAACCAAATGGTTGTTCTTTTTTACAGAAAATGCTCCTGGGGTATCATGGGCACATGTCACGGCTGAAGTCGCTCCCTTGAAAAGGGCTTGGTTTTTCCTTAAATTGAGTTTTGTAAGGGAGAGTTTACAAAACTTTCTGGAATGAAAGGGAGATCCCATTTCTTCCCACCGTTTACACTTTTTTCCTTTAATCTTTATGCATGTGCTCAAGGCAGCAATCAACACCCCTTTGGACAGAGGGGCGACCGGGACCGGCCGAGGGAGGGAGAGCGGCTTGCTCAGGGTCACTGTGCTGGCAACGGCGCGGCCAGACCCCGGCCGTAGTTCTCTCTCATCCACAAGCAAACACAGACCCTGGGGGCGGGCTGTCAGGAGCTAAATGTTCTACATCTGCCCACGGCGACGCCACAGAAAGCCGGTCAGGTGCGGTGAGGGTGACCCGGAGCCTCCCGGCCCCCTGCCCCACACCCTACAGCCCACGCCTGAGCCCGAGCCTGGACCACGGGCACCGTTCCCAGGCTAAGGGCTCCCAGCGGAGGACAAACCCAGGACACGCTGGGCCAAGATCGTTTTGGATGCCAGGAAGACATCCAAAGTCATTTCCTTTCCCGTGCCAGATGTATGAGGAGTCTCACCAAATGACTTCCGCCTGCCCCCGAGACCGATACCGTCTGTCACTCTAACACATACACTTTTTCACATGCCACAAACCAAGGTGTGTCCTTCGGTCGATGGCACGTCATCACAGTTTAATCAGCAGGGTTTTCAGGGGGTAAATACAGAAATGGACATGCAAGGCGAGACTGGAGATTAGAATCCGGAGTGAAAAACCCCCTTTTCCAACCGCAAGGCAGCTGTCTCATGCCCTATATATTCCCTTCCTTCTCTCATACCCTGCAACCGTTCTTAATCGATTCCCCAAGCAACCGGAAATCAAAAGCAAGATAGAGCAGAGGCTTTTTGACTTAAAAATGTTCGAACTCGATTCCTGCTATTCTGTCAACATGCTGTGCCTCGGTTCCCACTCACCTGTGGGACGTGACTAACAGCTAGTCCCCAGCTCGCAGGGGCCAAATGAACTCACTCATATGAAGCGTTTAGCCCTGTGTCGGGCACGTGGTGAGCGCTGGGTAAGCGTCAGGTGTCACCAGTGGCCGTACGGCACCCCTGAAGTTGTCCTCCTCACCCTGGGCGCCTCAGCAGGGGAGAGGGTACAGGGCATAGTGGGTTTTTTCTTTTAAGTGATTATTCAGTTCGAGGTCCTCTTCGATGTACAGGAATTTGAAAGATCCCATAATCCTTTCACGGAAGGAAGGGGTTTCTCCTCATGAAGATTTGCTGGTCCTGAGCAATCAGCTGTTCACCCAAGCAAAAAGCAAGACGAGACAGCACAGAGACCAGCCAGAAGCCACGCCGTGCCCACCTGGGGTCGCCGCGCTGCGTCTCAAACAGAGAAGCTTCACGTCACCGAGGGTTCATCCTCTGCAGTCGAGGAAACACACGACCACCCTCCACGGGTCGCCTGGCCCAGAAACCGGTGGCCCCTTCGGCTCCCCCTCTCACTCACTCTTCTCAACGGCGCGCGAACCCATCGCCTCTCCAGCCCTGTGCCCTGGCCACCGTAACCTCTCGCCCGAAGAAAAGCCACTTGCTAACGGCTGTCCAGCAGGGCCACAATCAAATCCCAATGTACAGTGTCACGGCAGAATCTTCTAGAAGTCAAGAAGTCTTCAAGGGCTTCAACACAGTCCTAAAAGTCAAGTCTTTAATGTGACAGAAAGACCTTGATCGGGTCCCTACTCACCTGCGCCTAGTCCTGCACCTGGGGGGAGAGAAAAGCCGTGTGCACCTGTGTCGGGTCTGGAACTGCCCTCGGCAGTGGGGCTGGGGACAGGAAAGAAGGGGGAGCGACTGCTTAAAAGGCAGGGGGTGTCTCCTGGGGATGACACAAACGCTCTGAGACGTGATGGCTGTGCAACACTGCGAAGGTACTAAAGCCAGTGACAAATACACTTCGACGTGGCGCGTGGGATGTGGTATGAATTTTATCCCGATGAGCAAGAACAGTGGCCGTCCTACCTTCCTTCAAAGGCACACTCAACACTGCTCAAGCTGCGTCACACACACAACACTGGGGGTCGGAAAGGATCATCACTTTCAAAGCCGGGGAACGACTAACCAGCCCGACGTCCCCGTGAGGGGAGGTCGGGGCACAGCTGTGTCCCCACCTGGGAGGGGAGACCTGCGTGGTTCGGGTTTCCTGTCGATCACAGAAGCCAATTCAAACGCCCCTGGGAGCTGCTCAGTGCGAACGCTCGGAGACGCTCGGGCACACCCAGGCCAGTGGGACACACGGGCCCCTCACAGACAGGCCTCTCCGAGACGGGGGACAGCCACGAGACGCCAAACTTGAAGGCTAAGTAGCAAAATCACCCACAGAGGGAGGTTCAACAGTCAGTCCAGAAGAATCATTTTGATTACTGAATTTGAAGACCCAATCAATACCTTTGAAGTGAACCATTTCACAAACTCTGCTGAAATAAGAAATACTTTGGTTTTGATTTTTTTTAAATGAATTCTTGGTTTTGAAAAGAACTCTATGATTCTTTTCAAAAAGTTAAAGACACTTTGAAGCTTAATACAACCAAATCTGATTTGGGAATTATCTTGGGGGGGTCATTCAGTGCAGCTGTACAGGTCTTATCTGTGATATAAACACAGACACACATACATGTCCTTAGGTATGTATGTATGTATCAATATATTTACTTCCTGGAGAAAGGAGGATTTAAATCACTCTGTATTTCTTCCTTCCATAAGCCCAATACTGGATTATGATGAGTGAGGCTCTCACAGTATCGTGCTAACCCGTTAAAGCCCCAAACATCGAAGAGAGAAAGCGATCGAATACACACACATACAATTTCTTTAAAGTCAGGGAAAATTAAGTAGGTGCCATTGATTGCTCTGAGCTGGCGGGAACACTCGGGCCACTGACACAGGTCTGGACAACCACAGAAAGCCCACAGCAGGGACCACACCGTGACCAGCCACCAGAGATTCGGATGGTAGACTTACCGAGAGCTTCCACTGGCGGGGCGCGCGGTGAGAAAGCGCAGGACACACAGTGGACACGGAAAGGAAAACAATAAAGTCAAACTGGTATTCGAGCAGCAGTCTCACCTTCTTTCACGGGTCAGAGTCCACGGCAGCCACGGGATCGCGAGTGAGCCCGCACCTCCCAAGGGCTGCACGGTCACGCTCGCTTCCCGGCTCGCTAATTCTCTCATTTGCATCTAAGTCTTCCTAGTTAGGGATCATCGTCCGTAGGCAACCCAGCAGGGTTTTTTGTTGCTGTTTTTTTTTATGAGAGATGAAGAATACATTCCCAAAAGAAGTCAATTTAGAAGCTTTACCAAGAAACCCCTTCAAAGGTAACACCGTAACTTGAAGAGTAACTAGAAACACCTAGGATACGAGTTTAACTGGGGTAGAAATGAAAAAAAAAATTAAAGAATTTAAAGTTTCCACATAAGAGCAAATAATGCGCTGGTCTGGAGCTCGGTGAGGCTGTTTAGTGGGTTTATAATATTAACTTTGCAGCCTCTGGTGGAAAATGACAGATTCAACTATTCAAATGTCAGGCCCGAGGGTTAAAGTATGGACATGTTCCAGGTCTCTCAAAGGAAGTCCCTGATAAAATTTTAGTCATTACAGATTGAAACAGAGGCTCCATCATAATTAATTTTTTAACTTTAAGTTAACAATAAATGGGAGTTAAAAGAGAAATAAGGCTGCTGACTTTGTCTAGTACGGAGGCAAACACAGAAACCAACAGAAAATCTGTTTCCCACGTCAACTCCCTTATTTCCTCGGACGGGTTATGGCAGCTCCAGGGGCCGAAAGGCCTTCAGCTGACATCGAGCGCCAGGGTCAGGGCTCAGGAGACGCCGTGCGGAGACTGCGGCTGCGGGTCAGACGCCCCGCACCACTGCCCACCTGCCTGCTGCCTGTCCTGTCCCCTCACCCGTCAGCCGGCCGGCTCTGCCCTGTGTCCCCGGCCCTGGGCACTAGCCTGGAACTTCTCAGAGGGGGAAGACAGTCCCTCCAGCCCCCGACTCCCTACCAAGTATTTACTCCCCGTAGCTATTCAATGAACCTGCGTTCCACAAAAAAAGGTCCCTTCCCCCACGGCTGGAGCACATGCCAAGTTGTTTCAAAATGACTTTGAGATGAAGTCCAACCAAAAACAAACAAAAGTAAAAGTGTTTTTGATGGCAGTACTTAAATATCTGTACATTAAAAATGACGGCTCTCTATAATTACAGGAATAACAAAAGCCCAACAAAGAGTGTGACCAAAGCTGATATCTGCAGAGTGAGAATCAGGGTGAATTGGTCACAAAAGTTACGTCCCAACGTGTCTGCCTGCGTCGAGGACTGTGCTCAGACCACGCGTAAGGGCGCCAGGCGTCTGGGATTTTGAAAAGGAGAATAGGAAGAATTTTTAGGTCAAAGATCACAGATGTTGAAAAAGGCATGGCAGAAGGCTGCTTGATCGTCTCCCGGAAAGGGAGGAAAAGGGAAGTGATGCTTTGGCTGCATATAACTCAGATCCAGTTCCGTCTGGATAACAAGGAGCAGTACCCAAGCATCTGTCCGTCCTGATACAGGGTGCAGGTCTCCAAGCAGCTCCGCACACTTGGGAAGCTGCCTCTCCGGAGATGTGACAGGTGGAGAGGCTTCTGGCCTGAAGGGACGCCAGCTAACCAGGCCCAAATGAACGGGAGCCTCACACAACCAGACTTCTCCTGACCCCTAGCTTGCCGCAGTCCCGGCCCGTTCTCGGGCCATCCAGAGCACTCCGTCTCAAACGGGCACTCAGAATGATGGCTCTGGTCCCTTCCAGAAGGCTCCATTCACCCCGGAAATACACAAATATGAACACTTGGTAAAAAACAAAAACAAAAAAACCCCACAATTATATATTTTAGGAAAAAAGGTGGTGTTGTTTTTTTTTTAAAATAAAGGAAAGACATTAGAAAATGTTTTCTGGAGAACTGCCGTGGCTTATGGACCTCAGTCCCCCGTCACAGCGGCCTGGTCTGGAGAGGACATGGAGCCCGAGACCCCCGGATCCGTGGGTGGGAGAGAAAGGGCGGACGCTGCCGATCGCAGCCTCCCTGCTCCCAGCCTTCAGGCCCAAGTGCCCTGGACGCTCCCCACTAAACGCCAGCCATTCCCAAGCCTCGGGGCCAGAGCGCCTCCCGAGCTGCACAGCCCGGACCCTTCCACGTCCGGAATCTTTCTATCTGGAGCCTGGGTGGGAAGCTCGACACCCTCCCCAGGCAGCCTGAGCCAGGGCTGGGCAAGTCTAATCGCCAGAAACTTCCTTTCCTGCTGCACCGCCGTCAACCTATCAGGCTTCCCCTGGAGGTCCCAATTACGCTAACTGGACACTGCGTGTGACCTGGAGTGACGGATGAGGACAGTTTCAGCCCCGTGCAGAATTCAGATAAAAGGATTATCGCTGAAGCCAGGAACGTAAGGGCCCTGAAAAGAGAGGTCTGGAAGAGCAAAGGGAAACTAGCTACTTTTCCTAACTTCATCCTTTTCACCAAACTCCCAAACCTTTTCCAAGCAACAAATGTCTTCCCTGGACCCTCCCCCCAAACCCATAACCTCTCTGGTCTCAAAGGTGCCAAGGTGTCGGTGAGGTGGAGACCAGCACCCGATCTTGAGCAGCCTGCCCTCCCAGGAAACCTCAGACTCAGTGGAAGAGGGTGGCGGTATGATTTACAAACACCCGCCTCCAGACTTGCTAAATAAAATGCTACTGGCCACGAATCCTTTTACTAGTCAAACACTTGCTCCCAGGTGCCCTAGTGGGCCAGGAGGTAATTTGAGAAGCACCGAGGCCTGGAAAACACATCTGAAAAGCAATAACTGGGGCCAATACGAACAGAAAATCTGACCACAGGTGACGGTTTTGCTGCCTGTGTCATGAAATAACAACTAGGAGGACATTTTTTAGAAATATCAAAACTTCGTCCTCACCTCTCTTCCACCACACTATCCCACCTCTCCAAGTGCATTCTGTTATCAAAAAAATCTGCTTGTTTAAGAAAAAGGACATTGGTTTTGGGGATTTCTACCTCAAAAGATCACCGTCCCAAATAAATGCTAAACTTGACTCACAGAGCGGCCTGACGGGGAAAAGGACATTTTATCAGTTGTGAAGCAGTAAAGTGAAAAACTCTGGCGTCAAGAACTGGTCACCTTCTCAAGTTCAAGAGAGAGTCCCTGCGTTTTAGGTCTTGGTAAAATGTTGCCAATGCTTGCAAAGTGGATGTAGCTAGCTCCTCCTCCTGCAGCTCCCAGTCCTCGCCAGCAGAGCAACGCCAGGCGGGACAGCGAGCTGGCATGTGGATGACGACAGGCGGGGAGGTGGGAGGCGGGCCCCTCGCACGGTCTGCTCTTCCTTCCGGAGCGCCCACCCTCGTGAACGCCAGGAAAAATCTCCCTATTAGCAGTGAGGCCTGGCGCCCGAGGCAGCCATTTCTAACACTCTCACAAGACTTAATAAAGGGTTTCGGAGATTATAGGCTGTGAAAGATGGAGAAAATGACATAATTTCTGTAATAATTACAATAGAACATTTACATAAAGGCTTTTGTGCCCGATCCCAAGGCTTCCGGGAAATTTATAGGTTTCATTATAACGCACAATGGGCATGACAACTGTCAGATCCTGGAGACAAAGGTGGGGGAGGAAACAAGTCAAGAGCAACTTTGCAAGGGCCTCAAATTAACAGACAGTCTGCGCTGAGAACCTGGACTCCAATGGAGTCTGTGTGCGCCTACCCGCTCCCAGGGCCGTCACACGGCCTCCCAGACCCGTGAGGAGGTCTGAACCGAGCGCCTTCTGCTTCAACGGCAAGTCAAGCACGAGTTCTTTCCCCCAAAGTAACGCTATTCACCGCAGAATCCGCTCAGTTACCTTTTTTTGCTTTCTTCTGCAGTTTCAGTGTATCCGAGGACTTCTTTTTTATCTCTTGACGAGCCTTTTTGTACTCTAAGAGAAAGCAGAGTGTTGAATCATTTACCATTTTGCTCAACAGAAAACATTTTCGGAACCGCCTGTACTTTCATCACAGGAAGCAAAGACGACCACGCGGAACACACACGGCGGTTTCCGAGCGGAGAGGTGCGGTCAGCACCACCAGCCACGACAGGCGCCCCGGCTTTCCCAGCAGCATTCATTCAGACCGGCTTCAAGGAAAGGCGTCACTTGGGAATACTTCACTAAAAATGAAAGAGTCACAACTTCTCGGCTCAAGTATCTGGACATATTTTCAATGTGCTGTACTTTCCTACGGCCTGAATCTCTGGAAGAGGGCCCCACGTGGCAAGATGCTGGGCACACGTTACAATTCAGGCAGGAGACCCTCGGACAGCAGCAGCAGAGACGAGACCCTGGGCGAGTGGGGAGGGGGGAATGGGGAGGGACCCAGCGGCCTCTCCTTCACACGCACACCCGGGCCGACACGGCAGGCCGCCAGGAGGGCAGCCCACACGCACCATGTGCAGCACAGCCACCCCCCACCATCCCATAAGTCCGCACCCACTCCTAGACATCCCCATTTCTGTGGCTGGTATCGCCATCACCCAGACACGGACATCTAAAGTGACTGTCACTTCTCTCCTCTGCTGCCCTCATGTTCGAATGATTGTAAACCCGACCAGTTTCCTCAGTTATTCCCATCATTTCTCTTCCCCACCCTAAGCCCACAAGGCTCTCATTTAAATGCTCTTCAAATGGCCCGTTAGCCAACCCTTCCTCTCCAGGTTCGTGCCCGCAGATCTCCCCAGAACGCCCTGCGGGCTGTGGGATCCCTGCAGCAATGTGTCCTGCCCCTTCCACCCCGCCAGGACACCCGCCTTTCAGCTCCGGGAAGACCACAAGGGGCGGTGTCTGTCTGGACCACTCTGTTCCCAGAGCCCCTGGCACCATGAGGCGCGGACATGGTCATTTCTGGGCAGGAGACCCAAGGTCAGCTTGTACCACCAAAGGTTTAGTTTGCAACGTGTGCTGCAATGCCTTAAGTACGAGTCTTCGGCAGTGAAGCCTGGCACTGCATTCACTCTTCACTCAGCTGCTCACGACGAATGCCACCGAGCCAAGGCCAGCAGCGGCTCGGTAACACACTGCCAGCCCTGAGCCCTGCCACAGGCCACTTTCTACTCCTTATCCTCCTCCTCCGACACGGAAAGGCCTGCAGGAGAAGCAGGGACAGAGCCGGCCCTGGGGATGCCAGGGAGGCAGGCGGGGCCCGAGGCACAGCCCACAGCGTTTCCTGGATGCGTCTCAGAGGGCGTACCTTTGGCGTGGTCTTTATCCAACTGGTTGGCCACCTTCTTCCATTCTTCCATCTGTTCTTGAAGTGGGTTTATCAGACAGTCGATTAAAGCGCTTTTACCAAAAAGAGGAAGAAAAGGAGAAATTAAATATAGTTGTACTGTCAAGATTTACACTTGATTGTCAAAACATACCAAAATCACGATGCTCTGAAGCAAGACAGGGCAGTGTACTAAGGCCAAGCTCACATCCAAATCCCCGATGCTGCAACCACCTCATTTTCAGGACACTTTCCAGGGACTGGGAAGAAGCGGCAAGCGTGACCGACGGAAGTGGCCGTGCCTCTCATCCCCGTTCTAGTCAAAGCTTTTATTAGCGAGCAGCGTGGTACACAAGTGGGGCCTCCTCTGGCTGCGGAACAGGAGCACCGAGCACCTGGAGAGCTTCAAAAAGGAGAGGCGACCTCGGCCTCCCCCCACCGCTCGTGGAAACTTTGAGGGTGAGGCCCCCGCATTTTTAAATTTTAAAAAGACCCACGTGATTCTGATGTACATTCAAGATTCTAGCTCATGAACGTAGGCTAATGGCGGGCAGCTTCGAGAAAGAGAAGCCCGACCGCCAGCCCCCGGATCGGGGGTGAAGGAATCTCCAGGTACACCCCTTCATTTTGTGGCGTCTCCCGAGCAGACCACGCACACCCAGGGGGGTGGCTCCCCACACGGAGGAGTCGTGCGAGCCAGGCAACCCAAGCCTTTGGTCCAGCACGGGAGAGAACGGCCACTCCTGTGCGATGGAGCTGTGGTGCAGAAACCAGAAAACGCCCACACACAGCCTGACCTGCACGGGGCGGGGGTGGGGGGGGGAACGGCCCTGAAGGCGTGCCCACACTGCTGCTCGGTGCCGGGCCTCCTGGGAGTCTCCCAGTCCTCGGCGCGATTCCCTCCTTCTCTGCTTCTCTGACCGGGGCCAGCCGGCAATCCCCTCTGCGCACACTGTCCCCAGCCATCGGCGCGGCTCACGCCCTTCCTCTCTCCAGGTCTCTGCTCAGGCCTTTCTTCTGAACAGCGCGGCTCCCCAGTGAAGCGCCCTGTGTCAGGCAGTGGCCCCCACCCGCACCCCACGTACTCCGTCTCCTGTCACGTACCCCCGCCTGGCCTCACGTGAGGTTCCTTTAGTGTCTAGTGTGCACGCTCTGTGAGAGCAGTCTGTGGTCCCGTTCACCACTCTGCCCTACACGTAAGGCGGCACCTGGCGCATAGTAGCTGCTCAATAAACAGCAGCCAGTGAAGGAGGCACTGTGTGGTTTGGGGAGCGCCGTCCAGGTGTGAGAAGGAGGGAAAGCGGCTGGATTTTGTCACCTGCTACCCCACATACTTTCTGCTGTAAACGTGTGGGCATTTCATTCATTTTTACAAAAAGCCTTCAGAAATTGTTACCCCCATTTCACAAGGGCCGAGAGCCAGCTGAGGATGGGAGCCTCGGTGCTTCCTGCTGGCCTGTCCCCTGCTGGGTGGCCCCACCAAGAGGGACAGAGGCACTTCCCATTAGCAGCCACTCGCACAACTTGCTACCCGCAAAGCAGATCTGTGCAAACTGCTGAACTATGCCGGTCTGCTGGGAAGAATGGCTGTTCTCATTCGAACACTGGTGACTCTGAACCCCCACGCCAATCACCGCCATCTGTCCCCGCAGACAAGAGGCTGACAGTGTGCGGGGCTCCGAGCTCCCACTGTCCTCAGCAGTGGGTCCCAGGACAGCGGGGCACGCCTCAGTCTCCAGTGCCACGGCTCCTCTTCAGGAGACCCCTGCAGGGGGTGGGGCCCAGGGGTGGGGCGAGATACGCAGGAGCACAGAGCAGACCCTCAAGGGGGGCTGCAGGCTCCACGAGGGCCGTGACCTAGACCTCTGGTTGTCCGCTGTGCCCTCAGAGACCAGACGCCCAGCAAACTCGTGACCCATGAATGAGCAGAGTGATGGCTGTGACGAGAGGCGGGCTGCGCAGATCCAAGCGCTACGGGGAAACCAGCGCTGTTCCCGGAGAGTCAGGCCGCACACCACCACGCCTTAGCCCGAAATCAGCAACGGCGCGTGGCCGCCGGGTGCACCGGGCTCCTCACCTCGAAAACTGCCTCAGCTTGGCCTCGATGCTTCTGTGCCGCATGCACATCCTGGTGAGGGCGGAGCCGATCTCCCGGGTGCCGCCTGAGAAAGCAACAGAGGCAACGTTGAGGACGGGAGACAGGGCAGAGTCACTGAAACCCCGACAAGAGACGGAAGGGATTTAAACGCAAGCCAGGTTTCACCAGGTTGTAAACCCGCAGCCACTGCCTTGCAGACTGCTCACCACGCACGTGCGTGTGCTCACGCTCACACACACACACACTCACAGATATTTATGTTTGATGACATTTTTATAAAACCACCAACACAAAGGTTCCCCTTATTATATACAGCACCCTCTAATATTTTCCATTCTGTTTTTTTGAAATGCTGGTTGTGACCCAGAAATCGACTTCATGGCCCACTTCGCGCATCGGTGACCCACGGTTTGAAAAATACTTCCCAAGGAGGAGGGCCAATACAGTGTCTGATAATTTAGGGGAAAGCTGTGGCTGTTTTTCATCCTCTTCTGACAAAATAACCCTCTTAGCATGCTTTAGAGCAGCTAATAAGTCCAGCCAGCTAATTGTTTCAAGGCACGTACACGCATTTCAGAGGCCAGCGAGGCTAAGGCAGAATGAAATAATAGGGCATTTTTTCACGGGCTTGGGTCACACCAGTGCAAGAGGTCCGTCCTCACACTCAGCAAATGTTGAAGGAAGCTGCAATGCAGTTCCATTTCCCCGAAATTCCTGCCAGACTTCTCCCTTCAGGCACACCCTTGCCTAAGATTACTCCTGAAGGCCCCTTCCTTCCGCCTCGGAAACAATGCTTGAATCAGCATTTACTGGGGCGTGGGGGAGGGAGGAGCACGTTGGAACTACAGATGGTAATCCTGCACCACCAGGGAAAGCGCGATTAATTATAAATGTTAGGAAAACACTGGGGCTCCTGAAATCAGGGGGGAAATGTCAAATAAAGCACTATTTTTAGCAGACGAGGCCTTCAAGGGAGAGTCGCAGGAATTTATGGCAGGTTTAACCAAGTTGAATTAACAGGAGAAAAATTCCCTCCCTCATTAGTACTCGTGACATTATTATGGGTTATACGCCCCCTCCGCCTTCTAGAAAAGGTCAAGGTGCTGTTTATGCTCCAACGATTTTCCGTCTTTTCTGCCAAACTAACAGGTTTCCAGACCCGAAAAAAAATACTAGGAATAATAGTGGTATTATATATTAGCAGTTTTATATTTTATCTGAATCTGAAAAGAGCAACCTTCTAAGCAATTCTCTGAAGCACAGTTTCTCAACCGTAACTCCGCTGACATAGGGGCCAGATGTTTCTTTGTGGGAGACAGTCCTGTGCATCATCAGATGGTTAATAATAGAACCCCTGGTCTCTAGGGGTCAGTAGCAGCCCCCCAGTTGGGAATACCCCAAAATGTGTTCCTTGGGGAATAAAAACAATCCCCCACCAAGTTGAAAAGCCCTGCTGTAAGTCAACCTGAACCGGAACTGAATGTCACCCAAGGCTGACTGTTTAAAAGGCTAGAAGTCGGGAAAACGGCACCCTCTCGCTCCTGGCACCTGCCCCCAGTCTCAGGCGTCAGGTACCCACCTCGGCATCGCCATCTACTGCTGCTCACACCTCTGCGCCTGGAGAGACCAGCAGAGGGCGCTGCTTTCACATGAGCTGCTGGCCCCTCTGGGTTCCCTAGAAGTTCTCCTAAGCTTTTATTGCTTATAAGCCAGGACAAGGAACACTTTCTCCCCAGGGAAATATCTCCTATTTTTCCTGGACCTTCGTTTGATTAAAAGTTAATAACCTGGCCATGCAAGGAAATTGGCACACTCATTCACTGCTGGTAAACTAGCTCTTTTCTGGAGGAAAATTGGGCAGCATCACCCCCTCCTTGACCTAGCAATTCTGCTCTGAGAAACTGAACGTAGGAGATAATCAAGGATGAGAGCAAACCCTCACCTATGGGGCTAGTTGTCGAAACGCTGTTCAGACCAGTAAAAACTAGAAACAAAAGCCCATTAGAGGGAGCGGGTTAAATAACCATGTAACCCTGCCACAGGATGGACAGAACAGCATCCAGGCAGCTGGACGCTGCAGGGCCTTGTGTGAGGTCACGGGAAGATGAGTCATTTGCACAGAGCTTGAGACGTGTGGGGCTCTGGGATACGCCCTTTGCACGAACGAAGGGGTCCGATTCTCGAAACTCTCCTAGTTGTGTGGGAATTATCATCACTCCCATTGTACAGATAGGAAAAGTGCCTTATGTAATTTGTCCAAGGTCACCCTGCTAGCAAGTGGGATTCCTACCCAGGCTGCACCTCTGGAGTCTGTGCATTTCACCACTCAGCACCCAGCACTTGTTACAGGCAAAGGGAGATGGGAAGGGGCGGAGCCGAGAGCCTAAAACAAGTCACCAAACTTATGTATCTCACACCAGTATGGGTGTTACAGCTTTACAGCCCCTCTCAAGCTGTTGGTTCTTGAGCCTAGAACTACCCAACTGGCAGCAGGGGGCTCGAGCCCCAACCCTTGCTAAGCTACTCCAGACAGCTCACTGATGGACAGTGGCTGTGTGGGTCCCCCAAGCTTCAGTTTGCTTTCCACAGCACGCTGCGGTTGGAAAAGGTCACCTCGGAGCTCAGTTCCCGCATCCCGTCTCCCTGCTCGTTATTTCTGTGACCTTCCCAGATATTTTCCATAGATGGTCACCAGTTATTCATCATCCCCAGGAAAGCCCACAGCTTTGCAGAAACAGCTGCGCTGTGCTGTGAGAGCAAGCAGTTTCCAAACTTGCTGCGTGTGCTGCACCCCGGGGCCTCTGCAGCCCAGCGCAGCGCACCCAGAGAGGAGGAAACGAGGAACCACAAAGAAAACTTCCCAGCTGCAGTGCCTCTGTCCAGCTGGGCACGAGGGCAGGAGACGGCAGATGACATCCCCCTTGGCCCCCGGGGCCCAGCCCTTGGCGTTACTGCTGATCTGAGCAACCGGGGGCGGGGGGGGGGCACCCTAAAAATAGCTCTCTCTGTGACATGCTTAACATCTTCTGTTCTTCCTGACCCCGGCTAAAACTTAAAGAAATAAATCAGCAGGTTTGAAAAGGCTTTAGAGGAACCAGGCTTTAGCGGCTGAGACAGAGCAGACATCTGGAAGAGCTCCGACCTGACGGTGGGAACACTTGTGGAAATCAAACAGCTGGCGGAGACGCGCTCAGCACTTTCCGAGCGAGGACAGGCCGCACTCGTTTCCGCGCATCCTGCACCCGGCGCCGGTGCCCAATGAAGGAGCCGACATGGTCCCTGTAAGAGCAAATCTCCAGGCTGGCTGTACCGGGAGGCGGGACCAGGAACTGGGTGTATCTTGTGTTTCATCCTTAAATATTGGTGCCTCTTTTACGTGCACACTACAAAGATTCAAAATCAGTAAAAAATACATATGAGATCCTTATTACACTAGAAAAGGTCTATAGTGACTCCAGGTCAGCCTGGAGAAGCAATGATGGGTTCATTTCCTCCTGCTGGGGCCATGAATTACCACTCCCTCAGTGGCGTAAAGAAGCACACATTTATTATCTTAGAGTTCTGGCGGTCAGAAGTCCAGATTCAGTTTTACCAGGCTAAAATCCAGAGGCCGGACAGGCTCCATTCCTCCCGGAGGCTCTAGGGTGGAATCTGTTTCCTGACCTTTTCCAGCTTCTACAGGCCGCCC
>CM052544.1:115234042-115264088 GCA_028533065.1 Trachops cirrhosus
CTGCTGGCGGTATTGGGTGAACCACGTGGGGAGCCACAGAAGCCACGTGGTTATGGTGGAAGCATAACCGCATGCCTGCATCCACATGCCATAGAACCAACGCACGTGTGTATAAACACACACACACAACCACAATCGAGCCCCACCAGGATGAGACGTGCCTGCCTCCTTAGTCACCCATGCCAAGCAGCACCAAGGACGGCTTCTCCCGGGGTCCTGGTCATCACAGGACCATGAGATGAACGCATGTGGGTTCTTAGGGAACTCCAAGGGAAAGACGTTTGTCCAGACCAGGCCTGGGAGGAGGCTGAGCCGGGGCATCATTGGGCAGGAACCACGTGTCATGAGAGTGAATGCAAGCTTCGCAGATGGGGAACCCCTGAACCCCACCTGTCATCACGTGTGCTGCCGGGAGGTGCAGCCCCACCCTCAGGGACGCCTTCCGGACCCAGGCACCTGATCACATGGCCTCCAGCTGTCTCCAGACACCACCCATGATAAGAGGGTCCCACTGGCAACAAGGTGCCCCGGGTGCTCTCCTGGGTGCTGACGTCCATCCGGTCGGTGCCCCTCAGGGCACCGTGCCCCAGATGGTCTCTGGACACCCCCTGCACCTTTCGATAGTCGCTTGGGGCCGCGCTCCCTGACGCCACCATCCTGAAGCAAGCTTACAGGCTCGTTTCATATGAGAGTCAGAAAAATTTTAAGGGAATGTTTTCAAGACTCCAGTTCACTTAGTGCCTTGTAATTTCTCCCATCCCCAGAGAAGAATTTGAAAAGATGAAAATGCTTGGCATGGCCAACACTGCTCCCATTGGTCTCAGACCCCAAGCAGGCTTATTCCCACAGAAACAGATCTGACGTGAAGACGGTCCCAGTGAGCAGGCGTCTCCCCAGAATGCTGCCATGCAGCCCCCCGGGATTTCCACCAGTGTTCCCCTCAGGAGCCCAGCACTCATGTGGGGAGGAGCCCAGCAAACCATCCTGATAGTCCTTCATCAGCAAACGTACTGCAGCTTGAGGCAGGAATTAGCTCCTGCAAGAATTAGCATTAATTTGGTGTCCATCCTACAGAGGTGACATTATGTCACTATAAAGCAGCGATGACAACTAAGGGAAGACAGAAGCTCAGAGCCACCCCTGACCAGAAGGCAGAGGACAAACAGGCACAGCCCCAGCACAGAAAAAGCAGCCGCCCTCCCCCACTGAGGGGCCCTTAGCTGCGTTTCCAGACGACTGCACTCGGCCACAGGAAATGGTGCGGGTGGGCGGGCGGCCACAGAGGGCGGGGGGTGGGGGCCAGGGACGGATGGCTCTGCCTCGGGATAGCTGAGAAGACAATCCCGCAGCCCATGAGACGCTGGTTTATCTTAGGGGACAATTACCCAGTGATCACAAAGCTGAAACTGACTTTCCAGAGAGAAATTTAGGCATCAGGGATTATCTGGTCCCAAGCAAGAAAACAGGAAAAACAATGACATCTGAATGACTTCCAGTTTTGAGAGAGAGAGAGAATGTGTGTGTGTGCCCATGACAGAGACAGAGGGCCACAAGCGAGCCCAGGGGCGGACACAACACTAGGCCACCACATTAGCACTGGATTGCACCCGGCCTGCAGACGAGCACTCGGAGCAGACTGGTAACTGTTGGGAAGTGTAAACCCAATTTTCTTATTATTTAAGTTCGATGAGACCCATCAAGCAGAGGGAGTAAACCCATGACAGCCACCATCCAGGTGCGGATGCCCCGCCACAGAAGTGGACATTAACAGGCCACGCTGGTTATGCATCTACACCCGGGCCCGGCTACACCACATCTGTCAGCTCAGGGTGACCCGACTACGCTACGCCACCTCTCAGGGTTCTGGCTGGACACCCCCAGTCACTGCGGCTCTCCCATCAGCCAACGGTATAACCTTGGGCGGCTCCCACTCTGAACCTCAGCTTCCTCATCTGACAGCACCTCCCCGACAGAGCTATTGAGGGTCAAGCAAAGTGACCCACGTGGGCTGCTGAAGACCAGGCGCCATGCAGACGGGGTGGGGGTGGAGGGGATTGGGGCAGGGGGCGGGCGCTCAACAGACACTCGCCACCTTCACCCCGTCACCACGCTTGGAACACTTAAACCCACAGCCGTGGTGCCAGCCCTCTTCCCTGCCTCTGCGGGCGTGGCCTCACGCAAGACTCTCAACTAAACCTGCTTTAGGGTTTACGCCCCACCTCATTCCCAGAGGCATCTGCATTTTCTACTAGTACCTCGCCTGTGGCAAAAACGTGTGCAATGATCAATTAGGAGGAGGGGTCCCTGCCTTCAAAGACAGCCACAGAAAGTCACTCCCACCGTCTGGGGCTGCTGCGCACAGCTGCGCAGGTCTGGCACGGTGCGGCTCCAGAGCACGCCACTCCCTCCGGCAACTCGTGGCGGGCATCCTCAAGTCTGGTTTCTACCCCGTCAAATCCAGACCTCGATTTCAGGGGAATCTGAGTCACAGCTCCGCCCGCTCTGCTGCCCCCTCCTTCCTTTCATTTCGTCTGTGGGCAAACTTTAAAACAGACAAATTCACTCTCAGGAAAGGAACAGCTCCTGCCCGAGACAGCTGGGGGGAAGAGCGGGGTGATGATCTGCGACTGACACCTTGTTTAAATGGAGCCCAGGTGCCCACCCCGATGGCCTGCCACATTTAATTTACCAATCAAACATTGAGCCCTGACCCGTACCGCTCAGTTGACAGGGCATCGTCTCGCGGGGCAAGGAGTCGCTGGTTCGATTCTCGGTTGGGGCACGTGCCAGGGTTGCAGGTTCAGCCCCTGCTCAGGGCTCGGGCAGGGGCAGCGATCGATGCTTCTCCCCCTTTCTTCCTCCCTCCCCCCCTTTCTAAAATAAATAAATAAATAAATATTTTTTAAACATCGAACATTAAATTCTCAGAATGAGGGTGCAACACCACATGTTCTCGTTTCTGGGTGGGTGGGTAGATGGTAAAGTTTCTAGTACGTGTATTTTCCCACAACTAAAAATGAAAATTAAAAGAACCTCAACGGCTCTCAATGATGTCGTCACACCCTTGCTCTGGGGATGGTTCTGGAGGAGAAACCGAGGACAGAACAAAAACGTGACGCGTGCCCTGACCAGGTCCAGCCCGGAAGGCCCCAGGACCAGTCACGCACCACCACGGGATCAACCTCTGAGTCTCCCACCCTTCCCTGCTCAGCTCCCCAGCCCCTGGGAACGCGGGCCCTGGGGCCTTGGGCTTTCGGGGTCCTCCCGTCCCTCTCCAGCATCGCTTTCCCATTTGCCACCATCGGAGGGGACAGCCCCGCAGATCCTCCCAGCTCTAGGCCACGTCTGCCTCCAGCCGAGGCGGGCGTGCACTGTCCTGTTTCCAGGTGCAGGGCGCAGGCAAAGCAGACGGACCATGCAGACGCTGCACACAAACATGCCGAGGGACGCGCGCAGCTCTGACTGCGTGGCTGTGTCAGAAGGCGCCATCCCAGGCTTGAGTGTGCCACAGATCAAGATCACCCCGCCCTGAACTGCAAGACCAAGCGGGGCTCGTTTGCGCTGGGGTGACCGGGAAGCTGGGGAGGGTAGGAACACCGGCCCAGCCACCTCCTCGAATGTTTGTGGTGCTGCCGCTGCAGGTGTGCTTGCCTCGGGCAGAGAGACGCCCCAATCGTGTCGCTCTGTTCGGTGACATGGGCCCCCCAGTACACCTGACATCCTGCCTGTAGCCCGATGCCGTGACTCAATCCCCAAAAGCCAGGCGGGGACCACCAGAGGCAACCCCAAGTCAGACCAGCCCTGCTGCCAGTGTCACAAGCAAACGGGAGCCCTGCGTATCACAGGTAATGCAGTAGAGCAGGGGACACAAAAGGAAGAACGGGCGGGGGACAGATCCTGTGAGTCCTCCACCCCCAAGCCCCCGACCAGTTCCCTTTCTGAGTCTGAAGTGATCGCTGCGGCTACAAAGCAGGCCCCTGACCGACAGGATCAGTGAGAGGGAACTCAGCCCTTGAGCAATGAGGCAAGGCACTTGGTGCTGAAATCGTGACGGCTTTTTCATTTCAGATTCGGAGTTCCTTTGGAAAATAGGGACTGATTATTAGACAATCAGATTAGCTAGCAGAAACGCACACCTAGGGACTAGCATTTTATCTGCCCTCGGGCCGGTGACAAACCCGTGTTTTTTCAATTAGGATTATGTAAGCAGGGAGCCCACAGCTGGAAACCTCTCAGCCCGGGGAGTGAGGGCAGGCCGTCTCTCTCTCCAGCACGCAGAGCGGGCCAGACTTGAAGTCCGTGCCTAATGTTCTTCCCAGGATTCCCTCCCAGAGCCGGTGGCTGATGACTTTCAGGCAGGCGGGCGGGGCGTCTCTTCTCTGCATTGGCAAAGGCTTCCTCCTGGCCGCACAGGGTAGTGATGTGGGCACCAGGCAGCCCGGAGTCATCCGAAAGCCGGCAGCTGCCTCCACGAGGCAGGGGCTCCACGCCTCTCTCTTCCGTTTCCAAAGCGAGCACTCGCAGGAGGGTCAGCAGGGTCCCCATGAGCCCCCTTCCAGGTCCGGAGCAGACATCTAGGCCCAAAGGCCAGGAATCCTTTGCCTTCATTTTCCAGGCCAACCAATGACGAAAGACCTAAAACTCAGTTCTTCCATTCCTTACGAGTAAGAGAAACAGGGCGGCGGGGAGGGTCTTTGAAAAGCCACCTGGTACTTCAGAAGGAATCTCACCTAAATCAGAGATCTGAGAAAGAATAATGTTTTTTAGGTAGCAAAACTCTATGCTGATTGGAGATGTCTCCTGAGGAAGAGAGGTCCCGCTCTGGCTGGAGGGGTGGGCGAGTGCAGGGGGCTCTGCACGGACTCTCCCCACCCCCAGCCTGAGTGCCCCCAGAGCTCACCCGTCTGAACACACCACTCAACATCAGGGCGTACCCTAATTTTAGAGACCTCAGAGACCTGAAGAAATCAGTGAGCAAAGTTCCCCACCACATTTTACACTGGTTTGGGGCAGCAGTATCCTACTAGGCACAGTCTACACTTCGTTTCTAATCCTTAAAACAGCTCGAGGCGTGGGCATTCACAGTCCCGACCTTCCCTTCACAGAGGAGGAAACGACGCACAGAAAATGTATCACTGCAAGAGGTGGCCTGTAGCCTCATACCCCCAACTCTTTTTGGAAGGGGGATTCTTTATGTGGGCTACGCATGTTTTCTCAGTCTTGTGTAAAGTATTATGTGAAAGTATTTCTTCCAGAGTACTACATAAATACCTCTTACAACAATATTGCCAAGCTGCCTGTGAACAGAGAGGGTGAGTAACCTGCCATACATCACACAGCTACCATGCAAGGGAGCTGGGCTTCAGACTGGGCTGTGTGCCTCCAATGCCCATGCACCTTCCAGCAGGTCTCACGGCTTCTCCAACCTAAATTCGCAGGCTGCTGCCCGGTCTCAGGGGATACTGAGGCCTGGTCGCCACCCTCCGTGGACCGATTTTCACAAGTGAATGGACAAGCTCCCACAGCACACCCTCTGTTTTGCAACGGTGCTGGCCTTCACTCATGCGAAGAGGGAGCCGCCGTTGCATCACCCCGCACTATCACGGGAGAGATTTCCAAAGGTGAGGTCAACAGGGCGAGTTTTCGTCTTTGATCCACCGCTGGCAACACTAATCCTCGGACAGCCAGCGCAGCAGACCTGGTGGCCCTGCTGCTAAAACCAGGCTTGCATTTTATGCACTGTGACTGGGCCGGAGGATGGCAAAGAGGGGCCGGAGCCCAAGGCCATCGCTTTCCTTCCAGTGAGCCGCCAGCCATGGAGTCTCCTTCACATGCCTCCCCCAAACCGGCTGTGTGGGCCCTCTCGTCGGCGGTGCCGCAAACACGGGGCGAGAAGAAGGGCCTCCCCTGCCCCGGGGAAGGAGAGAGAAGACAACGAACGTAAAAAGCACCGACTCCTCAGCACGCTGAAACACGGGGCTCAGGAGCAAAGGAAAGGGCGTGGAAAGGGGGTGTGGTCTCGGACCACACACGGATTCTGCGCACCCCCAATCATCTGATGGTGACAGGTTTCTGTCTTGTGGGGGGAGGACGGCGGGAGAGCGGAAGGACGAAGTGCTTTGCTCCAAATGATCTGGACCGACGTTTGCTCGGTTTCTCTCAAAGGTTCTTGTACACAGTCAATGGGAGGGAACTGGCATTCACATTCACGGGAGGAGGATTTCGCCTGACTCTCACAGAGCCGACAGGCATTCAGGTTAACAGGCAAAAAGGCAGAGCTGCGAATGTCGTTTGAACTGGCACCTGAGAGTCTTTGTGGGAAACAAAACCGACACCAACTGCCAACACCAGGTGCACTCCAGGTGACAGGCGTCCTGGCAGCTCCCGCACGCTCGTCCTCCCTTCCACTGGTCCCGTGGCTCCTGCCCACGCGGCTCCCTCCTCGGGACACTGCCCTTCCTGCTGGCTTCTGTGCACCCTCGTAACCCTGCCGGGTGCCACCCAGGCTGAGCAACACTCCCAGAGCTCAGCCTCCAAGGGGCCTCCTCCCTGCTGAGCCAGACCTCCGCCCCGTGTCCTCTCCGGATGGTCACACTGTCCTGCCACATTTGTCTCCTCCACGCAGGTGGGGCTCCTGTCCGCCGCCGCCCAGTGTCTGGCACGGGCCTCAGTCAGGAAAATCTGCTGAATGACGGAAAACTGGGAGGAAGAAATACACGGCAGGGTGGTGTGAGGGGAGTGTCACTAACGACAATGGGAACGCAAACAAAGTCACACAAAACAGTCTGTCTTTCCAAACGCGAATAAAGAAGGTTTTTGAAATCTCTAGCTGGCTAGACACACAAGGATCACAGAAGTCAGACTCAGGAATCTGGTCACGTGGCCCAGCTTCCGTGCGACGCAAGAAACACGCATCAGCCTTGCGCTGAGTCGAACCCATCGCTGATGCTCCCTGTCCTGGCAGAGGTCTCTCCCTCAAGAGTCATCGGCTGCCTGCCTGTTTCTCTGCTGGAGAATAACAGCACGCAAATTACAGCAGAGAGGTTTTCTTTCCACTGCCCCAACTCTCGCCCACACGTCATCCCCAACAGATGCCAAGGACCTGGGGGGCTGGGGGGTTCCTGCCCAAAGCTGCGCACCTTTGCCCTTGGGGAAATGGGATGTGGTTGTCTCCTGAAAGGTCAGCGTTCACCCCTCCCTCCTCGACCAGGCATCCGTAGAGGGCATCGGACTAACTCCAACTCCCGAGGGTGTCTAGCCAGGCCTAGGCACACGGTGGACTCTCAAAATACTTCATCACTGGTCTTTTACCAACATAAACCCAGTGTCAGCCTCATGCCTGCACTTCCTAGGCCTCAACTCCTTCCCCCTGAGATTCCCATCAGACGGAACAGGATGAGGTACTTTTTAGAAGTCACGGTCAAAGCCATTTTTACTACTAGGGTGATAAAGCCAGGGTCTGACCCTGGTGGGAGGGTAGTCATGCCAGAGGCAAGAGCAGCTACCTGTGCCTCCAGCAACGACACGGTGAAGGAGGAAGAACCACGGGGATTTCCAAACACCTTCTCTTTTCCCTACGTGACAAATTAGGTGAACGGGCAGAGCCACGGAACGTCGAAGCCTCACCGAGCTGGCACGGCACAAAGGCAACTCCATCTTGAATGACTGGACAGGGAATTTGGCGTCTCCTATGGAGCACGGCTGTCTGGTTCAAAAGCCATCCTCGCCCACATCCCAGCCCCTTCCCAGCATCCCTCTGGAGAATCAAGACAAGGAAGCCCCCCCCCGCCCCCCAAAAAAGGAGTGTAGTGCCTCCTGATCACCTGGAATCCCTTAACCCATTAAGGAAACTTCTAACAAACTGTCTGCCTTCCAACTCGGCCCTTTCTTCCCATTCCCCACCCAAACCCACGAGGAGAGCAGACAATGAGGCCACCGTGATGGCCATGACTCTGACCTTTAAATGTTTAACCAGGGACCTATTTCTTAAGGGCCAGATACACAGGCAGGTGATGGGTTTTCAGCATGAATCACAATATCCCCACAGTGAAATATTTCAATTAAACATTGAATGGCCTTTGGTTAGTTCCAGGCCCTGTTTAGGGGCGGGCCTTGCTAGTGCAGCAGGCCGAGGTCTCCGGGGTGAGGAGGAGATCAGCCCCCCGCCCCCCAGGAGGAAAAGGAGCTCAGGGGAGGGCAGGCGGGCAGTGCCAAACCTGGAGCTGGAAGGCCAGGCACAGCGGCAGGAAGACGTGCCTCATGGCGCTGGGGCTTTGTCCTTCCGCTCACAGCGGGGACGCAGGCTGTGTCCCCTCACAGACTGTCCTGCTCACCCTCCCAGAGAAATCCTCAGTAACCCTGGGGAGCCACAGCGGTCCGCGAGGGGGCTCTTGGCACCGAAGTGCAGGTTTCAGGTGTGGGTTGGGTTTTGTTTCTCTGGCTGGACTCTCAGCTGAGAAGCCCCTCCAGGGTCCCAAGAAAAGAAGGGGAGGGGGCCTGAGGCAAGGCCCGAGGACGGGCAGTCCCATCCCTGCAGGACACTGGGGGCCAGTCAGACCACTTGCCGTCATCAGTCCGTCCAGAAGCTGCGGTCTGGGCACCAGGGGCAGAAGAACACGTCAGGCCCTGCCCTCTAGGCCGGGACCCCAGAGTCGAAGAGCAGGGCGCGTGTGCACAGTATTCACCAGGCGCCACACAAGGCTCCAGCCCGCACTGTGTGCAGGTGGCAAGAGAAAGAACAGCACCTTTTTGAGCAGGGCGGGGCCATTACTGGAAGATGCTCCGTCCGGGCTGTAAAAAGAGGGACGGTGAGGGTGTGGGCCATGGTGCAGAGAGGAGGTGACCCAAAGCGGCCCAGACGCAGGTGGCGATGTGATGGAGAAAGCCAAGAGGAAGGAATGGGTGCAGGGGAACAGCAGGGAGCAGTCTCTGTGCAGCCTCAGAGCCTGAGCGTGACGAACGAGGCAGCACTGGGAGCCAAAGGCTAGTCTGGCACTTGAGGTGCAGGTGACCTCAACTGGGGGCTTCATGAACAGGCACGGAAATCCAGAGGAGGCGGCTTGGCTTGGCCGAGTCTCAGGAGGCATCGGCAGGGACAGTATCCCTGTACTGCCCCAGGGACGTGGATGGTGGTGATATACATGTCACCACTGTCAGGTGAAGGGAGCCCAAGGAGCAGACGGCTGGAGGACCAGGCTGGAAGCCGATCCAAAGAGGTGGGTGTGCCCAGAGCAGGGAGGCAGGTGCGGGCGCGGGAATGAAGGAGCCTCCACTTTCCAAATGGCAGACGCCTGGCAAATGCCTGGGAACGTTCTGATGCTCCCTCGCTCGCTGTACGTGTTGCACAGATAGATGCTGCAAGCGACGTGCCCACGTTTCCCCGCTACGGACCTCAGCAGCACTTGGCCCCCATCTGTCAGGGCCCAACGTGTGGAGTTCAGACCCAAATATGCAACCAGGGGAATGGTCTCCGGGACGGGGCTTGGGACTGGGGGGCCAGGCGGAGGAGAAGGCACCGTGTGTGAACGGGCCTCGTCCCTGTTGGGCAGAACGAGGCTCACCTCCTGGCTCCGCCTCCTGCGCGTGTGTGACCCTGGAGAGGGTTTTTCTGAGCCTCAGTGTGCTCACCTGTAGAGGGCGCCTCTCTTCCCGCCTCAGAAGATTCTAGTTAAAACACATGATGAGAGGAATCACAGGACAGCACGCTACAGAATGTAAAGCCCCCCCACGAGAGCCGGGGCTTCTGGGCAAGCAGCAGACTCCTTCCAATCCTTTTGCTGAACCTATCACAACACCTCCGAGTGCTTCTTGCCGGCAGGATTCCCGTCCGGAGAATCGGGGTTGGACTGAAGGGTAACAGAAGCTGAAACGGGACACAGACCAGCACTTCTGGGCACAGACCATCTGCCGGCGAGGCACCTCTCCCGGAGGCAGCCCAGTGCCGGCCCAGGAAAGCAGGCCGGTGAAGGCACCCCCTGCACACACACCCATTAAAAAACGGCGTCTTTGAGTTCCTGGTGAAAGGGTTTCAGTGCTCCAGCTGCAGATTCAGCTACACTGCCTCTTTAAACACATCTCGTTCCTTTTATTCCTTGATGAACAGGCTCCAGGCACTGCGGGGGGGGCGGGGGGCTCCACATCCCTCTTCATGAGCAAACCCTCACGCACAGCACTGCGTCCCTCCAAGAAATCCAGATGGCAGGATTATATCCATGCACTGTCCCCATTGCCTCCCTGCACCTCCCAGTTGGCTTAGGGGATCAACTCTGCAGTCTGTGACTGTAGCGTAAGCATAAGATGCACCTACTATGTGCACAGCCTGATAATGACAGGAAGGGAGAGGCTGCGAGTGTGACGCCAGGGCCAGGTCTGTGAAGCCCACCACCATGCTGACATGGAGGAGGAGGAGGAGGATGACAATGAACAGAGAGACCAGACAAAAGCAAGACCACAGCAAACTGAAGGGCTGCAGGAGGGGAAGCTGTGTTTGCATGGGTCTCTCAGGTGCAGAACTATTTCTCCTGACAGAGCCATTCTAGTGTTTCTGTGGTTCTTCTCTTGGGCTGGTTCTACCCTGACAGCTTTTCCAGTGCCTTTTCTGCCAGGATGCTTAAGCTAAAAGACGATCCCCTAGTCAAGGCAGCCCCAGTCAGAAGGACCTTGAGAAGTATGAAGCCCAGAAATTAGCAATCTCAGGGCAGGAAGGGAGGGATCTAGTGACATTTTTTCCATAAGGCAGTTGGCTGGAAGGCATGCCCACTGCCCTTGGACAGGGGACAATGAGATGCTCCTGGTCACAGGAGCTCAGCAAGGACAGGTCGGAGGGCCCCAGCAAGTTCTGTGGGGGGACACCTGGTTGCAAGTGTCTTCCCCTGGGCGTGACCCCAGCCTCTTCTCCAGGAGACAGGAGAGAAAGCAAGCAAGGGTCGCATTGCCATGGTGACGGTCACAGGGACGGATGGACGCTGCCCTGGCGCTAAGAAAGGTCTCTGGAGGCACCTCCGGGTCACTGCGGCTGATGAGCCAGCAGTCCGCTCCCCGCCCTGCCCAGCCCGCACCCACGGGTTGGAAGGGAGCCTGACAGAGGATATTGCTCCATCCGGAGTCCTCTGCACACTCCCAATTACCAGGAAGCAGCTGCAGGGTCCGTGCCAATGTTTGCACAGAGAAAAACTCCCAGCGCCTCGAAAGGCTGCCACCTGGTTCTCCAAAGAGAAAGTGAGGCTGTGCTTATCCTCTCCCACACTGTGCTGGCACCTCTGACCTTGGTGTCTTCACGGTGCCCTTGGGCTGTCAGAAAACCCGGAGCCATCCCACCTATCTGAAACTGGATCAATTAAGTTATTTAGTTGTACTCGAAGGCTGAGGGCTGGCTATCAAGGAGAAATCAGAGCTTCATCACTGTATCGGTGACACCTACTGAGTGCCACTGCGTGCATTAGACACCTGAACCTTCCCTTTCGCACGACCCCCTAAGGCAGGTACCTCGACTTTATGAAGGAGGAGACTGAGGCTCACAGAGTTAAGTCACTTACCCACGGTGACAAAAGGAGAAAATATTGGGGGCAGGAGTCAAAGCAGGACTACCAACCCCCATTCTCAACTCCACCTCCACAACACAGAGCCACAGCCAAGAGGGAGAGGGGACATGGGACGAGGACAACAGAGGAGGACATCAGGAAACATCCATGCAGAGGGAAGGCTGGGATCAGAGCCTGAGCAGCACCACGGGCCCCCCAGGGACCTTCGAGTGGGGTGTGATGCAAGGAGAGGCAGGCCAGGGTCAGGGGGGAGGGCGAACGGCCTCAGGTGCCAGCCTGCGGGGTCCAAACTTCCACAGGCAATAAACGGGGGGCCAGGGAAAGATGTGCAGGGACGCAATGCGAACTACACTTGGAAAGGAAACTGTGGCGTTGCTGTTTCCTGCCGACAGACCCTGCCCACGGCTAGAACACGTGCGATGATGAGACGTACAGAACAGCACACGCAACGGAGCAGAAGCTCAAGGCGTGGCAGGCGGAGAGGCGGTACCTGCATCACAGTCTGCAGGTCTGAACCCCAAGGCATCAGCCTAGCTGCTCCTGGTCTTCTCCCTCTCAGATCCTGTTCCCCAGGACACGGCACCAATGATCTCTTCTAATTAAACCACTGCGGAGGGACGAGAAGCCCAATGGCACAAACCAGCAGCAGGAAGCCCACCCAGCCCCGGGCTGGCATTTATGACCCTGATTAGCGGGAAGCCTCCGTCTGCTGCTCCCCAAGGCGAACTTGCCTAAAGAGCCTGAAACTGCTGGCGAGCCCAGCAGGAGCCTCCACCTCCATCCCCCACAGGCCACCACGACAGGGGCCCTGGGAAAGGGCAGGAAGAGAAGGGTGGCAGGACCCAGAAAAGCCATGGCTCGCTCCCCTTCAAGTTCACTGTCCTGTGAGACAAGGCGTGTGGGACGCCGGAGTCAACGGAACCAACCCCAAAGGGGGTTCTTTCCCCATTGGTAAGAGCCCTGTACAGGAAATCCAAGTCCTGGGCATTTCATCAGCTAAGGGCTTCCATCGACTGAATGTCTATGATGGGCAAGAAACTGTGAGAAGCACTTTATATAATTTCATTTAATTCTCTCAGCAATCCTCTCAGTCAAGTCTTGTTACCCACCTACTCCCACTGGAAAGACGGAGAGATTTGCCACAGGCAGGTAAATCTAGGGTTCACCCCCAAATGGTGCCCAGCTCCAAAGTCCGCACCTTAAGTGTCATTACACCACGGCACACTCGGACAGTAACATGGATACTGTGTAATCCTAGGCCATCTACAGGAAAATTTTACTCCCTAACAAGGCCCTTGGGGCAAGGCGGGCAGTGAGCTAGTAACAGGAGCTCACTTCCTAAGCCTCACGAGCCAGGCCCAGGGCTGTGCTCTGTATGCACATTAATTCATTTTAATTCTTCCAGGAACCCTGCCGTCACCCCCATCTTACAG
The DNA here is from genome assembly GCA_028533065.1 of Trachops cirrhosus. Taxonomy (NCBI): domain Eukaryota; kingdom Metazoa; phylum Chordata; class Mammalia; order Chiroptera; family Phyllostomidae; genus Trachops; species Trachops cirrhosus. Next base: position 115,247,016 of record CM052544.1, read on the forward strand.
ACAAGGAAACTGAGACTCAGGGAGATAGATCTGGGTATGTACCTCTAAGGGAACCTGATTCCAACACCCAAGATCCAGCTGCATTTTGTGTAAGCCCTCCTTAAAACAGACCTCAAGAGAAGCCCACCCATTGCCGGTGGCTCCGACAGCCAAATGCTTCCAGCGTGTGGCTTCCGGCCCTGGTGGAGGCTCCGCAGGCCCTGGCTCCGTCCCAGCATAGAGAGACACAGCCCTCAGCTCAGCCCGCTTTATGACAGGTCCTTTCTCTCAGACACCACACAGCAAGACTTCCCCCACACCCTGGAAAAACGAGGAGTCTCCCTAAGCAAATTTTCCAAGAAACTAAAACACCCCCTCTGAGCAGTCCCGGTTTTCATCATCATTTTTGTAATCTTTGAAAACACATTGCACACGTCATGCCTTCCGAAACACAGCCTCCTGCCCTGTGGGTGTGCACTCGCCCTTCGAAGAACTGCCTGGGCGAGGGGGCAGGCGTGGGAAGGCCACGCGCGCTGCTTCGGCGCCTGCTTGCGGAGTCGTGTCTGAGGCTTGCTTGAAATACCTCATCTACTCCAAGGAATGCGACTCCTCCTTTAACCGCTTAAAACTGCGAGATCAAACACCTTTCACCAATATCTGGGAATGATGGCCAGGAAGAGACCAGCTGCAAAGGTGAGCTGTTCACCCGTGGGGCCCACAGAGGCCGTGGACCCCAAGGCTCCACTGGAGCTCCATCCGAAGCTGTAGGCGAGTCATCCATCAACAGAGCCCTCAATGACGACGACAGACATGTGGGCCCACATGACACAGACGGATGTCCCGCCAGGGGGATAAAGGTGACATGGGACTGGAGCAGGATCAGAGGGAAAGAATTGAAAGAGGAAGAGGAGGAGAAAGGTCTGGGAGAAAAAGGAGATGAGAGAGGCCACCGGTATTTTTCGTTATTTTGATTCACAAAGATCACACACGTACGATCTCAATTCTCTCAGCAGCTCTACGGAAGGCGGGGGCAAGCAGTAAATGCCGTCCTTGGTTTACAAACCCTGGAGGTGAGATTCAAAGAAAGGAAGCCATGTACCAGGTGCGGTGGACGCCTGCTCACGGTGGGGCCTCCCGAGCAGCAGCAAGAGCTGCGGGTGCCCCTCCAGACCTCCTGCATTTCCGTAGGACCCTGGATGAGTCACAGACAGCTTAAAGTTCAAGTGTGACAAGGACTGCTGTACTGCACAGGTTTGGGGTCAGAAAAATCTAGTTCTTACTTTGCTATGTGACCTGAAGCAAGCAGTGAAGCCCAAGAGGTCTGAATACTCTCGTCTGTAAAGCAGTACTTAGTGACAGGGTAGTTTTAGGAAGTAGACAAAATAATGCACATGAAGCATTTAGCATAAAAATCTGGTGAAGGAAGGGAGGGAGGAAGAGAGGAAGGGAGGAAGGGAGGAAAGGAGGGATGGAAGGATGGAGGGAAAGGAAGGATGGAGGAGAAGGAAGGAAGGAAGGAAGAGAGGGAAAGAGAAAGAGAAAGAAAGAGAGAGAGAGAGATTACCAGTTGACGCTGCTGTCGTCAACATTTAAAGCTGGAACTCGAGCCTCAGGTCCCGCCTCTCATTACTGTCACCATTCTGGAGACGGCTGGCCCCGGCACTCCAGGACCTGCTGGGAGTGTTGCAATGCTCACCACCCACCAGCGTGTTCTCAAATACACGATTTAACAGCACATCATCACCAAGATAAAGCCACCAACCATACTCAGAGCCAAAGACTCACATGTGTAACAACAGGAAAATAATGACTAATGGAGGCACTTAAACATTTCACCAGCCAGCACCCCACAGCTTCACCCTTGAGCCTAAGGCACCTCACACACTCTAGGTGCTGAAGTCAAAGACAAGGAAGCCGGGGACAAGGACATGCCAATTCTTCTGGACTCCGACTCCAGACAGACGCCCTGCGCGGAAGGTACCTGAGAACAGCACAGACCAAAAGTCACTACCTTGACCCAAGAATCTCCCCAGCGATACACAATGTGCTTTCCATCCACGGGGAGCAAACAGAGCACGCTGATTTCACAAGTGGGACCTTTTGGACGTGTGCGACGTCAAGGCCGGGTCTACACACCAGGGACCCAACACCTCTGTGAAGGTCGGAGCGTGTCCTGGCCAGCCTGCCACTGGCCTCTCGCAGCCCTGCTTTCCCTCTGTGCCTCGCCATGCACCCGGCCTCGAGGCCCGCTCAGCGGTTTCCTATCCCCCCTCACCCCCAGGTTTACAACCGTCTTACGATGTCTCTGGCCCTGCACTGTCCACTCTGTTCCCAGAGCCTCCATTCAGGTTCTTGTCGAGAAAGCCCTCAGCTCTGCCAGCTTCTGTCTCTCCCCAGCTCACCCCATCGGGATCACTGCCTCAGTCAACCACTGAAGGCAGGTCCCACCCCACTGTGACCCTACTCCACGGCTTAGAGAATAAAACCCCCGGCCCTCCAAAAGTGGGAGCAGCAAAGCAGAGGCTCCCATCACTGCCCCCTGCTGGTCTTCTGTGTAGCCACTGGGACAGCAGAGATCTGGCGCGGGCTGGCGATGGAGCTGTCTGGTCCGGTTTTAATAGAAAGCAAACCGCAAAGGAGAGGTAAGTAGCGGAACTCTCCATGCTGCTGTTTATGAGCACACACGTAACCACAAATAAGATGCATCTTGCTACAAACTGGAAATTTCTCCAAGTAAATGGTTGTGTTAGGAGCCAATGCTTTAATGAAGCGATTGTGGGTCAAAACCTTTTGACAACTCTTATGTAAGAAGAGTCTCTAGAAATCGGTTTGTAAGTAATTGAGGAAAAGCAGTTTCTGTGACGACTTCAGAATCCAATGCTTTTTCTGATTATAAGCAGCACTGAACAGCTCTGTCCCTCCTCCCAGTCCCAGCACTTGGCTCCAGTGCCCATTTCTAAAAGGAAAACTTAGGTCCGCTCTCAGCAGGCAAAAATTTAACACAATGTATGGTTTTAAAAATAATGTTTGTTGATTCTAGTTCAACACTGTGTGACGTTCGAATGGCGTTCTAAAAGAGACCTCCCCAAAAGCTCCGAGTGGCCACGCTGATGGAGCAAGTGGAATTAGCTTCCAAAATTAATTAATACAATTACTTCTCTCACACGTTAAGCTGTGCTCCAGATCCAAAGTTATATATGAAAGTATAAATCAATCAAAATGACAAAACTGCAGTGACCTTCTCAAGGGAGCTTCCCTTGAAACCAGGAAGAAGGATAACATAAAAGTCCTTCCGTATCTAAGGATAACATAAAAGTCCTTCCGTATCTACGGTCTCCATTACCCACAGTCAACTAAAGTCCAAAAACATTACATGGTAAATTTCAGAAACAAACAATTCGTAAGTTTTAAATCATACACCATTTCTGAACATTGTGATGAAATCTATGGCTGTCCAGCTCCATCCTGCCTGGGACGTGAACTGTCCCTTTTGATAGGGGAACTCAAGCGTTAGAGATTTTAGCTGTGGTTCTAGTGTAGGCTTGAGTGACTGGCGCGTGACCCCTGCGTCACGGAAAGGTGTTACTGCAAGAACTGGAATCCATGACCCAGCTGACTCCAGGAGGTCAACACGCAATTCAACCAAACCCATGTGCCCCAGGGGGTCTGCAAGCAGATGTCCGTGATGCGGATGAAGAAATGCTAGGAAAATTGCCACCAGACTGAGACTCCTGTCTGATTAGCCTTTTTTTCCAAACCCCTTACCTACCCTTTTCTTCTCCTTATAAAAAGGCTGGACTGAGATGAGACGTTAAGACAGATTTTAGGGCACATAACGCACCGTGTTCTCAGATGGCCAGCATCTGAATAACAAGCCCATAAAGATGCAACCCTTGTCCCTTGTCCCTACCCATTGGTTCTGGCGGTGACAGGCAGCACGAATGCTGACTTTTCTGGTTTCACTTTGTCCAGCACATCCACTCTGTGCACGCTCCTCACCCACAGTCACTTAGTCTCAGTCATCCTATGGAGTGTCGCGATCACGTGCTGGTGTTCGACCAACCTTACGGGAGCCTAGCGCTACGTTACGAAGCTCTCATCGCTCACCTCACTCTTCCCCATCACGTGGGCACTGCGTCATCTCCAGTCATCACAAGAAGGTCGAGGACAGTGCAATGAGATACTTTTATTATAGTATATTACTCTAATTATTCTTAGTTATCGTTGTTAGTGTCTTCCTGTATAAATTAAGCTGTATCTATAAGGTATGCACAAATAGAAAACAACACGGTATACATGGAGACCGGTACTATCCACGAGATCAGGCATCCATGGGGGGTCTTGAAACATAACCCCCAAGGATAAGGGGAGACTGCTGTATAAACCCTATTTCACATGAGATCTAGAAAGTCCCGGTTCCCCACGCCCCCCTTTGCTTTGCACTTGCCTTCATCATCCTCTCAAAGAACATTCATTATTCAGAAACGCAAAGAGGTGGCGATCCGTCACTAAGAACACACCCCTCACACCACAGTGGTTACAGACACTTGGAAGATGCCGGCACCAGCCTGGACTGGATCCGCGGACTAGAGCAGCAAACCGTTCCATTTCCTGGATCCAAACCCCTTTTCTCGCTGTTGCTAAAAACAACCAACAGATGAACCGTCCATGCTCCTGGTATTCAAATCCTGGTCCCTGGATCCCCAGGAGCAGCATCTGGCCTCTCCCTGCATCACCTCCCCCACCCCCCTGCAAAGGCTTGCTGAATCGGATCCGCCTTTTACAAAATCCCAGGTGGTCCCGAGACGCATGTTTGAGAAGCCCAAGCGCTAACAACAAGACTGCAAATGATTTTAAAAGCCCTTAGTGAGTTTTTTAACGTAATAATGTGACCTCCTCTGACTACTTCCTCATCTCCCAGAAGGCATCGCTGTGCCTTCTCCTGAGGTTTCCTGAGTTAACGCCAAATGCATCCCTGGAAGCCAGGAACAGAAACGGTGCTCACTCCCACCCCCCAAAGTATTTACCCTACGAACATCACTTCGCTCCTCTTTCTTTCTTCCCATACTTCCTACAAGTAAACCTCCCTTGGGGGTTAAAAAAGATACAAGAAAACTAAGAAAGCATTTGAGAGAAAAGGAGGGAACCGACAACGGCGGAGAACAAGCCGCACAGGACAGGGCTACTCCAGGGCCCTCGGAAAACAAACTGTGAGGTAAGGGACGCACACAGTCTGTCGGTGCGGTCTCCCTTTCAGAGAGCCGGTGGGCTACGCTCAGGCTGGGGCCCTTGACTTTTAAGATAACTTGGGACCTCTCTGCTCCAAACCCCAGCTGTAAATTGGTATGTAAACAGGAATTGGTAATGCTTGGCTTTCCCAGCCAAATGCCTGAACACCTCAGTTCCCATAAACTCCCCCCTGTTCCGCCCCCACCCCTCATGCAGAGCCCTGAATGTCCTTCCCACAGTCAGCTCTCTGTGCTAAGTAGCAGCTCTCAGGGTCCCCTGCTCTGCCATACTGAGCGGCTTCAGGCTAAGGAGATGGCTCATCCCAGAGCTAGTAGACGGTGCTCAGCCTTTGGGTGCTTCTGCGCGGATGGATGCCTGGGGCTGTTAGGGAGGGTCTCGGACGCAACTGCCCTATGTCGGGGTGAACTCAACTGATTTTATGGCTCCCTGCTTTCCACTTCATTAGAATGCCATCATGCTTTCCATCTGGTTGCTAAATAAAATAATGAGAAAGGTTACACCGTCTCAATATTCTCACCTAGGCCAAAAAATGCCCCGTAACACACACCAAGTACCACCTGCAGGAGTCTCTGAGGAAGGCCAAGGGCACGCTAAGATTACAGCACAGAGGTGGGGTCTCTCTGCCGACTCCTAGGACTATGAACACGAAGTCCGAAGCAGCCTCAGACCCAGACCCTAGGTTTTACCCCAGCCACTGCCAGATTGCTTGCTTGCTTTCTTTTTTGTTAAACACGGTTGGAGACTCCCAACACTAGGACAATGTAACCAAGGTTATTATCTCGGGCAGCTTACAGGCAAAGAGTTTTCCGTAGGGCAGCCCACGTGACACTATCGACCTGACAGCTATGACACATTCGGCTTCAGGTGCCCGAGAGCGCCCCCTGCTCATTCAGCTGCGATCACCGAGGCCTCGTGATCCTCACCGTGCAAAATGCACCCAGCTGTCCATCGGAGGTCGCCGACCAAGGGTCTCCAAGGTCTCAGAAAGCACCAGCGCAGGAAAGGGTGCCCTGCAGAGGGGGCTGCTTCACCTCCTGGTGCATGGAGCTCTTTGCCCCAACTTGACCTTGCACGGCGACCATAGAGCTTCTTTAGCAGGGACTACGGTCAGCATTTGCTACAGGCAGGTAGCCAATAGCAAACGACTCCACTGACTTCATCATCCTTCAGACCTTCCTTGCTCACAGCATTTAAAATTCAGAAGTATAAGACACTGAACAAGACGGGACTCTCCCCCAGAGTCCATGGAAATGACAAAAGAAGAAATGATGTTTTGAAGCTTCCGCTGTGTGCCCTGTGTCTTATATGCCCCCTCCCCCTCACGTCACACTAGCCCAGCAAGTCAGGCCCTGACCCCGAAAGATCAGAAACCCGTGACCCTGCTAAGGTCAAAGAGCGAGCACCAGGCTCCAGAACTGCCCCCTGCAAAGCAAGTGCACTTGTGTGTGATTTTCTAAACACCTGTCCCGCTCCCTCTGAAGAGTTCAGATAAGATGGCTAGATCTTTTAATGAATGTATCTATCAATCCAGTCCCTCCCAAGGATACAGTCTGCGGAAGGGAACCAGGAAATGGCGTGGTAACTAGAGAAGGAATGGAATCGAGGGAGGTTTCAGGGGTACACTCACAGAGAGCCCTGAGTGCGGGGTGTGCCCTGGGAGATGCCTGAATAGGCTGGGCGGGGGTGCAACCCCAAGGCACCTTCTCCCACCGGGAGGGAAGCAGAGCATGGCGCTGGTGGGGGCCTTGGTACCAGCGGATGAGCACTAACCACCTGCAGAAATGCAGGAGGCTGGCGGTCAGTCAGATCGCCTGCACACACTTGGCCTTGGCCCAGCTGCCCTTTCACGATGGGGCCTGCAGGAAACAGGGAGTCATCTCATCGCCATTCACATCCTGGCGGGAACGGAACTTCTGTGTCACACTTGGGCCTCAGAGTCTTCACCCAAAGCAACATGCTTCTGATGGGTCTTTTCCGTGAAGGGGCGATCTGCCCTAAAAGTGGGTGGGCTGGTGTCACAGCTACATTTCAGATGTACGCCCTTGCCCGTTTGCTGATCCCATCCGGACGTCTGCAGGACCCAGGTGTGCAAGCTGCTATGAGAACACAAAGCCCACCGGTCTGAACTTGCCCTCCAAGCCCACTCTCACAGAACCCTTACACACAAGTTGGCTGAATTAAGGCGAAACTGGTTTGGGAGTTTCCAGGAGGCAGATCAACTCCAGTTGGGGATAGGACAGCACATCCCAAACTGTACTGCACATAGTAAGAATCACCTGAGAGTCTTTCCCTCTGGGGTCTCTTCTGTCTCATGAAATTCTGTGATTCCTCTATCTTTTTAGGGCAGGTGATACTGACTTTCTCTGTGGTATTACCCTTAAAGTTGGAGAATGGAGCCTTTGACAATAAATCTAATAAAGATGTTAATCATGATTCTTTTAACTGATCAGAAAGATCCAAGGATATTTCAAATTTCATGATGATTACAAAAGGTTATTAAAGCTTGCACACTGCTTCCCAATTTTTCAGGTCTTCCTCTTCAACCAACGGAGAAGACACAGATAAAAAGGTGTCCCACACAAGTGTCTGTGATCAAACCCACTGCCCCAGACTGGCCCCACCTTGGAATTCAGTAATGCTGCTGAGTGGGGTGTCAAAGGAAGCCCACATCATCCAAAAATAAGCTTGGAATGAGAAAAGTAGCAACTGAAACAGGAAAGAGGCTCACGCTCGGACATTCCACCCCGAAAGTTCCTTCCTGGGCAGAGATCCGTGCGAGCCCTCCGGGGCACAGTCCGGAGACTGCGGGGTCGGTGCTGGGATAAGCAGACACCTGCTCCCCTCACGTTCGCCGAGCAGGCCCGTCTCCCCGGAGCTCCAGGAGAAAGGACAGGGCCACAGAGCTAATTACCACCACTCAAGCATGAAGCCGGCATATCCCTGAAAGGCTTCCCTTTTAATAACCTAAGAGTCTAAAATGAACACCCGCCACAGACATACACACCTCCTCCCACTGTGGTCAGGACCCAGGAGGGTGACAAGGACCCTGAGGTCACAAAAGAATGGGTAGCAGAGGACGGTGCTTTTGTTAATCACTAGTAATCATTGCTACAACCTTACAAGCAAACACATGATCAAATCATTTTGGAAACACAGTCCCCGTGAAGTAAAGAATTGTCATTAACAGTGGAAGGCCAGTCTGAATTCATCAAAAGGCTAAACTGGCACGTATGAGCTAAGCACTGTCACAACAAAAAGGAAAAAGGACTTCCTGTTTCCAAACTCGAGTATATTGCAGTATCGAGCAGGGTTAAGACGGTGTCGGTGAGTCCTGGCACATCCACTTTATTTAATGAAGGTATTGCATTCCCACAACAGAAGTGCACGAACAGCTCCTCTAAACTGCTGCGAAAGCACACACCTACTACCACCCGGACAATCTTCCTGTGAGCATTAACATCCTCAGATTTCTTGTCCTTATAGTGTGAGCCTGTTACGGTCCAAATGTTCATCCACTTGGGAACTGGAAAGCGTAACCTAACGAAGAGTTTTACTGAACGTCTTGCCCCCATGACTAATAATCATACTAGTCAATCAGATAAGCATTACAAAGACAGACCAATACAATGAGCCTAGCACATGCAGATGACGTTTAATGAGCACCTACTACGTGGAATGGATATTGTTCACTAGCTGGACTCTCCCCCGCTGCGGTGCTGGAGAGGAGCTGTGCACCCTGTTTCACAGATGAGGGGACTGGGTGGTTTCCCTTGGGGCTCCCAGCTGACAGCTGGGTCAAGCTGCAGTAAGAGCCCCCATCTCTCGGCCGCACCCCCAGCCCACTCACTGTTCTGTCACCCCCACCAAGCAGCAGGAAGTGAGACTATGAAACACGGTCACTCTGGTGCACTGGAAAGACCATCCTGTCCGAGGTGAGGGCTGTTTTTTTAAGAAGTCAGAGCAGGAGAGGACTCAGAAATTAACATACACACCTAAGCCAATTTACTTTCACTTAAAACATCCATTCCTCAATCTTACGATGAAGAGCCAAGGCCTTTTTGGAGTATGGATCTGTTGATTGGAGTTCCGTGGTCTTTCTAGCAAAAACCACACCCCACAGTGTCCAATTTTGGGTTCCTCCGAGGACAGTTGCACTATTTGCAAGAGAAGAATCCTCCTCGAGTTCAACCACCAGCCCTTCTTTGTTTATTCTGAGGCATCTCAACCACACGTAAAACAACAGGGATTTTTTTTAATACTTTGTTTTTCAAGTCTTTTCAAAACACCTAATATACTTTTCAGAAAAACAACTTATCTCTTCATACTCAAATGTCACCTGTTGCAAAAAGAAGTTCTGGAGGAAAAAAAAGCTGATCAGTAAGTACAGCACTCATCTGGACAAAGCAGAAGAGGGAGGGGACAGGCTGGAGAAGAGTCTCCTGGCCCCGACTGGGGGACAGAGAGCCACCGTCACTCTGGCCGGCAGGCCCACGCGAGGCCAGTTAGGAGGGCTTCTGTCACACACACCTGTAAGCACCTTGGGGGGAAAACACACAGTGTTTCCATCAGAAAGAGGAGCAGTGTGGAATAGAACGAAAGGTGAGACCCAACAAACAGGAGTTCAGATAAGCATGACCTTAGCAAGCCCCGGATCTCTCTGAACCTCAATTCCTGTAATGAATGGTTAAAATCATGTTCCTTAGGTAGCTGCTGCAAAACCTCACTACGCATGTACAGAAAGCACTCAGTCCCGGCCTCAGAAGAGCACTGCCCGACGGACCCGAGTTCCTTCCCTGCCTTATGCACCTTCCTCCCACAATGCCTGGCAACACGGGTCCCAGTCGGAAGCCCTGAAGATGGATGGACAGACAGACGGATGGACAGATGAACAACTGGTCTGGTGGCAGAACTCAAAACCCCCTTCGGTTTAGTACTGCTTGGCCCAAATGGACCAAGTAAGTAAATCAAAAAGCTGTATCCTGAATCAGACACTTCCCTACCCAGGGAGGAATGAATTCTGACTTTACCAACAAGCATGGAAAGAACAGAGTCAGGATAAAAGGGAAAAGAGAAGCAGAAGAGAAGTAGTAAGACAGTACTGGACCCGAGTGTTAAACAGAGGAACTGCCTCACTGGTGGATCAATCTTTTTTCTTCCCTCTTCCTGCCAACCGTCGCCATGGAGAATGAGGCTGCATGAGCGTGAGCGTAGTTTTTCCCCCCTCCAGGGGCAGAGGAACTGGTGGCTAGCTACATCCAGCAAAACAGATAGAGGGTTTACATTTAGTTTTCAATAAATACCAAGCCTCAAAAAGGTAAACGGGAAATAGTTCCAGAAAGGCAGCCACATGGGTTGGTTTCAAGTACTCAGCGTTTCACAAAACGCACAGTTGCCCGGACAGATGCTGAAACGCTGCGACGAAGAAGGTGAGGGGCACGCGCTTTCAACGGGGCCAGTGACACGCACAGAGCGCGAGGGAAACGGAAGCCCTGAGCTCAGCGCGTCTTCTGATTTGTTTAAATGAATCAATCCCAGCAGATAAGCTTCCACTTACCCTGTAGATTTTTGTTGTTGTTGTTGTTTACAAAAGCTCTAAGTGCTAAGAAAACCTCGGGAGGGGACCCTGGACTCTGGGAAGAAAAACATCTCCATTTGAAAGCTGAGCCCCACGTCGGCGCAGCCTTCTCAGACAGTTCAAGCTGATGCCCATCTCCCTCCAGGGGCCCAGCCGAGCTTTGACACTATTAGACCTCCAGGCGTATTATCCTCAGCTCCTAACAGAAGCATTAACTCACCCAGTGCGGAAATGAGAGTCTCTTAAGACAGACTCACTTTCCTCGTGCTGTTTCAGGAGAATATGAACACAGTCCGTGGCCTCAGTCTCTCTAAAGCCTCGGTTTGCTCGCCAGTGAAATGGGTTACAGTGGAACCCACTTCCGCCAGCTGTTGTGAGAACTAAGGACACGCAACAGACTGGGTGTCCTGTGCAGGGACCCCTCAGCCCAAGGGAGTGGCCATCACGCTTCTGCTCCATCTACTGACCAAAAAGAAAGTTAAGGTGGGTGGGGTGTGTTTTCTAACCTACTGGATTACAGCTAACAACTATTTTCAACATGTGAAGAAAAATCTGCACCATTACACACCTTCTTTAAATAAAAGGAATTTATGCACATTTTCAAGAAGTACCTCAAAAGGCATCGACATTTTCAAACTATTTATGTTTTACATATGTGTTATGTAATTTCTGTCTGCACACATCTAGATTTGGGGTCTTTGTGCAACAGGATTTTGTTGGCCTTTATCAGATATCAGAGTTTCTGTGTTTACCAGTTTCTATCCTCAATAAGCAGGTTCTCATATACAATGTATGGGGGGGTGTTGACGTGATACCATTCTTCCTGTCCCCATTACCATGTATTAGCAGATTTCAAAAGGACTAAGAGACAATTTCTCACTTCTTCATACTGTTCAGCTGATCAGCTGTAAAAATGAGGCAATTCCAACAAGTTTTCTGAAACACGATATAAACAGGTGTGTATATTTGATAACAGAACGCAGAACCAAGGCTTAAGGTCATGCATACTGAAATCTGCTGTAAATAAAGTTTTATTGGAACACAGCCAAGGCCACCCTTTCCAGGGCCGCTTCCTCTCTACACCGGCAGAGTGAAGCAGGTGCAACTAAGACACCGTGGCTCTCAAAGTCTCAAATATTTACTCTGTGGCCTCTACAGAAAACGTTTGCCCTGTAAACCGCACAAAGCATTTAAACCTCTAGGAGGTACATAACATTATCAGCAGGAAGCAGCCCTTAACCTAAACAATGGCTTCGTGTGATACAATGGACTGAGGGGACAGGGGCTCCGAGAAGGGGCTGTGCTTCTCACCAGCTTTCATGACAATGGCATGGGCCTGGCAGGCCTCAGCTCCCCTGGCTACACTACGGGGGCATCCACACCCACGTCACAAGGCTGTCGTGAGCATCAGACACAAAGGAATATTCAAAACCCCCTAGAACCGAGCCTGGCATTCCTCCACATGGCCTATTCATGCTGATGATCCACCACCCACCCTTCACCAGCCATGGTTACCTGAGTAAGAATTTAGCACTAAAATGAATCGTCCAGATACTCCCCTTCAGTCATTAAGGCACCTATCGCCATGATCTCGAAAGGATCCGAGCACTATTAATCCAAAGAAGGGATGCAATGCTCTACTTTGGAGTCACAGAAAGTTAAAGCTCAGGATTCTATGCTCTTGAGCCTGGGAAAAAATACTATGAGCTCCTTCAGGACGCAATCTTCCAATATTGAATTTAAGGCCACCTCCTGGATATGGACAAGACCCAGGGCTCAGCCACCCAGAGTATGACTTCGAACACTGTGCACTTAACCTTACTAACAGCAAGTGGCTGTGCCACCCACGGACCAGCCAGGGCTATAAAGAGACTGTGTTAAAGGGCTGTGAATCTTGCCTCCTGTTGCTTCGTGCTGGTAGGCGGGGCGACTCCAGCCAGAGCACCCAGCAACAACAACGAACCAGACCATCCGGACACGGTGCAGGGCAGGTGCTGGACATGACTAGACCCTGACGATGTCCTAGGCCAGGGGCGGCCCCGTCTTCCTCACCCCCTACACTGACTCCCATTCCCACCTCCTCCTCTTCTCTGACGTTTGCAAACCAAAGCCACGCACCGCCTTCATTTCAGTCACCCCAAGCTTCCGCTGGACAGTAATGCAGCACTTCCCTGCCCTAGGGCAACCGATCCTGAAAAACAAACCCCACGGGGTGGGTGGCGCAGGGTCTGGCTGTCAGTTTTACAGCTGGGGGAACTGAGGTTCGGAGAGGAGGCGAGGCGTGGCGGGAAGGCCACAGCTATCTGACCACCGACCACTGCACATCCATCCCCAGGGCCTAGCACATGCTCAGCAGTTAATACGGGCGCTCAGTTAACAACTGTTTAGGGTTTGCATCCAAATTCCAACTCCTCCATCCACTAGCCATTGACCTTGGGGATGTCCATTTACCCGTCTCTGCCCAAGTTCATCCATCTGCGAGCTGGAAATAACAGGAACCTACCACACAGGGCTGTCGTGAGGCCTGAATGAGATGATACGTGTAAAGTGCTTAGAACAGTGTTTGCACAAGGTGTTCATACACGCCAGCTACTACTATTTGCTGATGTGAATCTGCCAGACGTAAAGCCAGATCTTTGGGCCACTTTTTGCTCCTCATTGGCACAGTCACGCCCCAAACATGCACCCAGCAATTTTTAAAAGTATAACCCGAGAATGGCCACCCCTCCTAGGACGTCAGTCTGAAAGCACCCGGCAACAAGAGGCTTTTTCAAAAGGACGTCTGGCTTACGCTGATCACATGCCACAGAGGAAGCGGACAGCACCGGCAGGTCACGCGTGGGAGTCTAACATGGGGACTCGAGTCTGACCTGCCCCTCCAAGAGCATTTCTCTCACACACCCTGTGCTGTTACACAGGACACGTAACACACACTCTATCAAACAGCTCCACCTGCCTCCGGCGACCAAACACAGTCCCCGGGGCCACTCTGTGCCACGGATGACCACGGTTGGGAATGTGTCACAGAACAAGGCTTCTCTCCAGTTCTGCCCTCTACATAAAGGCTGCTGACGATTTCTGCCTGCAGAAGGGCCCCTCCCTGAAGCCGCAGGCCAGATAAAGAACAATGGGAGAGCTTTCACAAGAAAAGCAGTTATTTCAACTGTTCTGGGACACAAGTCTCCACTGGGTCACACAGTCCCAGCTGACACCCAGCAGGAAAAAAAACGCCCTCACTCTGGAAGAACTTGCTAAATCACCCGAGGGGTTTCGTGACAGGAACGTCCCAGACCAGGGGACTCAGTGGCTTTCTGTTTGCTGGCTGCACCCTTTTGAAACGATCTCAGAGCTGCTGTCTTCCACTCTGTCCTTGAGGGACAGCTTCTTGGTGGTTTTCTTCCAGGACCCCTTTCTTAGGGGGCAGGCGTGGGCCACTGTTTGTCTGTCGGAGATTCCGATTCTGCCCATTTTATGTTCCTGAAAGGATTTCCACTCCCCAACATCAAAGTGCAGTTCGGAAGTCACCTCCCCTGGGAGCCCTTTCCTGACCAGGTCCACCCACTTCAACCACCTCGGGGCCTTCCTCCCACCCCGTCCCCTCAGAGTCACAAACTCCTTCATAGTTAGGACGCAGAGAGCATCCATTCCCCTTTCCTGGCCAGAACAGTTATTTCTTCTATACATTAGCAATGCCCCACAGAAATACACTACAAGCCACGTGAGTCATTTTTAAATTTCTAGGGGCCACATTAACATAAAAAGATACAGGGTAAAATAATTTTAATAGTACACTTTATTTAAACTGATATATCCATAATATTGTCATTTCAGTATAAAACCAACAAAGGTATTAACGAAATAGTTTAACTTTTTAAAAACTAAGCCTCTGAAATCCAGTGTGTATAAATCCATTTCAAGTCGGCTCAGTCACGTTTTGAGTGGCGAGATTTTGAACGGCCGCCGTGGCCAGTGACTACAGCATGGGGCGGGGCTCTGTGCCCTGAAGGCTGGCCTTCTTCCAGCGCAGGGGTGGGTTCCTTCCCACGCACACAGGAGAAGCACAGCTCCTTCCTACACTGTAGTGTGTCGATGGCAAAGGCTACCACGGCTGAGCATCACAGGCTGTCTGGAGAAGACCCAGGATTTCCCTGTTAGTTCACTAAGAAAAAGGAAGGGACTTTAGAGATTTCATGGTCAGGCTGGACAGATGAGGAGACTGAGAGCCAGAAAACTTACGCAAATAATCTGAAGTCACACAGATAAGTAGCGATAGGAGAACAAGGCCAAAATTCTACTCGTCCAGTCAAGGGTTCTTCAAATACTGAGTATCTCTCTCTCTCACACACACACACACACCCATGTATCCATTGTATTTGATTACCACTGTCTGTAGTCCATGCATAATTTAAGATCCAAACTGTTTTAGAGGGAAGCATGACGCTGCTTCTACCTAGTAAGTTCCAAATTTCTGACATCTAGTAAATTCAAGAGTCTCACCAATTCAGTCCAATCCCAGGAAAATACACATTCAATTTCAAAGACTTAATATTTAAAAAATTAAAGCAGTTTCCATCACCATATATTTGATCCCTTTTACCCCCTAGCCCCCCACCCCCCTTCCCTCCGGAAGAAGATTTGACTTTGCGTGGTGGGCACGCAATGCAATACACAGATGACGTATCGTAGAATTGTACCCTCGAAATCTATACAATTTTATTAACCAATGTCACCCCAATAAATTTATTTTTAAAAAACTAAAACATCTTGTTAATAATTCAGTTCCGCTGCCCGTCCTTAACTGGGGTGTGCGGAGCAGCACAAGAAAACAAGGAGGAGGGCAATCCCAGGCTCACCGAAGCACAAGCATGCCTGCTAACGGGAGCGCAGCACAAAACCCGCAGTGTTTCTCCGCCCCAGGGCCTTTCAACGGACCACCTCCTCCTCCCACCTCCAGTGAACACGCCCCAGCACAGCGCACCGCTGCATCTTTCACAAATGGAGAGTCGCCCGTAATAACTGAAGCCATCAAAGAACTGAATAATTAGAAGCCGTCAAAGGTGCTTCTAAGCACTGACCACAGCCCACACTCGCCTCGCCTTGATCACCTGCATTCTGCGTGAGCTGTTTCAGGGTAACTCTCAAAAGGATCTGATTGATTTAAACTCAAAACACACTCAGTTCTCTGCCCAGACACACGGGGCTGGAATGCCTGGGGGTGGGGGGCACGTGCACCAGGAGGAGGGGGAGGGACTCAGAACAGCGGATCCGACGGGCACACGGGGGTCCATTCTGCACCTCCTGGAGGGCAGCCAGCAGTCCTCTGTGGAATGACAGCTGGTCGGGGACAGTCCAGCCAGGCATCAGCTCACAGGTGAGCCTAGTACAGTGCGCGGCTTAGTCTACCACCTCATAATGCTCCATATGCTGTGTGTTTTGTCAGTGTTTAGTCGTTCCAGCTATGTTGGCCAAACATCAGGGGAAAGGATACCTGTGCTACCTTTAAAAAAAACAAATAGGCCTTTTTAATATTTACTTTGCATAAAAGTACCCCTTCTAGGAAATGAGATGATGTGTGACTTTCCGTGAGGATGCTGGGGCGGTCTACCAACGACAGAGCCACTAGCAGTTACTTGTGCTCAAAGAACGTGGAAAACTTAGAAAATCTTAACTCATGGTCCCAAGTGCCCATCAGCAGGCAGCTGGATGACTTGGCAGCAGGAAAGGGCATCTTTCTTATCACGGGCTCTCAGGCCCCGCAGCATCGTCTGGGGTCATTTACATTCCAGAGCTCCCACTGTGGGCGGATGGTCCCGGAAATATCTTACTGCCACCCCACGTGAGGGTAACGAGGCGGGTCGTCGGCCACGACCTACCAGTTCATGGAGGAGCCTGAACTCCAAAGCAAGGAAGGACTGACTGGCCAGCAGCAGCCCTGCGGACAGTTGCCAACAAAACCCCGAGGATGGAAATCTTTGCCAAATGAATTACTAACCTATTTGTAAACGTTTGAGCCTCCTCCCCCACCCAGCTTTCATCTTAAAGAAAGGCATCATTAGTGAAGACACTGTTTTTTTTTTTTTTTAAAGATTTTATTTATTTTATCTTCAGAGGGGAAGGGAAGGAGAGAGGGAGAGAAATATCAATGTATGGTTGCTTCCTGTGCATTCCCTGCTGGGAACTGGCCTGCAACCCAGGCATGTGCCCTGACTGGGAATCGAACCGTGATCTCTCGGTTCACAGGCCCGCGCTTAATCCACTAAGCTACACCA
>CM052544.1:115264588-115322599 GCA_028533065.1 Trachops cirrhosus
TTTTAAAGATTTTATTTATTTTATCTTCAGAGGGGAAGGGAAGGAGAGAGGGAGAGAAATATCAATGTATGGTTGCTTCCTGTGCATTCCCTGCTGGGAACTGGCCTGCAACCCAGGCATGTGCCCTGACTGGGAATCGAACCGTGATCTCTCGGTTCACAGGCCCGCGCTTAATCCACTAAGCTACACCAGCCAGGGCTGAAGACACTGTTTTGAGAAGTACGGCAAGCACACCTTCCCATCCACTCTCACAGCCTCCGCCACCTCGCCTGGAGATAATAATAGCATCTGCAAATGGAAGGCGTAGGGATGAATTATGTAGCAGAGAAGTTCTGCATTCCTCCCCGCAGATTGGAAGAAACGACAAATCAAAACCGTGGGGAATTTTAAGAAATGCCAGAGTTTCACAAAGTATAAAACTCAAAGGTTCACATTAAACCACACGAGGCACATATATGCTTTGATGCCAAATACACCAGAGGTCAAGAACATTTACCCGAACCCAGCTCAGTCACTACGAGAAGGTGACCTTGGCCAGCCGGGTACCTTTCTAGTTCTCAGTTGCCTTACTAATAAAGGGGGTGCAAAATTCACACGACTGCTCTGTGGTAAGCATAAAGAGATGAATCTATCAGCCAATGTGAGAACAGCCCTTGACGGTTTTATGTACACTTCCCGTCAACCCACTGAAGTATCATTTGCTTATTTTAGACAAGAACAACCTGAGGCCCCAGAAAGCTTTAGAAACTTGTTCAAGGCCACAGTGTTAGAAAGTAAGAGAACAGGGTGCTGGGCCCGAGCTTTCTGATGCTAAAACTTCTACTAGTCTAACAACAAGGTTTAAAGATCCAATGAGGCACTCGGCCTTAGGACTCCGTCATAAAACCCCACCCTGGTGAAGTGCTCCTGCCCCCTCCCGCTTCGGCCTGGCCGCCCCCTAACAGCGGAGCAGCACGGGGGCTGGAAAAGTGAGGGAACCAGGACAGGTGTGAGAACTGCAGCAGGTCCTAGGCTCTCTCGACAGGCTCAGCCCAGCCTCGGGACCACTGGGAGAGTCGGTGCAGCCCCACCTGGGGTACAAATCAGGTCTACTGACCCCTTCTAGGGAAGTGTTTGTTCCAAAGTCACTGCGAATGATTGCAAAAGACAAAGTTAGATGCCAACTCTGTTGCAACAGCCAACTGGTCAAAGAGAACGGCATTTCTGGGCATCCTAGGCTTTGGACATCCCCTAGCTGGACCTGAAGCTCTGATGGACTCCCCCCGACTGTGGCATACAGTTGGGTGCCACCTTCCTCATCTCAGCAGAACTGGGAGGGGTTTCAACACAGGGGAGAGCGATCCGAGTCCGTGAGATTCCACAAATATTCATCGTTACACTACGTGTGCTCTGCAAGAGTCAAAGATGAAGAATAAAGCTCTCTGCCTTCCTAGAATTTACCACTGGGCTGCGAGAGACACAGAGAGACTCCCACCACCACTCATCATACATCTGGAGAGTGTCATGTGCTATGGCAATGATACAAATAAAATACAATGGGACCAATAAAACCCAAGGGACAGACTACTGACTGGGGAAGGAGCAGGGGCTGGAGGGCTTTCAGGAAAGATTCGCATCTCAGCTAGGTTTTGAAGCATGAGAAAGTAATCAAAGGGAGCGCATTCAAAGAGGGAAAATGTGGGCAAAAGCAAGAATGAAGGAAATAGCCAGTTCTCTAGCAAGTAAATGGCGTTTACATAAATGGGATGTTATAGGTTAGATTAGACTGAAAGAGACTTAAGCCCATGTCAACCAAATACAATTGATAGCATTTTATATTTTCATTCAAACAAACTAATGTAAAAGGCATTTGAGTCAATTGGGGAAAACTGAATTCGAACTAATGATGGTAAGAAATTACTGTTAACTTTGTTAGAAGTGTAACTGTATTGTGGTTACAGGGTTTTTTTAAGGCCTAACCTGTTAGTGGTTCCTGCATTTTGCTTGAAGATACTGGAGTGAAAAAAAGGAGGGCATGCACATCTGAAAATAAGAACAGCGGAAAGCTGACGGTAATGGTTGATGGGGGTTTGTTAGAGCATTCTGTCTCTTTTACATGTGTGTTTAAGCTTTTCCACACTAAGAAGTTTTAAAAACAAAGCCGTAAAAATTAGAACAGAAAGATGTTTTTCTTTCTTTTCAACATGTCATTAAGGGCAGAGTTAGCTTAGAGTTAGCTTATCAACAACAACAACAACAAAAGGGGACAGTCATACAGTCACAGACGGACTGGGTAGGAAGACAGGCTCATTCCCACTGCGCTGAGCAAAAACGGAGCTCGAAGACACGAAAGCTCAGCAGCCACTCGGCCAGCGGGTTCCTGGGTCGGCCACACGCCCACTGCACAGACATTATGGACAAGGCAGGTACACACAGCCCCTTCCAGTCCAAATTTAACCAGGAGACAGGAGTCTTCTGATGACACACGAGGACCCCAGGTACCTCCCTACACAAAGCATCAGCCCCTCAGCTCTTAAACCCACCCCGCAGGGGGGTTAGGACCTACCTGGTAATCGCACTATTGACCCATCTGGAGTTGTCAAATTGAAAGCCTTATGAAATAAAGCCCCTTTCTATCTGGTACGGACTGCGTTCCCCCAAAATTCATATACTGAAGCCCCAACCCCCAATGCAATGGTATTTGGAGGTGGGGTAATTAGGTCATAAGGGTGGAGCCCTTGCAGATGGGATTAGTGCCCTTCTAAGAAGAGACACTGAGAGATGTCATCTCTCTCCGGAATGTAAGGACACAGCAAGAAGGGAGCCACCTACGAATCAGGAACAGAGCCTTCACAAGGAACGGAACTGGACAGCACCCTGATCTTGGACTTCCGAGCCCCCAGAATGGTGAGACGTAAGTTTCTGTTGTTTAAGCCGCTCAGTCTATGGCATGTTTGTCACAGCAGCCAAAGCTAAGGTACCATCTTTGCCTTATTTCAAACAAAACTGAACAAGCCCCAGCTATGTTTAACTTTGCCATATACGATGCCAATAATCTACCGACTTAATTATTATTTAATAATTAAATAATAACAAATAATTTTACAAGAAATAGGTAAGAGCCCGATGTAACTACAATCATAGCTGAGTGCAGATAAAATAGACGATCCGTCCTAAAAATTACCTTTCTGCCCTGTTCAGAACAGTTGTTTTGACAGTAGGGAACTTTAAGTAAATAAAGCCCAATGGTATCAACTACCACGCTGACTTACAAGCTCAGGCTCTGAGAGCTACACTTTGTCACGTTTCCCCCTTGACTCGTGACCCATTGCAGGGACTCCCATCTCACGATTTCTCGTGTCCACCGTGTGCCTTTCTCTGCTGAGCTCAGGAAGGTCTCCCTCTAGATAAAGCAAACAACTCGGGTCATAACGCATGGATCACAACACACGGACACCACTCTAGGCTTATTCCAGAAACGCTTCCTGAAAATCACATGCGGCTGCTCAGCTCATTTCTCAGGAGATCAAAGGCCGAGGATTACGATCTGACTCCATTAGCAAAGGACCAGTCACTTAAACCACACTGTTCCCATTGGTCCAAGTTTAAAGTCCAGAGAAATTCTTGGGGAAAACAAACAAGGCACAATTGTCATAGCATCAAAGGGGACCATGTAAAGGTACCTGGTCACCTTCTGGGTCCTCTCCCTCAGCACCGTGCTAGGACAACTCCTGGGCTACTCCACTCCCAGCTGGGGGCCCTCCCTGCCCTCTCTAAAGACACTTCCCCCAGCAACCCCATCACATTTTCCCAGGGATATGTCCTTCTAGACCAAGTCCCTGAAGGAAAGGATGGTGACTCACTCATCTTCCAATCAGTAGCATCTAACACAGCGCCTGGCCCATGACTGGCACTCAAATGCCTGCTGAGTAAACAGAAAGTAGATGGATGGATGAGTGAGAACCCATAATTCTGAGGAATTAGTGAAAAACGCTTATACAGAAGAAGTAGAATGCACTAAAATGCAGTGAAGACATTGAAGAAAGGAATGAGTATTTATATAAAGAACAACTAAATCAACCTCAGGCAGTGGGGGCTACCCACAACGTGAAACTAAATGAGAATCCATATGAAATAAAACTAAGTGGACATAAGGAGGTACATGGACATACCTCTCCTGACTCTGACTCTTAACTGTTCAAACCAGACCTTGCGATCCGTCTCCCATGGAACTTGAATAACAAAAGCCACAGAGTATTAGAAACGGTCTAGTTTCACATAGCAAAGGTACCACCTCCCTCTCCCCAAAAATGTGGTAGGTGGGGCAGCCACTCTCACCAGGTAGCTCTCAACACCACACAGCTGTTCCCAATGACATCCATGGACTTCAAGACAGTCTACACACGTCCATTCCAGAAAAGAATTCTGAAAAGCCCTGCTCTGGCTCTGAGCTCAGCTGTGGGTGAAAAGCCACATACCAGCCTAGAGTTAGGTTTCAAAAAAAGCACAAACAGTCGTTTGAGGGATTTGGTATAGGTTGTCCCACAGAAACATGAGCCCCAGAACAGAGCAGCATTTTAACCAAAAGAAAGTCAACAGGACGGGGCAAGAAACCAATGACACAAGTTTATAATTAGAAGGTGTATTTTGGTCTTCAGAAACAAGTGCACACACACATCCTCAAGCAGCGGGTCAAGGGGGGAGGATCGAGGCCATAAATCGGCACAGCCTCCCCCACAGCGGCACAGCTCACCACCCCACTCCTCCGAATAAACTGAGCTTCCTGGCCTGGAGCTCCACCCCCTCCCACTTCCTGAGCCTAGACGCCTCCCCCTGAAAACTAAAAATGAGGCTCTGGCTGAGCGAGGAAATGCAAACAGTCGATGTTTCTATGAAGCATGTACTAAGTGCACACAATACGAATGGTTTTGAGTTTCTGCGTGGTGCAGGTTCGTGCTAGCTCAGTACTAGAAATCCCCGAGCTCTTCCATTTAGCTCTTCCTCCTGGGTTCTCCCCACAGTGGGATTCTGGTTCTGCCCCATTAAGAAGCTTGTTTCTGAGCTCTCCTCTCACCTAGGACGAAAGGATGCCTTAAAGGGGGAGCTGAATTCACGCACGCACATGCACACACGCACATGCACACACGCACATGCACACACACACAATTTGGATCACACACTCTACCCTCTGAATGGTTAGTGAAAAACTCAGTAACATATATATATGTTTTAAAAATTAAAGATGATCAGCTTTTCCCAAAATGAAGAGTAATGCAGGAAAGTTAAAAAAAAAAAGCCTAGGAAAACATCACCCATAAAACCCACTACCCAGAAACAACTTCAAAATTACAGATGTCACTTTATTTCCTTCCTTTTTGTCCTGGAAACAGGTGGATATTTGCGAACAGTCCATGCCTGCACAAGCTGATTATTACAGAAACGAGACAAAGAGCAAACTTCAGCTCTGATGGTCTCAGGCTAATTCAGAAGGAATCTGGCAGCTGGGAATACGCATGAGGCCATCACGTATGCAACCTGGGCAGGCCAATGGTCAGGCAGTGGGATCCCTGCAAAGCCACAGGTACAAACTCCCCTGGGACAGAACACAAACCAGAGTCTTCCCAGCCCAGGTGAGGGGTGCAAGGCTTCCTCCCTGGACCAGGGTTCAATAAATATTTCTGAATGATAAAAAGTACTACAGGCCAAGAGGGGACAAGAAACACAGAATTCAGTCTCTGTCACCAAGAAGCTTTTCCACCTAATGCAGTGGCTCTCGATCAAGAGTACCCATCCCAATGACCTGGGGACAGAGAGCCTTTCTAAAGTGCTCAGAAGCCAACTCCTGCCCCAGACCTTCTGAATCATCTCTGAATATAGGGTCTAGCACTCATACTTTTCAAAGAGCTCTCAGGTGATCCTGGCACACAGCTAAGAATATCTTCTATAGATAGTAAAATAAAACTGTTGTTATAGTCACAAATATTGAGGGGTAAGCAGATGGAGAGAAGAGAAGAGAAGCAGGTAATTTTTATTCGTAAGCATGAATACTTCCCTCCCCGCCTCCAGCGTGCAGCACTACGAAGTAAGATAAAGTAGGTAGAGATTAAGGGCAACTCCCTAAGGGTCCGTGTGAGGGAGAGATGTAGCCACGAGCCATTTCTAATCCAGGGGGCAGTGCTCTTCTTTAGCCTGATGACAGCCCGGGTGTAGGGACCACGCCCCCAACCCGGACACCCGCACTCAGGGACGCTGTGTCAGGAGTTGCGTGGACGGCTCAGACACAGGTGGCCTCTGCTGACCGGTAAACTGTAGCACAGCCAGAAACGCCCTTCCAGAATCAGCACACTGAGCTGTGAGTTTCTCCTTAAACCACTTGGTGAAATTTCATACTAAGTGAACAACACTCGTGTCTATTGAGAGAGTCATAGCCTCAGGTGCCCTTTGCTCAAGAAGGCTTCCCACAAAAGCCTTGACAAAAAGCTACAAGTAAAGCCAAGGACACTTGTCTCTTGGAGGGACGGGAAACCCCTAGCATCCGATGCTTATTGGACCATCACCTCCTCCCCAAAGCCTTGGAGAGCGGGGCAGGAGACTCAGAAGGCCAGTAGGAAACCCAGGCTCACGCGGGCACAATCAGCCCCAAATCACCCACCTGCCCGATCCATGCCCCCATCAAAGTCAAGGGTAGGACTGCCCTCCCTCCCCTTTCCCCCACACTCCTTAGTGCAGCAATTTGTGAATTCTTCCCCTTTCTGGGTTCCCTGCCTGTGTGATCCGTTCTTCACCTCCACACAAAGGCTGTCCTCCTCTCCCTCCTCCCCCAAGGACCCTCAGAGCATTATTACCTTTTGCTATTTTGTCTTCATACATTCCAGTGCCCTTTTGTAAACAGCCTACTGCCCGTTAGATGCAAAGATAAATGAGATGCAGTCTCACTCTTCAAGGAGGGCAAAGACACACCAAACACAAAATTGTATTAGAAAAACACAATTGACAGAGATAAGCTAGGGCATCCCGGGAACACAGAGGATGCGCAAGGTCACGGAAGGTCTTCTCGGGAAGCAAGGATGAGTTGATGATGGCCAGTGGTGTTTGCAAAGAAGAGACCATGAGCCAAGCACAGAAGTGACCCCGTGCCTGGGACAGGGGGAAGAAACCACAGACACCTGAGTGTGACTAGCAGGTGAAGTGCAGGTGAGGAACGGGCAGCCAGAGGTCAGGATCTGCAGGGCCACACCCCCCGGAGTCCTCGGGGCGCCACCCACAGTCTGGCTAGGCTGTTCCCAGGAGTGGTCTCAGGACGTAGAACCACAGGCCTGACTTCAACCTGTCATCATGGGGCAACCAAGTCAACGGCTCTAATTAACGTCTCCTGAGACACAGGCGTGGCCTCCCCCTTCCAGCAAGGCCTGTCTGCAGATAAAGACTCTTCCGCCACAAACGCCGGGGGCCAGGTTCTCCAAGCAGCTTCCCCCGGCCTTTAATTTGGTAGCACCCAGGCCTTCTAGTCGGAACCCAACCATTTACAGTTACCAAACGGCCCTCTAATGGCCGGGGTGTGCAGATCAGAGCTCGGTGGTACGCGAGATTAGAGGCCGTGCTCTGAAATTGAGCCCTGCCTTCCCCAGGGGTTTGGATGACCACTGGGTTGCCTCAGACCTAAAAGCACACACACTGACAACCCCGTAGTAACATGGAATTACAGGCAACAAGGAGGCCTCCCTCGTCAGGAGAGCCAGCCAGTCTAAACCTACAAAATCTGCAGCGAGAGCTCTTTCCCCCCGGCTTCTGCTTACATCAAGTCATTAGTCCTTTCAGCCTCTGGGCCTGTTTCCTTCTCCCTCCAAACGCCGCTGTGCCAGCGCCCCCATCATTAACATGTACTGGTAATCACTGCATGTCCGGCACTGTCCCGAGAACCCTGTGAAGTGGTGGCCATATCTCACTGATTTGAAGACCAATCCCAGACTCAATTCTATGGCCAATGTTTTTTTGCCCCACATTTTAAAAAAAATTTAATGTTTATTGATTTGAGAGAGGGAGGAAGAGAGAGCTAAAGAGAGAAATATCAATGTAAGAGAGAAATATGGACTGATTGCCTCCCATACGTGCCCCAACTGGGGATCAAACCTGCAACCTAGGTATGTGCCCCGACTGGGACTTGAACCCACAACCTTTCGGTGTACGAGATAACGCTCCAACCAGCTGAGCCACGCGTGGCCAGGGCTTTCTCCCCATATTTTAACATCTCTGAAAAGCACATCATGGTTTCCCTGGCAGGATTTTTTTCCTTAGTGGTATAAAAAATTAAAGTTGCTGCTTAATTGACAGCATCTTGGGTGTGAGGAGATGATGCACTTTTACCTTATGAACACTGAGCGTGGAGAGAACAGATAGCTCGCCCTGACATGTGTGAGCAGGTAACGTGCCGGGCGCCTTTCTGCAGCACTTACGTCACTTGGACGTGTACACATCCGAGGAGCGGCGGCCTTCCAACACCGAAAACCCAAAATTAGTCCTGCAGCACCTGAGACATTCCTCTCTGGGAGTCTTTAAAGATGCCTTTGCTCAGTTCGACAATCTGTCCAGTGGTTAGTTAATTCGACGTTTCCTCTCAATTTATCCAATGAACATTGCCTTCCTCCCTCTTCCTGTCACTACAGACCTCAGTTCACAGAATCCCATCCTGAGTTCATTCACTCACTCTCACCGCTGGGCTTCTGCGTTCTTTGTCTCCACTCCCATTCCACTTCATGGGCAGGGTTTCAGTGTGGAAAGGTGGTAAGTCGGGATGGATGGTGGCGAGGGGTGTGCGACAGTGTGAATGTACCTAACGCCACTGAACTGTACACTTAACGATGGTTAGAACGGTCCATTTTATGTTGTATATATTTTACCACCATCAAAAAATAGTAACCCTGCAAGGCAGGTATGGCATCGTTTCAGACCAGTGAGGAAACCGAGCCTTGAAAAGGTCCCGCAATTAGCACACGTTCTGCTGCAGCAGAACGAACACCCCAAGTGACCAAGGCCTTCTTCCGCCTCCACTGGCTGGCCCCAAAGCCCAGACGCGGCAGGCCGGGCCCCCGGCGGTGCCCACGAAGCCTCGGAGTTGTCCGGGGAGTGTCTCTACTCTCCCCACTTGTGTTTTCTTACAGGCACAACATTCCGCATGCCACGCCTCGTCAGGCATGTTTTATTCTGGTCTTAAACCTGCGAATGTCTTCATGGGGAATGACGCTGTAGACAGGAGGTGTCGCCAGACCGGCTTGATCCGAAGACACTGAGGCTGCCACGCCTCAGTCCCAGCGACAGCAGGGATTCACTCCATCTCTTCTCCACCCGCAAGCCTCCCTTTCTCTCTCCTACAACGGGGAGTCTGCCAACGGACCCCCCTCGCTGTGTGTTCACGGCCAGCTAAAAGCTTCCCCCTGCTTCAGGCTGGCAAACAGGCCTGCAAGGTCAACTTCATGTACATCCTAATGCTCTTCAACAGCATGTCGGATTTGGCGATAAGGGGGGAAAAAATCAATACCTCTGCATGTGACCGGAAAACCAAAATGTAAAGATGCCTAAAGCAGTTAAGTTGAAATCAAAATCGCAGTTCTGTTTGGTCAACTATTCAAAGCTGACCACCCTGCTGAAAATAACTCCTGTCCCCAGAACTCAAATTCCATTCTTAGCTGTCGCCAGAGGATCGCACCTGACACAAGCCTTCATCTAGCAAACCCTACTTTATCAAGGTTTGACTCCCTTTGCTTCTGTGACATAAAAAGAAACACCTTTTGGTTCACCCGGGCCCTTTCCCACAGAGCTCTGTACCTTCTGTGATGGGCTGAATGTCACTGTTCAAAGCTGCTGAGTGAACAGAAGCCTCATGGTTTAGGCAGGCATTGTTCTTGCATCTGCCTTTTAAACCCTGGTTGCAAAGAGAGTTTACTGCAGCTGGATGTTATTTCGTTCCACTTGAAATACTGAGCAAAAAAAAAAAATGAATCTCTCAGTAAACACCAGCAGCAAAATAAGACCCGTACCACCTACACACTCCACAAGGGTAAACCTTAGAGATCGTGATAACATGGTATGATTAAGAAAGGTTTCATCATCACAGTTTTAGATTCTATTTTCCCTATAAATACTTGCTCATTTTCTAATTAAACAAACAATTAGTAGAACGCACAGCCTGAGAAACTGCGTAGGCGTCACCATCTTACTACACTGAGACATCATGACAAACGGCGCTAGCCAAGGGGTGAATAGAACGCATTGGCTCCTAGTGTTTGCAGAAGCTGAGATAACCACACAGGCCGGCTTTTACAATACAGCTTGCTCCCAACTTGAAATATATACGCTGTTAAGGCTAGACATCCTAAATGGAAAAACAGTTCCTTTAGATCGAGCCCAGATTTCCTGGACTAGGGAGAAAAAAGAGCTGGCCAGGGAGTACACTCAAGGCAGCTTTATTTACGTTTTGTTTGTTTTAGAGGATGCTACAGTACTGCAAAAGGTCCCATCATAAATGAGTCAGAGACAATGAGACACATATTTTTGTTTGATTTTACTAATGCTCGGCATTTCTATTTACACATGTTCAGAGATGCAAGGCAATAATCTTTATATGACTAGCTTATGTGCCAAAATCTGTTGGTTCCACTCAGCTAAGCAATATTTGCTCTCCTTGGTTTAGTCCTGGTAAAAGAAAATGGATAGTTATAACATTAGAGTCTCCCTACACTACAGAAAGGCAGATGGTACAAGCATCTCGCTCTTGCTCTACTAATAGTATCCAAATATCATCGCCACAGAAGGATGTGTCTGCAGCACAGGCTGTTTTTAAACGCAGTCATTGAAAATTCTTAGTCATTCATTCAACAGATCTTTACTGAGTGCCAGGTACTGTAGATGCAGAGGTACTTCAAGTTCTGCCCTCAGGGAGAGTACATGTTCGTGGAAAGGAAACAGATAAAGGAAGTCACACAAACAAGTAAGAATGTCATATAATTCCAAGTGCCATAAAACAAGGCATCGGAGGGAGAGGGAACGGGGGAGACACAGGAAGGAGGGTGCGGGTATTTTACCCGGGGGAAAATACAGTCAGAGGAGGCCTTTCTGAGGTTACATGTGAGCTGAAACCACACGGAAGTCTGGGAAGGACATTCCAGGCAGAAGGAACTGCAGGCAGAGTCAGTGGTCACGGGATGGAAAGGAATGTGCCTGCACTGCTGAGCTTAACAAGCAAGCTAGGGGGACAAGTGGGGGTGGAGGGGGTCAGAGATCAGGCAGGGGCTCCCCATGCAGCACTGCAGGCCATGGTCAGGGACTTAGGATGAAGTTCTACCTGCACAGGAGTCTCAGAAACCAGCAAGGAGCTACCACTTTAAATACAAGTGGACGCAGGAGCTTAGCAACCCTAATACACTTGGAATTGATCGTGTGAGAGGATAAAAATAAGGAAGTGGGCTTATGATAAACACCGTTTGTATGGTGTCCTAGGGCCCACAAAGAGCTTCACCACATCCTCTCACTTGGATGGCTGTGTCGGAGCAGCGAGAATCGGAGCTTAAGGACAGCAGTAAAAAGAACCCCTCGCTCTTAATTACTGAGAAACCAATTCATCCCACCTCTACAGTAGTCAACGAAGAAAACTCCAGAGAGTGTAGGTGCAAGGAGGAGGCTTTGGGCTCTTCTCCTTCTGCAGATCTCAACTCAGCTCTTTGACATGGCCTGGAATGTGAACCCATGAGTGCCGGAGGTCGCCGGAAGAAAACACACAGCTGCCAGTCAGCACCGGACACGGGCACCCTTCATTCTCCATCGCGACCCGTTCAGATCCGATCTGCTGGATCGCTTGCCTAACACACACAAGGGCATGTGCCTGCACGCACAGTAAGCACTAATCTGTAGGAGTTTTAAGGAAAGCAGGCAGCCACATCCATACAGTACCGTTAGGAATATCAACTGAAATACATACTGCCTAATTTTCTCAAGGAATGCTGCTTAAGGATGGGCTTCTTAGCACATGTGGAGAGAAATAGTAAGATGCACCCAGACTCTAAGGGGCACAAAGATAGTACCCATTAATATTAATTTTGTCCACTTATCATATGGAGAAGGGCACCAAGGAGAAGTATGGCCTTTCATTTATTACCGAGGACAGAGAATCAAGCTGACTTCTCCCTCCTTTCCTCAGGCGGGGGAGGTACACCTCAAGAACCAAACCCAAGCACATGGCCCTGGACAAAGCAGTCAGGGTTTCCTTCAGGGTCTTCCCGAGCTGGAAAATGAAGTTACTGTATATGTTCTGCACGGGCCTGGTGTGTTAGGTTATAAAGTGCGCTGTGCTTTAAAGTAATACCGAAAAATGTAGTAATGGCACCGTGGAGACGAGGAAAGCCACGTAAAATGAAACGCTAAGCCAAAGAAGAGACCACACACATTTTCACAGTGCATGTTCCTCTCTAAGAGGAACACTCTCCCGGTGCTGCACGTAAAACTGGTCACGAGCACATGTGTGACCCAGACACGGGCATGCCAAATGAACCCAACACATGGCCAAGATCCCAAAACCCCGTGTGGAAGTCCCCGAGGGCGAGTGGAGAAAAACGGCTGCCCTGAGCCATCCACCCCTGCGCTATTTCAGGCACCATGACCTCACTCCTGTTTGTTCCGAAGCAGCACAGATGGGCCGCATCCCTCTATGTTACCCCGGGAAGATAAGGAGACCCGGATCTGAGGCAGCGTGTTTCTCTGGCCTCCTGTGAGGGTGTCGTGAAGCGGGGCCGATGACGTGTTAGCAGCTGAAAGCTCTGCTTCTTCTCTTTTTGAAAGCCACAGAGCATTTCACAAACGTTGCCACATTTCATGGAACCAAACTCCAGATCCACCTGAAACATGGCACAGGTCAAGTGCTGGTAAAGTAGTTAAGTCTTCTCGGTTTGGTCACTGTCAACCACGGAGAGAGGAGTTCCAGCCACTCAGACATGGGAAGGCTCGTCCTCGTCAACAGAGAAGGAAAAACGCCAGCGATTCAAGCTGGACCACAGCTTCAGGCAGACTGGGGCCCCCACACTGCATCTCATTAGGCAACTGCATCTCTGAAGGCACCAGCTTTCCCCCACACCTTTCCAAGAAAGTTAATGAACCGAAATGTATAAGGGACAGGCATATAATAAATTACATTTATTGAACCTCTCCTAGGCGCTGCACATGTTATTAAAAATCTTAACGATCCTCTTATAATTCTTATTATTTCTATTTTAAAAGACTGAAAACAAGCTCAGAGAGGTAGAGAAATAGCCAGGCCAAAAATACACAGCTAGTAAGAACAAGAGCAAAGACCAAGCTCTTGGTGGGGACTCTCAAGAAACTCTGCCTTTTATGGAGATTGGCAGACCTGAAGTTCCTGGAGGAATACTGATCCTTCTCTAGTCTATCCAATCTGTCAGCTTCTCCTGTCACCATGCCAACAAACAGCATATGGGAATAATGAAGATGTATGAAAGCCAGAAAAACCCAGGAGCCGGTCTTAGAACTGCCGCTTCCTAATGATGTGACCTTGAGCAAGTTCCATTGCCCCCGAGCCTCGGGCTCCCCATGTGTAAAGGGGGGTTTAGTTCTCCGTCCGTTTCAGGTTGGAGACCAAGCACATCAGAGCTGACGACTCCTGGAGAATTGGCAAGAGCACTACATACAGTAGCAGTGAGGCTGTGTGTGTGTGTGTGTGTGTGTGTGTGTGTGTGTTTAAGTTGAGGTGTGTATCTTAATGACACAAAACACAATTAACCATTTTAAAGTGAGCATTTCGTACATTTGCAATGCTCTATCCAGTTCTAAAATATTTCCATCGCCCCCAAACTCCCATGGCCGGCCATTAAGCACTCCCAGTCCCCATCCCCCACTCCCAGCAGCCCCTAGCAACCACGGATCTGATTCTCGCCTCTGTAGATTTACCTATTCTGAGCGTTTCAAGTAATCACAATCATGCAATATTGGTTTGTGCCTGACGTTCATGGAGCACAATGCTTGTGGTTCATCCGAGAGGTAGTGGATACCAGTACTTCACTCCTTTTCCTGATGACTGACGTTCCATCGGGTGCCGAGACCACAGGAAGTTGACTCCTTCACCCCAGGATGGACCCCTAGGCTGCTCCCTCCGCTGGGCTATTGTGCATGGCGCTGTGATGACCATGCGTGTAGCAGGCCACGGCTCCTAGAGGACTTTTACACTTGGTTCTGACAAGTACATGAAGTAGATCAGGATCCTAGGAATGATAAGCTGCCTCCTTCATTTAACTCATCAGATTCAAATCCCCCCTATTTTTTCAAATCAAGAAAACTGGCCAAGAAGTTCCAAGGCTAAGTCAGACAACGAAGACTTTGTGAAGAAAGTGTTTATTCCTAAAGTAACTTTTATTTATTTATTTTTAAAATGTGTTATTGATTTGAGAGAGAGAGAGAGTCATGAGAGAGAAACATCAATTGGTTGCCTCCCGTTCACACGCCAACTGGGCGTTGAACCCAAAACTTAGGTATGTGCCCTAACCAGGAATCGAACCCACAACCTCTGGATGAACAGGTCAACTCTCCAACAAACTAAGTTACAACAGCCAGGGCCCTGATGTGATTTTTAAAAACCAGTCATAACTGAGAACGTGTAACAGACCTTTCACAATATTTATCCCCAACATGCGTGGACAATATAAAGGCTGTAAGAAAATTCTCTCCAAAGGAAAGACCCTCCAGGAGCATGGAGAGAGCAAAAGCAGAACACCCCCTTTCTGGTTCAGGCCCTCTTCACCATGTAACTCATTCAACTCCAAGCCTCAAGTAAGGTGGGCCACCTCGCAGACCGCCCACCGCAGTTGTACGGGTTGGGCCCAATGGAAGAGCAACATGCTCCAGTCTCAACTTTGGCAATAAAAAGGCTAATACTGTCTTCATAACGTGGGCATTGTCCAAGACCACACTCCCCATCGAAACAAAGAGACCCAAGCCCCTGCAGGTATTAAAGAGTCTTAAGTGGTCGAGAAAAAGACAGCCTCAGTTTCCTTGAATTCTTGTTTAATCTAAGGGTGCAGTATAAAATGAACCCAGCCACAAGAGGCCCCCTGAAAGTGCGAAATGCAGCTCGCCTCTGGGAAGGGCCGCC
This sequence comes from Trachops cirrhosus, assembly GCA_028533065.1. Lineage (NCBI taxonomy): Eukaryota > Metazoa > Chordata > Mammalia > Chiroptera > Phyllostomidae > Trachops > Trachops cirrhosus. Next base: position 115,279,716 of record CM052544.1, read on the forward strand.
AGCCCCAGGCCCCAGCACCCGCTGACCGAAAGGGCAGGCGCCCCTGGCTGGGTCAGGACAGGCACTCTCTACTGTGGACGTAAGAGTTGGCCAGGAGTGTTCTCACAGTGGGCTCCCCACGCAACGCCAAGGTAAAAAGGGACGATTCAAAATGCTGACAGTTCTCAGGGTGGAGAACCATCCTTTTCTCTGGCTGCTTCCATTACTGGCAATTGTCAGTTTTTTCTTTAGTCTCCCCCAGTCAAGACTCTCAGTTCAGGCATACACAAATCAGGAAGGGCAGGGGCGGGGGTGGGAGCGTACTTTTTACAAGACAAGATTCATTTGAAACATTCTTAAAATTTAAGAGCAACCGTGAGGGAAAACACATTTTCCACCTTACCTTCCCCTCCCTTCTCCCTCCTCCCAAGCTACTTCGCTCGAATCGGGGATCGGCGAAGGTGCCCCGTAAAGGGGTACGTGGTAAACGTTCCAGGCTGTGTAGGCCACCGGGTCCCCGTCACAGCCACTCAGCTCTGCCTCCGCACAGAACCAGCCGCGGACCAAACCTGCACAACGGGCTGGCTGTGTTCCGGAAAAACTTAACACATGGGCTCGAGTTTGAACTTCACGTTAACTTTTACACGTCATGAGATATTACTCTTCCTCCTTTTCAGCTATTTAAGAAACTATTCTTAGCTCCTGGACCAGCAGCGGGCTGGATCTGGCACACGGGCTGCAGCTGACAGCCGAGTTCCCAATTATGGATGCTAACTCGGGGGGTGCAGGCACGCAGGGGATTTTCCCCTTTCTTTTTTATTATGGGGGAGAGGTCTGGAGGTTGTATAAACGAGAAGTGAACCAGGCAAGGGCAAAGTTACGACGGTATATTTCAGACAGAAAGCACCCACCTCTATTATATGAATTCCAAGCAAGTTTTAAAAACTCCTTTAATCACTTCTTGGCAGAGGACTACACATTTTAAAACATGCCTGCTTACCTCTAAAACTTCAATGTCCCACTCCCTTCTCTTCGAAAGAGAAACACAAGAGTAGTTACTTAAATGTTCTGAATCAGAGCGGTGGGTGCTCACTAGACGCCTCCTGTGCGTTCAGCACTGGTCACTCCGCTGGATAGAAAGCAGACCAAACATATTGTTTCCCTTCAAGGTCTTTGATCCCCAGGAGCTTTCGGTATGGAGGTGATGGATTGGGGCCAATGCTTCCTAAACCATGATCCCCGCTGATCCCCCTTTGATCCACTGCATGCATTTTAGAGGGGATTTTCAGCCAGGGGTTCACGTGCATATTACGGCAATAAAGCAAGCCGCGTGGTCTCACAGGAACGATTCCAGACTTTAAAATCCTCATTCTGCCATTTAGTTCTCTGGCCCTGGGAGAACGAATTAGCCTCTCCGAATCCTCTGTAAGGACGGGCATAAAAACATCTTTCTCAAACGGCCCGGACACCGGCGTGCAGGGCCTGGCAGGCACCAGTTCATCCTCTCGCTCAGCAGAGGCTCAGGGAGCCCCTGCAATGCCGGGGCCCCAGAGACACGATGAAGAAGGCAGACCCCATCTCCACCGTCACGGGACTCACAGACTCATGGCAACCGGTTGGCTTTTTTCATTAAAAACACACATACGTGCCTTAAACTACAAAGCACCATCTTCCTTTGCTTTCTCTACTTTCAGTGCCACTTTAACCTGCTACCAGCGTTGGGATCTTAGAGACCTGATGCACACAGCATGTCTGTCGTGTGCCTGCCATTTCTGCCCTAGAGTGTGACGTCAGGAGACCCTCAGCTCGTGAACATTTAAAACACGCCTGATGGAGACTATTCTCAGGAAATCTACCGTCCAGGGCAAGTGCTCATTTATGGTTTTGCCCAGGCAAGGTCTGAATCCCATAGGTGGTAAAGGGAATCAGAGTACACCTTCCCAAAATATGCTACTTTAACATAGAAATATTTTAAACTGAAGGCATTTGAGAAACAGCAGGTGCAGGAAGGACTCTCTGGCCTCCTTTTCCCGCCTGAAGCAGGTCCTAATAAGGCCCTTGGGTACGAAGTGCCCTCCAGGAGGACAGGAGCACCCTTACCTCCGAAGCGAGAGCAGTCCAGCTGAACAGGCCTTGCTACCTTTCCCCCAGTAACCTCCCTTAGCTCAACCCTTTGGTCCCATCCTGTGTTTGCACAGCTTTCTGGTCTTCACCAAGCCTGGCATGAAAATGCTCAGGTTTAACCGTTTTAACCGTTCTTTGGGGTCTTCATTTCCTTAGGAAAGTTCCCGTGTCACATAAAACTGGTATTATATAAATTTGTATGCTTAACTCTTGTTAATCTGTCTTTTGTCAGTCCAAACTCACAGGGAGAAGAACCTAGATGGAGAACCTGGAAGGGGAACAGGAAAAAGTTTTCCATCCCCTACAACAGCAAGGTTGGCTTGTGAGGGCTAGTCCTTTAGCTAGGGAGGAAGCCAGGCCGAGCTCCTACATCTCAGATCAAGTTCATTGTTGTCACTTAACAGGTTTCATTTAACCTTGCAACGAGAGGTCCTCACTGAACATGTGCAGAATCTGAGAGTTAACTAACCGCACACGGCAGTGGCTTCTGAGAGCTGGAAAACCCACAGGGCTCTTCGGCTGTCACCTCCAACATTCAGGGTCTACGCTGTGGTTCCTGACTCCGGCTGCACTTAGAACCAACCTGGGAGCTTTAGAAAAGCCTGGTGCCTGAGCCCCACTTCGCATGCGTGAAATCAGACCTTCCGGGAGCGAGGCCCCAAAAGTACCAGAACTTTTTAAAGGTTCCTCAGAATCGTGGTCTGGGTAGATAAACTGAAAGTCCACGAACCAAAGTTAACCTGCAAACTTCTAAAGTCAGGAGATTTCACACAATGCCTAGATTCTGGCTGCATCTGCCACTGTGCTGCCCAATATGGTAGCCGTGAGTCACAGGTGGCTGTTAAAATGTAAATGAATTCAATAAAAATAAAGTCAGAAATTTGGTTCCTCGGTCATGCGAGCCACATTTCAAATGCTCAGCAGCCACTAGACAACACAGACGTGGAACATTTCCATCATCACGGAACATTCTACCAGACAGCACTGCTCCCAAAAATCCAGAAACCCAGGCCCACATTCCAACAAGCGAACACTGGCCAGGGCACCATCCACCTGCTTTAGACAGGGCACATGCTACTCCACTGGCACCTGACCCCATTCTTTCATTTATGTGACCTGCCCAGCTCCTTAGACACCGTATCTAAATCCTGTCTAGCTCTTACACGTGCTAAAAAACTGATTCATCAGGGGCCTGATGAGACAGACCCAAATTCTTCACTTCTAAATCCAAATTACCTGGGGTGTGTGTTCCCTCTTCCTCCCTCCCTCAATCCTTCCACCTCCCGTTCTATTTCTGCCACAGCGAGAGGTTTAACCAGTGTGACAACATGGTCTGCCTGACAAATGACCCACTGGCTTTTGGAGTAGATCTCTGCATGATGAACCTTGTCCTTCAAAAGATCAGGTTCATCCCTTGCCCACCAATAAAGATTCAAGAAGACCCCAACTTCCATAGAAACGGACCCTTTCTCCTTTGAGAGACAGGTATTAAAGGACATGCACTCTCTCGCATTCTGGACAGGTAGCCTTATCAGGCCAAAATCCTCACCTAAGCTGCTTTAGAAGCCCTTCCCAGAGGCTGGCGCAGTCCACTAACTGTGGAAGATGCTCAGAGTATGTCGGCTGCACCCAGGAACCAGCTGCCATTTGGTTACAATGGAAAACACGGATGCCATGTAGAAACACACAGTATTGATGCCACATCAGACTCAAGACAAACTTCAGAGAATGCCAATGGAAGACGTACAGACTGAGAATCTCAAAACTTCCCACACATCTGCAACAAGATCAAGGACAAAGAGCTTGGAAAGCTGCCTAACTCCCTGATGGTAGAAAATTCACACAACACTGTACAGGATTTAACCAGGACTTAACCTAACGGTGACCCTCAGAGAGGGAAATAATCTCACGTAAGCCAGTTTGGGATTTAATTAAAATGCCCTCTGACCATTGCCAAGACATTCTTTGAACTTAAGTCTTCCTTGTCCTCTCCAGAACTTTTGTTTTTCGGTACCTGGGGTGAGAGAAACAGTGAGTCGGGCTGTTATACATGTTTTCGGTCCTGGGAGACGTGCAGAAAAAACGAGTCACATCCCAGCTTCCGCTTTCAGTGCATCGAGTGTGCAAGACAGAACAGCCCTCGGGAAGGGGTTATTAAAAATGGCAGCCTCTCTGCCCTGGGTCAGACCCCCACACGGGGAGGGCTTCTCCCAAGGAGGACAACTCACTCTCCAGCTCAGGAATCAGGGGTTAAGGCAGGGTACCGGGCAAGGTCAAGAGTCAGGCAGCCCGGGCAGGGATGGGGATGAATCACCTGAAGAAGGCCTCTTTCCTCCAGGTGTCAACCCTTCAGGGGCCCCTGACTGTCAGGCCCTGCCTCCCCTCTCAGCTAAAAGTGAAGAAGGAAGGACCCAGAAGCTGAGCCATGGTAAAAGGTGGGGAGGGGAATTATAGCAAAAAACAGGTTATTTATATGCCACAATTAGGGCTCATAGTTTCCAGAATCCAGTGTAACGCTTTTATTGCTTTAATAGTATTTAATGTATCTATTACACTAATAGTATATTATTACGATCTTCTACTGTATTCAACTCTTTGAAAGAACACCCAGGACCTGACCACCAATGCACTCTTAATGGAGAAATTCCATGGCGCGTTACATGAGTTGGAGGATGCTCACCGGTGCCAGGTGCAGTGTTTCTACAGTTTGAAGGAAGGGCACACCCCTCAGCAAAACAGCCGAGGCTGCAAGAGGCGCTCACACCCGCCCACACTGCTGCAGGCCCCGGCTACCGCACTGCGCACTGATTTTACCCCAGTCTTTACTCCCAGGGAGGAAGGCTAAGCCAGGCCACAGAGACCCTCATGGTCAGAGTGGTGGTCTCTTTAGACCACGGGAAAGGAGCTCCTTAATCACATTTCAGCGAGTTAATCAGCTATGCAAGGCCCCCCTGGGGATTAAGTGGCAGAGCAGGAGTAGAAAGATCTCCCCCCTTGTGGAGCGGATTCCAGCAGTTAGAAGCATAAATAAATAAATAAAATGCTCAGCCTTCTCCCAGGCGAAAAGCTGGCCTTTAGACTGGCCTTTAGACACCTTACACAAATGTGTCAAAACAAGGAAGTCCACAGGGAAGTGGTGGCATGCTTAAAAAAAAAAAAAGATGAACTTCTATGACTAATCACCATTCAGCACCACCAATCACCTCTCAGCAGAGAGAAATGGGGTCCCACATGCGGTTTATGTCAAAGGAGCTATGTCAAGCATGAGAGGTTTTGCTTTTACATCAGTCTCCGTTTTGGTTGGTTGGTGGGGGTGGTGTATATGTGTGTTTTGTCAATTTTTAAAATATCCACCATGAAAATGTACCCATCCCCACAACATTTCAAACTGTTTCAGTGACGGAGGGAACCTGGCCGCCGTTTAGTTTAAATCGCCGCCGCCTCGCCCAGAACTGCTTTCCATAACGATTAATTACTATCGTCCTACGCAGCACAGCGCCTGGCACGCAGCAGCTTCCCCACTCGTCATAACAGCTAATGTTTGAAAGCCACTATGGATCAGGCACAGAGCTACGCCCTCAACACAGGCTCCCAGAGGCTCTCCCCACAACCCTGCAACAGGCGCTATGACCCAGTCCGCTTTACAGAGGGGGAAACTGAGGGGCACGGAGGTTAGAGCAACTTGCCAGAGGTCAAGTGCAGGCTGGGAATTCAGTCCGAATCCAAGCTTCTGAACCAGCGCGCTGCACAGTCTCTCAACTCTAACAACAGGGCGGCATCCGCACCAGAACCCTTTACCCTCATTTGCATCTCCCACTGTGCTGATCTCCGCAGGGTGGCCGTTAGGTGGGGTGGGAGCAGGGTGGGGGGGCTGTGTGCCAGCCTGTGTGCCCACTCCCTTCTCCAGCAGCCTCCCTCGCACTGGGCTCCACCCTATTTGCTGACTGCCGGCTCCCTGGAGGGGACATGGGCATCAGGGGCACCCCAGCTGGAACCCAGAACGAACATGGTGACCCTTCAATTCTGCATCTTCACTCAGGGCAAATAACCCCTCCGCAGGTTCCAGGAGCAGCACAGAGGCCCCATCCCAGGACACGCATTTGCTTCTGAGGCTCAGAGAATGGGGAGGCTCAGCTGTCGCCTCCTCCACGCCTGGGGAACAAGACGACAGCAGAGGGGTGCGGGCAGGGGGAGGCTGGGACGGCCAGTCTGGCCCTGGTGAGGTAGGAAGAAGCCTGGGGTCGGGAAAGGGGGGGGTTTGGCTGTCTGGGCCGGTGGCTAACTGCAGGGCTGGCCCAGGGCAGTCAACGGCAACAGTAGCTCCAACTTCAAAGGATGGGAACAAAGCAGAGAGTGGCAAGGACACAGGAGGCAGTTTCCTTGGGGTGCGTGTGCACACAGACAGCACATGATTACACAGAGTCGCATGAAAGGGCACGGCAAGCCAAACCTATACTAAACACAAAGGAAACACGGGGCGGGGGGTGCTGGCTGAGGCCAAATCACATGTTCCCGAAGAAACAAAAACGGATGGCTTTGAAATATAGACAGATGCTTTGTCCTGCCTCTCTAACACTGACCAGTGGTCACTCCAGCCCTTCCTTCTCCAGCCTGTGACCTTTTCGGACCATCTTGGTTCCTCTCCTGATGTTTTCCGAGTAGTGAGGCAACAGTGCACTCGGCTGTCTGGTCCTGTTTTACTTCCACGTGGCTGAAAACCGATGTGTTCGTGTTTGATGTCACCGGACTGCCATTTAGAGTAAGCGAAAAATAAGTAAACTTATTGCACCAAATCCCTTTGGTTTAAAAAGGAAATGGTCCAAATTTTTTTAAATGAATTTAAAAACAGAAGGGGTACAGTGACAGTAAATATCTCCACTCAAGGAAGTGTGAGCGGAAACCAAGTCTCTCCAAGTGCGGAGGTACTACCAAATACCAGCACACACACACAGGTCCTTGGGCTCTGCACTCAGGAGGGAACCCCCGGAGGCTGGCTTCTCGGAGAGCCTGCAAAGGAACGTGACAGCACAGGCCCGTCTCCAGACCAGAAAACCTCAGCCGGAGGCCAGAGGCGGGACCTCGTCCTCCCTGGGTTCCAGCACAGAGGAGCCAACGGCCATCTCCGGGTCAGCCTCTGTGGCAGCAAACTCTGGAGGATCCAGGGCGAGTGAGAACAACAGAAACCAGCGTCTTGGGATGGTCCTCCAGCGGCCGAGCAGACACACTGGGGATAAAGACAACAGCACACGGTAGTTCAAAGCCTCAAGGCCCTGGAATCAGACCCCAGGTCACCCCCTGCAGGAGAAGTACCAGAAAGTACCCCATGGACACGGTGAGGCCACAATGAATCAGCGACCCAGCCCACTGAGGGCTCAGTGGCTACTGACACCACTCGCATCTCTGTCACCAAACCAAGGGTGGACTTTGGTCCCCAGGAGAGCGAGAAGGTGGCCTAAGCCTCAGGAGGCTCAAGAATGATCATCTGAACAACTGGAGTTTTGTTTCTGTCAGCAGCTGAACCCTTGAAAGAGAAGAAAAAATCCTTTGGTTTGCAGCCACAGCCAAAACTTTGAGACCACAAATGCATCACAAGGGTAGACAGAAATGGCTATAGTAAAAACAAAACCCTTTCATTATGTTTTCCAGAATAATGAACTGTAAGCTACTTTGCATTCTTCTTAGCTTCTTTTCTTTAGGTTCTGATACCATGGCCATTAAATACAATCTGTAAAAAGGCTTTGTTGAGCATCAGAATGAGACAGCTGGGATGCTATCATGTGGAAATGTTCAATCTTGTCGTTTTGCAAAAGGAATTCATATTCATAATTGATGACGCTTTTGTCCAAGCCAGAAGGAAAATATAAAGGCTCAACTATGCTTAAGTAAATTCCACCCAAGCCAACTGCAATACAATTTTTACAAATTATAGAGTAACAGGGAAAAACAAGATTTTGTGACTTGTGAACATAAAGAAGAGACAAACAGGGCAGCCATATTTCAAGGAAGAAACCCAGTTAAAAACATTAATTTCTACAAGGATGGTTACATCTTCTCTCTCCTCCATAAAAGAAACAGTAAGCAATAAAAAAACTGACCATCCTAAGAAACGGTGCACATTTGACCATCATTAAATGTGTTTAAAGATCCAATAACCCTTTGCCAGACAGACACCACCGTCCCAAACACCATTACTGGCCCAAAATGTCAACTGAAAATAACCCAGATGAGCAGATAAACTACAGAATGAGCTTTGGTTTAAGAAGTGTTTCTGTGTACATATCAGTACAGTAGTAGAAACCCTTTAAGTACTAGTGAAACATTTCACAGAAATTTCCTTAAAGACATCTTTTCCCATCATATACCTACTGAAGAGATATACAAAGACAAATCAGTGTTAAAGGCTCATTTCATTCGTTCAACAGTTTATTTTTTTTATTGAGGGGCCAGGGGCCGATGGTGAGTAAAACAGGAAATACCGCAGGGTGGTTGCTAAAGGCTGGCAGAGGAGGAGGGGGAGTCTTTCAGGGGGGCGGGGGGGGGGCGGGGGGGAACAGTGACACAAATGTGTCTGGAGGGTGGACAGAAGCTGAGGACAGGGAGGTGGGAGGAGCCAGGCCAGCAAAGGTGGAATCAGATGTGAACGCCAGTGCCTAGAAATGACTGAAGGGCCACAGGGTCTGCTGTGCGCAGGGCCCCGGGGAGTCACATGATCCCAGATCCAGTGATCCCGTGTCACAGCTGTTTGGGGTTTTCACAAGCACGACCTCGTCTGAACTCCACGGTCACCCTGAAAAGCAGGTGTGGCAGACCCAATATCATCTCAGAGATGTCCAAGCTGCGGTGTGTCCGACTGCACTGACCCATGCAGTCCACAGAGCAGAGCCTGGGCTCCGCCTCCCGACCCCGCCTCCCGACCCAGGCCCCGCCTCCCGACCCAGGCCCCGCCTCTCCACAGGGAGGCCAGCTCCTCCGCGATTAAAAGTGCAACACTCCGGGGCTCCATCGCAGCTCTTACTCCACTTAACCTTCTGAAAAGGAGCTGTGCCTGTTTCCACACCCGGAAACGACCTCCGAGGGAAATGGGAGCAGTTCTGCTTGGTGAGACGTGGACTCTGCACCAAGTTTTATACACACAGACTCCGAAGAAACAACGCACAGATGGCCGAATCTCTAAAGCTGTAACTTAGTTATGAATGGTTTAAAACCTAGCTTAACTGAGCCAAGTAAGTTGTCTATAACGGCCTCAAAAGAGACACAGGCACAGCTCCATCAATCTGCCACAGGACACCCCCCGAAGTCTAGCTCAGTGGTCCTCAGCCGGAGCCAGTCTGCCCCTCCTTTGGCAACACCTAGGGATGTTTTGGGTTTTCACAACGGGCTGAGGCAGAGAACAGGGATGTTGCTAAACACCCCACAACGCCCAGGACAGCCCCTCCCAACAAAGAAGTATCCAGCCCCAAACGTCACCAGTGCTGAGACTGAGGAACCCTGGGCTGAATCCTAGGCGGTTCTCCATACGCAACTGATCTCGGAGGTGGGAAGCATGTGAGTGAGCCCGAAGGGTCGTTCACACGCACCCAGGCTCTGCGGCTTCGCAGCTGCGTGGCATTTTAACCAAGTCACTTCCCGTCGCCTCACTGGTTTCCCTGCCTTCCCACCACAGTCCTCCAGGAGACAAAGCAGCTGAGGAGTGAGTGCTCCGACAGGCAGAGGGCCCTCAGTAGATCCTCAAGGCCAAGGCTAGACTAAGATCCCCGCCACCTGCAGCAGGCAAAGGCTCCCGGGTACCTCACTGTTTCCAAACAACACACAATCCCAGCACTAGCTTCGTACAAACACACTGGGAAAAGCAAACACTGGAGCACAGACACACCGTGAGCACACCCAGTGTGAGCACACGCCGTGAGCCAGTCCCCAACAGGGCCACTGGAGGTCAAGGTGCATTTACAAGGCTCGGTGTTTCCTTCAGTCCCAGTACGAGCACCGCATCTTGCACTTCTCTTCAAGTTGTATCATCCAAATGGAGCATCGTCGTCATAATCAGCATCTGCCTTTTAACAGGCACGGGCGGCGATCCCGTCTCCATGGCGACTCGTGGGCTAAAATGCAGGCAGATCTGTCCAGGCTCTCCGGGTGGCTCTGAGAGCGCAGGGTCAGGAAAGGCAGGCTGGCGGGCGCAAAAGAACAGCAGGTCTTCTGTGGGCAGTCAGGCCCTTTTGACGACCCAAAGGACTCGACTGGAATCAGGGGAATAAAGCCGGTGTCAGCCTCGCACATGCATGCTTCCCAAAGAGAAGACCGCAGGTCAGCAGCACCGGACAGAAGTTCCATTCTCACTGTCCCCTCCACTCTGCTTTTGTGCTGTATCAGGCACCTTGGCCACCTTTGGGCAACGGTACTGCCCGACTGCTGACAACCACTATGAAAGGGTGCATGTTAAAGGCCTCGTGCTATCGTAGCAGAAACAGCATTTTTCAGATGTGTAATCCCTCATCTTTCCTTCTCTTTCCTTATTTCAAAGGAGGAAGAAGCAGCATTGTACTGAACTGTGAAATGCACTCGAATGCAGCTCGAAAGGAAAGTACCACCCCGTGGCTGGATATTAGTTTCCATGGTAACCAGGGTCCCTGGGTCCTGGCACACACAGCAGGAAATGCTGCAGATTTCCACAGCAGTGTCTTCTAGTAGAAATAAGAGTCTCGTGGCGATTTTAAACATTCGGGGATCCAAAACCACATTTTGTGTGTGTGTGTGTGTGTGTAGCCATGTGCGGGCACACAGGTGCAGATACATTCACAAAACGAAGCCGATGTAGATGAAAGAGCCTCGTTATCCTTACAGATAAATACGCTTATGTCAAATATAACACATGACTCGAATATAAACAAAACGGCCCGCCCACACACAGAGCTACAAGAGGACAAGAACACCTTCCACAGAAAGAGAACTTGGAATGGAAGTGGAAAACTGCTTTGGGAAAACACGTGAGCCAGGACTCCATGTAAACAAACAAGCAAACACACATCTATCGAGAGCACAGGGCCGAGATCTGTCGGCACAGCCCGTGCCTTCCTACTGGAACACCCTCGCCGTTACACCAGGATGAGCGCAAACAACCGGCCGGCTCACCACGCGGTTCGCTGGGGGAACCCTGGGACTGAAAGCCCTGGGCTAGGACGGGCATCCCCACTGTCCCCGTACTAGCTGGGTGGCCTTGGACAAGTGACTGCACCTCACTGGGGCTCCGTTTGCCCTGTAAAGATAAAAAGGCGGCACTAGCTACGAGATGGTCTATTAAAAAAAAAACCACCCATACTTTCCAAAAATGGAAAGACCAGAGAATTATGTTAAGAAAGAAAAAGACACAACAAAAAAACTCCAGGTAATTCTCACTTAAGCCAACACATATATTTCTAAATGTAGAAAACTCAAGTTTCTTTAAAATGTACCAGGAAAATTAGCTGTCAGCTTCTCGGTGATGGAAGACTCTGCGAACATTCTTTATTCCCTGATTTACTTCCCGATTTCACATTTTTCCTCCAGCAAAGTGCAAGGGCACAGCAACAGTGAAATTGTTCCTGCAACAGTGTCCACATGCCGGGCATGTTTTCTGGCTGGGGCTTTCTCGGAGGGAGCGGCGAGGAGGCGGCTATGCGATGACGTGTAGGCTCATTCTAGAAAAATACTAGTTTGACAACTTTGAGTGTCTTCAAGTTCACATTTACATTCCACACGGTTATTTTTATCTGAGGGGGGCAAACCTAACCAAGTTCATGACTCTGTGGCAAATGATCTTTCCCAAGAAAGCACCATAGGAAAAAAAAGAAAAAAGTTTTGCCTCATCGGTGAGAACTAGAATAATTGCATTCTTTCATGAATGCTAACCAATGTTTGACCGAAGTGGCAGCAGGAGGGGGTATTACTTGTTAAGAAGAAGGAAAGGACGAGGACGGGAAGAGGGGAGAATCCTCGGCGCCGTGGACAAAATGCACGGCGAGCAGGCATGCCGAAGGGACGAAGCATTGAGAGCATCACTTCAGTACAGAAGCCGCCTGACACAGACAGCCGTGCTGCGGGCACACCCACCCAGGCGCCCATAAAAACACACGTGCCCCCACGCCGGGACCTCCCTCCCCGCCGCTGCCACCACCGCGTAATTCTCCAGCATTCACGAAGGCTGCCGGGGTTGGACAGAAAGCAGCACACATCCTAATCGAAGCATCGCCTAGGAAAACACACCAGGGCAAAGCGGGTAACACCACTGAACAGAAGCAAACGCCCCTCTCCAGTCAGCGGTGGGTGGCCCTAATGGGACACACAGGGGCTCGGGTGGGCACCTGCGTACCCCTAGCTCCCTCTGGCACAGGATTTTGGAATTCTGGTGACATCCGGCTCTGGACCCCCTTCTGTAAAAGTGGGACTCAGGTTAGATCCTTTCAGGCCAGCCCGCAAGAACTGCCCTTTCATGTGTCCCTTTGGGAAGACACAGTGACCAGCCAAACACTCCCCAGGCAGGACACTGGCCAACCGCAGCTCGGCAGCCCCTCTCTGGCAACTGGGGCCGCCCAGCGCAGAGCAGGGGAACGGCGCTGTTAGGCCTGGGCTCCAACATCAGGGAAAGGTCGATGGGATCGGAAAGGGGGGATTTCATTGCATCATGGCTGATGCTTGGTTCATGGTTCCAATCTCCTGGAACACACACACACACACAGGCTGTTAAACATGTCCTTACACTGATATAACCTAAACATATACATACAACATACTATTAGATCCTCCTTAAAAGGATTATAGCTATAAAGTCCAATTAAGGAAGGGCTACTGGACATAACTCGGCACTGAGGTCTTTCTTCACATTCATTCATGGTTAAAAAAATTTTTTAAATGGTAACTACCAACAACGAGGAGGGAAACTGACCTTAGATGCCTCAGGACCCACCTTCTGGTCAACGGTGGGCAACTTGTTTTTGACAAGGCCATGGAGCTCGGTAATATGGACTGCCGATGGTGTTCATTCAAATAAAGTATCTAACAGCAAACACCCCCATCAGGTTCAGGAAAATGCCTTAAATGTACCATGAATGGGGCAAAAACTGACCTGCCTAAAGCTAAGTCTTCCTCACAAAACAATTTTCTCAAGCTTTTCCCCATTATCATTCCCGTAAGGAGGCTTTTTGGAATTTTTTCCCCCTCATTGCCCCTTTCCTCACACAATTTTTAATTCCACAGACATACGTACGTCCGCTTTGGTGCTGTATGCATTTCTGAGTCTGATATACAAAAGGGTACGATTCCCTCCTCTTGTCCAGAACCAATGTTTGCCCTCTTTGGAATAACAGCTTGTCCTTTGAGACGGCATGAAAGGGACATGTTTTTAAAAGAGGGGGACGCATTCATCATTTGAAATTATGACTGTTGTTTCCATGTACCTCCCCACGTAAGCACCCCCGCCACCCACCTGCCTAAACCCTCCACCACCCCCGACCCGGCGTCTCAGAAACAGCGCCTTTCTAACTGCCGGCCGCATTCCCAGAGCCCCAGGTACCCAGGGGCCTCAGCAAAGCCTTCTGGCAGAAAAGAGAATAAGTGGGACTACTCATAAAACATTACACGTACTGTTAATGACCCTTCCTTGCCGAAATCATTACACTCCCCGTACCTGTGCTATGTAATACGGGAGCCGTGAGGCACGTGTGGCTGCTTGAATTAAAATTAATTAGCATTAAGATTTAACAATTAGCAATTCAGTTCCTCGGTCACCCTAGCCCATTTCAAGTGCTCAAGGACCCCGCACGTGGCAGGTGGCCACCCCGTTAGATGGCAGAAGTGTGTAACACTTCTCCATCACACAGAACGACCCTGGTCCAGCCCCAAAGCCCCCCGAGGTGAGGGCTGCATCGGGGCCGTTCGCCACAGCACGCACAGGACCTGGGGGGGCCGGCACAGTGCCTGCAGGAAGAGGGGGAAAAAAGGAATATAAACTTCATCTTGGCCCAGCCAACTTCCTACTTGTAGCCAACCAACTGCAAATGTTTTTATTTTTCATAGCTTTGTTCTTACGCTCCACACCCACCTTCGATACAGGCAGTGAGAACTTCCAAAATGGAATCACCAACATGGCAACATTTGCTGAGGGCGTCCCCAGCATCATCCATGTGAATCGTATCAACAGGTCAAGTTCAAAACCCCCCTAATGAAAGGCAACCAAGAGATTCCAGTTCATGATGAAAACAGCACACCAAGACTCATGTTTTAAAGCATGAGAAAATACAGCTACTGGTCCATCCACTCTGCAAGCAAGCTAAGAAGCGCTTCAGTTTATAGTTTTTCACCAGTCGGCAACTGTGTCCCGGGCCTTGAAGGGGCGGGCGCCAAGCTCCCGGAAGTCAGAGCTAAGGTGTCAGCGCCCCTCTGACAGCCACAAACAGGCTCCGGTGAAGTTAGCCTCGGGCAGTTTTCCATGAAACTTCTCCGGCTGCCGGAGATGCCTGAGGTTGCATTCCTTCTTCTCCTGTTACCTACAAAGCTTCAGTTGGAATAAGATTACCAGAAAAATTAATACACTATCCTTCAGTCTTTCAAAACATTAAGCTCGGCTCGTAAAGAAAACTTACAACTGAACGTACTTCTTAAACGCTCCTAAGTTCTCTCTCTTCCCCTAAGAATTCTCAGGACCACAACCACAAATACCTAAGGAGCCCCAATTGGCCTGTGAGAACAAGAAACCAATTTATGACCTACGGCCACGTCCAGAGATCCACAGATTGCAGTTTTATGCCTTTTTATTTTTAATCTACTGAACAAATGTGTTCACATTCCTTTAAGGTCATATTCAAAGAATATTCGGTTCCAGGCCTGTGAAAAAGAGCTTTTTAAAGACTTTTTTTTAATAATTAATTTTTTTCTCAGTTGTGGCTAAGGATCTTCCTAGGCAGAAATAATAAGGCTCTGATTCCAGGAAAGAGAATTCAGGGCTTGAACATCCAAGTGAATCCAGAAGTGAAGGGCCGGTGAAGTCGCAGCTGAACAACCTGGTTAAAATACAACTTGGGGGCAAACAAACCAGGTCGCTGCCTCTTGGAAGCCACTTCCCAGCACCTCCTCCCCTAGAATGGAAGGTTTCCTCTCTCCTTCCCCCCGCCCCCCTCCCCAGCCACAGCAGGGTAGCACCTCGTAGCAAGGTTCAAATTCTGAACTCCCAAACGGAATCTGGCCCAAGACCCCATCCCAGCAGCCTCGGGTCCCAGGAAATAACGGCCCTGTGCCCACGTTGTCTACTTCCTGCTAAATGCCAGCTACTTGGCGTTTGGGTGTGTGGGCACCTCAGAGAGGGGCGGGCACAGGTCCTGCCCTGGAGGTGCTTGCTGTCTAGCGGGGAAATGGGGACAAAACAGCGAGGGGAGAGAAAGCATGTGTCGCAGAGGCCCGGAGGCCTGGGGCCAGCTTCACCTTGGGACAGAGGGGCAGAGGGAAGACAAGCAGCAGATCCTCAAGCAGCTGCAGGGGGCGGGAAGGGGTGGGTTGGGAAGGTCATGCCAGGCCTGGAACGCACATGTGCGAGCAGGAAGAGATGAAAGGTGTTAAGGGTGTCCGGGAACAGCGGGCACTTCTTTGTGGGCGGCACTGCCGGCCATGGGCGGAGATGTCATTGGACAGGTGGGTTGTGGCAAGATGCTTACAAGAGGTCACAGTCTCCTGGGAAGCTCGTACAAATCTGAGATTTCCGGTCCCCGCCCCCCGCCCCCCGCCCACCTCCTTGTTCTGATTCTATAGATACGAGGCAGGGCCTGGAAATCTGTACTTACAGAAAAACTTCTTGAGTGATTACAATCCGTGCAGCTGTATCTTAAGACCTCAGCATTTAACAAAGTCTACACTAAGAACGTGTAACATATATTAAAAATATGTAACACATTTTTAAGGACCAGGACTGCTTTATCCAACGTCAGCCGTAGAGTGTTTCCTCACCAATGCCCAGAAGCTCGGTGATCCCGGATGACGGCACAGGTCTGACCGTCTGGACCTCGATGGACACGCCCACCCTCCTCAGGCACGTGTCTCCCGGGGGCCTCATCACAGCTCAAATCAACCCAAGTACCCATATGTGGTTTCCATTTTCATTTCCCTCTGCTAACCCTCACCCCCTCCACTATTCTCTGCTTAACTTAGCCTCCTCCACTCCCTGTGTCTGCAAAGCAAACTCTGATGATGATACAGAAAAGAAATTTCAGACTGCCCGCCTTCACTCACATTTGACGGCTTCAATGGGGCCAAATCAAGATTTAAAATCGTAGAATACTAGAGCTGACCGAAAAAGTTTACTTGGAACCAGCTAGGGCCCTGCGTCCTGGAAAAACCCCTGTTGCAGGTGAAAAAAATTAAAGCCCAGAGAAGCAAAATAAAATTACTCGAGGTCACCCAGCCGGCACAGCCAGAAGACAAACAGACATCAGCGCCCAATCTAGTTACCACTCCCAGGCGCTACATAGACTGTGTTATTAATCCATTCAGGAGCGGTAACTTAGGCAAATGAGAAGCCTATACTAAATCCAGGAGCTCCTTACATAAGGAATGGTCATCTGACTGTCAAAGCCCAGGCTCGGGGCCAGACTCCGGCTTCGCCACTTACTAGCCACGTGACCTCGGTCAGCTCAGGTAAACTCTCTTGTCTGATTTCACCACCTGAAATGAAGATCACGAGCACCTACCTCTTGGGGCTGTTGTTAAAATAAAAAGACTCGATATGTGTAAAACACATAGGACAGAGTCCAGCCCGTGAACGTATTCGATAAAGGCTAGCCATCATTCTCAAGATAAACAGCATGCCCATTTTACAAAGTGGCATATAAAGGGTTTTGCACATTAAAGATGATCTAGTAGGCTGGCGATCTATTTCCTTCCTTCTTATAACCTCAACTCCTTACTATGATCTGGTGTATCATCTAAACATCCCTGAGATGGGGAAGTTTAGCTTTTAAATAACTACAGAGGCACACAGAGGCAGCCCAACCTGACAGTCACACAGCGTCGTGCTCTTCAAAGGCCCTTGCTGACCTAAGCAATGATGCAGTGGCCACAAAGGGCCGGTGCTGAGTAGGACAGGGCACGTCATCGGCCCGACGCACCTGCCTTCCACTGAGAGGGAGAGCCAGGCCCTGGTGTGCCAGGGTGCTTGCAGCTGTAGGGGTGCTGGTCCCCCAAGACGGGCCGCCTCCACTGTGGAGGGCTGAGAAGCCTCCCCCACCTTAGGTCATTTCCTTGTCTTTCTTTTGTAACATAACCCAGACAGTGACATGCCAGTCAGTTCAAATTTTTCTCAACTCCCACAAGAGCCTGCATGCTGGCTGGTCCACCTCAGATGAAGAGAAAATGGTGATTCTGCCCCCAAAGTCTGGCTTTCTAAGTATACTGAGTGCCTAGACACTAATTCTTTGTGGCCAATAACACAGAAAAAACTGTATTTTCATATTAAACACAAGTTAAAAAAAACAATAAAATATGATGCTGCACCATGTATTATGGTGCTAATAAACTCCTAAGCTCCATCCTAGTTTAATTATTAACCTAAACACACACATTACAAGAGCAACTTGTACTCATCATGGAAAAAAAAGAACAAAACAGAGTTCGGACACATTTCTGCATCCCATATAACAACAGTTACGTAAAGACGAGAGTGATTTTGCTCTTATAGTGACTAGCTGTAAAATTTGTTCCTCAATAAACTGTATTAAGAGCCAGTATAAAATATTTGCTTAAAAGGACAAAGACCTTTCAGAGCCGTTTCTTTTGGGAAACGAAATGGAATGTTAATATTTTTGAAACCAGAAATTGGCCAGCTTGAAGTTCTGGACACTTGCCCAAATGAGATGCACTTAGGAGTAACTGCTACTCCCTCCGTCACCTCCAGCGAGCGGGACCCGAAAGACACACCCACGGGCTCTAAGCAAAAGACACTGTACTTTCTGTACTGCAAACTGTATTAGAGTTACAGCCACTCCTGACCTAAAGCCCAAACAGACGAGGTTTGTCCAGAGGTATCCAGCCATGTAATATGAAAAATACAGACATTTATTGACAAAGATATAAAATACAAGAAACACTGTACGTAGGACAATGACACCTTAGCCCCTTCAAAGTAGGCACCTTGGGACCTCACACAGTTCTCCCAATCACCACCAGCTGCCCCATCATATTTTCCTGAATCTCATCAACAGTCTGAAATCTCTTCCCTTTCAAAGGTGAGTTTAGTTTTGGGGAAAGTCAGAAGTCTCAGGGCGCCAAATCTGGGCTGTAAGGGGGCTGAGTCACCTGGGTGATTTGATGTTTTGCCAAAAAAACTCTGCAAGAGACATAATACGTGAGTGGGCGCATTGTTGTGATGAAGCTGCCAACCACCAGTTGCCCATAGCTGCTGCCTTCTGAATCATCCTACTAGTTTTTGCAGAGTAATGTTCAAGCTTAAAGCAAAATTTGGTGCAGATTCATTGTTCTGCTCACTCGGTCATATTGACTGCATGGCCACACAGTACACATGCTCACTCAATAGTGTCTACCGCCCCCACTGACTAGTACAGTGAAGTCGTCATTGTTCACACATGCGCATTCCAGTCCACTCTCCCTGGTTGTCAGGTTACATCAATGTTGCACAAACAGTTCTCGTTATCTTAAGAATGGCTGGACTTTCTCTGGACAGACCTTGTATACTTACTGCTGATCAAACCAGCTTGAAGCATTTTCTACAGACTCATTGTTTCCTTGGTTGATGCAGACACAGTCAATAACTGCAGCATAGCTTGTAATAACAAATAAGTGGAGATCATCTTAATATCCCCCAACAAAAGACTGATTACGTCGTGCTACCTCCCAGACAGTGAAATTCCATCTGGCCACCAGGAGGAACGAGGTAGAGCTGCAGGTGCTTTTGCAGCACACACTGTGGGGTAAAAGCACAGGCACGATGTTTCCTACAGCCTACCTTCTGAAAGAGATCACACAGGCATCGTTTCACATGTCATTCCGCAGACTGTTCTGCAGCGAGCGTTCTTCCTCCCAGATGCGTTTGTCCACGCACGCAGGAAAAAGTCTATACCGAACACTAAACCCAATGCCTGCAGAGGGCACTGGGAGGATGGGTTGAATTTTATATATTTTGTTACATGAATTTTTTAAATTCAAGGGCATGCTGTATATTTTTTAATTTTTAAGTAAAAATTAACTTAGTAAAAATCACTTCTGATGCTTATTGAACACACAAGAAGTGCGTGCATTCGAGTTTTTCTCATCAGCACCATAAAAGATATCTCCTTTCCACCAAGCAGACACTTTTTAGGTCACGTGAGAGCCCTCCCCTCCCTGCCCCGCATGCCACGGAAAGCCGTTTCCCCCTAGTGCACATGGGTTCTGGACATGGCCAAATGTGACGGATTCTGGAATCGTTAAAAATGAGCAGAAATCAAATACTTTAAAAATCTATGAAAGCCGGGGTCTGGTCACTGTGACATTATTTGTTTTCTGTCCAATACATCACCTCCAAGCTCCGACTCTATCTCCATCAGCACCACAGAGAGGCTATTCTGGTTCCTTTTCCCACAAATCATTGCTCTGTTTTTGCTCCCTCGAACCATGAGAACTGGCAGGCTCTCCCGCTTCCCACCGAGAGCCACCCTGGGAGCAGCCCCTGCCAACACCCCAGCTCCCACTGCAGGAAATTATGGACAATCAGGGGTGTCTTTCTAGTCCATCCGTTAGGGCCCAGCCAATAATTGAGTATAAAAGTATCAAAACTTGTTATGAATCACAGCCTCAAAAATGCAATGCCAGATATCTAAATTCCTTAAAATAGCAAAGCAACTTTTTTCTTTAAAGACACACTTGGATGGCTATTCTAAAAAGACAATATAACTGACAAGTCCAGCTCTGGACACTGGTGAAGTAGAAGAAAAAATGTTATAAAATAGACCCAATACAGTAACAGCAGTGAAGACTGGCTTCAACGTTATGTTCTTCCTTAAACTTGCATTTTCTATAGTTTCTACAGTGGACACATATAAACTGTCATAATTTTTTTGAAGGGCTTAAAAATGACAATGGGTAAGACCAACATCAGGTGGACAAAGCAGACGAAGGCACCACATTTTCCTAGGGAACCTTCTGGAACACCGCTGGCACCCTGGAAAGGAAGAGAAATATGAACTCCCCTGGGAGCCCTCCCCCGTTTCCCTGAGCGGAGCCAACTGCTCCCTTTTTCATGTTCCCCGCACTCTGGTCCACCGCCGTTATCAGAGCAAACACAGGATTTCTACACGGAGAGTCTTGATTTGCACGTCTGCATTTCCCCCGTTCAAGGGCAAGCTCCTCCAGGACCCACAGAGTAACGTGTGGATTTCGTGGGCCCACGACAGTGTCAGCAGTTTTCAAGTTTGCTGAATGAATGAGAAGTGTGCTGGCTGCAGAGTCGCTCGAACATTGAACTGAGCCCCTGTGGTAAACGGGTGCTCAGTGAAAGCCCCGTCCCCGGAGGTGCCCGTCACGTGCTTCCGAGAAGCGAGACTCTCCTGGGACTGGGAGCCACCCCCAGCACCCACGTTTTCCAATTGTCACCATGACAATGACAAAAACAAGCATGGAGGTACAGTGCACAGCAGACCCTGAAAGATACGGCCACCCCAGAGGCAGGAGGGACTCTCTGCCGGGGAGTGAGAAGGCACGCACGCCCCTGGGAACGGGGGTTTCCACACATTACGGCTGATGCTGCATCTCTAACAACGGGGGTGGACCCCGGGCTGTTTTCTGGTTGTCATTATTCATCTCGTGTGGGATTCAGTGGTCACTGAAACCATTAAAATATTTCAAAAGATCTCTTTCTGCACTGACTTAACATTCATACTCCTAAGCATTTACTATGTTCTAGGCACAATATTTTTGGGGGGGGCGGTTCAGACATGAGGACATCATTAATCTGTACCTCAGGGGCTTTGCAGTGAAATGTGGGCAACAGAAACCCCACACAGTAGGACACTACGTACACAGGGTTCCTCGTTTTACAGAACCCAGAAGAGTGGCCTGTCCAGACATTCTCACTGCTTCCAGCCCACAAGGGAGCCAGGAAAACCTCAGGACGGCCCTTGTGAAAAGGGAAAAACAAATTACCACCAAATGCACAGTTCAAGGCTCTGCAACCAGCGTGTCATGGAAAGGGACCCGAAAACACATCAAGCCACCTCATGCCTAAGGGTTGGTTCCTTTCCTTGATTTTTCATCCTTCTTCTCTTGGGCTCTATCGTCCGGAGAACTCTGCAGCTTCCAATACGTGGAACCCCAAAGAGTTAAAAAAAATCTGAAATACGAGTCAGCTGAGCCCTGATAAGTTAGGCTCTCTTTTCTCAGGAAGCCCCCCCTAGGGAAAGGGCCCCCACGCTGAATCCGGTTCAGGCTGGAAGCCACCCTGCCATCTGCTCACCACGTGTGTTGGTCGCCATGTCAGCCACTTTCTGAAAGGCGTCCAAGAAGGCAGCTGCCGCTACTACTGTTGTCCTGAAATACAAACAGATGACAAAAGCATGAGGAACGTCTCACACTCGCCAGTTCATCGCGGCCCAGCGGCTCGCAGCTCTGCTGAGGGCGGAACGTCATCTTCTACCCGACGGGGCGAGGACAAGCACTCGCTTGGGGGACCCGCTGGTTTCTTAGGAACCATTTCTCCTTCTCATGTTATGAGGACTCGGCCCCAACGAGGTGCGGCTCACTCGGGTCTGGTCAACAAACGCAGACAATCCCATTACACCTGGTCGCATACAATCACCCGTGCTGTGCTGTGTATAACGCGTACCCACGTTCCTGTGTGCATCATACACAGGATTATTATATCCATGGTATGTGATCATCAGGCCCATGTATCATGCTCATCCTTATTTTTCCCTCAAAAATTTGGGCAAAAAGTGCACATTACACACAGCAAGATAAAGTTTCATGAAGGAGGTAAAGACAGGTTGTTTCTCTACCAAAAAGAGAAACATTAAAAACTTTAAATGGCACCAGGAAAACTAATTTCAGAGTAGGAAAACAATCTATACGTGGATCTGGAGAAGGAATCTTAGTGAGAGATCATCTAGTTTCAATAACTCACTTTAGAGATGGGAACACTGAGACCACAACTGCAAGGTGACTTTCAAAATCGCCAGGTCGTGCCAGAGCTGGGACCGATAAGCCCTGCGTGACTCACAGTCCCGCACTCACTCCCCCCACAAGTCAAGGTCTGAGCTATGTGACTTTCCCCCTAAATCCTAATCACGATGAAACTGAGATGCTGTTTTTGCGCCCTCAGAATGTTATCTCAACTGCCTCTTCTGAATTCCTAAAAGCTGAGAACAGGGAGATACTCGTTTGCTGGCCTAGGAATAATTCTGAATTCTTCACAAGCTCCTAAGCACCATGAGATGCCCGGAGCACTCCGAGGTCTACTGGGTCCTGGAACCGTGATCCGAGGTGTCGTGCCGTGAGGAGCGGCACCGCTCCAGCTCCCGGCAAGGCGGTGGGTGTCCCAAACTAGCTAGCCGGCCCCAGGACTGGCACTTTGCAATGGAACTTGTAGCCTGATGCTAATTTCCCAGTATTTCACACATGAATCCAGTCTTTACTGAGCATTCTTAAGAATGCAAAGTCACTGAAGGAAGAAGATGAGAATAAGGATTATCAAGGAAAAGAGTTCAAAACAGAGCAAAAGGAAAGAAATGGCCTTTAAATGTAAGCAACAGCGGCTATGAAAGGAAAGCTGCCTGGAGGTGCTGGGCGTGGCCCCTGGGAAGTCCCTTAGAACCGAACTTCAAAACGAGGCCTGAATATTTTCCAGCAGAGCGAGAAAGCATCCTGCTCAATTTTTTAAAATGACTTAAAAAGAAAAAAACAAAACCAAAGTAAAAAAAATAAATAAATTACACTGCAAAGCACAGTCGGAAAAGACCTGGCATCAAGTGCAAACCCCGGAAGGGCGAGCTTTATCGAACATCCCCGCGCTTATACGGGGCTCCTTCTGATTTACAATTACTCTCTGACACACAGCCGGGACTGTTCTCATTCGAGTCAACGCTGACCATCCACATTTAACGAGCCCGCTGCGGGGGTGCCTGGCACGTCACGCGTCACCCAGGCTCCCCTGAAAAGGAGGACAGTGGTCAAGTGTGACGAATTAAGAGCTTTTAAACACTGCCTTCCAATGAGTCACATCTCACTGTCTGCTGTTGTCACAAGACATCTTAGGCCTCTCCAGCGGGATGGAACAAACAGGCCACCGAGGGCAGCAGGGAGGAGTGATTCAGCTGAAACACTCCTGGACCCACTTGCCTCTCCTGCAGCCTTGTCTTCCTCTTTCTCGAATGCAGAAGACCACACCCGGGGGTGAGGCCCCCACGAGTGCCCGCGGCCGGGTACCAGCAGTTTGGCAGAATAAGGAAATGCTCCCCACACTCAGGAGGGAGCTAAATGTCCTTAAAAAACATAAAATGTATCATACTTTGGACCAATGGGGCTAAGACAACATTGCTCGAAGTCTCACTTTGTATTGATACGTGTAATCAGTTCATTACCTTAAGCTTTGGCTTCTTCATTGGTAAAAAGGAGAGGGAATCTCTTCCTTGGTCAACATGAAAGCTTGCCAGACAATTGAATGAAGCCAGGTAAGAAAAAGTACGTGGTGTGGGGTGGGGGTGGGGGCGGCAGGTAAACTTAAATGTTTTATTGTTTTACTACAGGAAGACACCTACAGGATGGGCACTGACCTGTTTGAAATAAATGACAATAGTGGCAGAGGCAGGGGTGCACATGTAACTAATACACAAGGTGAAGGGCCTCACATTCCGAGGGCAGGAGTTTGATCTGATTTAGTGTAAAGTAATCCCAAGTTCTTAAGCAAAGAAATGGTAAAGGACTTGACCAGTGGAGAAGGAGCCATATTCCAGAGCCCCCATCCAGCGGGAGGCCCGTGCACGGCTCTGGAAATCCCAGGCCGTAGGAAGGTGCGGGACTGGAAGGCAGAAGGCCCACCGCTCCCGAGTTCTGCTCCCCTCATCTCCAGGGGAGCCATGCTACGTCCGGTCCTACGGCCACAACTCGAAACCATCACCCCTGGTGTCCACAAGCAAAGGCCCAAGAGCATCAAGCATCCTTCCACCCTCTCTGTCCTCTACAGAGCTCTGGATCCTAAAAAATACTTACCTGCTTTGTTCTCTGGAAAATCACCCTCATACATCCAAACCAACCCATGTCATGGTCCATACGCCATGAACAAGAGGCGTGAAACTGATTGCTTCTGTAAATGTCCCATCCCCTGTGGAACACCCACAAAGTGCAAAAGTGACCTTCTTCCCACTGACTTATGAGCATGTAGTTTTAACAAGATGTAGATATATTTTCTATTCCTTATCAAGTGATGTACGAAAAAACACAAGACAGTAATAATAGCCCCTTGGGGGCAGATAGCACTAAGTTGTACTTTTTTAAGCAGCTTTATAGAGCCATAATTTGCATACCATAAAAATTCATCCTTTTCAGGTGTATAATTCAACAGTTTTTTTAGTAAATTTAGAGTTATGCAACCACCACCACATCCGATTTTAGAACATTTCCATCACCCAGAAAGATCGCTCGTGCCCATTTGCAGCCAACCTCCTGTCCACCCCAGCCCTAGGCAACTGCCGATCTACATCGGCCTCTGCAGACCTGCTTTTTCTAGACGTTTCACGTAAATGAGATTCTACAACGGTCAGCACTAGGTTTTAATCTCTTTGTAAGGGTGGACTCTGGAGCCAAACTCCCTATTTCAAATCCCTATTGTTTAGTAGTTGTGTGACTTTGGATAAGTTATTTAGCTTATCTATGCCTCAGTTTCCTCATCAGTAAAATGGGGGTAGAAACTGTACTCAGCTCTTGGGGTCGGAAGATTTAATTAAGTTAACATATGCCTGGTACACAGTGAGTGCTCTATAAATGTTACCCATACCACTTTACATATAATACCCCATTTCGTAATCAAAAATTCCTGTGGAAGGAGGCAGAGCGGATGAGTTTAATTTTATACATGGGACTCAGAGGCCAGGACATACGGCTACTAAGTGACAATTCTCAAATTAGAACCGACTACACACTTCTATATCTGTAACACTTCCAAAATTAACCCCAATCTGCATCAGCTCAGGGCCATCCTATCCCATCCTTCGTCTGAGGCTGTTGCCATTTTCCCGGGGACGACATACTTCTACTTACCGAAGCTGGGATTGCAGTTTTCCCGCTTTGTTTATGAAATCTTCCCAAACTGGATAGCTCCCCTAGAACAAAACAAAGCCGTCAATCAGTAGGTCGCACAGCACTGGGAGAGACACCTGATTAAGACACTAACACAACACCCAACTCCAGTGACGCAGGGAACAGTCTGCATGCTCGCTTCCTTTGCAGCCTACGGTGGCCTGGTTACCTGGAAACGTACGGGCTCAGGAATGGGTGCAGAGTGGGCTCCGTCCCTGTAATCCGGCACTCACTACAGACACCACCTGGAACAAGTGGGCAGAATCTGACACGCACGCTGACGCACCGCTTTTCGAGTCAATAGGTGGAGGACCCAAATTCGATGTGCGGGACACACCTGATCGTGGCCCTGGCCATTCTCCCTCTCCTCCCAAAGGGCGGGGAAGAAGGACTCAGAGTGACTGGCGCTCCTGCCCCACTGGGGCAGGTGGCCATTGGGAAGCATTATTGGACTCTCAGAATCTCAAGGTTGGGAAGTTACCTAAATGGAGCTGCTCCACTGACGGCTTGAACCCAGCATCTACCTACAACGTGGCAGCAGACGGCTCCCCGGCACAGTTCAGCTGACAGTGAACTCAGCCCCCTCCCAGGTGATACCACCTGGGAGATATCACCTCCCACGGCAGGTGGTATCTGCCACCCTGTCCTACTCATATCCGTGAGGTCCTCGTTCTAACCCTCTGCCCAACTTCTGAGTTCAGATGTGAACTCTGCTTCTACATGGATGTCTTTTCAAAGAACTGCGGATAACCAGCACATTCGCCCACAGCTTTCCTTCTTTCAGCAACCCCCAAGTTCAATTCCATTTCTACCCGGGACGCTGCTTGGCATCCCCACAGAGTCCTGGGAACGCCCCATCGTGTCTCCCTACTCTTCCTCTAAGCACGGTGCTCAGAGGCGGACGCAAACCTGCAGGTGCAATTCTGCCAGGGCCAGACCGGAGCGGGCCTGGCGCCACCCCGCACACTCCCATTCCATTGACGGGAAGATCAAGGAGCCAACAACCAAGCGGCGATGCAAAACAAACCCAGAGAAGCAGAAACCATGGTGACAGAAGTTCTGTTCGGCACCGAATCATTCAAATACAGACTGAAGACCAGCCACCTGGGGGGCTGTGGTTGCAGGACAGAAGGTGAACGCTGCGAACCCTGACATGGCAAGAACACGGGCCACCTCTGGATTTCTGCTGCTGAGGACGGGAGGGAGAAACTGCATCATGAAGTCATCACCGCATCTTTCAGAAGCCCAATCAAAACAGTCTAAAACTGCAACTGAGCTCAGACATACCATATTTTTCGGACTATAAGACACATTCCCCCCAAATTTGGGAGGAAAGGTGGGAAAAGTGCGTCTTATAGTCCGAATGTAGCTTACCTGGTTCACTTTGTGGGGGGGGCGGCGGTAGAGCAGGGTCACAGGTTATTAAATATTTACCACATTTTTTGCTTCAAAAACTCTTTTCCTATTTTCCTCCTCTAAAACCTAGGTGCGTCTTATAGTCTTAAAAGTACGGTAACAGTTTCACCTTCCTAATGGTTTTGATAATCTTCTCTTACCCCTACAGCAGTTTCTCACCCTTGCCACTGCTGACATCTGGGACCACATTATTCTTTTCTGGAGGGGCCGCCCCGTGCACTGTAGGGTGTTTGGCAGCACCCGTGACCCGTGTTCACTACATGCCAGTAACATTCACAGATGCCACCGGTCGTGACAACCAAAAATGTCTCCAGACATTGCCAGACGTCCCCTTGGGAGCACAGTCATTCCTGGTTAAGAGCCACTGCTTTAGAGGAATATCTGAGACACTTATTTCTTTGGGTGCCCAAACAGTTCTTGGAAGTCTAGCAATTTCTTCGGTATTACTGCACTTCAGTTTCAATTCTTCCGATAAATGAAAGTGAAATTAAATATATTTTTATTTTGAAAATATCATGTAGAGCATGCACACCCTGTTATACAAGTGCCTATGCAGATGCATTTTTCTAGCCATCAAGTCCGTCAGAAAATGTGCAGAGAGGTATCTGGAAAACTGTCAACCAAATACCAAAATGGGTTATTTCTGGGAGTTAAGATTGGGACCAATGCACTGCTTTCTTCTTTGTACTTTCCTCTCTGGCTATAGCTTGTTTTTTGTTTTTTATTTTTAATAAGGTCAGGTATCATTTTAATGGAAACACTAGGCGTCATTACATAGACAAAATTTAAGATCAGATGAGCGCAGGCCCTGGCAACAGCAGCCGCGTGAGTTTACAGCCCGCCCCCACCCGAAGTTCCCTAGCTCACAAGCTGCTGGGTCACAGCCGTCAGCCCCGCGGGGACGCCCGAGACCGGCCTGGCCCGCCGCTGCGGGCTCTGGACTCACCCCTCCAGCCGCGGTTTGCTCCCAGGGGATGCCGGGCTGCACCAGGTCAGCGATCCCGTCTGACCGGCTCCCGGCGGAGGCCCTTCAGGCAGCCACACCCGAGCTACTGACACCATACTGCGAAGCCACAGGGCCTCCATCTTCGTGTCCTGCGGGCAGTTCAACCCAAGAGCGTAAGTTTGTTTGAACTTATGCTGAATGAAACCTTGCGAGAGCTCAGGCTGCCACCATCCCCGGTCCATCAAGACCTCGAGGGGAATTCTGATTTTGACACCTAAAAATGTACCATATTCCTATCAAGTCCAGGTATGAACACCAAATAATGAAAGGGGTAAGGGCCGAGAGATCAGAGTCTGCTGGCTGGCCAGGAGGCATCTCTGTCTAGACGGCACCGGTGAGCATCCTTAAGAGCACAAGAGCTCAACCGACCAATGACAGCCTCGCCTAGCATTCCTTCCCCCTTTGACCCACAAGACAGTGCGAAAGCTTTTTGAGACGCCCGTGTTCACACCCAGTGAGCACCCGCTTCTAGCGAAGGCACCATCACCTCACATCCACACAAAGGACACGAGAGCTGCCCCTCCTCTCCCAGCACTGACCGCTCCCACCCAGGAAGTCCCTGAAGAAGGTCACTCACTCAGATGATCCATGATATTTCTTAAGAAAAAGGTCAGGCACAGTCACTGAGAACATGACAGAATGTCAAGAGGCCTGTGCAGGAAGAACTGAGCCCTGAATTCTAGCCAGGGTCCTACCAGTAAATGACTGGGTAAGGTCACTTTACCTCTCAGGGCCTGTTCCTTATAATGATAAGTACTAATAAAAAGTATTTATTAGTATGGTATTCCATCACCATTATTGAACACTAATATCACTGAACACTGAAAGAACGTACAAAAGAATAAAGAACACAAAATCAGGCCGCAGCTAGGTGGTTCGGTTGGTTGGAAAGTCATCCCACACGCCAAAGGATTGTGGGTTCAATTCCTGGTCAGGGCACATGCCTAGGTTTCGAGTTCGATCCCCATTGGGGCGCAAGTGAGAGGCCACTGATCAGTGTTTCTCTCTCATCTGTCATCTCTCTGTCTCTCTCTTTCTCTGTCTCTCTCTCTCCCTTTCTCTCTAAAAAATCAAGAAATATACCTTGGGGTGAAGATTTAAACACACACACACACACACACACACACATTCCAGAGTTGTCTCTTCGATTGAATCTTCACTCTCCTGTTTGCAATGTGACATGGGGCAGGTTGCTCGACCGCTGCATGGGGACCAGTCACGACTTTGCAGGGTTGGTGTGAGGAATAAATGAGGTCAGATATAAAAGTGCTCAGTAAGGGCTCAGTCCACATTGGAGAGGATCGATCCAAGCGTTTGGGAGAGAAGTTACCAACCCTCCAAGTCGGCCTGTGCATCCAGGCTGGAGTCCCTCATCCTTGCTCCCAAGGACAGAGCCAACCGGGCACAGGTGCACTGTGCGTCCCACTGTAGGTGAGCCACAGCGACAGCCGCGCAGACCGAGGCGGCGGGGTGTACGGAGTCAGACACCGTCTCTGCCACGCCCAAGCAGACGGTGGGTAGCGCACTCCACCCGAGATGAATGTGCCCCAAAATGACGGCTGGAACCGCTCCAAAAGCTACTCCCCTGCCCCCACAGGGAGCCTCACTTCAGTCTTTACCAAATTAGCAACCAAAGGAGGGTCCCCAATCCAGTGAAGGGGGGCAGCACACCGCTCTCTGCCTACGGACGCCCACTCAGCCAGGAGAAGCCTGCCAAAAGCAGCTCTCTCCTGCCTTAATGATATTTGACAGTCTTTCAAAGTGTCAGGCCTACCTCTTTTAAGCGATCTCTAATTTAATGGATTCTAAAAAAAAAAATGAACTTCTAAGAACAGAAGACAAAAACCTCCTTGTTTAAGAAAAAAATTAAGTGTGTAAATGTTATTAAAATGTGAAGGCAAGGTGATTTGGGTTGCTCCAGTTTTTTTTTTTAAGTTTCTTTCAAAGTTTCTACCCACCTGAAATCAGTTTTACTACAAAAATCCACAAGCTAGGAGGAAGAGAGAAAGGAGGGAGAAGGGACTTGGAGAAAAGGTCACAGAGAAAACCAGGGGTTTTTCTGGACTCAGTAAAGGAAATCGTACTCAAATTTTAAAAGAAATCTGCCAGTCAAGATACTGCGTGCCCTGAGGGCCCTTATAGAAAGCAATTCCATTACAGTCCTTCATCTTTCAACCTGCACCCCCCCACACCCCCACTCCCACCCCCCGCCCACGGAGAAGTCCTAGAAGGTTGTCCTCTCCTGGGGCCACATTCCTGGCTGCGTTCACATTTGAGGAACTCTCTAGAAAGGCAGCCCCAGAGCTGTGAAAAAGTCTCAACACTGGCCCCACTGAGAGGTTCACCAGGGAACACATCGGGGATTTATAACTTTCCAGACAGACCCAAATCAAAGAAAATGAGGCTTCCGCCGAGCGCCCGGGTTTAGCCAAGGCCAAAGTCACAGGCAAAGGGGAAAACAGACTCTCCTCCCTCCCGGACCACTGAATCTCTCTGCAGAGGAAAGCAGGCAGGCTTGGAACCCTTGGTGGCTGTTGAAAATAGAACTCAGATCACACTGGGTTCCGAGAGAAAGGAAAAGCCCCCTTTACCGAAAAGGGAAGAGAAAGTGGGCTTGTTTACAAGCACGGAGAGGACTCCCTAAATCAAGCGGCATGATGGTCCCCACATCCTACTAGGAGAGGGAGGTGGGCTTCCCAGAAGACAGGCTCTAACTCACGCCCCTACAGCCATCGGGCCCCACACGCCTCACCCCCCACCCCACCCCCGACGGCTGCCCTCCCTCCTGACCTCCACGGAGATTCAACAATCTTGAAAGCTTCTGCTCAGCTGTCACCACCCTGCTCAAGTGTCTCCTCTGCGAGAGCATTCTCGGACGCACCTGCTTCTCTCGCATCACGCAATTCACTGCCTATGAGCCTGAGTCTCCCCCACTGAACTGTGGGCTCAAGGGCTGAGCAATGGGGGCAGAGAGGACCCAAGTGGGCTCTGTGCACAGGACACCCCCAGAGTGGGGCATGCGTGCTGGGAGACGCAGGAGGTGGGTGGGGCGGACAAGGTGACCATGAGCAGCCTTCAAGGCCAAGGTCCAGAGTGTACCACAAATGGGGCAGCAGAGGAAGACTATACGGCCTTCGTTCAGATGGCGAGTGACAAAAATCCCAAACGAGCCAGGTGACAAGAGGACCTGGCTAAGGGGTCCTGCACCTGATTGCAACCTGGTCCCTTGGGTAGTGGGGAAGAGAATGAAGTCATTTTCTTACTTCTGAGGGAAAAGGCCAATCTAACTTTCAACTCCTCAAGAGTCTGGCGTGTGAGTCGGCTTCTGCACCCCCACCCAAGGTTGAGCCCTGGGCGCACCCCTGGGTCTTCCTCCTCTTCCTCCTCTTCCTCCACCCACGCTGAGCAGGGCACAGGACTGAGCCAGTGGCCTTCTGCAGAGCTTGGGATTCTGTTTTGTTTTGCTTTGTTTTGTTTGGATCAAACAGAAGCCCCGGACAGCATCCCACACACAGAGCAGAATACACTGTGTAACTCATCGGCAGGGCTGGTTAACGTGCCCCATAAATAATGCAGGGCCTGCCTCTCCCTGCCCAGCCCGCTGTGACAGCGGAGCCTCCGAGGACAGCTGAGGGAACCGGACACCCACGCAGCCCCACAGGGAACACAGAGGGGCCAGGAGCTGGACGAGACTCTCGGGAGGAGGAGAATTAGGCTCCGCCGAGAATAAAATAGGGACCAGTGGGGGACAGGTTAGAGAGAACCCGGTTCCAGTTCAAAGTCCTCCGTCCTGTCCATGGCTCCCAGACAAAGGCCGGCTCCCCAGTGGTTGTGGCTGATGAGAACTCAAGGCTTGGGCATCCGACGGGACAGGTAACCTCTGAAGCTCCTCCTTCCACATTGACAGACGTCACCGTCGCCACCGTCATCAAGCATCACCATTTTCTAAGCAGTGGCTAGGTGCCAGGTACTTACATCAGCATTTCTCAAACCTGGGGCTCTTGCAAAAACACAGGTTCTGACTCCTGGGGTCTGAGCGGGGGCGTGGGTGTGGCGTGTCCAACTGGAGCGACACGGCGGCCCCCGGGCTGCACTCTGAGGAGCACAGCCTGATGTACACTTTTCTCACAGGCTCACAGCCACTCTCCGAGGCAGGGACTGCCATTATTTCACAGCCAAGGAAACTGAGGACCGCAGAGGCCGCAGGCAGTGGGCTAGGCTGAAATGTGACCCCAGATCTGCCTGACTTTGTGACCCAAGCACTGTCCTGATTCTGGGAAACGCAAGCAGCAAGATGAAGAGCCCCAGCTTCCCAGTCCAGCCTCAGGGCTAGAGCCGCTCAGCGGGCAGGCGGGGTCCAGCTTTCCACCGGGGTCCTGTAGGAGCCCAGACAGCACAGAGTGTTGGGGCAGGGGTCCCTAAACACACAGCCCCTGATCACAATGCCAACACCCCAAGGGGCTGTAGTGTCACCCTAGGAACGGTCAGGGTCCTCGACCAAGTGAAGAGGAAAAACCTAAAATAAAGAAGAGCCCTTCGTGCAGAAGGTCTCCCAGGAGCGCACTGGCAATGTTCACGGTTGCTGTCCTTAGCGCTGTGATTACAGGGAATTTGATCACATGTCCAGGTCGTCTGGAGACCCTGGAACCAATCTGCTCCTGCCAGGAGACAGGACAGCCCATCTGGGGCATCTCTATTGGCTGCTGCTGCCCTCAGGTCCCTCTGTGGGTCTGCGGGAGCCTCATCAGGGTGAGCGTGAGGCACGCAGTCCACGGCATCCTTCCCCTTCCTCCTCTGGGCACACCCTCGGTGAGCTCAGACTCTGGGGAACGTAAAAGCTAAGCTTCAAGAGGAAGCGTCTGACCCACACAGAAGCGCCTCTGGACGCCTGGCTTCTTTCAGTGCGAGGCAGGAACCTGCGGCTTCCAGAAGTGGGTGTGCAGAATGAAGGACGGGGCCCGTGAATGCCTGTCACAGCTTTGTCCCCCAAACCACCCTTCCCCACCCCATCCTGCAAGATGAAGGACTCCCAAGATCCTCAGATAAAAGGCACTGTGTAAGCCCATCCATCATAAAAGCCATTCCTGGGCTTTTATTCTCTGATTGGAGCTTGCCTAATCCACTAATTATCCCTGTCCATCAAGTGGATGACAGCCTTGGAGATAATCAATGGTTGCTTCCTTGCACGCCCACCCTCACCCACTTGCCCAAGCTCACCAGCAATAAATATGCCTATAAAAAAGAAGCCTGAACCACAAAAGGTGCTCCTCCATCCATCCACCCCTCACAAACTGCTCCATTTGTAACTATGACACCCTAATTAAGACAAGGACATCAAGCTTTGTTCTTGCTCCTGGGCTGAGCTTCCAGGCCTGGAATGCCTGCTTTCTGACATATGGGTAGGTCTCCACTTGAAACAAAATTTTTAAAAAATGAACGAATATGCCGACCATATCTTCAATGTAGTATTTTTTTTTTTAAGTTTCCTACCAAGCAGCCTTCCCTTTTTGTCTACGCCAAGCCTTCCAATAAAAGGGCCCCCAGCCACGTGGACTTACATAAACTTAAAGGAGTTACAACAAAATAAAACCAAGCACTCAGTTCGTCACTCAGTGACAGCCACATGCGGCTGGTGGCTCCAGTACTGGACAGCCCAGATGGACGTTTCCCTCCCCGCAGAAACTGGCGTGTGCGCCACGATCCACACTTCTTTGAAAATGACATCCCTGTCCTGTTCCATTCTCCGAGTGCATCTTACCCCACCCCACCCCACCCCGCCTCCACCTCCATTTTTACTGCTGTGATATTTCCTCTAGTATTTCCGAGGGTCGTCTGGAGCCATCCAGGAGTTCACGGTATTTCGCGACCATCGCTAAGCACGCCGTCTCACTTTACGCATACTTGACAGGGTACAAAACCACCCAGGAAAGGGCGGGTGGCAAAGCAGGCATTAAACACTCTCCTTTCTCCCTGGGGAACTAAGGCACAGAGAGCTTAAATAATTTCCCAGAGGTCAGGGAAGGGTCTGCCCTCACACCTAATTCACTTTGTGAACTGCTCCCTGAGTTTGTCCAGTTCTTTTGAAAATAAAACTGTTCCCCAGGTTCGCCAAAAACTTACTGCTTGTCCACAACTGGAAACTCGGGGACTCGCTCACTAAGCACTCAACACAGGGTCTGGCTGCCCTTACCCACGGGCTAGTAAGTGACCTCTGTGTCCAGTTTGGGCTCTCCAGGATAAAAAGCACCTATCCTCCCACCTTGTCCCACTCCACAGAGTCCAAAGCTTCTGCTGCATTTGTTTATTCCTGTTTATAAGTGTCCACAAGGATAATGAACCTAAGCAAATTACTGGTGACCTACCTGCACACCCTATAAAAATGTCAGGTATTGTTACTATTAGTCTGCGTGCCTACACTCAGCACTTCTCCCTGGAAGTGCCCTCTCTGATTTGCCCCCACCCATCTCCACAACGGCTTCTGCCTTCAGGGATCAGTTCTGCTCGGGGCTGATCTCTCCAGCACCCTGAGTAGATACAGAAGCACCCAGGACCCGGGAGGGGATCCTGGGTGTGCGTGGCCTTATTGCCCTGTGCACACCTGTGCGCTCTGCCACCTTCCTCCAGACAGAGCCTCCTCCACACCCCCAAAATCCCACTCGGCTGCTGGAAATGACACCCAGGTGAGCGTCGTCACTATAAAGGGCAATGAGTGTGTGTGTAGTCACTTCTGTAGTCACTGCTCTGCTTCTGTCGTCTCTCCACAGACTGTCCTTCTCCTTGCCTGGATAGAGGACCCTGAGGGCAACCGCATTCCAGAGTCCCGAAGGATCAGCGGGGTCCAGGGCTTACGCGCCTGGCTCCAGAGTCGGCCTGGCCAACGTCAGCTCTCCCCACAGGATGACTGGAGTTCCCTAGTCAGCTGGTGCTGCCCTGTCTTCTTCTGTAAATGATGCCCATGGGAGTCCCCACCGCAAAGGATGACCAGGAGAGTACGTGAAATAATCCAAGTGCTTAAAAGGGTGACTAGCACTCAATAAATGCTGGCGACGGCTATTTTAATGAGTCATCCTACAATGCCAGCCGCCCTGACTCGACATTTAATGAGCACATACTATGCACAGGCGACAAGCGGCCATAGAGACAAGGGAACACTGACATGTAAGCCGCCCATCCCAAAGCCTTCGGAGGGCACCCACCCAAATACGAAGTATGGGAGGTGGGGCTGGTGCAAGCTTCCGGGAGTGGGGGTGATGCCTCCCCTTGGCATTACAGGGTAAAAGAGAGTTTTCCTGGCCAATAGGAAGGAGACAAAGAAGGAAAGAAGGAAGCATTCCTGCAAAAGAAACAAAAGTAGCAAAGAAAAGCAGACAGAGAGAAGGTCACGCAACATTTAGGCCCAGGAGTCCTTTGGCTCACCTGAAACACATTCAGGTGGGTGCGATTTGAGAGTGGGGAGACCCCTCCTCCTCACTTCAGCAGCTCAGGGTAGCCCAAGAGCCACCCCAACTTGCACCTCCTCACGGTATAACCCCTGCACGACCTACCAGACGCTCACAGGGAACGTCTCCCAGAACTGCAGGTACCTGAGCCCCACCCCAGCTCCGCTCAGTCAGCACCTCCAGGGGTGGGCCCAGGGATCTGCAGCTCACACACACCCCGGGGCACATTCAGGCTCTGCTCCCCAGCACCACAAACAGCAAGCCCTGAGGATCCCCGCACTCCTGAAACACCACGTCCCTCAGGGGCTTGGAAGCTGTGGCCTCGGCAACGTCTCAGTCCTGGTGGTCCTTCGGACACAATCCCTGGTGGTGCGCACCCACACAGGGGGCTGTGAGCTGACACACACAATTTCTGAAAGGCGTCAGCGATGGGTTCCAAAAGCCAGGAGAAGCACAGGCGTCTGACCCAGGATAAGAGAGACCTGACTGTGGAAGTCAGGAGAGGGCCATGAGTGTGGAAGTGGCACACAGTTGTCGCCCTTCCTGGTGTCGTTCCCTGGCTGCCCGGGGGCAGGATTTGGGGGTGTCGAGGAGGCCCTGTTTAGGGGAAGGTAGCAGAGCGCACCCACTGTGCCCAGCGCTGTGAGGCCATGGCTCCCCGGGGTAAATTTGACACGTTGATCGCACTGCCCCTTCCTTGAACCCGAACAACATGCAGCTACAAGGACATATTCACTGCAGCACTGCTTCTAATCCATCAAAATCTGGACACAGTCTAAACACGAACCAGCACAGAACTGGCTCCCACCTCAGGGCCTTTGCACATCGGGAACATTCTTCCTCTGGTATCTACATACTTCATAAACCATTGCTCTGTGAGGCCTTCCCTGACCACCCCATTTAAAAACAACACGGTCCCTGCTTTATTTCTCCCCATTGCACGTAATCCTTCTAATCTGCAAGAGATGTGACTGGATCAATTCATCTGTCCCCACTC
The DNA here is from genome assembly GCA_028533065.1 of Trachops cirrhosus. Taxonomy (NCBI): domain Eukaryota; kingdom Metazoa; phylum Chordata; class Mammalia; order Chiroptera; family Phyllostomidae; genus Trachops; species Trachops cirrhosus. The sequence continues at coordinate 115,315,975 of CM052544.1, forward strand.
CCCTAGAATGTAGCCCGGGAGGGCAGGGATTTGTGTCCATTTTATTTACTGCTGTATCTCCAGCACGTAAGTGAGAACCCGGCACACAGTGGGTCCTCAACACGTGTCGGCTAAATGAATTAACTACAGGCATACGAAACAATACAACACCACGCAGCCATCGAAACTGACAGGGACTATAATTACACCTATGGAAAGGCAGGATAGTGAAAAGCTAAGCAAAAAAAGAAATTTCTGGCATAGCGCAGGCAGCGTGAACCCTCATCAAAAATGTGTGCTCGTAACCCACTTTGTGATCAAGTGGTTAAGGGTGACTTTGATTTTTTCCTGAACTGAGGTTTCTCAGTTTGTCTTCTATTAACTTTCCATCACTTGCATAATCTGAGAAGTAATCCCTCATGAAATGCTCTCAAAACATTTGCTAATTTATTTTTAGGAAAAAGCTTCCTCCTCGGTGCCTTAATTAGGGTGTCCCTAATTAAGGCCAGCCCGACATCATCAAAGAGGCCAGGTTCCAGGGGACCCCTGCTGCAGGTCCACTTCTGGTTGCAGGAGGGCCTCGGGCCCTCCAGGAGCGGCCCCGCCCCCCAGTGCTCGGATGCCAAAGGCTTGGCCATCAGCTAGCTACTCCTGGCTCTGGTCCCCACTACTTGCTTCCTATTGGGGTGCCTCATCCAATTATTCAGGCCCAGATCACATCCTGCTGGAGAGCTGGCTTTGAAGGTTCAGTAAACAATCACTTCAAAACAAAGAGCGACCATTAAACCAAACTCAAAGACTTCCTTCACCGCCTGCTGCAGCTGGGCTCCAGCAAGCCAGGCCTCTACGCGCAACTGAGGTCTGTCTCCCTGGGAACCAATCTCGAAGCAGGTCAGCCTCCTGCTGCAAACGTCCCCCTTCCTGTTTAGCACTCAGTCACACGGGTGCACAGCTGGTTACCGGGGTTACCCCGATGGAGGGGGGTTTCTCCTGCCAAACAAACATGTGTCATGTGGCTGTCACCTTGGACAACCATGTTGGGCGCTTAGGTCTCACAGCCCGCCCACTCCCCCCAGACCCCCCTCTGCTGACAAGTTAGAGGCACTCCCCAGGTAAGTCCACTGCCTGATACTTCCGTGTCATTGCTTGGATCAAACTCCTTCAAATACAGGGAGGCCCCTTGAACTTCTTGAAGTGAATCAGAGGAAAGCCTAGATTTTTTAAAGCTTTATCTGGTTCATCTGGAGTCCTAATGGTGTAGACAGAACAGTCATCAAAGAGATGGATGAAATACACCCATTATGGAATCTGAAAATGAAATCCTAAAATACTATGTATGACATGGGAGACAGTTCAGCCTGCTGGATAACAGCACAGACTCTGGAGCTGGACTGCGTGGGTTCAAATCCCAGCTACACCTCCTCCTGGCTTTATAAAGTGGGCAAAATGGCTTAACCTCTCTGTACCTCAGTTTCCTCCTCTGTGGAATGGTAATGAAGCAGTAACTAACTCACCGGCTGCTGGATGAAGGGTTTTCATTTGTAAAGCACTAGAATATGCCTGGTTGTGTCATTTAAATGCTTGTGAAATAAGGAAAATAAAACTCAGCTCACAGCCTGTGTGTTACCTGTACCAACAGCCTCCCCCGGCTGTCCTCTCCATACATGTAAGAACCAGAGGCCCCACCCAGGACCCCAGAAGACATTACTCTGACATCCGTCGTGGTGCCGACCACACTGATCGCTAATTCCTCATCTGCTCCTCTGCTGGACTGCACGACGTTAGGGTCAGGACTGTGTGTGTCTTGTCCACAGGTGTATGCATCTCCACCACCCAGCACGCACGTCATCAATTTGCTGGACACATGTAATTTGTTCCCTCAAATTATTTAAAGGCTCAAAAATCATTTCACTCTGGTCTCTTCTGGAGATACAGGTTTGTGTTTTCTGAGACCCCTGGGTGCTGCTATCGACGGGGCACCCTGCTAGGAATTACCAGGGCAGCTGAGACAGACACACAGAGCATTTTACTCAGCAACTATCTCGAGTGGAGCTCTTTACATAGACTTTCTCATTATTTCCTCAACAACTTTAAGACGGGAGGTATTATCCCCCTCATTTTACAGATAAGAAAATCAAGGCTCAGGCAGGTTGAGTAACTTGCCCAGAGTCACAGAAGCGGCAGAGCCAGGCGTCAGAGGTGAAGGGCAACCACTAAAAGCAGACTCCCCACAGAATGCGAAAAGTCCCTAAGGGTCACTTATCGTGGTGAAAAGAAGAGGGGCCAGAAATGATACGACCTTCTGGTGAGGCCTTGAAGGAGGAGAAAGAGCTCGTTAGGCAACAATGGCAGAGAGGGTCCTCCGGATGGGGCAAATACCAAGAATGCAGAGCGCAGGATGCGACCTAAGACGCCAGGGAACCCAGGCTGGGGGGCACTGGGCCCAGAGCAGACCGCTCAGCCAGGGCCAAGCCACCGGGGCCCCTGAAGGCCAGGCTAAGGCAGCTGGGCCACATTCAGCAGAGAGGCGGTCAGGAAGAACCCAAATATGGCCCAGTCTGGGGAAGGAGGAGAAGTTTCAGTAGGAAGGTGCTGTGGCAGAGCAGGCTACAGGCAAGTGAGGCCATTTTTCCTGAGGGTCACTCCAGAAAAAGAAGAGCGATTCAAAAAACGCAGACAGAAAATGCTGGCCCTTACAAGCAACTCCTCTCTCCTTACCCTGGTGTAAACATCTCATTTAAAACAAACAAACAAACAAACAAACATTTTTAAGCATTAAGTTAAACAGGCTGGGGACCTAGCCAGGCACCTAGCCCTCCCTTCCCTTTCTATACTGACAGTGGGTTTGCAAACACAGAAATGCAAATCGGAGGCCTAGCAGAGCCAGATGAGGTTATAATGAACTCAGGAGCAATTTACTTAGCAAGAAAAAAACTCAACTTCTGCGTTTCCTGCAACTTCACAGCAAGCAAGCTCTCACTACCGCTGGGTGAGGGGTGGGTGGGGCGGTGTTTGCTCTCAGAAGCGGTGGAGATGATGACTACACTGATTTGAGGAAGTCAGAATTCTTCACTCCTCATCCTACGAGACAGAACAATAACGCAGCTAACATTTGAGCCCCCTCCTAAGCGTTACCCCATTTCAGAATCCCTGCAACAACCCTACAAGGTAGGCCCGTTTTACAGAACAGGAAAATGCAGCTCAGAGAGACCCAGTCACTTGCCCACAGGGTTTAAAACCACATCTCCTTGACTCCAAGGTCAGCAGCAGCTCTATAATTTCTACACGAGGGGTTTCGAGGCAATGACGTGGCCAGGAGGAAGTAGAAAAGCATGCACCTGTTTTTACTTAGATGGTATGTTACGGATCCGCACCATAGTGCCCACTAGCCACACAGGGTTATTTAAATCTAAACAAAATTTAAAAATCAGTTCGTTGGTCACACTAGCCACACCTCAAGGGCTCAACCGTCACAGGCGACTGCTGGCTGCCACATTTGACAATTTCCATTACTGCAAAAAATCATACTGGACAGGACCACTATGCATCAATTAAAAACAGCCAAGTATGCTAAAGGTGCTTTTTCTGTTACTTTTACATTTCAGTTCATTTCCTCTAGTGTCATTTCGCAATAAACTTATTTTTATTTTAATTTGTGATACCATACACATACCCTGAACCGCCAGAAAGACGAACAAGCGGGTCCTAGAGCAAATGGAGCCTGAAACACCGCCAGAGGCAAAAAATGGCAAAACTGAAGCCGTCCTACTGCCTCCAGCCCACGGCGAGAAGGCGGGGCTCTGTGGACAGGACAGTAATGCCGGAAAACGCGGAAGGCAGCAGGGACAGAGGAACACCGAGCACGAAACGGATTGACTCCATAAAGAAGCCACAGGCCCGCGTCCACCGACATCACTCATTCACAGGGTCGCCAGGAGTCAGAGCTGGTTCAAGGGCACCTAGCACACACACCTAACGCAAAACGTACCATCGCCACCACTGAGTGTTCAGTTCAGCGCTGTCAAGCATATTCATGTTGTTGTACGACCCTCTAAAGATGCTTTCACTAGAGCCTGTCAGCAGGAGTACCTGGGGGTGCTTTTAAAAACCTTAACGCCCAGGAAGGCACCCCAGGGGAACTGAGTCAGAGTCTCTGGGGAACAGGGTCCAGGCGTCGGTGCCTTATGGCTTCCAGGAATCCTGTGCACCTGTCCCTGTAACCACGCCCACCATCCCAACAGGGGCGCACCTGCCCAGACCCACTCCTCCAGCCCCCTGGAGACGCCTGTCCTGTGGGGGGATGGCAGCAGAGAGGGTCCTGGGTAAAACCCGCCCTCCGCCGCCCGGAGGCGCTGCTGCTGCTGCTGCACAGTTAATACTTCACTGCTGGCCAAATTCTTTGAGGGAAAGAAAGCAAATAAAAAGACACACAGCTCAAAAGGCACTCAACTGATTTTTTTTCCACCCACTTAAACTAGACAGGAAAAGAAAAACCACTTAGAAACTATGACCAAGGCGGTGTGTGCCAAGAGTCTGCAGAGGAAGGATTTTTTTTTTCTTGAGATCCCATCGAGTTCTTCAAACACAGACTCATAATGCCTCTACCAACTCAACCCAAACTGGAGGGCTACCGGGGACATAATTAAACACAGAAAGCTCTTTTACAAGGGAGTTCCAGGGCTGGACACAAAATGAGTTCAAGGTAAGGAGTTCTCTTTGAGGAGCCATTTGAACTTTGGGTGAACTTATTCAATTCATATAATTAGGGGGGGCCGCCAGGCTTGCATAGTTGCCCCGCCTCGGGGACTGATGTATAAACGTGGCCCTCTGGCCCGTCGTGGAGGCGTTTTGGGGACAAGGACGGGGACCCAGGGTGACTGCCAGAGCCAGGCCCAAAGAATTCTTTCCCCCTACACACCCAGGGAAAGAAGACGAAAGGAGAATGCCAGGTTATCTGCTAGAAAAGACTGGTAAGTGGAAGAAGGAAGGAAGCTACATGTCCATATACCATATATTAAATGATTTCCTCAAAAGTGACAGCCATCCAGGAGCTGCCTGCCCCACAAGCATCCAGACGGCATCTGAGCTCAAACTCCCACTTCCAGGCTGGGTCTGGGCCAGAAGCACAGAGAAGAGACCCTGCCTCTTCCTTGAGCCTCGTGTAGGACTCAGGCAAGTGAAATGCCGTCCTCTAGAAATAAACCCACACCCCCCTCTCTACCCTAGGCATGTTCTAAGGAGTTCCAGCTTTAGAATCAAATAGGCCAAGGTCCAAACACCAGTCTGCCTCACCATGGCCTTCAGCAAGTGACTGACGCCCTCTCCAAGCCTCAGTTTTCTTATCTGTAAGGTGGGACTGATGTGAGGATAACGTGAATCCAGAAGTGCCAAGCACTTAGCACAAGGCCTAGCACAGTCCTTTCTGCCCGTTCGCTACCTGCAGTGAACACTGAGCACCCACTTACCATGCACAGGCACACACCAGAGCACCTTAAATTGGGACGCAGCAGAGACGGAAGACACAGCCTCACGCCAAGGCCCCCCTGAGGCTGAGGCGGGGTGGGGGGAACATTGATAATGGGTGGGCTGCTCTGGAATCTACACTGAGTGGGTTTGGGTTCTGCTCGTGGGCGTTTTGTGCGTGTGGGGGGCACATGCTCAGATGAAACCTTCCGCAGTCTCTAGCGAATTCGAGGGCAATCAAATACAATGGGCTTCCTCGGTGCTCAGCCAATTAATTTACTCCATTTGTCTTTCTGGTTTGCTACTTAATAAGGCCCTATCCGCAGTGCAATCTGTGAATCTGAGTTAAACTGATTAAGGCATCAGGGAAGGGGCCCCAAATACTTCTTGTCTGATGTCTCAGGCAGCTGAGTCTGTCCTCTGGCCCTTGGGGAGAGGTATTTCTTTGTTTTTGCAGAGGTGTGGGTTTTAGGGGAAAGTATCCCGAAGGCTGTTCCGAGAAATAATGGTGAACTTGAAATGATCTCATCTTTCCACACCCAGTTTTGAACAGCTGAAGGTCTCGCTACAGAAGGAATCTTGCCAGTTCTCACCCATCTCTGCGAAGATGGACAAAGCCTAGATGAAAATTATAGATAAGAGATCAATAGTTTCAACCTTTTCACCCTCCAAGCATTTTAACAACCCCAAAGGAGCTAGCCAAATTGACAGATATCATTTTAGCCTTTTCCTTTTCTCTATGCCCAAGATGCAAAGCAAGAAGAGTTCGGAGGACAAGACGGTAGCAGCTGAGAAGACATAATATGCACGAGGCATACTCACACTAAAAACTGTTCGATGCTCATCAAAAATTCAAATCTAACTGGGAATTCTGTATCTTTACTTGCTGAAATCATAGTGCGGACTTGGTGCTTACAACTCTGCCGGTGCTTAATAAACACTGTATTATCGTGGGTACATGTTCCTCACATAAGAACCGAATGACAGCCCTGGCTGGTGTAGCTTAGTGGATTAAGCGCGGGCCTGTGAACCAAGAGATCACGGTTCGATTCCCAGTCAGGGCACATGCCTGGGTTGCAGGCCAGTTCCCAGTAGGGAATGCACAGGAAGCAACCATACATTGATATTTCTCTCCCTCTCTCCTTCCCTTTCCCTCTAAAGATAAATAAATAAAATCTTTAAA
>CM052544.1:115323099-115417335 GCA_028533065.1 Trachops cirrhosus
AAAAAAAAAAAAAAGAACTGAATGACAGCTCAGTTCAGGCAGAATTCAACTTCAGCTTACCTTCCATATGAACCATGACCCAGGACTGACCTTCTCTCTGCATCTGGGGCATTGCTTTCTGTGGAATCTCCAAACACCAAGCAACTGGTTCTAAACGATCTGGTTAAATATGATGTATGAGGGGATTTTCCCACAGAAACACTCAAACCAAGATCAAAAAAAAATATTTCTTCCCAAACCCGGACAGCAGGATCTGCACCTAAAGAACCAGGAAGACTGACCGACACAGAACGGGCCCGCAATCCCCGAACAGGCGCCCATTCCGGGCAGTCCCCCGCTGCGGAGTTTAGGACATCTTTACTTCCAACCTAGGAAGCTGCAAAGCCCTGGACAAACACAGCCATTTGCTGAGCGAAAAGCCGACATGTGTACTTTACAAAGGCTCTGCTAGTCCTGCCTTTGTGTGCTGCCGTTTACAGGGCGGCCCACCTCCCTCGGAGCACCTGGCTGCTGGTGGAGGCCTGGCCTGGGTTTTCGCTATCTTCCCAAAGAAAACATTTTTGGTGAGGAGTCCCAGGAAGTCAGGCCCTCTCCCAGGGCAGGCCCCGGGGACCGTTGGCTCCTGGAGGCCCAGCAAAAGGCCTCCACAGACAGGCCCTCGATAAGCACCGAGAAAGTAAACGTCTCTTCCGATGGGGACCCAAAGCAGAAGGGAGAGAAAAACAACCCTGAAATCGTTACCCAGTGCTGGACCCACATTCTTGATCCTGGGATAAGTGAGGGAAAATATCATGGCGTGCCTTTGAAACACAAAGAGACTTCCTTGGAATTCAAGAAGTCCCTGTAGCAGTGCTAATTTTAGGCAGAACTTAGGAGAGAGGATACTGGGAGCGAACAGAGGAGGGGGCAGCAGAGACGAGCTGAACAAGGCCCCTATTCTGCCCAGCACAGGTGCTGGTAACAGGACACCGAGAGTGAGACCTCGGGTGGGGAATTCAAGGTGTGGCTGGGTGTTTTTTTCACTCCCAGTCACATTATATAACCCAAACACGCTCTCCGACCTAGTACAAAGTTCTGCTACATCAGGCCCAATTCCCCTCCCGGCATGCTGATTCTTGAGCAACAAAGCTAAGAAAAATATTTGATTTTGGCAACCAACTTTTTTTTGAAGTAAGTTAATTATTAAAAGAAGAAAGACAGCCACAGGGTGAGCTGCCCCCAAGTTTGGGAGTCTCCGGGTCCTAAGAGCTCCCCCAGACATCCTTGAATCCTATGCTGGTTCAATTATTTAAATTTTTTCAAAAATAATCAATTAAAAAATACAAAGATTAAACAGTATGGTATGCACCTGAAAGTAATATAAAGTCCTATGTCAATTATATCTCAATTAAAAAACACAATCAGCTGTTTGCAACAGTTAGCCTGTCTTTTCCCAGGACTTGGATAGAAACTTCCAAAAGCTCTCAGGGCCTCCTTTATGCAGCCAACATTCCCTGAACATCAGGAGTCAGTCACCTGACCTTCCACACACAGTGGCTTCCAGCCCGCTGCTGCCTGAGACGAACAGGCGGTGGGCCCTCGCCTCCAGCCACAGGAGTCTCCGGCCTCCCCTTTTTCCTTCGGGATCAGCTCACACCAGACGACTTGATTTATGTGGATGGGCGGAAAGGCAGCCAGTAAGCGATTTTGCACACCACCATTCATTACTGACCACCACCACAGTGGGGTGGAAGGAAAGGGAGAAACACAAGGTTTCCTCTCGTCAAGGAAATCAATAAGTTATTTAACAGCTGCATCCCACTGGGAGAAAAGTGAGGGTTTCTTCTGCATCCCTCCCCCTGCAAAGGGTAAAACGCACATCCTGACAGCGGAGGACTTAACCAGATGAAGGATCATCAGAAGAAAGCAGAAAGAATCCTCTCTAGCTCTGCGATGTCTCGAGGTTCTTTGGTTTTGGAAGATGGATGGTGGTAGGCCTAGCCACGATTCCATTTCTCGTGTGTGTGTGTGTGTGTGTGTGTGTGTGTGTGTGTTTTCCTTCAAAGAGGACAGTGACCCACTTCCTGTGCTGCTATTCATTTTGGAGAATCAAACGTTACGAAAAAAGCCCCTTTCCTTACCTTTACTGACCCAGGCCAACATCACTTCCTAGCAAATAACCTAAAAATTTCCTCAAGGTGGCATTCCAAATGGGTTTCCAACATTTACACTTGTCCTTCAAAGCAAACAGAAAGGGAACCAGAGGCTTTATAAACCCATCCGGGAGTTCAAAGAAGACAAAAAGCAGATAAGCAGGTCATTAGAAAGTCAGGTTTCAGATATTAAAAACTGACCTTTATTGCTGGCAACTTCATGCATATGCATACTATACATTGCTTATCCTCTATGCCCAAATTTTAAAAGTCCCTTTTCAAATGTCACAATCGTCTAATAGATGAAGAAATCTTTTACTAAGAAAACTCTGAAAATATTTGGTGACTGTCTTATGAATAAAGAATCTTGGAAATCAGACACCCCCCTTTTTCCTTATCTCTCTTCTCCCCAAAAGTCTGAAATTCTGCAGACCCCCGAGACAGACTGTAGTCTTCCACTCCACCTTGCTTTTAAAATCTTTGACTGCCAAAGCAAAACAAACATAAACCTTTAAAATAAATGTCTTCCCACAGCATGTTGGACAAATGCTACTACATTGAAAGGGGAAGAACTCAGGAACCACGAACTATAGATCCAGCACTGAAGAGGCATTAAATAAGTGTTTATTTTTAACTGGAATCCTGCGGAGGGAAAAAAAGCGTGCCAACTTAGCACCCGCAAATCCCCCAGGGCCACGAAGCAGCAGGGTCGTCATGGGAAAGCAGAAGGGCCCACCCTCTAGTGGGTTACCTTCGGAAGGGCTTTGGGCTCAAACCAGTAAATGGGAAAAACCAAGCCTAGATTCTGGAGTGAGGAACAAAGAGAGAGAAAAAACTCCGGATGTGAAAACACTCTGAGACTGCAGTGAGCAGATCTATTAGGTCACTGGGTTCAACTTTATCAACCCATCTCAAATTCTTCCCCTAGCGATAAGAATAGACCTGTGCCTCAAACCAAATCTTGTTTGATTATAAGGCAAGTAGAATTTAAGTCAACCAGAAATACTCTTAAGAGTCCGAGGAGGCACCAATCTTTGTCTCAAAAGCGCACTTCAGTGGTGGATTGAAGGCAAAGGAATGCGAGGGGCTGCCTTTGAACAGGGAGTAATCTATCTAATTCCAAGTGGCTGGATTAGAGGCATTCCTGGCCAGGCAGGGTATCTTTGAAGATAATGCTACCCGAATGTCAATTTCTAACAAAAGGCACAGGCTCTGTAGAAGGATTTCAAAATAGACAAGACCAGGACAGAGGCACCTTGGAAAAGTTCACCCTGGACAAGGTGGCAGTTGGTTCTAAAAGGGGGAAGCAGCCCGTGACAGCTGAACATTCCTTCCCAAAGTCCATCTCCAAGGCCAAACCCTCTCCAAACCTCACACTTCACCAGACAAAAGCTCCTCCCCGCACCCAAGCAGCGGCTGAAGAGGGGCTGTCCACACCCACTCGCTGCAAAGCTTCCAAACCTGCCCACTCCTTTTGGAAGCTGAGCTTTTAATTAAACACCACCTCCCCGGATCTGTTGAGGCAAACTGAGGCTGGGCTAGAGCCAAAGAGAAGCTCCCTAAATACACATGAAAAAAAAAATTCCTCCCACCGCCTCCAATTCCCACCTCCAGCCAGCTCGAAAGGCTGAATATATTTCCTTTGGATGAGTAACACGGGGCCCTGTCTATCTGTATGCACCAGAAAATTCACATCCAAGGATCAGGTTATCCTCAGTCCCACCCTTCGCAGGAAAAAGCCAGGGTGTTGTTCTCCGCCCCCAACACACGCGTGTGCGCGCGCACGCACACACACGCGCGCACACACACAATTTTCACAATCCTTCCAAGAAAAAACCTGGAATCTGTGTGTGGTGGGTACGTGGGGGAAAAGATATAGTTGTTTGTGGGGCCCCGATCTTGCTTTCAGGCTGGGAGTCTCAGCTAGGGATAGGAGGGGCGCCTACAAGGCTGCTCTGGGAACTTCTGCTCCGCGCCTCCCGGGAGGGCCGGGGGAAGGCATGCACACTCTCACCAGCTTTGGAACAGCCTAATTAATACCTAATTTGCTCAGATCCCCCCAGGTGGATCTGAAAGCCAGGGAGGGGAAGGGAAGCTTCCTTCGCAGTCTCTCCGGCCCAGAGCTTCTTTCTGTGGCTGGGCACAGCCCCCACCACCGCGCCAGGGGCCCTCTCCCCGTACCCCGGGGAATCAGGTGTCAGCCCAGGCATCCAGCCTCCGCAGGTCGCAAACCACTCCGTCCAGCCACAGACAATGGAAAACTTGGAGCCGGGGCCCTGAACCCTCCTAGAAAACGAGGTGGGGTCGCCCCCTGGGACAATGAACGGGGAGAGGGCAGAGGGCATCAGACACCTCCATGGACGCCGCCCGCCCGGTGACCCAGCACAGCCCGAAACGGCGCCCCGGGTGAGCAGGTGACACCCGGGCCGCAGCGCTCCCGCAGGTGGCTACCGGCCACCGCGCAGACAAGGATTGGGCGGCTGGCCCGGGGCGGGGGCGAAGCACCGCGGCCAGGTCAGCGCGCGGCGGCCGGCGACCTACCTTCATGTCGCTGATAATGGTCTGGAAGAGGCCTCCGAGCGCGCTGCATTCCTTCTCAATCACAGCCTCCATTTTCCCGGCGCCGGCAGGGACAGGACACACACTCTGGGCCGCCTGGACTGTGCGCGGGACCGGGGCTCGCTCACCCCGGGAGGAATTTCACCGTCCGAGCGACCCACCTCAGACTCGCAGCCTCTCCTGCAAAGAGGACTAAGTGCTGGAGATCGACTGCTCTCTACTCAAAATAATAACAATAATTTTAAAAGCCAAAACGCTCCGTAGGGTGATTCACCTACAAGCAGCGCTCGGCTCCTGGCCTTAAAAATGCCCGGAGAAGGCTGACAATCAGACCACCACTGGCGCCCACGACGGAAACTGCAAAGCCCATCTTGAAACAGAGAAAACCGCCCGCTGACCCGGGGCCAGCGCCATTTAAAAATGCAAGGTTTTCTAAATTAATAAAAATTTTGGAAATTAAAGAAAAAAATCGCCCAGCGCAGCGGGTTAGCTCGCAGCGCCCGGATAGATCTGTTGCTCGCAGCCGCGGCCGCCGCCTCCTTTTCACTCCTGCGCTCCCGGCCCAGGCTCTCGGTCTGGCTCGGCTCCCGGGGACGTTCCGAGAGGCGCACGCGCGCTCGTGGCCGTGCGTCCGCCGCGGGGGCGAGGGAGGAGCGCGCGCGCGGGCGGGGCTGGGAGCGCGTGCCCTGGAGGCGCGTAGGGCGCGGGCCGCAGAGAGGAGCCGGCGGGCGGTGCAGCGAGGATCCCAGCAGTGCTAGAGCTTCCTTCTCCGAACACGCACCGGCACCTTCTCCTCCCCTGCCGCGCAGAGAGGGCGTGTCAGCATGCGGCTAGGGGAACGTCCACCCCACAATGGCTGCGAGGGCCCGGAATGGAGGGTGCACCGACTCTGCCCAGGGATCACGTTGGCCAGCTTAGCGCAGTGCCCAACATATAATGAGCGTTCAGTAGGGAGAGAAAACTGCTACTGCTGCTGCTGCTGCTGCTGCTGCAGCAACCTTCTCACAACAGGCCTGATCTGTGGTATCAGGACTGCAATGCCAAGTCACGACTGCAAAGAGCCAAATGTGTCATTTAAGGAGAGTTAGGGGCGTGTCCTGCAGCGGGATGCGGAGTTCAATAAAGTTGCAGGAGGCTGGAAAAGTGGATTGATTTGCCATTGCAAAATAAATGGCCTAAGAGCATTATTGCTGACTGCCCTTGGCTTGGACAGTTGTTTTTCCAGGCCCACTGAGGTCACTGGCGCTGGTATAACTGCAGAGAGTCCTGTTGGGAGGTTTACCCTGGAAAGAGAGCAAATGTGACCAAGTTGTATTGGGAGCTGGTGGTTCATTTTTGCAGCTCCACCGCCGAACTGCACAGCCAAGATCCCTCATTTAGATCAACATCAAGAAGACAAGGAGGACGGGAGCCCAACGAGCAGCTTTTAAAAGACCTTACAACATAAGCACCTAACTCGGGGCTGTTCTCTTGACTCTTGAGCTGACCATTTGAAGCACAATATACAACAAAAGGAAAATACAAAAGAAACCATAAGTAAAATGTTAGAGACTTGTGTCAGACTCAGTGACAGGAAAAGTTCTGGCTTTGAAAAACTGCATGAATCAAAGAGACCCATAGAGATGTATATCCCAGCTCAGAACATCATTCTGCCCTGGGCCACTCGGCCCAACTCTTAACCACAATCCCCTTCTCCACCTCTCTCCCCAAAACCATAAGGAGGAGTGTCACTTCTAGAATTAACTGATGCCAGAGCCTATCCCCAAGGTCATTCAAACGCATAGGTCTCATCTTCACCTTGCCAATAACAGTGCCTGACACGTAGTTGGTTCTCAATCATTATTATGACTGTGATACTACAGATACTGTAGTGATCAGGACCACAGCTTTCAGAGCCATGTTGCCTGGGTTCAAACTCCAGTGTGTAATCTAATGGCCTGGCCTTGGGCCACACTAGCTGGGCCTCAGTTTCCTCCTTTGTACATGGGGATAAAGATAGCATCTACTTCGGAGGGCTGTCCTGAATTTCACCTAGACTAATACACGGAAAGCATTTACAGCAGTTACTGGCCCATAGTAAATAAGCACTCAATAAGTCGTCCGCACAGAAAGATTCATCGCAGCACTGTTCACAATAGCCGAGGGGTGGGAACCGCCTATGTTCATGATGGATGAATGGATAAAGAAACTGTGGTGTAGACATACAATAGAATATTACTAGCCTTAAAAAGGAAGAAAATCCTGCAAGATGCTACAGCATGGATGAACTTTGAGGACGTTATGCTAAGTGAAATAAGCCATTCATAAGACAAATACTGCATGATTCTACTTACGTGAAGTACTTAATAAAAAGTCGAACTCGGAATCAGGGAGTAGAACAGTGGCTGCCAGGAGGCTGGGGGTGGGCATTAATCACTGGGCATGAGGCCTCGATCATGTAAGACGAGCTCTAGAGATGTGCTGAACAACGTGTGCTTACAACTGTACACTTTAAAATGTGGTCAGAGGGTAGATCTCATGTTGTGGTCTTACCACAATGAAATAAATTTTTAAAAAGAAACAGGAGGAGGAGGGGCCAGGTCACGGCTCATTCCAGTCCTGGTCCCAGAGGGCACAGGGTAAGCCTCTAATGCTGGTGTGCTGTCCCCCCAACATTGCTGAGGGCCTACTGTGTACAATGTAGGCATTTTATGTGCGTTACACCTAATGCTCACCACAACCTGAAGAAGGAGGTTGTCATAATAGCTGTCGTTGTCCTACCGGAAAGTGGCAGGCAGGACTTCAACCTTGGTTCTCTGACTCTCATGCCTGAGGACTCCTCCTCCTCAGCCTCCAGCCCTCCTGGCATAAGGGGTGCCTGACTTGGCCCCAAGGACACTGCGTTCAGCTTTCCTGCAGCACACCTAAATTCAAAGGCCCGGAACATCCAACCTTAGCAGTGTTGGCAAAGCACACCCCTCTTGTCTACTTTTCCCTGGGGCCTTTACTGGCCTTGGGATGGAGAAGCAGACACCTGTCTTTCATGGAAAAGTGAAGCACCCCAAACCATCTTGAGAGGCAGCCTAATAAAGTTCCACCAAGCAGGAAAGGCCCAGACGTGGGACAACACTTGGCGTTTTTAATAAGCTTGGGGTCAGGCTGGTGACGGAGGGACAGCGAGCCGGAAAACGACAAGATCAGATTTACACCCCCTTATGTTCATTCCTCCCCTGTGTCTGGGCCTGCCTCTAACTTTCTCCTTGCTCTGGAACACCCAGCACTCACTGTGCAGACACGGAGACCCGACTAACACATAATTTCTCCCGGAAGTTTTTACTTTGTTTTGTTTTGTTTTTGTTTTTAATAGCTCCTGGAAGGAGGAACCCAAAGGAATGAATCTCCACCAGAGGAATTCAACCCCTGTGATCCTGGGAAGGAGAGAGGGGGAGGGAATGACGTCTTCCTCAAACAGGAGGGCAGGTCAGGACGTCCGCCATGTCCTCGTTCTGTGACCTCTAGCAGGCTGCTTGATCCCTGAGCCAGCCACTGTTTCCGCCACCGTGCCTAATTGATGGGCTGTTCCCAGGATCGAAACGGATGTCGAATGCCTGTCACGTAGTAGGGCTACACACGTTGAGTTCCCTTCCTTGCTAGAAGTGATTCTCAATTAGAATCCCCTGGGGGAATTCTAAATCACCCCTGCCTGGGCTCCCCTCCCCGGAGGCTGATTCAGTCCATCTGAAGCAATTTTAAGAATCCTAATCTAAGGAACTTTAAAAGAAGATATCCATACCCACCTATTCAATCCCTAAACAATTAAAGTAGAATCTCTGGGGACTGGGCCCCAGACTTTTTAAAAAATGTATCATGCATATTTTATTCCATCCTCGTATAAGGCTATGGAGGGTGTGTGTGTATGTGTGTGTGTGTGTGTTTGTCATTATTTGTTTTACAAAAATGGGATCATACACACAGTTTTCTGGTTCTTGCTATTAACACTTCCTATTAACACTTCTTGCTACCAATGATTTCTGTAAAAATCCCTCCAGCTCAACTAATATTATTCTAACACATTCTTTTCTTCTCTTAATTTTGTAATTTGGACGTAATGTCAGACATATGGAAACACTGCAAGCATAGGGCAGAGGTTTCTTATTTACCCGATATTAGGTTCCCCAAATGTTAACCCGTTATATTTGCTTCACGCTTGGAGACGCTCTCAAAGCTCCCCAGATGACTTTAATGTGAGGCCAGGTGGCTCCGTGAGGCCCCCAGGGTTGCTGTGAGGCTTCAGGTGCTGTTTGTGAAACTCCTTAGCCCGGTGAGGGGCTTGACCTCAGTGGCAGCTGTGCGAAGGGGCTGAGAGGGTAGGCTCAAGGTCACGCTGCCTAGGTCTGAATTCTGGCTCCTTCACTTCTCAGCGGTCTGTGCCTCGGTTTCTTCACCTGTAAAATAGACAGTAGAAGTGCTAACTCTGAAGGCTGTGTGTGGACTGGATGGGATCATTTAGCCTAGTACTTGGCACACGGTACGGCTCAGTATAGGTTAGCTCTTAATACGTATTGATCATCGCCGTGGCTCATCTATGAAACAAAATCAGTTTAAGCTTGTTCTATAAGCAAAATTCCTTATGAGCCCAGAGCCACTCAATCTCTTAGAAAAACCGAGGAGTTGTCAGTAGATAAAGTATCACAAATCTAGAAGCGGAATCCCCTTTTGAAAATGAAACTAGCAAGAATCAATAGATAATATCTGTCACAGGGACTTGCCGTAAGAGATGTTTTTCGAGTGTTTGTGGATGGTGGCCTAGGAGACGGCCAGGTATAACCTCAGAGTGCAGAATGTGTCCCTGGGCCGGGAAACTAATGAAAGAAGGTATGTCCTCACGATCTGATTGGTTGCTAGGCCAAGTGGTGCTGGAACAGCAGGGCACAAGCCTGTGCCTCTTGGGGGTCTGACAGAGTACCTGTGTGGGGCAGGTCGGGTGTAAGTTCATAGGTGGTGGTGGCGGAACCATAGTGACCTGGAGAGCAGTTCTCCAGCTGCTCCCCAGTCCAAGACCAAGGGGAATGTGGGCCCTTAATTGCCACATGTTCCAATCTTTCCAGAGGAACTGAAACTTTCAATCTTGGTGTGAAGTTTCCCCCAAACCAAAATATTTGTAAATTTCTAAATGTTTAAAAACTCCTCGGCAAGCAAGCTGCAAGCAGCCTGTGATCACGGGAGTTGAGTGTGGGGTCTGGTTCACAGGGAGGACGTGAAGGAGAGAAAGACAATGGAGGAATTTGTGTGTGTCCGGCACCCTGTCTGGTGGGTCTAGGTCACCAGGAAAATGTGTCTGCTCTGTATGCAGCGGGGCAGGGATGGTTCAGGTCAGTTCCCGAGACGTTTCTTGAGCACCTACTCTGTGCCAAGCCACTCTTGTCCCCCAGGAGCATCGAATTTCCTTCTCCTTGTTTGTGTTCTCCCAAGCTGTCCTCTGACTACTAACTTAGCTTCTGAGTTACCTTGATACTGCGAAGGGCACTCTGAGGGGAGCAGATATCCCCCCCACCGCCCACAAACTAGAGAACAAGACAGCCCAAGATCTGATCTCGTCTTCCTCTGGAACTCATCCCTTTTTGTTCCACACAAGCACTATGAGAAAAGGAACATTTTGTAAATAAGACGTGAGTTCTGGCTAGAGTAGCAATCAGAGTATGAACAAACATATTATTTTAGAAAAGCTTTAACATACCATGTGGAGCACTTGAAAAACACCTAGTTATTTCTAATCAATCAGAGGCATCCAAGTTCAACTAAAAATGGAAAATGTTACACATACACAAAACCAGGCATTTTGTGATGTAAACACAATGAAAAGGGGACTTCCAGGGTCTATGGAGAGGCGGATTCTATACCCTGAAACTCCCTCCTGCTACAGCCACGGAGACATGCTAGGTAAAATGTAAATAGAACCCTTTCAAATCTATGGCAGAACTAGCAAGAAAGAAGGGAAATCCTTAGGGGCCAGAAACAAAGAGGAAGCTGAAAACCAGAGGAGAATGTGCGAAAGCCGATGCCCAAAAGGGGAACCCCTAGGAAAAAGAGGGCCCGGGCCCTCGTAAGGAGGGAAGTACACCTGAGAGCCCCCCGCAGAGTCAGGACCTCGATCACACCGCTTCCAGGACAGGTGGAGCCGGAAGCAGTGTGCCCACCAGAACCGGTAGCTGACACAGAAGTATGGTAGTCCCGGTCTGGGCTCTGGGTGGGTCTAAAGCACTCACCGAGAACTTGTAACCAGAGACCCACACCACAGCTTTGTCCGGGGTGTGAATTTGCCTTACCTTGAATGGACCCCAAATGCCCAAGATGAGGACCGATGTGAAAACTTGTCACCGGCCTAAAACAATCCTGGGCAGCCTGGCAGAAGCAAATGAGGAATGGCTCTGAGGGGGCACACCCTCAGCCAGGTCCTCCTAAGTTTCCCACAGACAGAGGCCCCTGAAGTGAGCTCACAACTCAAAAGTATACATTGCACAAGGAACAGCCTACCCATGGTGTTTAAGTGTCAGCAGCCACAACTAACGTCGGGGTCTAACTCACAAGAGCTGAAGCTAATCCAATAGCCTGATAGGGATAAATATACTGTAATGACTAAAATATCAAAGAAGGACACGAAAACGCAACATTGTGAAAGGAGGGGAAGCACTGTGAAAAAAGAATTAAATAGATGGACTAGCAGTGAAAAATGTAGTCATTGAAATTACCACATATATTTGGACAGGTCAGGGAGCTGAATCGACACAGAGGTGAAAAGAAAATTTTTGATCAGAGAGCACATAGAAATAAAGCAGAAAATAGGAAAAACAGGTTAGAAGACAAGGAGGATATAATAAGAATAAAGCACATTGTTAGAGATGGGGGAGGGGGAGCAGCTATTCCAAGAGATATTGGCGGAGAATCTTCCAGAGTTGATGAAATACATAAATCCTCAGCTTTGAGGTCGCACAGCACATTCCGAACAAGAAAAATCAATGAATATATGTTTTCATGCTGAATTCTCATACTGAAAATTGTGTTTTTTCTCCATTTTTAAACTTTCATTAATTTGATGCTTCTGAATATCATAAAATAAGTGAACATAAAACATCTTTTTTGGTTAACTCCGAAGGTAAGATAGATTCCACTGAAGTGGAAATACACAGGAAAGATATGCACGTTTAGGCAGATATTCTAAATTCTGTTTGAGGTTAATGGTTATGAATGAAAATTGTAATTTGTACTATACACACATTTCCTTCAAAGGAGCAGAACAGACCCCTTGCAGTAATTTGTTTTATTGTGTTTCCTGCTGCGGGGAGGGAGTCGTAAAACCGCTTGCTATCGGGACTTGCTGTTGGGACCAACAGTCAGTTGTCTGCAGACACTGGAGGAGGGTCTGAGATCCAGCAGTGTCACTGTGCTGGCCACACTTTGCAAATTTCTCTTTCAGGCTGTTTATCTGGAGTTTTGTGTCGGGAGGGTGTGAGCAGGAAGCAGATGGCCCATTGCAACTGAAAATGGAGGAAATTTAGGACAGAAACTCTTTACAAGGGCATGGGCAGGGTCTGGGGAAGCCAGGGGGGCAGTGCAGTTCCGGGGGCCGAGGTGGGAAGCCATCACCATCCTGAAGGACAAGGACAGGGGGCGGGGGTGGGGCTGGAACCCAGAGGGGCAGCTGCGCAGGCAGAGGTCTGCCTCGCAGGAGTTTTAGCCCTCAGTGGAGCTGGAACCAAACCCCAACAGAACCAGGACCCCTGGCCCGCCCAAGAGAGTTTGTTTACGTCCATTGTTCATTCTCAAAAGTGTCCCGGTTTGGACAATAAATTATTTGATCACTCGAAGCAGGGCCTGTGGGTAAACAGCCCATAGGATCGGCTTCCCGGGGGACAAAGCGAAGTAAGACTGGAGAATGGATTGGGGGCGGGAAAAGTAATGGAAAATATGCAGGACAATTATTTCCTACTCAGTTGTAAGTGTTGGTTTTTTTAAAGCAGCTTTATAGAAATGTAATTCGCATACCATAGAATGCACCCTTTTGAAGCATGCAATTCCGTGATTTCTAGTACGTTCACAGAATTGTGCAACCATCAGCACAAGTAATTTTAGAGCACTCTCCTGTTAGAACAGCAGCCTGCAAAGCCGCTCCCCACCCATTAGTAGTCACCCCCCACTTCTCGCCTGACCTCTCCGTCCTCAGACCTAGGCAACCACTGATCTACTGCCAGTCCGCATGGTTTGCCCATTCCGACATTTCACATAAATGGAGTCATACAGCACGTGGACTTTTGTGTCTGCTTTCTTTTCTTAGCATAACATTTTCAAGGATCACCCATGTTATAGTATGTACCAGTACTCATCCATGTTATAGTATGTACTAGTACTCATCCGTGTTGTGGCATGTAGCAGTGCTCATATGTGTTATAGCATGTAGCAGTGCTCATCCATGTTATAGCATGTATCAGTTCTTTTATGGCTTTGTTCTTTTTTGTGGCTGAGCAGTTTTCCATGGTACGAATGCGTGACATTCTGTCTATCCATTCATCCATTCATAGGCATTGGAGTTGCTTCCACTTTTTGGCTACTGTGAGCAAAGGTGCTGTGGACATTTGTGTATGAGCTTTTTGTGTGGTCATATGTTGTCAAACCTCTTTTTCATATGCCTTCAGTGGAATTGCTGGGTCACGTGGAAAGTCCATTTGTCACCTTTTGAGAAACTGTCACACTGTTTTCCAGCAATTTTTCTTAAAATTCCGTATAATTCACAGGGTTTTTCAGAACATGAAGTAGCTCTGATGAAGTCTCTGTCAATCTATTCGTAACAGTGACACCACCCATCCGCCTCAAGAGTTTTGGCTGCTTTGTCATCCCCAGCTGGTCACTGGTGGTGTAGTGCATCTCTGTCACCCGGCATAGCTGCCAGAGCAAACTGTTTCTGGATTCT
Source organism: Trachops cirrhosus (assembly GCA_028533065.1). Lineage (NCBI taxonomy): Eukaryota > Metazoa > Chordata > Mammalia > Chiroptera > Phyllostomidae > Trachops > Trachops cirrhosus. The sequence continues at coordinate 115,336,735 of CM052544.1, forward strand.
AACCATAGCGTGACTTTGAACATTTAAAAACCTCATTTTAGAACAATGTCATTGTTCAGATGTTTCTAGCACTAAGACTCCCAGGTCAACAAAATTCTACTGTAGCCAAGTACCATTTTGCCTATACAATTTGTCTCTTTTAAATAAGTTTGGCTAACAGGAGTCTGTCATTCAGGGTCAGTTAACCCATTCACGGGCAAGGCTGAGGTTCTGGACCTGCAGAGCTACATTCTGGTTTGTTCGGGAAGCAGAGTTTTGAATGTGGCACGAGAGTTAGACACTGGGGCAAGATGCTGAGCACCTGCAATTTGGCATCTATTATAGTCTACCTACTTTACATTTAAACCACTTAGGTGGCTTAAGGGCTTTCTCTCCCTGGCAACCCCAAAGCATGCCTGCAATTTCAGGAGGTTTTACTGGGGCAGATGCATGCTTCTTTCTCTTATGCTTTGAGCTTCTCTTTGAAATCAACAGCAGAAACAGGGGCATGGGAGACCTGTCTTTAATGGGGGCAATATGCTAGGGTAGAGTGGGTGTGGGGTTTGGAAGTCATGGGTTCAAGTTCAAATCCTAATATCTCCATGAACCATTGCCTGACCTGCCCATGCCGTCACTGGTAAAATGCTAACTATAACGCCCACTTATAAATCTCAAGAATTAGAGGGTACGTGGTCACCAAGCCTAACCTATAACATGCACTTAGGGGGCTATTCTTACGGTATTGCTGCCAATTCCCCCTCGATAAGGGAGGGGGGGTTGTTGGGGGTAACCAGGGGTGAATTTAGGCCTCTGGGCCGGAAGACATTTAATCAATTGTTTCAAAGCAGTTCTACCTGTTTACTTTTAATAATGGGTTTGTTTGTCTTTAATAACATGAATCAGACCCAGCCCTCCTACTGTCTGAAGCTTGTGAGCAAATGGTGCTTGGGAGCGGGAGCTCAGTTGCGATGTTTCCAGCCACCAGTGGCCAGCGGCGACCGGCGACAAGTGGAAACAGGTTTTGTGCAGGGAAACATTACTTTTGCAGAGCTTAATGATATTTACCTGCAATCCTATCCCCCAGCTTCAAAGGTAATGGTAAGCATTACCCAGCTAATGAGCACAACACAGCCTGGCTGCCTGTCCCCGGGGCAGGGACGATTCTACCTCGTAATCTCCCCAACCGATGCCCGATGGCCGTCCGGTGATGGAGGAAGAGAAAACAATGTCCCCACCTGGGCTTACGTGGCTGTGTGATCCCAGGGGAGTCACAGATCCTCACAGGACCTCACTGCCCTCATCTGTAAAATGAGAGGGTTGGCCTCCTCCAAAGGATGTTAAAGGTGGCTTCGCTGTGACTCCGGCTGACCTCCAGGCCTGAAGTTAGACTCTCTCTGGATTCTCTGTCCGGTTTGACATGCAGGCGTGTGCACCTGCCTCTGCCCATATGTGTAGGTCTATGCATTGGAAACCTCCAGAAAAAGAGACTAGGGAAGGGATGGGTGCTATTTGCTGCAGGCAGTGACTGGAGGGGGCATGCCCCTTGAATGTAGGAAGTCGCCTCAGGTGACGCTTACTGCTTCCCCTTGAAATCTGGGGTCAGGGCACTGACCCTCCGTGTAGTCAAAAACCCAGGTATAACTTTCACTCTTCCAGTCCTTAATTACTAATAGCTTACTGTTGGCCAGCGGCCTTCCCAAGAACATAGCAGTCAATGAATACATATTGTGTATGTTATACATATTTATACTGCGTCCTTAGAATAAAGCAAGCTAGAGATAAGAAAATGTTATTAAGAAAATCATAAGAAAGAGAAAATACATTTCCAGTACTGTACTCTTTGTATCAACACCATAAGTTAAAAAGAACTCGGTGTATAAGTGGAGCTTGGCAGTTTACACTCACGTTGTTCAAGGTCAACTGTACATGTAAGTACAGACGGCTGGAGCCCCCCATCGCCAGGCAAATCAGCGCGTACACCGCCCGTCAGCTTGTCCCAGCTGTCACGTGGACACTTCATTTCCCCAAAACTTGTGTATACTTGTTTTCCCCCTAAGCTATTTTAACCTAAACAGGTCGAAGTAGGAGGCCTCTCCATCTCACACCTCCCATAGATTTGTATTTTCCAAAAAATTCAAGCGCAATCATGAAATGAAAACGGATTTCTACAAAGTGGTTCCCCACAATCTAAATTTTTCTGGCAGGCAGTTTAACACTTCAAATGGCAACTCATTTCCTCGTTGGTCCTAACTATTTATTTGAAATACTTTCGTTACCCTGAGGTCTTTTTCCCTTGTTGAAGGGAAGTTTCTTCAGGATTTATAGTCAAGGCACCGCGTTCTGTTAAACATTATCTCTCAGAGGAGCAGTTTAAACAGCCACATGGCTCACGTACTTCTTAGCCACTGGGTCTCAGTAACTACTGATTATTATAGAAATTACATTCTATATATTCTACATATATTTATATATGCCATTTGATAATATAATTTGTTTGTAGTTTAATATAATAATACATACTAATTTGAAAACTGGAGTATAAAAACTCAAATTTAGAAAAAGCAATCCTATCAGGGGACTCATTCATGAAAATGGAAAGATCCTTTATCAAGTAATTTCCCCCCCAGGGGCTTTTAAATAGCAATCTCCGGCGTTTTGATTCAATCTGTAGCAATCCCATTTAGCGGCAGTACCGGGCCTCCTCATTGTGCAAGCGGAGGTCAGCTGTGATGGTAACCATTTGGCTCTCTCTTTTTCCCCCCTCGCTCTTCACGTGGCCATTAATCGGGCTCCCCCCACCCCCACCCCCAGCCTGCCGAGGCCGTTTGATCTGTTTGGCGGGAGGAGCAGGGAGTTCGACCCGCTCCACCAGCTGTGGTGGTTTTCAGAAGCAGATAATCCAAAGGGACAATGCAGTTATGACAGAAATGATTAATTGAATTAACTCACTTGAAAATTGTGTGCCGCTTCAAAGACCTAATAGCTGATCAAGTAAGAGTCCAAGCAGTATCCTGGCAGAGAACAATGCCGGAGGGGAGAATTGTTTTTAGGAGAATCCTATCAGTGGATTCTATGAAACACTGAACGCATGATTCCAGGAAGTAACATTTCTATCATCCTGATAATATGCATTTATATTTGCATAGCCCGACCCAGTTTGTGAAGCATTTTCAAAAATCTTGTCGGCCAGACAGATGGATATGAAAGGGGTAAGCTGGGCCTGCGTTCCGGGAGTGGGAGCAGGCTGGGAGTTCCTCGACTTCCCAAAGGCACCACGTGGCTAGGTAGTGGCGAAGTGGCATGGAAACCCAGGACTTCCAATTCAAAAATCTCTCTCAGCAGCGCCCCACGCCGTCTCTCCAGAGCATCGCAGCCAAGTCCACTTTGTTGAATTCGCCTTACCTAGGAGAGAAGGGTGTATTCACTGAATACTCGGCTCCACGCCGGGCGATAATCTGGCCGTTGGGGTACAGATGTCCAAGCAAGACTGCTACCACAAAAAGCATTTAGGTCCCAGGACACAAGCCAGCATTATTTCCTATTTTAAAGCAATGGATTCCCTTCTATGGGCTGTGAAGAGAGACTTTCTTGAATTTATTGCAAGGGGTCCATTTACCCTTAAGAACCAGAGAGACAGAATATACAAACGGACGATGGCCAGGTCATATTTTAAAACAACAAACAGAACTTTGACCTGCAGCCCACCCAGGAAACGAACCCCTTCTCTACAGCAAACCCAGGTAGCCAGCCTGCTGTCAGTGAGACTTGCAGGAAGCCAGCTTGCTGTCTTTTTTTTTTAATTTTATTTATTTATTTTTAGAGAGAGGGGAATGGAGGGAGAAAGAGAGGAAGAGAAACATCATGTGTGGTTGCCTCTCATGTGGCCCCCACTAGGGACCTGGCCTGCAACCCAGGCATGTGCCCCGACTGGGAATCGAACCGGCGACTCCTTGGTTCACAGCCCATGCTCAATCCACTGAGCTACACCAGCCAGGGTCCGGCTTGCTGTCTTTAGTGACAATCCAGGAAGCTAAACAATAATTCAGTAAAAACTGGTGCCAAATGGCCAGGATTAATAACTAACAGCTTCCCTAATTTTTGTCCCTGTTCTAATGTGGGACCAATCAAAGAAAGTCATTTCTAGCCAATAGGATGTCCTGCTCCTAGTTAGCCCGCCTCCAGCTTCCTCCTGTCAACAGCCCCCAATGAGGCCCCCCAAAGCCCTCCCTCCATCCCTTCCTCTATAAAGCTTTCCTGCTCGCTGCCTGATTTTGAGTCTCTGCCATGATTCAAGTGGCAGTGGCTGACTCCCTTCTATAGCAAGCTCAGCATAAATAGCCTTTGCTTTTCTCATTTGGCGGTTCATGACTTATTGCCACAGTATAAATCAGAGCTATAATATGACTCATTCATACACATATCACTCGCTTCAAATATTTATAGCTGGTGTTGTGATGTGCAAAACACAAATTCATTTAGAATGCACAATGCCTATTATGTGGAAACTCTGAAATGTTGTTACGTTAAAGAGAAGAAAGTGTATCTGTAAGTACTAGCTTGGGAAAATGCTAAGTGTAAAAGCCAGCTGCAGAACATGGTGCATGGGACCCCAATTTTAAGACATACAAATAAAAAGCCAAATGATTAATAAGTGCCCACATTACATCGGTCATCAGGTTAAACAACAATGGTGATGATCACAAAGTCTTCTGTTTTTTTGAACATCTTGTCCTCACAATAACACTACAATGTGTTATCAACCCTATTTAACGGGGAAAGGAATTGAGGTTAGGGAAAATCAAGTAAATTGTTCAAGTTCACAACACTGTTGAACTTGTGAAGTTAGGGTGTAAGCCCCTGGTCTGTTGGACTCCAGAGCTTGACTCTCATTCCGGCTGCCATTAACTTCTGGAAACCCTAACTCTGCATGGCTGTCTTGTAAGTGATACTAATGTTTGTGCTTCGATGGCTCACTGGCTTTTATACTTTAGTGTGAGGACCGGAGTCCCTCTGTAGTTGTGTTTTGAGTAAATTTCCATCAGGCTGAGGAAAGCAGCTAGATCAGGACCCAGGAGACCGTGTCCTGGTCCAGAGCCTGCCACCAACCACCCATCTAGCCCTTAGATTAGCTCCTCGTGGAAAGTGTTTCCCAAGACACAGCTCTGCCCTTCTCCTTCCCAGTTTTCCAGGTGTTTGTCATCAGTTGCTCAAGGCTGGCCTTCTCTCCACTCTGACCTGCAGTAATAGCGACAAAGGGCAGCCACCGCCACAGCTAAAACACATGGAATGGCAGGTTCTGCTCTGAACGCTCCGTGAGTATGTCTCATTGAAGCCTCTTTCTAGCTGCACAAGGGAGACGCTAGTGGCGCCCACTTTTTTCAGGTGGGGAAACTGAAGCATGGCAGCATTAAGTAACTTGTCCAAGGTCATGCAGCTGGCGTGGTGGCATCAGGACTATACACAAGTAGTTCCACTCTTGAACCCGGACTGCTCACTGCTCCAGTCCCACCTCCTGCAATGTCAGCCGTACAAGGGAAGAGGCCACGTACCTACCTCTAGGCTTTGCACAGAGTGCTGCCTAACAGGGACTTCTGGAGTGAATGTCTGGTCTGCTTCTGTCTGGTCTGCTTCTATCTGGTCTGCACAGAGCCTAACGCAACATCCCGTGCACACTGGATCGGTGGTCCTGACTGAATGACCCTGCTTTCTCTCTAGTTATCGTTAACAACCAGAGAGAAAGCCTTTCTCTCTGGTTGTTAACGATAACTAGAGAGAAAGCCTTCACTCTACACAAGCAGCCACTTATTTACCCTGCCTCCATGAGACTTTTATTCGTATTTACCTGACGTCTAATGTGTCATTTGTTATAGTTGGATGCCCTGTAGGATGACAAGGACCATTTGTTTCAACAGGTGCTAGAAATGAGATCATTTGCTTCTTTCCCACCCAGATCTCTATCCATAATTGGCTCCTTTCCCCTTTTGGGTATATTGTTTTTATTCCCTAGTAAGTGGCTCTGCCAGGAATGCTTCCAAAGAGCCGTCACCTGCGGGTGCCCTTCCCTTCCCTCTCTCTGGGGCTCACGTCACGCACGTCTCCTTGACACCATTTGCAGGTAGCGGTGCTAAGTTTACAGCCTCTCTACGAACCCAATTTGCACACACCGAAGGCCGCGGGATCCTGTTCGCTGCTGGCAGCTTTTTTTGGGTTGTTCATTTCCCAGGCATGGCACTAATAGCTTTTTCAGACATCTCCAGGGATGTGGACTATTTTGCATTTGTAAGCCACCTTTATGGAAAGGGCCTCCAGGTCTGAAGTGTCCTGTGACCACTTATTCAGTCGGAGACACGTCAAGGCCACCCACGTTCATCAGAAAGAGAAAATGCCCGGCCAGTAAGTGTGACATTGTGAATGTCCTAGCGTCACTAGATGCTCACGAGGGACTCCGGCATGGCTGAGATAATGTCAGAAAAAGAATGAGTGGGGTTTTTTTTTTTTTTTCACTGATTCTGGGGACTTTTCTGCTATCACTTTAAAGCAGGGCGGGGAGGGGGGTAAAAGGAAGTGCAATTGTACAGGGACAGGCTCAGAAAGGAGGAAGGGAAGGAAGCGCTCAGTGTGAAGGCTGGAAGACTGCGACCTTCCAAAGCAGGGGCAGGATCCACCCAAATCCTAAATTAGCGTCCTGCCTCACCTCAACCCTGATCGTCAGGAGAGCGGGCAGACAGAACTTTCCAGACTGTAATTTGGACTCTTTCTCGCTGCCAGGCTCCCTTTCACTATTTAGTGCTCTCAAGAGTGCTCTGAGAACGTTCCTATTGACTTCTTTGGTCGATGGGGAAACTGACACTCAGGGAAATCACATGACTTGGCCAATATCTCACCGTTCAAATCCAACGTTGCCTGACGCCAAAGCCTGGTCTTCCCTCTATGACCTGCGGGTGTGCGCCACCCACATGCTGACAAATCAGGGACCATGACCATAAGGGCCTGTCACATTTCCTCAGTACCTATCAGATATTGTGCTTTCTGTTATTTAGGGAATTCTCCCGGCTGCGGCCCCTTGGTGTGTAGTGGGAAGACCCCATTCAAACAATGGGGAACAGTGCATTCTCTTGCAGGGAACTGAATTCTTCACGAGAGATTGTCTTTGTGGTGAAGGATACCCCAAAGATTAAGTGGTTGACCGCGGCCCCTCTAAAAGGAAAGTCCCCTTTGGGGAGGAAGAAAGGCAGCAGGAAGAACAGACCAGAGACTTGAGTCATCCTGGGTGCTAACCCACAGAAAAGCCTGCGGAGGCCTCGGTGTTTGTTCGTTTCCTTGACTCCCCACCCACCCGGCAAAGCGAACTTCCTCCCGCGTGCTCCCTCATCCCCCGGGCACTGCTTTCACCAGTCAAATATTTGTTGGCTGTGTCCACTCACCGGCACACAGTCACGATTAGGCCCTACCGCCTATCATAACACAAACACACATGGCAGCCCAGATACGGCAGGAGTTATCTGGTCCTCATTACAAGTCTGCCTGTTGGCCATGCAGGGCAGGCACAGTGGCCCTTGGTGTCATCAGGGGCTCAGGCTCCTATCTTCCTGCTCTCTCCTCCTAGCTGGTGGCCTCTTCCTCAAAACCTCAGCGTGGTGCCGGATGGCTGCCTGGGCCCTTCATGGGGTGGAAGGAGAAGGAAAAGCAGAGGGGGAGAAAGGGGCCCTTCTCAAACAAAGCAGCTCCTTTTAAACAGCCTTCCAAGAAATCCAAAATATTTCTTCCACCTCCTTCTCATTGGCTAGAATCTACTCGCATGTCCTTACGCGGCTGCAGGGCTGCCTGGGAGTATAGACGTATTTGGGGGATTGCCGAGCAGCCACAGGCACAGCTAACCATGAGGACTTACTCTGAGAGAAAGGATACGATGGTACTCTGGGGATCGGCAAACTGTGGTCTACGGCCAAATCTGGCCCGCCGCCTGATGTTGTGAATGAAGTTTCATTGGAACACAGCAACACGTTTATTTACATATCTTCTATGGCTGTTTCATACTACAACACAGGAGTTAAGTAGTTGTGATGAGATATGGCTTGCGAAGCCTAAAGTGTTTACTGTCTCACCCTTTACAGAGTTTGTTGGCCCCTGAATAGCCGGCAGCCAAGCACTGGGTACACAGACGTGGGTCCGGTCCGCAGGCAGCTTGCGGTCTAGTGAAAGAGACAGCCAAACACATTACAGATTACCATGTGGTGTGATGAGTGGGAAAGCAGAATTCTGTTCACGGTGCTATGGGACCATCTAAAATGGACTGTAGAGACGGAGGTCAGACAAGCTCTCTACACGAGCCAGACAATGAGAAACTTGAACAGAGAGGGAGGAAGGACTTCCAAGCAGACGGGAAACAAGTGCAAAGACTGCGGGAGTGAGACACCCGTCGTTACTCATCCATCCCGCAGTCCACCATAGCTGCCCGTGAGCCTGTTTCCTCCAGAGATCATGCATTTTCGCCTCCCCACTGCCTGGCCCCCTGCGCCGCATCCATGGCCCCAGTGCCTGTGTCTTGCAGGGCCCTCCGAATGCTCGTCACTTAGCCGCTTACATCAGCATCACCTGTGATTCTGTTACGCCTCTTCCTGGGGGCCCTGGCCCACTGAAGCAGAACTGAAAATGGGTGTGGGTGGGGTGGAGGCACCCTGAGCTCCATTGCAAGTTTGGCAATCACTAGATGAAAGCAAGGTCTTTTGGTGACAGTCCCAGCCCCACCGCTTCCTGCCTTGTGTAAGCCTGGACAAGCGGTTGAACTTTTCTGGGCTTTGCTCTTTTTTATTCCTAACAATGGAGATGGCGTCATGAGCTGCCGCAGCCCAGGGTCCTCGGCGTGGTGCTGTTGACATTTTGGACTGGATGGTTCTTTGCCATGAGGGACTATCCTGTGCACCACAGGGTTTTTAGCAGTGACCATGACCTTTACACACTAAATGCCAGCGGCACCCCTGGCACTGTGACAACCAAAACCATCTCCAGACGTTGACAAGTGTCCCCTAAGGAGGCAACACCATCCCTCTTTGAAAGCCGATGAGCTAGTGTGCGGCTTAGATGAGGGAATGTATATACCGTCCCTGTGAGTGGTTAGCACGTCTGATTAGAACTATTACCATTTTGTCATGAGTGCTCAGAAAATGTTAGTTGAAAAAATTTGTCTCGGATAAAAAAAGAAAGAAAATACTAGTTGAAAGAATGAATATGCAGCACAGAAGAAAAACAAAAATCTCGCAGAAAGGACTCCTGGTTTTAGGTGGGCGGACGCAGGACGAGGCTTCTCGGCCGTGACTAACACGATTTTCTGTCGGGCCCACCTGCCGCAGATCTGGGTTATGTTAAGAATGTTGGCTGAGAGGCATTTTCAAGTGAGCTGTCGGGGACATCTGTTGTTTTGTGACCTATTTCTGAGTTGCCTGATTTAGTTTTGGGGGGAAATATCCACCCCCACTTTCAGCCACGTGCTTTGGTTGAGGCTGACCTTTGTGTTGGCTCTGGTGGTGAATCATGGGACTAAAGCCCAAGTCACCCGGGAAGTCCAGGTCTCCTGGCCACAGTGTCTGGTCCAGGAGGGAAACAGGACTCAAGCCAGGCGCAACCAGAAAGCCCCAGGGCTTTGCTTGGGCGACTCTGAAGGTGGGATTTACATTTCCCCACTGGCCTTGAACGTGAGAGGTCCTAAGGTCTAGCCTGCAACTGGGAAGGGAGGTTGTACCTGAGAATAAGGCCCAGCCACGAAGGAGGGCAGAAGTGAGCGGTGAGATGGAGAGAAACTGTGTTCTGAGACTGTGTCTGAATTCTGTGTTCAGCTGTGTCTGCGGCGCAATTTATTCACCAACTGCTCGTGGTCTGGAGCTAATGAATTCCATCTTTGCTCGTTGGTGTGGACTAGTTTTTCTCTCCTTGAAACCGGTCACCCCCTTCCCTACCTGATACTCGGTCTTGATTATGTTAAGAGTAAAACACTTTACATGCATCTTTGGAATGCTCTGGGTGACAAATAATAGAGAGCCCAGCTCCAAATGGCTCATTCTCGAACACGCCCAGGAGCACGTGAGCTTCAGGCCCGGGCTCCAGCTCCATTTCTCGGCAGCTCTCTTGGCCTAGCTGCCCTCATGGTGTCAGCTTTGCCTTTAGCCTGGCACCCCTGGTGGCTCCAGGCCTCCGGGACGTGTGTCACCAGGAGAGAGAGGAAGAAGAGTCCTAGCATGAAACCAGCAAACAGAAGTTCCGAGCCTCACTGTGGTTAGACTGACTCAGACCACGCGCTCAGCCTAAACCAAGGCGAAGGAGGGGACCTCCCCGGTGCGCAGCCAGGACACGGGGCTGGACCTGGGGGTTGGAGCAGTGCCACGCAGAGCTCAGGGCTGCTACCCAGCGGGAAGGGGCACGGGTGCTGGGAGGCCAGCGCACTACTCATTTGAAAACGAGAAAATCGGATTCGTTGTCTACTAAAATGTCACCTTTTAGCGACACCTTGCAGTTTCTTCCATGGACTATCAGCACGGCTTCTGGGCTCTTTCAGGGTTCGCTGGCTGATATAGTAGCAATTATGTCATTGCTGTTAGCGTTGCCTGTCTAAAATCCATTTGCCTTACTAGCAAATGTGAGCAGAGATCAAATTTCACATCTTCTCTCTGCAGTGCAGCCGCTGTCAGCGCCACCAGCCACTTTAAACAGTGGCCCGCAGCCTCCAAGAGGCAAGCTCAGCGAGGTAACTGGAAGCTCACGAAGGGAAACACGTAACTCACACCAATGCCAACAGGCTCCCTCTCTCAATTTTTTCTTCTTGGCCACACGCTTTGACTTCATTTTGCTGAGAGTTCCGTGAAGACCATGCCAGTAGTGGTCCTCACCACACCGGAGGGCTCTCTTCCGGATCCGAGACCTGGCCGACCGTCGGGCCAGCAGTGGGAGCCTGTTGTCTGTGAGAACGAATTGTTTGATTGGCAGCACAACTAGCCTATCTGCAGTAATTGGCCCATGAACTTCAGGCCAGATCTGCAGTATGACTAGGATGTCTAGGATGACTAGACCCGGAATGAGGGAGAAGTGTATTAACTGAGTACACTGCTCGCTTTCCTTCGGCGGGGGGTGCTGTGTTTTGTTGTTGTTTCTATTTTTTAACCCAATTAAATGTGTTTCCCACAAAGCGAGGACAAGGGGTTTCAAGGCCAGCTTGCCAAAAAAAGTCTGGAATCTGTGACTTGCTGTTCCATGACCGAAGTTCGAATCCCTCCTCCAAACTTATTGGCTGTATGACCCTGGACTAGTTACTTAACCTGTATAGCACTCAGTATCTCATCTGTAGCATGGGAATAACAGTATTAGCGACCTTGCGGAGCTAATAAAAAGGAGAGAAATAATGTCTGTAAAAACGCTTAGCACAGACTTAACTCATGGGACGTACTCAGCCGTGCTAGCTGTCAATGCGACGGCTGTTTACATCACGGGGGTGTGAGCTCGGGCCACTCAGACGCATCTGCCAAGGCAGCGGCGTTTTCATTTGTGAATTCGGGGCAAGAGTCTCCCCTTTACGAGGCTGTTGAGTGGAGCACACAGTAGGTGCTGACTGAACGTTAGCCCCAGCTCACTCCCACCCATGCCCATCCCAACGTGGAAGAGGAGGGTGGACGCTCTTCGCTCCCCCAGCCCCACCCAAGGGAGGAAGAGGCATTTGAGAACCTAAAGGTTTGCTTTATAAATAATCAGGAATCTAGGGCAAAGAAACCCTGCCTGGGCGTACAGCGACGTTATGGTGGAGACGTGATAGTCGCAGAGCAAGCAATCCAGCCTCTGCGGTTCCTGTTTCAACCACTGTTGACCACACTGGGCTTGCCGACAGACCTGCAGACAGCGAGGCTGAAAATTCAGTTGGAACAGAAGGAAATGTATGTGGGCAGCTGCAAAATGTTGAGTCATAGCAGTGAAACACGACGCTAGCCAAGGCAGGGAACCCCTGTTGCATTTTTGCATTTTTTGTCAGTTACTCGTTTCCTCTGCCTGCTTCCAGTTACCTTCGTGGGTCTGGTTTTCCTAGTAGCAGGCCACTCTCTAAGATGGCATTTGGCACTTTTGGAAGCTACTAATGAACCTGAAAAAGATTCACAGCCTGAAATACCCCTTTGGTCTCCAGAGAATTGTTTGTAGTTGGTGGGTATGTTCGGGGATGTGAGGGGCTTATTCTCTATCCTGTTATTCATTTCTGTATCCCAAGCCCCCCAGCACAGTGCCTGACATAGAGCTGGGGCTTAGCAGATATTTGAGGAGTGCGCGAGGGGAGAAGGAATTCACGCACTAAATAGGTCATTGAACTCTCAGCAAATTCTGACTGAGGGTCTTCACAGCCTATTGAAGACTGAGAACTTCCAGGCTGGCTAGAGGCTTGCTTTGGCATCCACTGACATAAACATTGACATTTAGTGACCTGACCACGGGAAACCTGTTAGGGCCAGTTGGTCCTAATTTTCAGTTAGGATAAAGGACAGTGTCAATCCAGGTAGCATGACCATGTCCCTGTGAGCTTGTATATGACTGGTGAGTGTCCAGGGCCAGTCAATTTGGCTTGGGGACCGGAGCACAGAGCCACTGCTGCCGAGCCCCTCTGTAAGGTCATTGCATTCAGGTTAGGGATCATGACATATTCCCTGGCCTCACTGTCACCTCATGCTCAGCTGGTTCTGTCTGCTGCAGCATAGTGGGACACAGGCTCAGAGAAGGAGGGACCTGGAAGGAGCAAGTGGAAGTTTATCCACTAGGTCTGCTGACTACGAACATCAGAATTACCTGGGGGAGTGATTCATCTCACACATGAGGGAAATGAAGCCCAGAGAAGCAAAGTGACTTCCCCAAGATCACACAGCTAGTTTGCTACACAAGATGCTTATACCAGAGCGTCACTAGAGCTGTAGTCTGGCGTACATGTCCTCTCGGAGTGTTGGTATCTCTGTTCTCCCCCTGGGTCTTCTCAACCACTCTTGAAATGAACAAATAGAATTATTTGTTTTCATGTTCGATAGAAATGCAGCTTTCATTTATATCTCTGTGTCAGCAGCCGTGACCTTCTCAAGAAATGCACCAGCCTCCGTAGCACCTTTGTGCAAATTAGGAGACAGGCACCCTGTCTCCCGCAGCGGGCCTGACCCATGAGGCCAGAGTGCCGGCTGGACTTTAGCCCTCCCCTTCCTTGGTCAAATGGCTTTGGGCAGTTTCCAGCCTGCACAGCTCTGCAAGGCAGCTCTGCTCTCGAGAATGAGGAACTCATCTTGTGCTTTGGTTCGCACTCCCACTGCCTGCCACGGAGCTGGGCTCACGAGTGTTAGAGAAAGGTGACTGGCCTGCTTGAGGCGACCCGGCTGACCTGTAGTAACCTCCCATTCTAGGTGCAACCTCAGGCAGGAGACGCAAACTTTGACCTGGTATGCTGTCTCTACGCCAGCTCTTGGGAAACTGGCCAGTGTCATTTACTTCCCCGGGGAGTACGTGGCAGTGACCCCCGAAAACCAGTTTTCAAAGTCAAGGCCCTGAGATGTGAGCGCTGGAAAGGGTATTTGGAAATGGCATGATAGCCCACGTCTTTCAAATCCCAGCCTCTGTGTCTGGCAGAAGTCAAATAAGAGCTGCCAGGCACAGAGCCAGGCCTCCCCCGACTCTAGTCCTGCCTCCAGCTCCCTGAGACGTGTAACCACGGAAGAGGCTTCCTGGGCAGCCCCGCCTGCCCCATAATCACGGTGGTGACACTTTGGCCTAGTAATAAATGTCCAGCCCTTAGCCTTTTTATTCTGCTGCTCAACCCAGTGTCCTGTCACATTGTTATCACAGTGAGGTGGCTATTGCCCCTCAGGCTGCCCCTGAGGGGGCCCTTTCCATTACCCAGGGATGGAGCATTCTCCGCTGCAGCTACAGTAAGAGCAGTAGCCAATGTTTAGTGAGCTCTCCTCAGGGGCTGGGACTTGGGTTCAGGGCTCAGGGCTTTCCTGGGTCCTCTCGCTTTGTCCCCACCATCACCCTATGAACTAAATATCACTGTGCCTGTTTCACAGGTGAGGAAACCGAGAGTCAGAGCAGTTAAGCGACCTGCTCAAAGTCACAGAGCCAGTGAGCGGGGAAGCCAGGACTCAAACTCACACCCCAGGGTGTCAGACCACCAAGCCTGTGTTGCTGCCTCTTAAACTCCCCTTAGTCTTGTTCGATGGCGACCTTACCAGATGCTGGGCACAGAGTCCTGAGGAGAAAGCTGTTCTTTGGGGCATGGGTTTGCTCTGCTACATTTATTGAGTGTTTACTGTGTGCTCAGCACCAAGCTAAGCAGCTTTCATGGATTTACATGCATTTTCTTGTTTAATCCTCAAAGCAAACCTGTGAGTGCCATTAGCCCACTTTCCTTGTGAAAAGGTCAAGTACTCACCTCGGGGAAAGGTGGGATTCCAACTCCAGGACTACGTGACTCTAAAGCTTATTCTCATCCAAAGGCCCAGTGTTTCTGGAAGCGTGGTCCTGAGCTTGGTGGTGTCCGTGGAAAAGCAGACTCCCGGTCAGCACAGTATGGGATCGGAGTCCCGGGCAGTGGGGCCAGGACACCCCCTTCCCTGCCACGTGCCCCGCGAGGTTCTTACAAACACCTGTGTTTAACACTCACTCCCATCCCGAAGTGCCGGTGACACGGGCGTGTTCACTGTTGAAAATTCATGGAGTGAGACATTTCTGATTGATCCCTTTTCTCTATATCTGTTGTAGTTTAACAACAAGTTTACTTTAAAAAACCCCATCCAGGTAATAAAAATGGTGATGGGATTAAGAGGAACAAATTGGTAGCTACAGAACAGTCATGGGGCTGTAAAGGCAGAGCAGGGAGTATAGTCAGTGATATCATAATAACCACCTAGGATGCCGGGTGGGCAGTTAATTTACCGGAAGTGCTGTACACTTAACGCTAACAGAGAAAGGAGTTGAATGCAAACTGTAATCAAAAAATGAAATTGAACAAAATCCCCTCCCACACAGGACATCGAGTCTTTTTACTCTGAGCACTTTTTCTGCCTTTTCAGTCTGTCTCACACACCATCACACTGTTATATTCCAACCTTAATTCACATGGGCACCCCCAGCGCATTGGGCCTGAGAAACCAGGCTATGAGGATGTCCCAGAATCACCCCTTCCCCGCCTAACGCAATCACGCAAAGGTTGTCGGCAGTTCTCATTTTCTTCTCTCCAGATAATTCCTCCAAAATAGATCACCCCAGTGCCTCACTCTGTAAACTTCCACCACGTTCTTTCAGCCCTGAAACCCAGATCAGGACAAGGTGGTCCCTTGGGGTCCTGCTGATGGCTGAGCTTTCAAGTTTCCACCCACGGGCCGTGGGGATGGTCCTGGGGACTTGGCTTTTCAGGCTTATTCCGCCCTCGACTCACTTGTTGACTAACCCCGTCAAACCCTCAGTGAGGGTTTTTATCCTCTTCTGACTTCCCTTTCTTCCTCTGGAACCTCAACAGTGCCCCACATCAGAAATGTCCCGACTCATCAACCTTCCTTTATTGCTCCATGGATTCTCTCGTCTTACTCTGCTCACTTAGTTGCATATACTTAGTAAGCACCCACATGCACCAGGAACTCTGCTGGGGATGAGAATTCAGAAAATGAATAGGATGTGATCCCTTTCCTCATGGAGTGCAAAGTGCATTTCCAGGTCACTTTATGCAAATATGTGGCAAAGTTCCGGTGCTTCTTCTTTTCACAACAACAATGTTGTTGATGAGGATACTAAGAGGAGGAGGAGGGGGAGGAGGAGACAGCGTTTTCTGGGCCCTTTCTCCGTGGCAGGCCCTCTAACAACCATTTTAGTTGTGTCACTTAATTCCCTCAACAGCCCCAGGAGGTAGGCACTATTATTATCTTCACTTCACAGAGGACAAAATAGTAATTTTCTCACGGTCACACAGTTGGTGAGGGCTGAATCCTGGAGGGGATCTGACGTCTGACCCCAAAGACAGGCCTCTTTAACATTCTCACTGAGTCCGCAAAGTCATCAAAGGAGAAGGATCAGACGTGCAAGGATGTGGACTGAAGGAGAGAGGACAAAAGGCAGGTGCACTGCGGGAGCCTGTGGGGGGACACACGTTTGTTCTGGTTGGCTCTGGACGACGAGAATCTGAAATGCATGCCGTCTGTGGAAGTGTGGCCCTAGCTGTCCTGTCTAAAAGACAGCATTTCCCAAATCATAGAGATACGGATGTGGTGCAGTTCAAACCTCATTAGATGCCAAATCCCTTTACAACCTTGTCACCAGTGCTCCAGTCTGTCTGGAATCTGTCCGGGGATGGGGACCTCACTACCTTGTGAAATAGCTAACTCCATTTATTATAAACCCATGTAATGGATATCTTGGTTTTGCCGGCATTGCTTCCGTCTTGTTTGACAATAGCCTGCCAAATTTCTTGTGGGCAACTGCCTACACCCATTGCAAGTCATTCTGCTAGGGGCAGCCAGTCAGGGACAGGGTGGGTATGTGACCCCAAGTTATACCAGTCAGACTGTGGCTCACCGGAAGCTGAGTCTGGTACCCAGAGACACCAAGATAGAAAAGTGATAGAACCAAGTCACAGCAAAGAGAGACAACCCACGAGGGCCTCGAGCAGCTTGGGGACTCCTGGCCTTCCTCAGCCTTCCCCTCAATTCTGTGAGCACATGCATCCTTCTGTTAAACCCTCCTCTGGCTTGTTCTGCTTATTAGCCATAATTGGAACATGATGCTTCCAACCAAAATACCTTAGCTGATAAAATCCACCTGCATTTTCTTTCTATTCTATTGCATTATTAAATTTGTTTCTTCATTATAAATGTATTTCACGTACATGATTTAAAAACATTTTCAATGGTACACAAGGGTAATTTTAAATGGTACGTCCCCCTCGTCCCCCTCCCTGGAGGCAACAACTGCTAATAATGTCGTGTGTTCCTTTTAGAAACTTTCGTGTCTTTTATTAACAGCTCTGACTAGTAGTTCTTCCTTAGACTGAATTGAAACCTGCCAGCCTGTGGAGTCTATTCATTTACACAGGTTCTGGGTTCTGAGAACCATTAAACAGGTTGCGCTGACAGCCTTCCGGGTAGTTGACAATTGTCACACCATGTGCCCTAAGTCTCCTTTCCTAGAAGCAGTCACTCTCAGTTCCTTAAGCCATTACCCAAAGCCCCTCATCGCCCTGGGCCTTTCCTCTCACTACTCGCCAGTTTGCTGTATCTTCCCAGAACTGGGGCGCCCGGGATCGAGCATGCTACTCTGTGGTGACCGGACTGAGCGGAATTCCTGTATGAAGTGAAGCTGGGATTCAAACCAAGACCATAGTCTTAAGCACTATATTGTGTAGCTATTAAGATTTCTCCAAGGGTGCATCCTCGGATCCCAGAAGGAAGCAGATGGCACACTCTACAGGAGTTTTTGAAGGGAGTTAAACAAGGGATCATTTCAAGTGTGTGTGGGCAGAGTTTAGGGAAACCAAGGAAGGCTAGTGAAGCCCTGGGGCTATCGTAGCAGGAAGCTGTGGCCACCCTTGGGTCTCAGGGGCTCAGAGGAAGACGAGTTTCCTGAATTAGAGAGAAGGTGTCACCTGAGATGGACTGTGCCCCTTGGCAGAGGAATCTAGACTAGGCCTACCCAAAGTCTGGAAGTAAGGGAGCAGGGCAATGAGTAGCCCAACCTTTCTGTCTTCTTATTCCTCTCCCCTCTCCTGCTAAAGCCACCCATTGTTCAAGCCCGACCTTAATCTGAGGGCCCAGGAGCCAACTGATGCCATCCGTGAGGGTCACCTCCTGGGGCACAGAGCAGAACGGAGAGGGGTGGAGAGCAGATCTATAAGGGGAAATGAGTAATATCTAAAGCAGTGAACTCTAACTCCCTTTCCTTTGGGAAGTTTGTTTTGGATCCTACCCAAGTCAGAATAAAACATTTTGAACTCCCAGAATAGATATCCCTTGTCCCTCCATTTATTACAAGTTCCTTGTTTTCTCTTTGAGGTGGGTGTGTGTATGTGATGTATATCTAGCTCCCTACTAGACTGAGTCCTCAGAAGGCATAGTCACTCTTACGCTGTCTTTGGGCCACTCTTCTCCCTCCAGGCTTCCGGCCCTCTGCAGACCTTCAGAATTATCGGCCGAATTTGCTAAGTGCTTTTATAACACAGAATTTTCTCTGAACAAGGGAGGTTTGCTCAGAAGGTGTTTATTGTGTTATGTTACTAGATCTGCATTGCATGCTTCCTGCTTTGTAAATTTGTATAGCATTGCAAGCCAATAGTTCAAAGTACTTAACTGGAGTTTAAGTATCCAACTCCGTTTTTTAAAATACTCCAGGGCCTCTGTTTCTAAGAGCTTCCATGCTCTTTGTTTATTTCCTAAGGTCAGAGTTTGCACTACCCTTACACTTGGTGCCTCCATTTTTCTTCAATAAAGCTAGAAACATTAGGGAACAGATTGTGGAGGAAGTGATGGTGATGGCTGGAGCATGAGGCCCTGCGTCAGAACCCTCCGCTGCCTACTGTTTGCCACATGCCCGAATGTCTTTGAACCTCAGTTTTCTCATCTGCAAAATGGATGCAATACAGTAATAATTAAATAAGAATATGAAAGCAGGAGTTCTAAAGCTAATACATATAAAAGGGATTATGATTATTAACAACGGAAAAAGATGGTAGATTTAAGTGACTTTAAACGATTCTTCCACTGTAATTTTTAGAGCTATCACAAGTAGAAGGCTATAAAGAATGGCAGAAGGCTTGAAGATACGATATCAGATAGCAAATGTAAATTGTAATTTTCATCAAGTGAATGTCCAGATAAACCTCACTACTTTTTTTGTGATAAGTAGGTTTATCTAATACTAAACAAATGGAATTAAAAGTATTAATGGTAGAAATTTGGTAGGAAATGTCTCGATAATAAAAACCAGGCTGGGATTTTAGAAGCAAAATTTAATTATTATGCTCTATATCAGGGATGAGCAGATTTTTCTATAAAGGGCCAGATAGGGAATGTTTTAGGCTTTATGGACAATACAGTTTCTATTCTGTTACTGCACGAAAGTAGACATACACAATTCGTAAATAAACGGGTGTAGATGTGTCACAATAAAACTGCATTTCCAAAACAGGTGGCCTGTGGCTGTCACTTCCCAACCCCTGTTCTGGATGAACCCAGCATTCCTATGCCAACACGAACGAGAGAAATGCCCACCTTCTCCTCTGCTATTATATTAGACTGTAAGAGAAGGAATCTGTGTTTCTTGAGATTTACTAGATACCAGGCACCATAGTAAACTTATTACACCAAGAGTCTCATTTAACCCTGTGAAGGAAGCACTAGAATTTTGTCCATTTTACATTTGTGGAAATTAAGTGATTGATCTGAGGTCTGAATATATAGGCCTGGCTCACTCCAAAGCTCTAACTCTGTCCACTACATAGTACCTTGCAGATAGGTTGAAACTTTTAGTGTTATGTTTAGCCCTTTTAATATTTAATGTGATCATTTATAGGTTTAGGATTAATTCTACTATTTTAATATTTGTTTTTCTGTTCATCCCATCTGCTTTTTGTTCCTATGCTCTGAACTGGGACACAAAGCTGTCGGCTTTCCCAGTCCATTCCCAACCAGCCTCATCGCTTTTTGTTGGAAAAGCGTGGGTTTTGCCCCCTTTGCCTCCTCCGTCAAGCTCACCCTCTTCTGGCAGCAAAGCTGCTGGCTTCCTTGACCAGCTTCAGAAAGTTGCTGGAGGTGTGCTGGCTGTGAGTCGCCAGGCACAAAAGCATGACTCTTCTAGCCATGCTTACCCGAAGCGCCTCTGGTCAACTTCCGGTGCCCAGAAATGGTTGTTTTAATCATTTTGTCCTGTTTTAGAGTTGTTTATTTTTGTAGAGGGGGATTGCTGTCCTCTTCGCTCCACCATTATTAGCGGTCCTTTCCCTCCTTATCTTTAAGGACACTTTCAGACCTACAGTCTCCTCTACACAGCACCGGTTCCTTATGTGGAGTGTTCACTTGGCCTGTCTTCTCCAACTCACTTCCTTTTAACCTTTCAGTGGTCTTTTTTCTTTTTTGGATGTTTCTGCCATCTCTTTTATTTTATTTTATTTTATTTATTTTTAAAGAGAGACGAAGGGAGGGAGAAAAAGAGGGAGAGAAACATCGATGTGTGAGAGAAACATCAATCAGTTGTCTCTCGGGGACCCGACCCACAACCCAGGCACGTGCCCTGACTGGGAATCGAACCAGTGACCCTCTTTTTATCCAATATGACAATCTCTGAGTTTTACATGGAATAGTTAACCCGTTTCCATTTAATATAGTTATTGATGTGTTCGTGCTTACTTCTGCATGATTTATTTTCTCTTTGTCATATCTGTTTTTGTTTTTTTCTCTTCATTTTTTTATGACTTCATTTTTTCTCTATTAGCTTTTTAGTTACATATGCTTTTTATCATTCTTTTAGTGGTTGTCCTAGATTTTTCAGTGTGCATCCTTGACTTATTCCTATTAATATAAAGTGCACTTCCATACAGAGTACTTTTACCACCTCCCCCCAAAGGCTAGGACCTTAGAGCACTGAGTTCCATTTCCCCCTCTGTCTTTGTGTTCACAGGACATTATTTAATAACTTCATATATACGTTTAATATATGAAATAAGGTTATATACTTTTGTCTTTTCACCAATACGCATATGGTTTGTCAAAAAATATTCAAATAGACAAAAGGAAAAACATTTTCCATGCAGACCCATTACGCCAGAGTTCTTCCAGTTCAGCTTCTCTGCACAGACAGACGCCTGTCTTCCCACTGGCCAACAGGGTGAATCAGAATGTGGGCTGGGCTGTGAGTGAGTGGGAAGCCCCTCAGGCCAGTGAGGATTTCACAGGATTGCACAGTTCAGAAAGGATGATGAGACAGTATAGCCTGGTTGAGGCTTGCTTATTAGCTTGTGCATTCCAAGTTCTCATCACCATGGGTCACTCTGCCTGGACGATCAGCAAAATCTAGTTGTGGACATGACAGGACACTGGCCCATGATGGGGCAAACCCAGAGCCTTCCTTTCTCAGAGCCAGTGGATGCTGCCAGCAGGGCGAGGGCCAGAGAAAAGGCGGAATCAGGCATAAATCCACAGTAGCCTCCTCTCCATGCTGCCTTCTCAGCCCTGGCTTTGGTCCAGGTCAAGGGCAGACCATGCTCCATGGTCCAGAACTCCTCTGCCTGCCTCTGATTTCCTGAGTCCAACCCCATCAAAACCCAGCTGTCCTGGGGTCTCATTTATGCAAAGCTCTAATCTATGCTAGGTGATAAGGGTTGAACAAGTGAAAATTTCGCTTTATACTTCTCTGATGCTTTTGAAGTATTTCTACCTGGATTATCTTTGTTGATTCCCACGAGAGAATACAGAAGCCCCCGCAGAAGTGAATGCTCTGAGTTCCCTGCCATCACACCAGTAAAAGGCCCTGCATCTATACCAATTCTCTCCAATTTCCCTTCTGTTACCGTAGACAAAAGTTCATTGCTCCTAGGAGAGGCAACTCGCTTCACATGAGTTATGGATTTTCTCCTTGCTTACCATCTCAAGGACCTGCTCCGTTAATAATCATTCTTCTCTCCTACATCTCCTGCCTCTCCTTCTGCTGGGTCCTTTTGCTCAGCATTCAGATTTACTACAATATCTCCAGTGCCTAAAAATCAAGCCCCACCAATCCCATCAAAAGTCAGATTGGACTGAAAAAAAAAAAGCAACTCTATGCTATCGACAGGAGACAAACTTTAAGTTCAAAGATAAAAACAGACTGAAGGTGAAAGGATGGAAAGGGACAGGTAATGCAAATCACCGTAAAAGAGCTGGAGGGGCTATACTCCTGTCAGACATCACAGACTTTGAAACAGAAACCGGCACTAGGAATACAGAGGACTTTTCATAATGATGAAAGGACTAACACTCAGTAAATATTCATTGACTAAATGGAGATGACAGAAGAAAGTTTCTAATATTCCTTTCACAGGTGAGAAAATGGGTGCAGAGAAGCACGACAGATATTGAGTCACAAACGGGTGACTGATGATCTAGGTCTTGGATCGGGTTTTCTATCCTTTTCCTCTGTACTAAGCTGCCTCTCTAGCAACAGTGACAATGACGATCATTACCATGTACTGGGCACGATGTGCTTTTCAGGTGTTAACCCACTGAATCCTCACAGTCCCCATGAATGTATGGGGAAGGTGCTATTATCCCCAGCTGATGCACAAGGAAGCAGACACACGTGGAGCCACCTGCATACTGTCACCCAGCTAGTAAGAAGTAGAGCCCAGATTCGAACCCAGGTTGAGAATCTGCACATTAACTCACCATGCAGCATTGCCTTGAAAAATTAATCCTGTTAATTAAAAGGCTGGATAAATAATATGTCATTATCTCCCAGACACTGATGTCTGAACCAACTCAAGATCATAAAGGTTAGGAGAATCTTCCCAGAGAAAGTGACATTTAGGCCAAGGCCTAAGGATTGGTGGGAATTACCCAGCCAAGGCGGGACTTACATGTGTAAAGACATGGAGGAAAGCTCAGACACATTGAGGAACTGAGAGAAGGAGAGGGCTTGGAAGCATTGAGACCAAGTGGCGAGACACACGGCAGGACACGGAGGTACCGTGCACGAAGGCCTGAAAGCATGTATTCCTGTTAGAACGCTTTTGGCTGATGCCAGCTACGCAATGTCTAGGCTCAAACTGACTTAATAACAAAGAAATCTCTCACCTAACATTACAAAGGTTCAAAGGTGGGTGACTTCAGAGTTGGCTGATTCAGTGGAACCAGAATCTGTTGCTCATTGCTCTATCATTCTCAGCCCGGTTCTCGACACCCCCAACTCCTGGTCACAAGGTGGCTGCCCACAGTGGCTGGAGCAATAGCCTCCTTTGCCGATGATGGCCAATGACAATTACCAGAGTTTGCTATGTCCTGGGGGGTTAAAACAGTTCAAATTCCCTCTGCAACTGGGGGAAACATGTTTACATGTATAAACAGAAATGTAGTTGGGAAGGGGGAAGGGGTGAATGAGTATTACCGTATGTAGGCAACCAACACTATCCACTATATCACATTAGAGTTTGGAATTTTTCCTAATGTCAATGGAAAGCTATTGAAGGGTTTTGAGCAGAAACCTGCTTATTAATGGGATGGTCCTCCCTTCCTTCCCTCCCTCCCTTCCTTCCTTCCTCTAAATGGATGGTTAAGTTGGGTACGCTATCCTCTTCCCTTAAAAATTCAGAGCCAGAGTTCCCTCTCGACTTTATTCAGTACCTTGGAACACACACAACTGAGAAATGTTCCATTTCTTTCCAGTTTGGAAGCACTATAAATCTGAAAATCTCAGGACTTCGGTTTTACAGTTTTAGCACAATAAGGAATGGTTAATGTGAAACCTTCCTTATTTATAGCCCTTGCACTTTGCATATGCTTTGTTAAATGCCTGGCACATCGCGTGCACTCACTATATGAATGATGGCAATGAAACTGGGCTGTGGGCTTGCCATCCTAGCTGCACGATGCAGACTTTCTGTAACACTGAAGATGACGTCATTATGGCACTCACTTCAATGCCAGACAATTCGTGTTAACTGAATGGTTCACTCTTTGTTTATTCCTCTTGAAAAACATTAATTTTAAACAAATACTATATTAAACAGCATTCTTAGGAACTTTAAAAATTATGTGCTAGTGAGATACACGTGTCAGTCTCTTCTCAGTCATTTTGATTCTCACGATACTTTCTGTCTTTGCTTTCTTTTATACCCATAAATGATAATTAGTTTTGCTTGAACGTTTACCAGGTTCCTGGTGCCGTCCACTCTATGTGTGATCTCATTTTCTCTGCCCAAGGAACTCTGTGGGGTAAGTTCTGTTAATACCTCCCTGCATAGATATAAGAGCTAAGGCTTTTACATGAAGTAAATGGTTTCTTCTGAGTCTTACAGCCAGAGTAGAAGACCTAGCCTTGGAGCCCAAGTTCACACACCATCATTTCTCTTTACTTCCTTGGGTGGTTTATTAGAGAAACTGTGTGCTTTTCTTTCACATACCTATTAAATTTAAGTCTGAGGTAAATGCTCATTGATTTGTCTTTAATCTTACGCAAATTCAACACATGTTTATGGAATAGTTTGTGCTGGATGCTATGGTGTGGAACCGGGCTTTTTCCTATAAAGACCATGTACTGTAGAAAGGGGCTGGGGATGGTGTACAAATAATATTCATCAGTCAAATGCAAGGCAACATAAACTAAGGTAGAAACCTGTTGAACATTCTACTGTGCTATGTGCCAGTGCGGGTAGATACTTCACTCACATACTCACATGATCTCATTTAATTTTCTGATTTTATGCAGAATGAATCAGAGACTCAGCTCCTGTAATAGTTTGCCCGAGGCACACATCTAGGAAGCCGGGGAACCCAACAAACCAGGGATTGGATGAAAGTTGGCTCTAACTCTTGCCTCCAAAACAAATAGAAGTCCAAAGGAATGAAACATCATTTGAGTTTTAGGGGATCAACGAAAGCATGACTGAAGAAGAGGTGGTCTTTGGGGATCAAGCAGAGAGAGCATTGCATTGAAGGGAACACCAGCGGGAGCAGAGGAGAGAGGCAGGACTTGGGTGGTGTGGTTCGGAGATGTCTGTCGAATGGAAGACAAGGTGTGTTCGGAGGAGGGAAACGTACTTGAGAGGGTGGGCTGGGAGCCACTGAGAAGGCCTTTCCATCGGGACGGCTGATAGGGAGATAAAGGCGTGGGCAGGGGAGTGGTGCAACCAGACCTGCAATTTAGGAAGATTAACTTTACGAGCTTCAGGCTGACTCATAGATGATATCACTCCTGCCGTTCTGGCCCCCAAGCTGCTTTTTCTCAGCTGCTTCTCCCAAGCAGTGAAAGGAAGAAAACTCCATGAATAAAAACAAACTCTCTTCAATGTGTATCCCTATGGCTCCCTCCCTCAAGAGTTCCTGTCTTTTGTCTTCCCTTAAAGTCAACAAAGACACATCCCTACTCAGGGAAAATGACTAATAAATGTCTAAAAAAGTTTTAGATCTGCTACTAATAGAGAAAACTAAAATTACATGAGTCAGCACCAAATTAGTAATAATTTCAAGAACTGATAGTCCTCAGGAGGGTACGGGGGATAAACGGTGATGGACGGAGACTCGACTTGGGGTGGTGGACACACAGTGCGGTGGACAGATGATGTGTTATAGAACTGTACACCTGAAACCTGCACGATTTTATAATTTTGTTAACCAATGTCATCCCAATGAATACAATTAAAAATAAAAATATGTAAAACATTGGCAATCCTCAGTGCTTTGGGGATGCGGTGTTACACACTAACAGGCAGTACTCGGAGCAGTGTAACCCGATGAACACTGTCAAGGAATTCCACCTGCAGAAACCCACACAAAGGGGATCATCTACGATTAAGATAAAGATTCGTACCCAGAGGAGCTCACCACAAAATTACTGAGAATAGTTAAAATTTTCAAACAATCCTGATATCAGATCTTAGAAGAAAGGCTAAGTATAATAAGGTACCGCCTTATGGTATAAGATTAAACAATATAATAGTGACTCTAATAAAGTTCAACTCAAAAATAATTTTGATTACATATATCATGCTTGCAAACTTGCATCTCCCTCTCCCTTTTCAGACTGAGCATTAAAGGTAAGGCCAATATCCCCTCTTTCCCTGTGTCAGTCTCTTCTTCCTCTCTCTCTGGAAATATTTTCAGTTTGAAGTGTGTCCATTCAGAAATTTACAAAAGTACTTTTCGTGTGTGCATTGAATATGCACATTCTTACTTAGGATTGTGTTTTTTTTTTCTGGTAACAGATTATACGTATTATTCTGCAACTTACTTTCCTCCTGTTTAACATGTCTTTTAATTATGTGGGAGAAACCTGTGGCATACCAAGTGAGAAAAGAAGGAGATGAGGTTATGCCAATAGCATGATCTCAAATATGCACAACTGATCTCATGTTTAGAAAAGAAACTAAAAGAGAATATGCCAAAAATATTGCCAATCTACTATCTTGGGGGGAAGTAGAGACTACTTTTATTCTTTATATGTTTCTGTTTTTTTAAATTGAGCACATATTAATTTATAATCAGAATAAAGTTATGAAAATGTGTGAAATGGATCAAAAATGTCCCTTGACCAGTGAAATACAAGCCTTCCTCTCCATTCCATCTCCATAGACGAGTTTTTCTACTTTACTCTCAAGAAGGGGAGGGACCGTCTCCCTTCCCCCATTTCTCTCCGTGTGTCTCTGAGGCAGCAACCGGTGTTTCTTGGTCTTTTATCTAAGATAGCCTTAGCACTTTTGCTGCAAGAATTCCAAATAACCACGTTCTTCCACACTGAATAGAACATCCCAAGCTGGACACCGCCACACTCGATACTACTGAGTAAACACTACTTAACATTTAACCTCCTTGGCAGTTTCGTGAAATGGAGTTGCTTGGTCTCGAGTCAGGGCGGACAAACTCATAGCATGAGGAAGCTCACCTGCGCACGTCCAGGGGTCGCCAACCTTCTTTCTGGCATTCCCCCATTAGCGATCTCATCAGGACACTAGACCTGAGCCCGGACAATGAGCAGTGCACAGCAGGCACTCCGGGACTGTTTGCACACAAGGTAGAAGGAGGAAGACAAGGAGGAAGGCTGGGAGAAGAGAGAGATAGGGAGACCCGGAAGTCGTGGCCACCCTTAAAAGGTCCCTAGGATGGGATGTATCTCAAGTTTAATATGTCGTTTGTAAAACGGGCAAAAACAAGGCCTTGAGGAACCCAAAGGAGCAGGGACTCATTCATTCATTCATTCATTCATTCACTCAATAAATAGCTATAAGGTTCCTATCACATTAGTCCCTCCTTATCCATGGGGGATACATTCCAAGACCCTCAAGAGATGCCTGAAACTGTGAGTACTGACCCTACACATAGTCTCTTTTCCCTGCAGATACATAACTATACAAACTTTAATTTATAAATGAGACACAGTAAGAGATTAACAACAACAACAACTAACAATGAAATAGGACAATTACAACAATACATTGTAATAAAAGCTATGTGAGTGTGGTCCTGCGAGAGTCCATCTGACATACGACTAACAGGCGGGGAGGGTATACGGTGTGGAGACGCTGAACAAGGATGATTCACATCCTGGGCAGGATGGAGCAGGGCAGTGCGACATTTCGTCATGCCTCTCAGGATGATGCGCCATTTAACACTCAAACATTGTTTATTTCTGGGATTTTTTATTAAATATCTTCACAACGTAGCTGACCGCGGGTAACTGAAACTGTGGAGAGAAACCACAGATAAATGGGGCCGACAGTACGTGTCCCTCGCTGTGCCAGGGCTGGGGCAGGGCTGTGAGCTAGGAGGCGGGCTTCAAGGGAAGGGGGCAAGGTTGGGGAGACAGAGAATAAGCAAGAAAACAATAAATACCATAGTGGATAGAAAGATGTGGAGAAAAACAAAACCCAGTGATATGAGAGTGCCTGGCATAGGGAGCCAGGAGCGTGGTATGGAACTGGGTGGTCCACCCCTCAGCTTTGTCTCAAAACAAACCTCTGAATCCCAATATCTCATTCTGCCTCCATCTGCTTTGCTTTGCCTCAACAGCAGTGTCTCAACTTCTCTTCATTCATTCACACATTCATTCATTCATTCCTGTGTTTATTGAACTCTATTGACAGACACTGTGTGAGGCTGAGGCTACAAGAATGAAAGGGCACAGCCTCCGCCCTCCTGAGCTCTCAGAGGGTCCAGGTGACACCCGATCAAAGCAATGTGATCAGCACTATAAAGAGCCCAGGCAAAGTGTAATGGGGGTGCAGGACGGGGGGCGGGAGTAAACTGCAGTGAAGGTTGTCATGGGAGCAGATGTGACCCTTGACGTATAAGAGTTCCCTGGATAAGAAAAAACAGAGTGTCCAGGATTTGCATTCCTTCTCAAAGGAACTATTGGGTTGGCCAAAAAGTCTGTTTAGTTTTTTTCTGTAAAAGAGAAGATACATTTTTTATTTTTACCAGTAACTTTATTGATTTGGATATTCTGAGTATGTCAGCTGCATATGGGAGGGAGAGAGAGAGAAAAGAGAACATCAGTGTGAGAGAGAAACATTGATCAGTTGCCTCTTGTATGTACCCTGACTGAGGATTGAACCTGCAACCCAGGTGTGTGCCCTGACCAGGCATGGAACCCGCAACCTTTTGGTTTATGGGTTGATGCTCCAACCGGCTGAGCCACACAAGGCAGGGCAACAGCCCCTTATCTTTTAGTTGTTTTGTCTTCTCTTTAAAAATGCTGTAAAAACAACTTCAAATTTTTTTTTATAAAGAAGTATGTGTTTATTTGTGTTTTCAAGTAGAAGATACAGCCCTGACCAGTGTGGCTCCCCTGGTTGGGCACCGTCCCACAAAGTAAAAGTTTGCTGATTCGATTCCCAGTCAGGGCACATGCCTGGGTTGCGAGCTCGGTCCCCAGTTGGGGTGTCTATGAGAGACGACCAATCCATGTTTCTCTCTTGCATTGATGTTTCCCTCCCTCTTTCTCTCTCCCTTCCCCTCTCTCTAAAAATAAGTACATAAAATCCTTTTTAAAAGAAGAAGAAAAAAGTAAAACAGAAATACAGATAACTGAAAAGAAGAAAAGTGAAACAGCTGTAATGCACTCAGATCTTGGTTTCTAAAGGCCATTACCCACTAAAAGCGAGCAGTCCCCTTGGGGAAATGGCTGATTCCAAGACAGGAGCACAGAAGGTTCAAGATAAGCCTGGAACATCTTGCTGGGCCAGAGACGAAGGCCAGAAGGAAGTGCTTAGACAAACAGAGATTGTGGAGCACGCCAAAAAGGCACAGGAGCCGGCTCGAGTGGGCTTCTACTGGCTGAAGCTAAGATAATTTTGAGCATCAGGATACATATGGACAGGAATGGATTGTAACCCATGGAATAAAATAAGACTCTATAGTCCATTTTGATAATAATTAAATAAATAAGGGAGAAGCTCTTTCTTTATAGATTCATAAATGTAGAAGGAATGATTGCACTACCAAAATCACCATTTTTGCAACTATCTAGTAAAAAATGGATTCAAGTAAGATCTATCGATGGTTTCTAAATAGGAGTTTGAAGGAAGGAAGAAACTGGGAGTTTACACAGTCTCAAAGTACTTCCCACAAATTAATTACTAGTTACAACAGGAGAAATAGAAGCCAGACTGTGAAAGAGGCATGTGATAACTAAGTGGCAGAAGTCTATGTCACCACTAAGAGACAGTCATCTTACGTCTCTAGAAGTGACCCTCTGAGAAGGACACAGCGTCACTTATGTAATATTTTACCCCCAATGCACAACCTGAATCACATTACAAGGAAATAGCCAACAACCTAAACTGAGGGGCAATCTAAAATAATAATAGGCCGCTATTCTTAAAAACTGTCGAAGTCATGAAAGACAAAAACATCTGGTCAACTGTTCCAGATGAAGAAGGTGGAAAAAATGTGACAACTAAATGTGATGCACTGTCCTGAAGTGGACTCTGGACAGGAGAACATCAAGTCCTGTAGTGGACGTAATGGGGAAAATTGATTGAGTCGGAATGTGAATAGTAGCTTAGATAAAACTGTTATATCAATATTATGTTTCTGGAATTTGCTAATGATCCTGTGGCTATGTAAGCTAACATCCTTGTTCTTAAATGCACGTTGAAACACTAAGGGGCAAAGGAATATGACATATGTAACCTGTTCTCAGATGTTTTATAAAAAATAACTATGTCAACACAAATATAGATCGATAAGCAAGAGCAAGAGAGAGAGAAATACACAGGAAGGGTATACGAGACTTCTTTGTACTATATTTCCAACTTCTCTGTAAGTCAGAAATTATTTTAAAATCAGTTTTTTTGAAAAATCCCCCCACAATCAATAATGTTGGAATTAGCTATTTCTAAGCTGATGAGAGCTCAGCTGTGGAAGAACACCTGCATTCTCATTGATGTTGCATGGTCCTCACCTATGCTGAGGCAGCTCTCCGTCCAGCATTGTTTTTCAGACGAAAATGGAATCAGATGGAAGTCAAGTTCAGTTAGTAAAGCAACGTGTCACAAATGGCTTCTCCCAATACACAAACACACAAAAGATTTATAATTAAGAGTCCCATGCTCTACCGATGGAGCTAGCCAGGCAGTTCACAAGATTTATAATTAATCATAATTATTAACAGCATTTATCATTCTTGGGTATTATTCAATTGCATAAAAACGCCTTCATTTATTTAATCACTAGCTGCCAAATGGAGGTTGCTTCCAGATTTTCCAGTTATGACTAATAATGTAGTTTATCAAATCAAAGGACATTGCTTGTAAGCTGCCTCATCATCATTTTATGCACCATTAAAGAAAGAAAAATGCATCTCCATTTCTGAGAGGCTGGAAAACATGCATTTAGAAGTTACAAAATATGTTCCTTTCTTCAGTGCCTAGGACGGCTGTGGTCTGATAGCTCAGATTCAGGTCAGAAAAGGGGGCTTCAGGTCAGAAAAGGGGGCTTCCCGGGGCCCCAAGTGGTTGGGCAAGTTAAGTTGCTTAATCTTCCAGGATGATTCACAAAGTTCTTTGTGATTTTTCAGAACCCAAAGACTCATTATTAAAATGGAGATAATAATACCTTTCCTGATTAACTTGTTTTTCACTTTTACTAAATGTTTACTAAACACCAATGTTCTGTGTCATTCATAGTGTCTGTTATAGTTTACTGGGGAGAATAAGTCATTTTTCTGCCTTCAGAAATCAGGCATGGCTAGGTAGAGAGGGAAGGGAAGGGGGAGAAGGAAAGTGGGAGGGGGAGGAGGAGAAGGAGAGAAACTTGATCTTGTGAGATTTATTCATTGAGCAAATATTTATTCATTTTCTGCTATGCCTGAGACTGTGCTAGGTGCTGGGGTTGAGTAGGTGTTTTTAAGGTGTACTTGGGAAAAGGACATCCCAGGCAGAGAGAAGGCAGGGGAGGGGGGCAGCAATGCAAAGAGATGGGAGTATACGTGTTTGGTGCATTTGGGAATCAGGGAGTGGTCTACAGAATGTGGGGAGTTGCAGATGATGAGGCAAAAGATGGGGTATTATCAACCCCATCTAGTTGGTGAGGAAACTGTGGCTCAGAGAAGGGTATGCAATGTTCGAGGGCCCCACAGCCAAAGAAAGTGCTGCTGTGTGTTGGATTCCTCTGTTTGAGTATTTGGCTCTCTACTCCCTCCCCTGTGTTGAGCTCTTGAAGAGAAGGGCACCATCTTTTATCCTAAATGCCTATCATAATGAGGGCTCATCATGGATGTTCAGTATGTGTTTGTTGAATGAATGAATGAATGAATGAATGAGTGAGTGAACTACACAGAACAAATGATGGATCCCTTCCTGCAGCCCACAGGGTTGGGTGAGTCCAGCCTCTCTGGACTTTTGACATCATTTCTGTCCAGAACTAGATGCTTCCTAGAAGCCTATATTGCCCAGACGTGGCCCTGCTTTACCTGGATTGTGCAAGGGAGTGGCTTCGCTGGTCTAACCACTCTAAATTGGAACCCCTGCCAGGCTCTCTGAGAAGGAAAGCTGAGTCGAAAGGACAGGCAGGGCCTCCTAGGACCTCAGGGTAAGCATGGACAGGCCTATTCCAGGAACCGCCCGCCACTGTGAGTTCCCTAGGGCAGTTACTCTGGGGAGCTGGTCTAACCGTGTAGGCAAATCTTGTTTCCAAGGCAATCTGCTTAATGAGAAGGAGGAGAAGGGCTTTATGAGCTGTAAAAGCTGCAGACAACAGGAGGGATTACACTTTGGGATTGCTACTAATCTTGTGGAAACAGAGTTATAATAGGGAATTTAGTAGTCACGCCACTTGTCCCTGCCTCCATTTCACAGGTGAGGACAGTGAAGCCCAGGGAGGGGAAGATCCTTGGCCACAGCAACCCAGAGCAAGGAGAGGCAGGGGTGGTAGCACACTGGGCAAAGCTTGGGTGCAGGAGAGCCAAAGCTGGGTCAGATATAGTAGCTGCAGGGAGCTTGGGCAAGTTAACTTCTCTAAGCCTCAGATTCTCCATCTGTAAAACGGGGATAAGGGTCACTATTTAAAGGGTTGTTGTAAAGACTGAGTAAGGTAACAAGTGGCTGGAAAGAGCTTTTCATGTACCTGGAATATAGAAGGTGATGAATAAAGGTTAGCTCTTATTACATCACCATCATCATCATCGTCATCATCATCTATTGGCTGGGTTAAGACTAGGATACAAGATCTGCCAACTTCCATTTTATCTTCTACAGTCACTGGACTCCTCGAATTCAGAAAGATGTCAGACCGTCTAAGCTTACCCTAGTTTCATTCATTCACTAGCTATTGAATGACTACCTTTCATGTGTTAGTCAAAATGCCAGTTGCAGAGTGGATGTGTGTGTGGAGGGTAGTGGACAGGTGATAAGCAGAAGGTATAAAAATGAGTCTCTGCAGTCAAAGTGAGTATGGCCTGGAGGGCCTAGAGGTGGGGGGGAAGGAAGGAAGAGGAGCTATTTGTGTACAGAAGAGGCAAATAGCCTTAGGAGAACAATTAATTCCAGAAGTCATTTTTGGAAATTAGGAAACAATTTAAAAACCTGGGTAGATCTGAGTCAGTCCAAGATCTTCTGTGATCACCACAAAATCCCCCAGACAAGCACAAAACTTTCACACAGCAGTTCCGATGGCAGGAAGCCTTGGCCAGCCAGCTTTGACCTCCAACCCGGGGACCGGCAGGCCCAAACGGTCCTATGTGGGGGATTCACAGGACCCTAGAGTATCCTCTTCCTGGGCCTCAGCTCCACACTATCACCAGCTCTCCTTTTCCGACGAGAAACATGCTTCATGCTTCATTGTGCAGAGCGGCAGGTGTTCATGGAAGAATCACATCAAGACAACATCTTGTCTCCACCCTTGTACGAAGCGAGGTAATGTTTGTGCAGGGACCGGCAGTCAGGCTTTCATTGCGGGTTCTGGGCAGCTGGCCAGCAGCTGCCAGCATCAACATCGGGCAGCGTCAACATCAAGGAGCTCTCTGACAATGAACGTGCGGCAGGTTTTGTAGCAGCAGCAGTGAAAACAGACTCAAAATTGGGAGAGACGGAGGGAAAGGAGTTGAGCAAGGCTGTGACCCAAGCACTTTCATAGACTCTCTGTAATTTAGTCTTTACCATGATCACGTTCTACAGATGACGATACCTAAATGCAGGAAGTGTAAGAAACCTACCCCAGATCATTGATCATGGAACCAACACTAAAGCCATACTCAGAAATCAACACATGAGAGAAAAGAAAAATGGGTGTCTGGGCTGATTCTTATAACCCAACAAACCAGGATAATGAGAAGCAAAAAAAAAAAAAAAACCCTACCCACAGGAATTCCATTTGTTTTCCAAAGTCCAGCTTAACTAGGGCCTCCACCTGCTTGATCACAATAACAAGAACACCTCCATACTCTAAATTTTTAACCAAGCTTTTAAAAGAATATGTTATTTTTGCCATGCTTATGGCCCCTGCATGCCTTGTTAGCAGGGGTTGTCGGACAGGAGGGGGCTGCTTGAGTGGATGGGGTTCCTAATGGAAAGTGGAAGTGAGTCAAGGTCCCGTGGTGGAAAACCTGGAATCAAATCCGAGCTCCACTGCTGCTAGCTGTATGACACTGTGCTCTTACTTAAACCTGCTCAGTTTCCTTACCTTAAAATGGAGATATTAATATCCTCCTTACAGGTTTGTTCAGAACAGAGATGAAATAATTAAAGCCCTCTTGTGTGGAACTTCCTTTCCCCTTGCTCTATGTTTCCATGTGGAGGGACATCAATGTATGTAACACTCCTAGCCTCCTTGTCCCAACAACATGGGTACAAGGTGCTGGGTCATTGGCTGTAGAGGGTGAAGGTGTACACAACATGGTCCTTGTCCCAGAAGGGACAGGGCAACATTAACAACCATCTGCTGCATCTCTAAGTGGCAGAGCTTGAGCTGGGGAGATGTATAAGGACACAGTGGTGAGTGAAATGAATTTTCAAAGTTCACTTCAACAATTTTGTACTGAGGACCTAAGTGCTAGACCCTGTTCTGGATGCTGGAGATAACAAATCAAATAGGAAACTAACTTTGCCTTCCTGTTGCTCAGTCTAAGCGGGTAGGGTGGAGGTGGGGCGGTGATTTACACAAAGTGCAAAGACACAGGTAGGCAGGGGAAAATCCAGTTGCACCGAGGTGGTGAGTTCTGAGGAGCCTTCCTACAGCAGATGACACTAGAACGGAATCTTTCAGGATGAGCCTAGTTAGCCAGATGAGAGGGGCGGGCAGGGAGAGAGAATGGCATTTCACATGAAGGCTCAGAGGTGAGAAAACCACGGGGTAAGCAGATAACTAAGGACAGCACTTGGATATTTCAACATGTTAAGGACAGTGTGGGCATCAGTCGAGAGGTAGGCACCAAATCATGAAGAACTGCACTGCCCAAATGCTTGGACTTGATTTTGAAGGCAGAAGGGAGTTTAAGGAGTATGACATGGTCGCATTTGCATTCTAGTCGCTGTGCTGGGGATGGAACTGAGAGACAAGAATGGAGACAGTGAGTCCTTTGTATGGATCCTGCACATTTTGTTTATCCATGTGTGGGTGGACATCTGGTTTTTTCACCTTTTGACGGTTGTGAAGAGTACTGCTATAAACATTCCTGTTCAAGTGTTGGTTTGCTTTCAAATCTTTCTTTCGAGTATATGTCTAGGGGTGGAATCACTGGGTCATGTGGAAATTCCATTTTTAACTTTTTTGAGGAACCAGGATCAAGTTTTTGTTTTGTTTTGAGGAATAATAGATGATACCTGAGTGAGTTAATGGGCTGAAGACGCTAGAGAAGGGAGGTCTTCTACGGAGCAGGGATCTTGACGCAGGTGGGGCTGAGCAAGAGGACGCGGAGGTTGGACCCAGTGAGGCGCTGGGACGTCCACCCTCTGAGACTGGAAGGGAGGCAAGGATGAATGTGGAGAGTGCAGCCTTGAGAGGTGGGTGGCGGGAAGTGGCGATGGTTTACACCTGGCAGTCTCAGTTTTCTTATTGAAGTAAGGGGTGGAGTCCACCAGAAGTGAGTGAGTAGGGGATGAGCAGATGGGAAATAGCAGGGACTTTGGAGGCAGGCAGCCATAGACTTGAACTGTGATCTGCTGCTCGCAGCCTGCTGGCTGCCACCTGCCACTTAGTGGCCTTGAACCTCAGGTTCTTCTTCTGCAAATGGAGATAATGTCCCCTCCTGCTGGGGGTTCATAGAAATGGTGTGTAAAGTGCCCGGAGTGCTAGGGGCTCTCTACAGGACAGCTCTCCCGGTGAAGAGAGAAGATCTGAAAGATACTCTGGCAGGGAGGGTAGAAGAATCTGACAGTGAACAGAAATAGAAGCCTCACTGAGCATCCGTGAAAAGACTTACCTGAGAGCCCTCCTCGGGCTTACACGCTAGTTGAGAAGGCAGGATATGACACATGGATTGTCAACCACAGCGGATACAGCTCCGGGTGCCGGGGAAGAGGGCGGGTGGTGCCCTTGTTGTCAAGGAGAGGACGGGAGGGCTGGGCAGTAGAGGAGGAGGGAGTCTTGACCACCAGGCAGATGGGCGTGGAGTTTATTTTGTCAAGGGGTGTGCGGGAGGGAAGGATCTTCCCACAACAGCACAACTTCCAATTGAGCAAGAACAGCGACAGAAGTGAAGGCAGCTGAGAAAGCTCAGGCGGGGAGTCCCATCTGCGTGTCTGCCTGTGTCCTCTCCGCAGCCCTGCATCCCCAGGGGTGACTCCCTGGTGGCTGCCGCAGGCAGGGAAACCATCCTGAAAGAGCGCGTTCCGGGTGTTGTTGAAGGGTCGACAGAGACCACCTGGTGAACCAAAGAGAGACCAAAACAGCCTCGTCCTGAGCAGGTCTGGGCCTCAGTTTCCTCACCGAACAACAGGGAGCTCCCTCCGCTCATGGTGATTCTGATGCGGCTGGCCAGGGGCGCCACTTCCTGTTGGGCGCCCCGTCCCACACTGCAGCCCCCGCCTTCACCCCAGACTCCGCCGCGACCCCGCCTCCCCCAGCTGTCCCTGATGGACAAGGAGGCGAGGTTCCTGCCCTCCTGCTCCTACAGAGTGCTCACTGGAGAAAGAGCAGGTGTTGACTATTGGTCTAATAAAAGCTTTACTGCCTCTTTGAAGTGACGTGTTTTGAGTTTACTAGAGTCCTTCTGCAGACCTGCTTAAGGAGAGGGGTGATGTCCTGGTGGGGATGGTAGGGAAGAGCCACGGAGCACAGGCTGACCTAAAACGCACCCCACCTCTGGCTCCTTTCCAGCGTAAAGGACAACGCAGAAGCAGAGGAGGGACCTGTTTTTATAGAACTCAGATGGCTCTCCAAGGTATTATTATGTAATTTGTTCCTGCCCCGGGCTCTGAACGGTCAGCCTGGCAGAGCTGCGCGGCTGGCTCAGTGTGTGTCTAGCAGGGAAGAGCAGCGGCGTGGAGGACAGAGGGCTGGGCCGGAGTCCCGGCCTCGCCCCCACTGACTACTGCTCTTGGGCCAGCTTCTCCAGCTCTCTGGGCCTCAGTATGTGGAAAAGGAGAGGGATGACAATAATAGCAAATACCTCACAGGGCTACTGTATTAAATGTCAATATATTCTAAGAACGAGAAGAGTGATTCATATCATCACTACTATTCTCCTTGCCCGAGGGAGCATCCCAGGGGTCCCCCTGGCTGGGTCCCAGTAAGACTGGAGGTACACTCTGGGTGTCTGTCTGCTCAGTCCACCCGCTCCCGGCATGACTTCCCTTCTGTCCAGCAGCCCTGCTGGACTCGTGGACTGAACCAGGGGCAGCGACGTGGCCCAGACCGGGCCAATCAGATCCTGCTCCCGGAACCTGGCGTTCCTGGAGGTCATTGTCGTCAGCCTGGGCAGGTCCTTAAACCGAGGGCTTGGGAACCGTGAGGCGGAAATGGGTGCACAAACGCACAGAGAAGAAAATAAAGCAAGCCCAGGAAGAAACACAAAGAGGCCACGATGTGGCAAGAGCCTCGGAGAGGCAGTGTTTCCTCCTCCGTCCGCACAGGATGCCACACAACCAAACCCGGCCTCTGGTCTGCCCCGGGTGTCCTGTGGCACCTCGCGTGGGCGTGGCCTGCAGCTCCGTGAGTGGTCCCTGCAATCCTGCCTCTCAGTGTCACTAGATCTAGGATTCGGAATACTTATTTATCTCCTTTCAAGCTCACTTTTTCATCTGTAAACTGAAAAAAATAAAAATAAAAACAATGTCATTGGGCTGCCGTGAGGGAGGGTCCAGCGCAGCGGTGTGCTGGTGTGTGCTCAGCAGCCGACGCTGAGGACGGCTCATTCCTGATCCCTGGTGCTCCGTCATTTCCGTGGTGCAAAGACTCCCACCGCAGCTGATTTGAAGATACAGTGTAACATCCTGGAACGTGGAACTGGAAAGAGATGTGCACCATCCAGTAGTATTGCCCCCGTACAGATACAATAGACATGATCTGAGCCTAGATAATAGTTATGGGTAGTAAAATAATTAGGAACTGATGAGTGTTGAGTTTTTATTATGTTTGTCTCTAATGTAATATATGTAATTATGAGTATACATAATTCCACTTTTAATAACTGCTGTGTTTAGTAACCGGCTTGCAAAATTCTTGGAAATTAAACTGCCGACC
Organism: Trachops cirrhosus; assembly: GCA_028533065.1. Taxonomy (NCBI): domain Eukaryota; kingdom Metazoa; phylum Chordata; class Mammalia; order Chiroptera; family Phyllostomidae; genus Trachops; species Trachops cirrhosus. The sequence goes on from CM052544.1 coordinate 115,374,558, forward strand.
CTTGGAAGGCAGTCTGAGCTGGCCCCACACCCTGCTGGTGAGCTGGAGCTCACACCAGGCTTACGGGGGGCCTGGCACCTATAAAGTGCTCAATAAATGGTAGCCTTTGTGATTCCTGTCCCTTATTTCTATTACACAATTTACAACTGCAGCAGAAAAATCAGGAAAAATAAACACATTTTATAGCACCCTTTATGCATTTAGGGTCAGTGTGTTTAATTGAGGAACATACACTTGAGGTTTATGCAAGGTGATTTGTTCATAAAATTCAAAACAGAGACCAGGAAAAGAACTGAAAAATTTGGGTGGAAAGCGTATGAAAATTGGCATTCAGCGTGGCATTGCAGAAAGTTGGGGGCAGCTCCTGACTAGGGACTGCAGGAATAAGAGCAGGCGTGATTGGTGGGGTGGGGAAGGGAGCATTGCTGTGTTGCAGTTAGAAGCAAAAACTTGGGTTATTTACAGTCATGCAGACCACAGAAACAGCACACAAGAAATAAGTAGGAAACGGGTGAGATCTGGAGGGCAGTGATATTCTGTTCATTAGATGCACACGTGCACACACGTGTGCACACAGAGGAACGTTCCTTATTTTACGAAGATACCCACCTGTCACTATCTGGCATGTTCTAGGCAGGGAAAGATGGACATGCACACACATTGCGTAGTTGGAGAATTAATAAAAGGACTATTTACAAAGGTGTGGGCAGGGTTAAGAAAAGCAACCAATGACGGTGAAGTGGCTGGAGCTAGAAACAGCCATGGACCTACCTGCACCCTAGACGTGAGGCTAAATCGGTTGAGAGAGCTTCCTGGAGAGGGTCACCTCTTAGGAGCTGTGGGGATGCAGCCAACACCTGCCCCACCAGAGGACCTTACTCTGGCAGGGAGGGAGAAAGGGGATCCTTCTGGATCTCCTGGCAGTGCTTCCCATTGGCCAGATGCAATCAGAAGCCATAGGGCAAGTGTTTGCTGTTCCCCCACAGGTGAGCCCCCAGGACCAGAGCTGGGCCAAGAGAAATGGAGAGGTGCCCACGGAGGCCATCCACTCCAGGACATAAACCAAACATATTAGGGTGGAAGTTAATGGGGGTGGGGTGGGGACTTGAAGTGTAAAGGAACGTACTAAAACAAGAAGCTCTTTGCCTGATGTTGAGAATAATCATGTCTTGAACAGAGGAGTGTAATTAACTCAACTCTCAGCACCTGAGGTCTAAGAGAGATAGCAAATGTATAATATTTGCTGGAAAATCAGCAACCACACCAAAGGAGCCTTCGGAAAACACCCGCTTCCCTTTGTACTGTTTGCGTTGTGCACTCGGCGGGAGAGAGCATGGGCTCCCTGTGTGACGCCATGGGTTGGTCCCAGGAAGGGGCTCAGGGCAAGGGCTGCTTGGGGAAAAACAAGAGCAGAAATGTGTGTGTGGGCGGTTGAATGGGTCTCAAGAGTATTTTTCAGAGTCTGTGTTTCTCAAGAAGAAGAAAAAGAAGACATATAGTCAATTAGGAAAGGATGATATTTTTCTTAAAAAAAGAAAATTTTACATATATATGCATGCAAAGAAAACTATCTGGCAGGAAGTACACCAAAATGCGAATGGTGGTTGTCTTTGGGTGTGGGTTTTGAGTAGTTTTGATTTATTTTATTTGTTTTCCCATATTGTCTACGTTTAATAAAGTGATCCTGAATTATTGTGCAATGAGAAAGGAGTTCAGGAAGAAGGGAAAGCTCTCCGCCTAACATTAAAGCTGAGAGGCACCGGGATGGACAGCATCTGAAGTCCCTGCCTTGTTTTTCCTCCCCGCTCGCCTTCTCCTCCCTCCTCGGCCTCCAGGTTGGGCACGTGACTGACCCGCCCAGGAAATGACTGACTCAGTCATTTGCAGTGGAAAGGCTGGGAGATGACCTGTGCTTGGCTGAAAACAAGAAGGTTATCAAAAATGACTCAATGTGACCACCGCTTGGGAACATTCTTTACCTTTTCTACCAAGAAGCCGAGTGGGGATCATAAAGAAATCTTTCTTGGAATCCGATACTTGGAATTTCTAGGACTGCCACAGCAAATGGTCACACACTGGGAGGCTCACCTCAATGACGATTGGTTGTCTCACAGTTTAGGAGGCAGGAAGTCCGGAAGCAAGGTTTCTTCCGGAGGCTGTGACGGAGAGTCTCCTCGGTGCTTCTCCCCTTGCTTCTGGTGGCGGTGGGCAAGTCTGGGCGCCTCTTGGCTTGTCACTGTGTCACTTGAATCTCCCTGCCTCTGTGTCATATGGCTTTCTTCCTGTGTGTCTGTATGTCCCCAAGCCTCCCTCTCCCTTTAAGAACTCCAGTCATTGGATTTAGGGACCACCCTAGTCCAGTATAACCTCACTCGACTTTGTTACATCTGCAAAGCCCGCATTTTCCAATAAGGTGACACTGACAGTTGCCTAGGATTAGGGCTTTAACATGTCCTGCAGGGGGCACAGTTCAACCAAACCCTCCATAGTACCATTTGCCAAAAAGTTATAATTTGCCTTAATAGAGAAAATTCATTCTTAGGAATTTTTCTGATGAAATCAGTATGATTGTTTTAAAACTTCTTATTGAAGTGTAACACAACACAGGGAACTATAAAAATTTTGTGTTCAGCTACACGGACTGTCACCAAGTGGCACACCCATGTGATCAGCGCCCAGACCAAGGAGCAGAACGTGACCTTTCCCGAGCTGAGACCTGGGAGAATGGTAAGAATCCAGGTGTGTGTGGGAAGATTCCCAGCAGGAGGAGCAAGGGCAAAGGCCCTGGGGCACTCCGGCTGGAGGGCAGTGAGGAAGCCGGGGTCAGTGTTGTGGATGAGGAAGTCGGTGAGGAAGGAATGAGGGGAATCACCAAAAACCTGGCAGGGCGCGCTGAGAAGTTTGCATCTCATAAAAGCAATGGAAGCCAGTGGAGGGCTTTAAGCAGTAGACTGACATGATCTCCTTGCTTCTTTTAAAAGGTGTCTGCCCTATGAGTTAATAGGAAGCAAGAACAGAGACAAGAGCTAGGAGTTCTTTTCACCGGTCTCAGAGAGATGATGATGGTGGGACCAGGGTGGTAGCAGTAGAGGTGGAGAAAAGTGAGTGGATTCAAGACAGTGTGCAGGCTGTACCCCCAGGACTTGCTGGTAGGGTGGGTATGGTTTATGAGGAGAGAGGAAGCAAGTGTGACCTGAGTCACTGGGTGAACCACGGTGCCACTAACCATGAGAGGCAAGAGTGGAGGAACAGGGCCGGGGGGCAAAGGCAAGGGTTTGTTGTAAGCATGCTAACTTTATACTGCACTCTAACATGACTGTTACATATTCAAGTGGAGATATGAGTGAGCTAACTGGATACCCAGGCTTTGAACTTGGGGGAGAGATCAGGGCTGAAGATAAGCACTCGGAGTTATCAGCACATGGATAGCGTTCGTAGCCATCGGACCACAAGGGAACGAAAGGAGAGAGTGGCCGTGGGCAGGAGAAGGGAGCCAACCCGAGCCCAGGGCGCATCAACCTTCACAAACAGATCAACACAAAAGCCAAGAAGACTGAAAAGAATCTTGGCTGTCTGTGAAGGAAAAGCTCAGAGTTTGTTGTTACAAAAGCCTAAGAAGAAAGCGAGGAGGAGTTGGCCGTGCCGATTGCTTTTGAGAACGTGAGTTCAATGAGAATGAAGAATTGACCCTTGAAGTTGGCAACTTGAGGTTGTTGGTATGTTGGTGAGAGTAGGGTTTTTTGAGAGGGTTGGGGTTGGGGTAGCAACAGTGTCTCAGGGCGTTGGAAGCCTGTTGAGAGTGTGTTGAAGAGAGACGAGGGGTAGGGAATGAGTGATTAATCATTAATGTGTGTATATTACAATGTATATCACATTAGGGTTTCTATGCCTGCCTCCTCTCTTACCCGGGCTACTCACTGTCTCTAAGTTATCTCTGTGTTCCCAGAGAGGGGAGCTGCACACCCAACACAAAGTAGATATTCACTAAATTGTTGAAATAATGCTTTTAGATAAAATCCCGAGTCCAGCTTCCAGACCACCCAGGTGCTACATAAACAGCCCTTGATCCCTTATTGTTTCATCTGTTAAGTGGGAAAATTACAAAGTGGTGAGAACAAGATCAGACTCCCGGGGTTACTGTGAAGATGGGATTAAATACCAAATGGGAACCTGTGGTGCTTTAGAAACTGGCTCACACCAACCAAATGGTGAGTTAAGGTTATTGTGAGCAGGTGACAGAATCCACGGGACTCCAGCTCTCTGAGGCACCTGGCAGTGTCCCCTGAAATTTCACTTGAAAAATCGGTCCGAGTTGGCTTCCATACAGACACTTCCTCATGAACTGAAAGTCGGCCAAAAGACACAGAACAAAGAGATGCAGTCATTGTCAGCAAATCACACAACAGAGCAGTGTTTACCAGAGACGCTGGTTTTAGGATCAACCTTCTGGAAGGAGGTCTTTACATATCAGTTGGGAAGTCCTACGAGGCAGCATTTTAATAGCATTTCCAGGGGAAATGAAATGGAAGGGATTTGCCAACACCCAGGAGAAGCAGGAATTTACAAAGGAACTTAAAGGGCCGAAGTGTATTAAGTGGATTTCCCCTGCAGGCTATGGGAAGGGCGCATGGTCAGGGAGGGGGCAGCTGGGCGTTTGAGGAAATGGTGGCCTCTCCCATTTCACTCTGTGGCTGAGCCTCATCTCCATGTTCATTAATACTGTTACCAGAGCAGCACCCATGTGTTGAATCCAGGTATTGGGTTGGCCAAAAAGTTTATTTAGTTTTTTTCCCCTATAATAAAAGAGATTTTCATTTTCACCAATAACATGATTGATTTGGATATTTTGAGTATGTTGGCTATCTCCTACATAGGAGGTAGAGGCCAGGGGTGCTGCTAAACATCTTTCAGTGCATAAGACAGCCCCACAGCAAAGAATTATTTGGCCAAAATGTCAGTAGTACCAAGAAATTTTACAAACCACTTTTGACACGTTTGATTAGTCATAGCACCTTCTCCATACACTGCGCAAATCTTTTTTTGTGTTTCAGTTGTGTTTTTACCTTTGTGCATTTACCTTGAAATAATAAAGCATTATACACATTCAATATTAAAATAACTGCACAAAATTTCACCAAATTTGACACTCTTTTTTAAATGCACGCTGATATGACAGCTGTCACAACGCAATCTAACAAAATTGTTTCAAACGAAGTTAAAGATAACTAAGCACTACTAGAGCCATTGTATAGAAAAAAAGTAATGGACTTTTTGGCCAACCCCATTGCTCCTGGGCTTGATGCTTCATGGACATTGCCTCGTTCGCTCTTCATCGCTACTGCACCACATTGGGTCAAAGATCATTCCCGTTTTGCGAAAACAGAAAACAGCCGCAGAAGAGTTGTCTTGCCCATGTTCCCAAGCCAGTGAGTGGCAGAGTAAGGATTTCAGTCCAGGCCTTTGTGTTCCAAAGTCCGAGCTGGGAACCCCTTGTCTACACCACCTCTCAGGGAGACATCGCTGGGTGCTTCAAGGTGGCCAGGGCACATATATGGAGGCAATCTGTGGTTAACACAGCGGTTGCAAAAATGACTTGAGTCTGATTTTTGACTGAGTCTGCTCAGGGGGGTGGTGATTCTGAGTTCTCTCACAGTACATACACACACGCTCATGCGCACACACGCATGCACACACATTTACCCCACACTCACACATTCTCACACAGATGCACGCACATGCACACATACACCTCATCATCTAAGATCTGAAGGAAGAGCTGGCCTCACCTGACTCAGCCTCATCTGGGCTACAGCTTGAGCTTGAATATCCTTTCCTCTTCACAAGCCCCCAGCAGTCCTATTTCCCAAAGAAGCCTTCCGGCTGGAGACTGTGTCCTTACCCAGTTTGAGCATTTGATTGGGCGGGATATCCCCATCATGTGCACAACCCTCCTTGGGTCATCTGCTGAAAGGAAGTCTGTGGATGAAGCTGGCACCCAGAGCTTTCTGGCTCTTTCCCCCGCGCAGAATCATGGAACCAACACACTCTGTGGAGCCAGATGGGCCTGGGTTCAAATGTTGCCTCTGTCACTCAGAACCACATGGTTTTGGGCACTGATGAAAGGACTAAAATAACTGGGTATTTACTAGGTGCCAGACTGTGTTCTAGGCATTTTCAATGAATGCTATTATGAAATTGCCAAATATTGAGTGGATTTTATTATCATCCCTATGTTACAATCGAGGCAACCAGAGCACGAAGAGGTTAAGAGGCTTGCTAAGGTCCTCTGGCCAGTGATGAAGTGGAGGACCCAGAATGTGGGCACAGGCTATGAGGCTCTCAGCCACCGTGCAACCCTGCCCCACTCACGTACGTCTCTCTGAGCCCTGGTTCGGGCGCCCAGCAAATGGAGGTACGGGTACAGTCTCTGTAAGGGGGAGTGCAGGGCTGGACTTAGATCACCATCTGTGAGCATATCTGGTCCTGCTTCACTCACCTTCGTCACCCTTCATGGAAGTCATCTTTTAAAATGCAAATCCGACGGAGCTGTGGGCCCAGCCCATCACACACTTGTGGAAATCAGCGTGTCTTGAGAGTTGTGTTCTTCCTTCACCAAAGGATGAAGGAGAACATCAGGCATTTCCGTTTCCTGTGACTGTCATAACAAAGTACCACAAGCTGGGCAGCTTGAAACAACAGAAAACTATTCTCTCACAGTTCTGGAGGCCGGGAGACCAAAATCAAGGAGAGGAGTTGGCAGGGGTATACTGTCTCGGAAGGCTCTAGGGAAGAATCCTTCCTGCCTCCTCCAGGGAATTGGTTGCCATCCACCCTTGGCATTCCTCGGCTTTGGCACATAACTCCAATCTCTGCTTCTGTCTTCACGTGGCTGTCTTCCCCCTGTGTGTGTCTGTGTTGAAATTTCCTCTTTCTTATGAGAACACCAGTCATTGGATTAGAGTCCACTCCAATCCAGTTAAAGGAGATGTACTTCTCCTTAAGTACATCTGCAAAGATTCTGTTTCCAAATAAGGTCACATGAGGTTCTGACATTCCAGGCGGATGTGAATTTTGTTGCTCTTGGAAATGCTATTAAAATTATGCCTGGTAGAACCTCCCAAATTTCAACCCAAGAAATCTGGAAGATTTCAGCTAAGACATATAGAAGGAAAAGGTGGCGGCAGAGCGAGGAAGCGGGTGATGGCAGGAGGGGGTCATCCAGCGTCTCTGCCTCTGTGCCTGGTTAACGTTCCAGTTGTGTACTCACTTCACCCCTCTGAGTGTCCATCTTCCCATCCATAAAATGCCAGGGTCGATCTGTAAGGCCACATCCACCTCTAACGTCTCCCATCTCCTACAGGGGGAAGCAAGCAGGGTTGGGGGCCCTGAAGGGCCACAGTGGTCTGGAAGACAATGTTCCAAGAAAGTCCCGTAGTGACAGGTCTCCCATTCTGGACGAGTCTGCCACCAACAAGCAGCCCCTCCAGCACCACGCCAGTACTTCCCGTGGCCACATCTGACCGGCACTGGGCGGGGACTCTAGTTCTTGGTCCAGATGAGACCACTGCTGATGGTCTCCCAGAAATAAGCCAGGAGAAAGATTCCAAAGGAATAGTTAGAATCACAAAGAGGCTGAGACTTGAGCCCTGAAGTGGAAGGACAAGAATGAGCAGCGTAAGTGATCTTGGTTGAGAAGGGGTGATCTTGGTTGAGAAGGGTATGAGGGTACATCTGGAAGATTCTAAACACATTAAATGCTGACCCCTCCTGCCCCCCCAAACAAGAGGTTTTAGATGTGCGATGTGATGGGGTAGCCTTAGAAGGTCAGCTTGCTGGGAAAGTGCTAAGCATTGTACTAGGAGCTTATATTATCTCATTTAATCTTCAAAGCAAGTAATTACAAGGCAAGTGCTAGTCTCCTTATGCACATGTGTATGAATTAAAGGTGAAATCTGTGAGGACCAAACAAATCACATCGAGGGACTTCAATGTTGTGATTTCCAGCATTCACACGTGTGCACAAATGCAAAAAAGACTGGAAAGAAATGATATAGTTATTAGCATCATAACTATAGTTATTTTAGTTTTATTTTCTTTACACCTTTTTTATTTTCTTGGTTCTCTCTGTGTATTTCTTCTCATAATCAGAAAGCTTTGACTTGTTCTCATAGCATTTCTATATATTTAGTAATCCTTCTATGTCCACATAGAAGTTGTGGAAACAGAGGTTCTAGAATGACCACTGAGGGTCACACCATTAGCAAATAGCAGAGCCGGGAGTTTGGACTCGGGTTGGTCTGACTCCCAGTCCTGGACAGGGTCAGGGGTGGGTGTGAAGGCTTGTCTGGGGCTCAGGCTCGGGCTTTGCCTCCTGCCCACCCCCAGTGCACTGGTGTCTGTAGGCCTCCCCACCTCTGGTCTCTGGTTGGTGGGACGTCTCATCTTCCTCCCCCACTCAGTGTGAGGGCAGTCAGCTCCTTGTCCCAGAGCCAAGGACAGGCCGGCAAGGGCTCAGACTCATTTTACTTCCTGAGCAGACAAGCGGCCTTGGCCTGTGGAGACCAGCCATTCGAGGGGGATGAATTTAGCTGCCCTCCCTAGTCGACGGGGAAGGCAGGCAGGGTCCTGTCAGCCCGAGGATGCGGGCCTACCTCCAAAAGGGCTTTTGTCTGAGGCCGGGCCCCAGGCCAGAGTAACATTCTTCCGTGGAGGCTGCCAGGCCACCGCTGAGTGGGGCACCTGTGGGGCAGGGAGGGCGAGAGAGCGAGAGGCCTGCCTTCCAGAGAAGAGAAGGGCTGGTGAGGGGCTGCAGAGTCTTCTGCCTGGGGGCCCCTGGGGGTTCTAAAGCCAGTCGGGTGCTTCGGGCTTGAGAAGAGAAACCAAGACCAGGACTCCCATCCCGAGGTGTGGATGCTTAAGCTTTTGCTATGCCTGATTAAAATCCCAACAAGAGAAAAGACATCCACTCCTCCTTTGATTGGTTTCTTCTGGAAATCTTGAGTTGCCAGACCTCACTAGTGGGAAGAGGGGTCCTATTTGAGAAGGCTCCTGTGGGAACTCCCACTCAGTGCACGCATCACCATTTGTGGTGGGTGCTGTGGGTGCCCCGCCCAATCTCCTTTGCAAGGCCGATGCAGCCGTCATCCCCCAGGGGCTCTGAGTGTTGGCTGCTAATGCTCACAGCTGCCCCCTTTTGTGGAGAATTGCCCTCGGCCACCAGGAACCATCTTATCTGGGAGGTTCCTCTGCCCCCCACCCCAGTCCCTTTGCGGCCAAGGTGACACCGTGTCTGTGGAGCAGTTCCTGCACCAGAGCCCCCCAGGGAGTCAGGCTGAAGCTAGACTTTTCTCCCAGCTTAGGCTCTCTCTTGGATCCTCCAACAGTCAGACCAACTGGCTCTCTGGGGCTGTCATGCTGGCTCCACTGGCTTCAAATATTGACGCTTACGTATTATGTCACCCCCTTGACAGTGTCCCTGACGTGAGAACTGCCTCCAATGGGAGCTCAGCATGGTTGTCAGGCTTGGAAGAGCACATGTGTCCAAGAGTTGGCTTAAACAGGGACTTGGGAAGCAAATTTCCATGTTGTGTCACTATCTGTCATCGTGTGATGACTCACAAGGGCCATTTCTTGCCTTTGTCATCTTTTCTGGATCCACACGGCACATGAAGCAAAAACATATGGTGACTTGGTCAGTGAATAGCATTCACCAGTCCCCGGGTTCCCCAGGTGGGCTAGGGATGGGGAATTAGGGATGTGCCACGCATTGTTTTGAACCTGAATATTCTGTGACAGTCATAGAGCCCATTACCCACCTCATCATTACCCGTTCACATCATCATTTTTTTTTGTCATTCATTTATTCATTCAACATTTACTTGTTTGGTGTTGGGAACCACCCTGCCTGGTTTCAGAAGCTGTAACCCCGCCCCCCCACACACATGGCTAAGGCTGAGTGAGCAACCTTCGGACCAGAAGCCACTAAGGAGACAAAGCTTATCTCCCTGGCAGGGGCACTGCTTCTGCTCCTTTTACTTCATCCATAACTGGCCCCCAATGCTTGGTTGGTTAGCCAATGACGGGTAAGATTCCCCAAGAGGGGAGTGACCTAAGACAGGCACGATCACAGGAAGGCCCCAAGGAAGGACTTGGGGGGCTATAGCAAAATGGGGTGATGGACCCTCATCCCTCGGCTTTGACAAAGCCTGAGTCCTCATTCTGTCTTCGAGAAGTCTCCTAATCTCTTGGCTGCCTTACTGCCCCTGCCTGACTTAATCCTGAAACAATGACAGAGGGTGGTGCAGCCCTGTGCTGGAAAGGGCGGGTGCCCCAGGCAATCAGGCCTAAGAAAGAATATGTAAAATCCTGTGAAACCTGCTTCGCTAAGAATGCTCTCAATTAAATGATAAAGGTCCGAGCAGGAAATGAGTTTGTCTCCCAAAGTTTTGTAGCCCTTTAGCTAACAGACCCTGACTCAAAGTAGGCCCTCAGAGTTCCTTGTTATCTTACTGCCTGACAATGATTAATGAGCTTTACCTATATTCTTGTGCAAAATGAACCAAATAAAAGCCCATTGAGTAAAAGGCTCCTGGTCCTTCTCCTTTGAGAGATCGGCCACCATTCCTCCCCAAGCAGATCATGTCTTGGTAGACTTATTCTCATCTGTGGCAGCCAGGGGGGCCCTGCAGGCAGTGCCCACCCACAGTTTGGGGCCAATCCAAAGCTAAGCACTATGCACATATGATCTCCTGCTCTTCCAGTGACAATGACAGAGGTGCTGTGACTGTCTCCATGGTCACAGTTGAGTGATTAGGTGTGTAGATTACCTAACTTTCTCATCTGTTGCTGTACAAGCAAAGTCTGCATTCAGAACCCTGTGCCCGACTCGCACACCAGTGTTTTTCTCCTCAGTGCCATGCTGCTCTCGTCACCCCACAAAAGATGCTCCTGAACACCCCACAATTCACAGGACGGGGCATAAGAAGAAGAGCATGAACCCTGGCGTCGGGAGATCGGGGTTGCCGCCAGCTCTGACGCTAGCAGCCTTCTCAGTTTGGGTCAGGTCTGGTGGTCTCCCGGGCGCCCACCTTCTGTGCTTCAGGCCCCCTGTTCAAGGTTGGTCTTCTCCCCTTGGCATGAGTTTCGGACTCAACTCCACGTAAGTAATCAGATTCTTCCATTTGACCCTAGAGTCCTCTCCATCCTTCTGTGGGCAGTCCCCTTGGTGTCGCCCAGGTCCCTTCTCTGGCTCTGGCCTTCCACAGAGAGTTTTTGAAAAATGGAAAAGTATTTCAAAGCCTTAAGGTCTTATCGATGCCCTGACATAAACATGTCTTCTTGGTTTGGGGGTGCGGCTCAGACCCATCTGGCACCTGCCCAGCCCACACTTCCCTCACATCCTTGTGGATAAAAGGAAAATGTCTCAGGCCAGTTCTTCCTAGAATCAGACCCCCAGTCAAGGATTTGGGAATGACTGATTCATCAGGAAAGAACTCTCAGGATAAGCAAGTAAGGGAAGGAAGGAAACAGGATGAGGAAGGGGAGGAAGGCAGGTAAGGGTGTGACTTCAGCTAAAGCCCCAGCCTCACCCGGATCACACGGGGAATTTGGAGCATAAATTATACCTCAGTTTGTCCCTGCCCAACTCAAAGAAACTGGACTCCCTCAGCGCTCCACTACCCGAGGGCGGTGCCGTGCGGAAAGTTGCAGGTGCGCCCAGTTAGCCAACAGGTGTGGGGACAGGCACCCAGAGACTCGGGAGTTCTGAAGGCAGCACCGACAGTGCCCATCACATCTCCATTCTGTTAATTGGCTCTTCATTTCAAGAAGTGGTTTATAATCTTCTCTTTATTCCCAGAAGTCTTCAAAAAGTAGGAGAGGGGAGAGTTAGTACACTAATGTCTCTTTGATCAAATTCAAATGGTTGACCTTTGGTCTTCTATCTGAATTTCAGATTCCGATGAGCCCAGATGGCTTCCTCTTGTATTTCCATATGGGCCTAAACAAAACCCAGTCGCATTGATTTGCAGCAAAAAGAAACCAACACAAAAACACAGCATGCTTCTTCAAGCCAAATAGAAATGATTTTTGCATACCATTTTTTCCCTGGATATGGACACATCTGCTTCTCCCCAAACCTTGGTAATCAAGTGTCGATTAAATGACAGTCCCATCAGTGCGTCTTTGTTGAATATCCTGAAAGGTACTCTGCATTCCCTCCTCCAAATGATAGCTTCTCTCCACTACAGTAAATGCTGATGCAGGATGCTATGGTGGCTGGGTAATAGCGAAGGCACAGCAGTTTCAGCACGGACCACGTTCAGGTTTAAAAAATTTTAAGGCCATAGAAATAGCCCACCAGAATTGAACTTTTAAATGTGGGAGTATAATCTATAATTTGTTCATCAAACATAAACAAAATAACCCCAGAAGTGCCAAATTTTATATTAGTGGTTTTCCACCAGGAGCAAATCTGTCTCCCAGGGGACGTTTGGCAACAAGTGGAGGCATTTTTCGTTGTCATAAAGGTTGAGAGGGTGGGAGGGGGAGTGTGCTGCTGGCATCTGTGGACAGAGGTCAGGGATGCTGCTCAACATCCCATAATAGAACAGCCCCCAAGACAAAGAAATACCCTGTCCGAAATGTCACCGGCTGAGGTTGAGAAACCCTGATCCAGAGTGTTTGTCTTGTGTGGAATTTGCATTGATTCTTTATATCTAGGCCTATTTTCAGTGGTTTTGAACTTTCAAAATCCCTGTGTTTAAATATTTTTGAGCACCAGCTAAGGCTAAGATGCTCTTCCAGGAGCTCTACCATTGACTTCTTGGGATTACTGAATGAGTAGAAGAATGACTGACGGATCGATGTTGCATTCCCTCTGTCTGCGTTTCCTGAGTTCCAGCATCAGGGCAAGTGACCAGTGCAGTCACACAGGGCCTGCCACCCCCCGCCCCGTCCCCCCACCCCCACTCAGCAGGAGGTCCCATGCTTGGGGCTTAATACTCTGCAGCGCTTCGATGGCCCAGTCTGAAGGGAAAGGTTGCATGGCCCAGGGCTCGGAGCCACCCGTTACCTCCCATCTGCTCGGCAGGGGTTCTCGGAAGCCTGCTCCTCTGCCCCCACTCAGCAACCGCAGCTGCCCTTTCACCCTGGAAGGGGCTGAGAGAGGGTGTGGGGTCGGGTGGGGTACGTGTGCTCCATACACCCGTGAGGGTCTGCAGTGCCCACAAGCATCCCTGAGCCGGAGGGACTGAACACCTGTCTCCCTGTAATTCCTATGTTGAACCCCTAATTCCACTATGTGATGGTGTTTGGAGGTGGGGCCTTTGGGAGGCGATTAGATTTAGATGAGGCTACGAGGGTGGGGCCTATGTGATGGGATTAGTGTCCTTTTAAGTTGAGGAAAAGAGAGCAGTGTTCATACTCGGCCAGAAGGTGCCAGCCTGAAAGCCAAGGGGAGGGTTCTCACCAGGAACTGAACGTGCTGACACCTTGATCTTGGATTCCCAGCTTCCAACACTGTGAGAAAGTAGATGTTTGTTGTTTGAGCCACCCATCCCCCAGGATTTGTGACAGTGGCCTGACCTCAGACACCACGCCCGGTAGACGACAGGTGGGGAGGTGAAAGCCTTTCTCTTGCTTTCTGAACAAGAGGCCACACTTTTTCATGTTGCTCTGAGTCCCACAAATTCTACAGCTGGCCCTGTCTAGAACAGTCGCTGCTCACCACCCCTCCTTCTTCTTAAGCAAAACATTCCTGGTGGAGTTTGAGGCTTCCCTTTCATTCTGGAGACATGAGGTCTTCCCACAGCTGTGTACAACCACGCCTGTTCAGGTGGAAGCTTCAGACCAGACCAGACCGGTACAGTGAACATGCCGTTAAACTATTTAAAACCAAAACTATTAAAGAGAAATGAAAAGGTTCTAGCAACAGCAACAGTCTGGATTTTCTTAAACGTAATTGTACGTGGATGATGCGCTTAGAGTCTGTTGGGCTTCTGACTCTGCTTCTTCTGCTGCCCCGGGCATCTCTGGCCAGGCCTTAGGGGCCTTGCAGAGAACTTTCTTGCATGTGCTTGGTGGAATGACTGAGGATAAACAGCAGGGACCTCCCCGAGCTTCCGGAGCAGCTGTATCTGTGGGACTCTTGCCTCTGGGTTCCTCCAGTCCTATCAGTGTTCCCCACTGGCCTCCAGAGCTTCTGTAAGCACCACCTGTCAGGGACTAAGAGGACCAGAGAGCCGCCCAGCCAAGAGGACAAGTAGGTACTGAACCCACCCTGTGCCTGCTTCCCAAGCCTTGGTTTGGTTTCTCCATCCAGAAGAATGGGTGTTTTTATCTGCCCACAACAAGGTATTTTCCGAATTCACATGAAGACGCAGAATACATTAGCAGCTGTCCAAGGTATAAGGGAGTGGTTGGTTTGTCTGTCTTTGACTTCCTACTAGTTATTGTCAACCCCTGGGTGCCAAGGCCACCCACACCTGGCAGGATACTCCTACCCAGAGGCCATACCCTGACCCTTGGGGATAAGAGAGACCCTCTGCTCTGTCAAAACATGTCCCGAGAACTCTCTATGCCAGAATCATCTCGGTGGTTGTTTAAAAGGCAGATTTCTAGGCCCTGTCCAGATTGCCACCCGGAGACTCTCTGAGGGCAGGACCTGGAAATCTGCATTTTAACAAATACCCCGGAGTGTTTCTCTGCCCGCTGAGGTTTTAGCAGGTCTCTTCAGCATTTTCTGCTGACTTCTCTGGTCTGGTTCTGAACCAATCCCTGCCTGCTGCCCAACTAACTCCTAGATCTGAAACTGACCCTGCCATGGCCGCCTCGGCCCTCCACCCGTGGAGGGTGTCCTTGCCAGTGTGAGAAGCCTGGTTTCCCCTGTGGGGCCCTCCACGCAGCTGGCACGGTTGTGGCCCTGTGCTGACTCAGGCGGCAGCAGCTTGTTCTGGTGAGGTCAGATTCCAAACCAGCTGCTCTGAGCCCCTGTTCTCACCTATCCTGCTAACCCCTCTGAACTTCATTTCCAAGTCCCCTCTGGCCTGGCCAACGTCTTGGTCCCTAAGAGACCCAGTCTCACGGTCCCCATCTCTGTAACACCGTCAGCGTGTACCTTGGTCCTGGATGTGGAGCCCCGGGGGTCGAGAGCTGTCCCAGAGGAGGCTGTACTGTCTGGGGGCTTCCGCCCCTTCTCAGACACTCCCTTGGCTGTCTCTGGCTCTGTCTGCCCGCAGCCTGTGGCTGGGGAAACATCGGATGCTCCAGGTTTCTGATTTACGCGTTTTCAGACTATAGGGAAAAACCTCAGTTCTCATGTGTGAGTCATTCAGAGTAATGTTGGGGCTGAAAATGTCTCTCTCATTCTCTCTCTTATTTTTTTTTTTTAGCAAGTTAAAGAAGCCAACAGTATAAGGTTGAATCTTCATATTTTAGTTAGATATGTCATTTGCTAGCACCCACTGAAGTCTCAGTGGTGAACTGCTCTTTTCCAGGCAAAATGATTTCATTATAATGATACTAAGTCCTCAGGGTAATGAACAATATGGTATTTTATAGGTTACTTATATTGTAGTTCATTGGACCCTCACAGAACACTAATGGCTTGTCTGTGACAGACACTGCTCTAAGGCTTTTATGTATGTTAATTCCTTAGCCACACACGGAGGCTATTGAACTCGCCCAGCATCACACAGCCTGTGGGTAGCTTAGCCAGGATTGGCACCCAGGCTCTCTAGCCGCAGAGTCTGGGTGTCGAACCATAAAGCTATAACTGACTCATATCAATGCAGGTGTCTGGAGGTGAAAGGCGACTGTCTGGGTGGACCCCCCTTTTAAGGCGGTGACTCAGGATGATAGGGCATACCACCTGAGTTTTAGAGGCCTGTTCTTAAGGCCAGTGGAGGGACACCTAAGAGACAGAGGCCACAAGAATGAGTCTGGAATTCCTGGTGATAAGCTTCTAGGGTCGAGGAAATCCCATTTTCAATGGATTTGGTTGGCTTTTGATACTTTTCTGAATGTCTATGGAGAACCAATTATGCTCATATCAATGCATAGGTTTTTTAAGCTAGGCATTGTACTAGACACGGAGGATACTGAGATAAATAAACCCTAGTCCCCGTCTTCAAGATGCTCATAATTTAGTGCAGAAGAAAGAGAGAGAGATAAAATCAGGTAATTACAAGCAATGGTTTACCTGCGGCTGGGAACCATACAAGGGTGTATGGGATGATAGACAAGGGGGTGTGAGGAGTCAAGAGAGAAGGATGGGTTGGGTGAACAGCGTTAAAAGGAGATTTTCTGGTGAAATGGCATCTAAGACTAAAGTCAAAAAGAGGGTGGAGACACATTCGCTTCTGTGTATTAGGTAGTTGTTTGTGATATACCCATTCTCCCGCCAAGAATAACTGGAAAGGCTAGATTACAAGTCACACAAACAATTGATCAAGCAGAAAACAAAAACAGCTGTTTGAAAGGACTGAGAGCAACCAAGGGAACTAGGGCTTGAGAGAACAAGGCTGTAGACAGGGAGGAGGTGCAGAGAAGTGAGTGATATTGTACACAGATTTTCCCTAAGGCATCCAGAGTTCATCAGGAAGGTCAAGCAGAAGATGACAGCTAGAAGTCTTAATATCTAAGCAAAATTTTTGTCAGTCTCAAGGGACTGAGGGAATTCAAGTTCTGCCAGAAAGAAAAGGCCCTGGTAAATAGACCCGACTTTTAAGGAGACCACTGAAGGTCTGTGTCTTCAGTAAGGGCAACTGGAAGTAGGTCAGGCCTTACAAAAGCAAACTCACACTCAAACCGTGACCATTTCTGATTGGATTAAGGGGGACTGTTCCTATACTAATTGTAGCCAAAAAAGAGAAGTAAAGCTTCTCTGGAGAACTGTAACATCATCCAGATTCTCTACAGTTTTTCAAGAGAATTCCCAGCCTTTAATTTAAAAATCACTAGATATTCCAGTAAGAGAACAGAAAGATCAAAACCCAAAGGAAAAAAAAAATCAGACAATAGAAACAGACCCATAGATGATCCAGACTTTGAGATTAACATAGTCTTTAAAATAACTGGTATTAATTTTTTTCAAGAGAGTGATGGCATGGTAGAGAATTGGATCCATAGAAAAATCAAATAGGAAATCTAGAACAGTCCAATAATTGAAATTAAGAACTTAATGGGTAGATTTAATAGCAAATTTGATATGATAGGAGAGACAATTAGTAAACTTGAAGAGAGGAGAATAAGAAATATCCAGATTTAAGCACAGAAGGAAAAATATGTAAAATACGAAAAAGAAAGAATGAAATATATAAGATACTATGAAAAGATCTAAAATGCAAGCAACCAAAGTCCCAGAATGAAAAGGGAGAAAATAGGGCAAAGAAATATTTGAAGGTATAGAGGCTAAATGATTTCCCAGGGCACTAAACTACTTCCAGTAGTTCATTATTCCCTTTGACCTTCACAGCAATGTTGTGACAGATGCCAAGGGATGTTGCTTACCCATTTTACAGATGAAGAAATGGAGTGTCAAAGAGGCTAAGGCCCATCGTTCAGTTACTTAAAATGCAATCATTCATTCACTCAGCAAACATGCATTGAGTGGTATCATTTGTAAACTTGTTATATAAAGCAATAAAGAGCTTAGGGAATGATAAATACATGAGTAAACATAAATAAATTTTTCTTATTTTTAATTAAAAAAGATCATTGGCTTTTAAGCCAAAAAATGTAGATTTTACGCGGCAGCATATATATGACAACAAAAAGAACAACAACAATAAAAAAAGGAAGAAAAATGAAAGTACACTTTTTAAAGTTTCTTGCATTATACATGAAGTTTTATAACACTATTTAAAGATAGAATTGTTAAAGATGCATCATATAAATCCTCGAGCAAACTCTAAAACATACTCAATAATCCAAAAGAAGGCAAGAAAAGAGGAAGACAGGAACAAAGAACAGACAGGATGAATAAGATACCAATAACAAGATGGTTGAGTTAAACCCAACTACACAAATAATTACATTAAGTGTAAGTGATCTAAGCACTCCCCAATTCAAAGGCAGATATTTTTCAGACATAGTTTTAAAAATCCAGCAAAATGGGTACAATTTAAAAACTGCCAATCCCAAGTATAGACAAATATATGGAGCCACTATACCTCCTAACATTTGTTAGTGGGTGTGCAGAGTGGTGAGCTGCTTTGGAGAACTGGTTGGCAATATCTGTTAAAGTTAAATATCCAGCCCTGGCTGGTGTGGCTCAGTGGTCTGGGCACTGGCCTGAGAACCAAAAGGTCACCAGTTTAATTCCCAGTCAGGGCACATGCCTGGGTGGCGGGCCAGGTCCCTGGTTGGGGGCGCATGAGAGGCAACCACACATTGATATCTCTCCCTCTCTTTCTCCCTCCCTTCCCCTCTCTCTAAAAGTAAATAAGTAAAATTTAAAAAAGTTAAATATATATATATTTATATATCATACAATCAGCAATTCTACCCAGCAGAAATGCATCCATGTGTTCACCAAAAAAAAAATGCCCCAAAAGGTAAAAAATGTTTACAGCAGCACTTTTGTAATAGCTAAAACCTGGAGCCGACTCATCTTCCCACCCACATGAGACCGAATAGATAAACTGTGGCATGTTTATGCGATGGAATAGTACAAGGCAGTAAGAGAACCCACTGCGGCCATATGCAACAACACGGGTGAATCTCACAAAATAATATTAAATGGAAGAAACCAGATTTTTTAAAAGCATATACAGTGTATGATTCCATTTGACTAAAGTTCAAACTCGGGCAAAAATAATCAATTTGGAATGAAGTCAGAATATCGGCTACCTTTCGGGGAAACGTGCCTGGGTGCGGGCAGGAGGAGGCTTCTGCAGTGCTGACGGTATTCTAATCCTTGATCTGTAGAGTTGTTGCTTGAGTGTGTCCATTGGACAAACACGCATCAAGCTCTAAACAGAGAACTTGCCGCCTTGGCTATATTCATGCTGTATGTCAATAAAACACTGCCTGCTCAAAAACGGAGGCGAATGACGGTCACGGCAGGGGAGATGGCATAAGCAAAGGCATGGGGGAATAAATAATATGGCGTGTGGAAAATCACACAGGTCGGTGTTGCTAGAACATAAAGCGTGAGGTAGATTACAGCAGGGCTGAGGGAAGCATCACCGCAGGCAGGTCAAGTTGGGTCTTGTGTGCCCCTCTAGAGACTGTGGACTGCCTTCTGAGTTCAATAAACACGGAATGATTCTAAGCAAGAGGTGACATAATGAGATCTGAAGTTTAAAAATATATATATATCCCAGTGTCAATTGGTGAAGAGGGACAAAAATAAATGCAGGGAGACTGGATAGGATGCTCTTGCAAACATCCAGAAAAGAGATGGTGAAAGCTTGAATCAGGGCAATGGTTGTGGGACTATAAAGGGAATACGACCCGAGAACTATTTAGAAGACAGTATTAGTAAGACTTTATTGGACATAGGAGGTGAAGGAAAGCAGAGTTGGGGACGATTCCTAAATTTATGACACCCATGATTGCAGGGCTGGCGCTTCCACCACGCGAGGCAGGGAAAATTCAGGAGTAAGGAGCAGCAGCAGACTCATTTAATTTTCGACAGGTTGGACAGGTTTACCAACAAGGCAGCACTCAAGTTGAGGGGCATTCTCTGAGAGTTATTTTGGGGTCCCCTGCTTCCTGGAATTGATGACGGATTTAAATGTCAGGTCTCTGATGTTCTCTACAGTTACTGTTTGGTTTTCCTGCCTTTTCGGGTCATAGTGCACACTCAAGACACAAAGCCGTGGCTGTCCGTGGGAGCCGCCGCGGCACGGCTGCCCTGGGGTCCAAATACTTCATCGCGCTTTCCTCTGCCGCTCCAGACAAAGGCTATCTTATATACCATCTATTTCAGTCGTTTTTGTGAGGGCTGTGGAATATTTTCAAGCTATCCCTTTCAAGCATTATCTCTTGGCAGTTAAGAAAATAGATCCATTGCAAGCACCGGGGTTTCTGAAAAGGGTTTTAAAAATAGCTCAGGGCGCTTGACAGCTGCAGCTACTGGTGGGAAATTGAGCCCTTCGCTTGCACTTTTGCCGGTTTCCATTTTAACCTTGCAGCTGGAAACCGTAGCTCTTCCTCTGTCGGAAACAGATGCAAAAAGAGGAAGGAATGGGCCAGGGTCCTCTCTTGACTTGGGGTCGCACTTGGCAATCTGTGAATGCTGAGAGGCGTGGGGGTAGTGGAGAGAGGACAGATCAAACTCTTGGGTTTCATAGAGCCTATTCAATATTATGATACATCTTTATATTTGGAAATGAAAAATTTAAGCCTATGGGTTTTGTCATGCAAATGATAAGAAACAAATAGGGTAAAATTCTCTTGGCCGGGAGGGGATAGGCAGAAAGCACATCGACTGATCGTGCTTCGCCGGCATCCTGCAATGGTGAGCCGATGACGCCATTGCTAGAAGCAGCTGTTGTCTCCACCCCCGCCCGCCTCACAGGTAGGAAAACTGGGACTGGCCGGGCTGACGACATCCTCCAAGGGGCTCGCTCGGCATGGTGAGCAGAGCTGTGCTCTGGATTTAGTTGATAAATCCTGGCTGCAGGCTTGTTTTGTAAAACAGGGGCCACACTTTGTTTTCACGGGGTTGCCGTGGCGATTCCAGGTGAAAACTTTGTGGCTGTTGAGGGCCCTCAAAGCAGGTTTAGAAGAGAAGGCTCTGAACAACATTAAGGTGACTCATCATAAGTTAAAGCGAGACCCTCTCTAGACAAACGATCTCACGTTTTTCACTTCTTCATAACAATTCTGCAGAAGCATTGGTTCCTGTCCCGGAGATTTACACACCAGGAAGTTCATTGCAGTCATGGCTGCGACAGGAAAAGGTGGGAAACAACCTGGATGTCCGAAGATAGAGAAATGGCTAAATGTATACTGAGGTGCCTTCATGCCGTGGGCACTAGGGAGCCACTGATGGAGTGCCAAGGTGCTGGAAGGACTAACGTGGAAGGGGTCTGAGACACGAGGTTATGTGAACAGGGAAAGTCTCAGAACGGTATAGATTTTATATTTTTAAATGAGGCGATATATAAATTGTTTTTCTTAAGTATATAGCTATATTTACAATATACAGGGGTACAGCACAAATAATGCCTCCCCCCTTTCTTTAAAGATTTTATATATTTATTTTTAGAGAGAGGGAGGAAGAAAGAGAGGGAGAGAAATATCAATGTGTGGTTGCCTCTCACGTGCCCCCTACTGGGCACATGGCATGCAACCCAGGCATGTGCCCTGACTGGGAATCGAACTGGTGACCCTTTGGTTTGCAGGCCAGCACTCAATCCACTGAGCCACACCTGCCAGGGCTAATTCCCTTTTTTTACTACAAAGTTTTTTATTACCAAATCATACGTATATTATTTGGAAAATAATAGATAGTATCACACTCAAGCATACCATATGATGTTTTAGGTGAAATGTTCAAATTAAAACTATAAATTATTACACCCATATTATTACCCTACCAACCACAGTCAAACAGATGTTACTTTTGCTGGGCCCTGTATATTATAATATATAAGTATATACTTAAAAATCCAATCACATATTGCCAATGTATCACTAACTCCATTGAACAAGCCTGGAAGGATTTGGTGCCATTTGTTAACATTGGACATCCCTGGGGGATGGACAGGTATTGGGGAGAGGATAAGGATGTGCAAAAGAGAACTTCTAAATACTTTATCATCAAATTTAGTCTTTAAAAATTTTTAAAATAAAAATATATTTTACTACTTATATACTGAAATAAGACTATCAAATAATATGAAAGACAGTTCCTAATGATGAAATTTTAGACACCAGTGAATAAGTTGTGTCCATTTTCATTGGGACCCAGGGCATTTGGGTTCTGTTGGTTCTGTTGCTGCCTCGGACACTAGCTGTGCGATTTTGGACAAGTCACTTTCTCTCTCTAGGCCTCAGTTTCCTTTTGTAATGAGCAGTTGAACCAACCGATGCGCATTTTTAGTATTAACTTTCAAGCATCTGACCTCTATTTGCCAATGCAAGTATGTGTGTGGAAGCCCAGTATATGAAATAGAAGGAAGTGTGTCAACAACCCAGCCGTTTGTGCCCCAGGTCCATTTCAGTGCTAACCTTTTCCGACTCCAGCTAGATGTGACGAAATCACACCCATCAGCCAGAGCTGCGCGGCCTCTCAAGTGAGTGGGAAGTAACTGGGTGATGTCAACTGACCCACCAAAGCTCACGTGTAAGAGTTGCTCTTGCAAAGTATTTCCCTGTGCACTCAGTCCATGTGCTGGCAGCTGTCTGATAGCCCAGGGACTATCTCTAAGGAGACCATTGCTCTAAGGAGAGCTCTAAGGAGCTCTAAGGAGACCATTGCTAATTCTAGAAAGTTCTGTGAGGACCCCCAGGTGTTTGGGAGAACGTCCATGGGTGGTTTTCAGGGGAATCAGGTTTCAGTTTGCTGTACCCAGACCTCTCCAGCCCCAGCTCCAGCCTGTGGCCCAGAGCCATACCTTTGGGACTGCAGAAGGCTTGGCTACCTGGGGAATGGGTGGGGGCAATACAAGAAGTAGTAGAAGAGTTCTACTCTAGAACTTACTCTGATACAATCCTGATAGAAAACCCACCTTAGTGAGTAAGAAGTGTTTGCTGAGCATTTACAGAATTCAGAAAAAGAGCTGTTCTGACATCCTTGGGAGTCAATATGATTAGTCATTTCCTGCCCATGAAGGGTTTAGAATTTCAAATGGGAGGAAAAAGACATACTTGTGAAGCAACTTCAAGTGAACTCAAGTCCCCCTCCTATGTTCCCCCATGGTGACTAATTTGCACATTGGTGTATTCCTTGCATTGTCTCACTCGCCCTCAGTGAGGTAGCCACTGGTGTTAACTTCATTGCACAAACAGAAGGACCAGTCTCAGTGAGAGTAAGCACCTTGTCAAGGGTCACACAGCTGGCAAGAGACAGAGGTCTCTTCTCTCTCCCTGTACCCCACGGTATCAATTTGTTAGGGCCGCCATCGCAAAGCACCACAAATGGATAACTTAAAAACAGAAGTTTATTGTCTCCCAGTTCTGGAGGCTGGGAGTCCAAGATCCAGGTGTCGGTAGGATTCTGAGGCCATCTGAGGGCTGTGAGTGAGAATCTGTTCCGTGCCTCTCTCCTAGCTTCTGCTGGCTGCCGGCGCTCCTCGCTGTCCCTTGGCTTGTAGAGGCATCACTCCAATCTCTGTCTCCATCTTCACCTGGCATTGTCCCTGTGTGTCTGTCTCTGGGTCTAAATTTCCTCTTTTTATAAGGACACAAGTCATCGTAACTTGATCATCTACAAAGACTCCATTTCCAAATATGGTCACATTCACAGGGTCTGGGATTAGGACTTAACATCTTTTGGGGACACAGTTCAACCCATAACACTTACTTCTGAGGCTTTGGCATCACTCACACCCAGCTCTTCCTCTGCCTTTCAGAGACAGCCTCGGGTAGCCCGGAGTGTGAGCCCCAACTTGAGCTGAGTGTGATACATAATCAGCCGGTGATCATCTATACTCTGCAAGGGGCCTTTGCTTGTTGAGGAACAGCCCAGTGGTGCCAACCACTGCCCCCATTGGAACGGACCAGTCGGCACGATGAGAGGGTAAGTAAACAAGGCAGGTCACCTTCTGTGTACCGAAGTGTAACCACAGCCAGAACAGTATAACCATGACTACTTACTGATCACTTATTATGCACCAGGTACCGAGTTAAGTCTTTTACATGCATAATCTATTATTCTGCACGGCCTCCCTAAGAGCTAGGCATCACTATATTATTTCATAGATGAAAAAAACCAAAAAACAAAACACTAAGGTTCATAGCGGTTAGGTTTTTATTCAAAGCCACTGACTGCAAGCCTTAGCCTCCAGTGTCTGGCATACAACAATTATGACACATTAGCAAATGTTTTTTATTACGTTGCCTCCTTTCCTATGGAGTTTTGGGGTTAAAATCATACTCCTTTCCTCTCCTCTCTCTTCTGTTTGACTTGGAGCCCTGCCTAGGCCTTATTAGTTCAGACCCTGGGGCAGTGGGTGAAGCTGGTGAGTTACAAGGGCAGCTGCCACAGGCAGTACGACCTTGGACAAAGCTGGGCAAGGACGCAGGAAAGGAAGCTGTCCCCGAGGTCCCACCCTGTGTGGTTTTCCCAGAGCTGTGGGACCTTCCCACACTCCGCTCCCTCACGCAGGGATCGAAGTGAGCCCAGGACTTACACTGGAAGTCGCCCTTGACGTTGCTGTATAAAACGCCATTGTTTTCATTGTCCCAGAAGGAGGGCTGGGCAGCCTTTCCCAGGGGCTGGGTCCTTGGGCAGAGGTGCAGCGGAGTGCAGGAGCAGCCGGAGCCGCAGGGGCAGCAGCAAGGCCGGGGCTGGGCGGTGTCGACTGGCCGGCCTCCTGCTGTATCTTTGGCTCTCCAAAGGTTTTTCTGGTTATAAAAATAATCAGTGATTATTTTCAAAAACTGCAAAAGTACATAAAATGAAAAGAACAGTTCTCACATTCTTAAACTTTTGGTGTATAGGTTTCCATAATTCTTCTATTTACAAATGAACACACACACACACACACACACACACACACACACACACAGAGCAATGAAAAGATAAACCCCAGCTGGTGTGGTTCAGTGGATTGAGCACCAGCCTGTGAACCAAAAGTTCACCAGTTCAATTCCCAGTCGGAGCACGTGCCTGGGTTGGGGGCCAGGCTCCCAGCTGGGAGCGCGCAAGAGGCAACTGATAAATGTGTCTCTTGCACATCGATGTTTCTTTCCTTCTCTCCCTCCCTCCCTTCCCCTCTCTCTAAAAATAAATAAATAAAATCTTTAAAAGAAAGATATCATTACTCATCTGCTTTTGCCTCTTTATGATATGAGAGCATCATGTTCTGCCTGCACAGAATGATATTCTATTTAACGTCTGTACAAGCTCTGATTGTTCATTGTGCGGATGAGGCATAATTTATGTAACTAGACTGTTGTAGACTTATAATGTTTTCTGTTGCCGTTTTTTACAGATATCATGAAAATAAAAATTCTTATACATGTCTTTGTCTTCTTTGCCCAATTATTTCTTTGGGATTAATTCTTAAAAGTGAAGTTACTGCATCAAAGGCTAAATTACATATTTAAGAGTTAAGATCGACCCTCATAAATGTTAGATATGGTAACATTCCCATGAACATTATTGAGACTGTTCCCCTCCTCTGCCCACTAAGGATTATACATTTAATAAGAAAATTGTATTTTAAAAATTACATTTTTAAAAATCGTGACATTGAGCATATTGTTATATTTCTGGCCCTCTGTGTTTCCTTTTCTGCGGTCGCCGTTGTATCGTTCCTCTGCCGGGGCGTACTCACGGGAGCCCGAGGAAACCATCTGGACCTTCTTTACCAAGATGGGGTCCTGGCATTGCTGGCTTTCAATTGTCTGGGGCAAAGGGGTCGGTGACCGTGAGACTCGGAGCTCAGCTATAATCCTTCTTTCATGAATTCGGGACAATTCATTCCTCTCCTCTTTCATCCACTTGGAAATTATTCCTGCCATAATCCTTTGCCCTGGTTTATTCATTGATCATTTTTTTTTTCAAGTAGTTATTGAGCATCTGCTGCCTATGAAGTGCCAAGTTCCCCGGGAGGCGAAGGGGTGGGTGGGACTTGGAGGGAAATCCACCGTGGTCGTGACTACTTTCCGCATCTAATGGGCACATCAGCCCTGTGAGTGGTGTTCCATGGGTACGGAGGGATGGACAACGGGTCCCAGTAGGGAAGGGGGAGCAGGGGAGAGAGAGAGAGAGAGAGAGAGACAGAGAGAGAGAGAGAGAAGGGAACTTCATAGGTGGAGAATAAGTGTTATAAACAAACGCAGTAGAAGCCTTAGGCTGGCATGAAGGTTGCCAGAGCCCAGACTTCTCTGAAAGGCGATGAGTGGGACGGGGAGAGTGCTGCGTCTTCGGTGCTGATGCACGTGGACCCAGAGGGAGCGAGGGTAAAGCGGAGCTGTGCTTTACCCTGATCAGGAGGGTGATTCTGGCAGCAGGCGAACAGACTGGAGGGGAAGAGACTGAAGCAGACACTTCAGTTAAGGCTGTTCCAATAGCAAAGCAAAGGTGAGCTATGGGAAGAACCTGAGATCAGGAGAAGGGGCCGGGCTACGAGTTGCAAGGCCTGGGCTCCCCACCTGCCTCTGCCACCAGCTTGTCTATAAAAGGAGCTGCTTTCAGAAAGGTCAGAAGACTGTCCCTCGAACAGCATGGCCCCAGCTCTGTGTCATTCCACAAATCACCAGCTCCCTGTGAAGCATCTACTGGTTTGGGGGTACTCTGCTGGCTGTGGGAGCAGAAGTGGAAGGCAGAATCAATTGCAGACAACAAGGAAGGCAGCCGGGGGTAAAGGCAGGACTGCACATGAACCTTTCGGAGGAGAAGAAAGGAGCTGCTGAGATATTCTTCTTTCCCTTCGTTCTTTTCGACAGTCCCGAGAAATTCCATCTTACAGGACCTCCGTAATTTATTTACCTATTTCCTGATGGATGATAATTGGTGAGGGCATTTCTGTGGGGCACTTTCTTGGTAGTGAAAGAGTGTGTGTATCCTTTACATTTTGATAGCTTTTGCTGAATGGCCCTCCCCAAAGGAACCTCTTTGATATTCAGGTCACTAAAGGAAGGTTTGGGAAGTTGCGTCACTTGCCTCAGGCCATATCAGTGATGTGATTTATCAGAATTTGAGTCTACGTGGTCTGTCTTCAAGCCTCTATTTTCTCCTTGACTCCACACTGTAAATTCCTGAACGTTTCCACTGTAACACTCACTGCGTCCTCATTCATAGCAACCAGCAAGACCATAGAGTCGGGGCCTTAGGTAGCTGTTTGGAAGACAGCACAGGAGTAGGGGGAGGGGCTAGAGTTTCACTCCAGGGTTGGCACTGGAAGGGGGAGAAGGCACTCCCCCAAGACCAGAGCCTAAGGTGGCAGCTGGATGTGGTAAAGAAAGCAGGCCAAGTCTCTGAGGCATGAGGACAGAGTCTGGCCATGGAGGCTTCCTGGGGGAACTGAGAAGTACCTGCACAGCCAGCACCTTAATCCAGAAAAACCTTTCATAAGGGTGGTCAGCGCTGTATTCTTCCTGTCAGCTGATTTACATTGAGTCCTGGTGACATTTCCGCCCTGTAGGTGGTGGAGAGGAGATGTGTGTGCTGGTATCAAAAGCATTTCTCCTGGGCCCCTAATAATAACAGTTCCTGGCTTCTCCTGCTGCCTCCGCTTGGCCCCCCACTTCCACATGCCATCCCAACAGAGACTTGAAATAGCGATTCAGGAAGTCGGGAGCTTCTCACAGGGTGATTCAGCCTCCCCCAGCTCCTGCCCTACCCTGTGCGTTGTCGGATGGTGGGCTGGTGCCAGGCAACCAGGGCTCAAGTCCTGGGCCATTGTCTCTGGAACCCGAGGTAAGTGATTCAACCTTTCATCATCCGTCAAGTGAAGACTCTAATATGCCTAGTCATAGGGGTGCTGGGAGGGCTGAGTCTAACATCGTCGTTGTTTTTCATTTTCCAGACTCCCCAGGCTGCTGAGGTGACTGACGACTTCTGACATTTGGCTCAGAGGTGAATGAGGACAAAAACAACGACAGCGTTGCAGGAAGGCCGAGCAGTGCGAGGCGGCACGCTAAGTCTTTGCGTGCATTGTATTAGTTATCTGGGGCTCCATAACCGATTCCCCCAAAATGCAACCAACAACCATTAAACGATATTTTATTTTACATCTCTTCCAGTTTTTGTGGGTCAGGGAGCAGCTTCGCTGGCTGGTTCTGGCTCAGGATCGTGCACGGATTTGCAACCAAGATGTCGGCTGGGGCTGCATCATCTGAAGGCTTGACTGGGGCTGGAGGACCCAGTCCCAGGAAGGTGTCCCCGATGCCTGATGTTCGTGGTTGTCGGCAGGACGTCTCAGCTCTTCGCCACGTAGACCGCTTCAGAGTGCTGTGTGTGTCCTTAGGACAGGGCAGCTGGCTCCCCCTAGGGAAAGTGCTCCAAAAAAGTTACAGTGCCTTCTATGACCTAGTCCCCGAAGTCCTTCTCCACCATCTGTCCCAGCTGCATAGGTCAGTCCTATCCAGTGTGAGAGGGGATTACACAAGGACACAAATACCGGGGGTGGAGGGGCGGCGGTGAGAACCATTTGGAGGCTGGCTCTGAGTGTGTTAACTCATTTAACTGCCAAAGTGATAGGCCAGGAGGCTCACTCAGGAGAGGCTGAGGGGCAGAGGGAGGTGCTGAGTGTGGGAGCTCCCGGCTTCAGAGGTTCTAGAAACAGCAGCACTCCAGGCCAGCACTAGTGATGGGAGCATGGCCCTCCTTGTTCAGTGGCACCAGCGTCACCAGTGGAGAAGCCGGGTCAGGGTAGTTAGTAAGTGAATTGTTCTTGGCTTCTAAGCCAGAATCATCAACCTGCTAGAGATTCTGTGAGCGACCAAATATAACGTTTGACTGCCTGGATGGTTCTGTTCTCTGCGATGAAGATTTGCAGTCACTCTTACGAAGGGTTCAGAACACAGGGACATACTATTCTCGTAGGCTGAATGATGTAATGGTTCTGATAACATACCCTCTTAGGTTTTATTAGCATAAACACAGCACCTGGAATGAAGGAGGTGAGAGTGTGTGCTGATCCTGCACTGGGCAGCAGGCAGGAGGAGCGTCGTGTCTGGAGGCTGTTTTTGCCAAGAGGGACATGAACAATTGGAGCATGCCCAGAGGAGAGCGGTCAAGGGGTTGTTTTCCCCAGAGAAGGGGAGACACTGAGGGGCCATGCGAAACGTTTTCACATGTGGCCTCTGAGGAGTTCTTGTGTGGTACCGTGGTGCACAGCGTGGGGCACACTCAAGTTTAAACCCTGGGCTCTCTTCTGCGTGACCCTGGACAAGACCCCTAGTCTCTCTGAGTCCCTTATAATGACACCTGGTATGTAATCAAAGCTTAATACATATGGGCTCCTTTCCTCTCTATCCTCAGCATCGATGAGGGTGAAAGAGACAGATTTGCCGTTGGTCCAAATATGGAACTCAGGCAGGGAGCGCCCTGTCGTTGGAGGAATCCAAGCACAGCCTGGATAACCCGCTGGACTGTCTGCCCTCACTGAGCGCTTCTGGAAGGCCGTGTCCCAAGCTAAGCATGTTTCATACATTTTTCACTTAACGCTTACTGACAATCTTATGAAGCAGGCATTATCATACCCATTTTACAAGTGGGGAACTGAGGCTCACAGAAGTTAAATAGCTTGGTGTTTTAAGTGTCAATGTCAGAATTTGAACCCAGTTCTCTCTGCTCGCAGAAGTGTTCTGGTAACTTTTATGGCCTGCTGAAAGTGGAGGAGGCGAGTAGAGGGTAGGCGTGGGGGGCGGGTAAGTGTTAAGAGGCACGGGCACGGAGGCTGGCCAGGGCTCTCCAGTTCAGAGCCTCAAGATCCTTTGGTTTCCTCCAGGCTGTGAAACAAAGCCCCTGACTCAGAGTGCGCCTCAGCCCAGACTCCCAGCCCCCTGCGGAATGGCTGGCCCCCAACTCCATCTTCCCGCTCAGCGTGCCTGGCGGGAACGAGAGAGGGAAGGAGCCTGAATGCTCCCCACATGCCACGGCAGACCCCCACCGTGGG
Organism: Trachops cirrhosus; assembly: GCA_028533065.1. Lineage (NCBI taxonomy): Eukaryota > Metazoa > Chordata > Mammalia > Chiroptera > Phyllostomidae > Trachops > Trachops cirrhosus. The sequence goes on from CM052544.1 coordinate 115,404,302, forward strand.
GCCCTGGCAGCCAGCATTGTGCAAGCAGGAGAAGCGGGCCCTGGACTCCTTTCTCTTCCAGAGAATGTATGTGCAGGACAAAAGGAGCCATTATCCCCACGGCTGCCCTGGCTGCTGCCCAGGCCTATGGCCCAGGTGTCCCCTGCTCTCCCCATCTCTCAGCCTGCTTTCCCCCTTTGTCTGCGGCAACACAGAGGCTTGGCCCCTGCTCCCTTCTCTGACACTGCCCCATCCCCCTCTGGGCTTTGGTCCCTGACCATGGGCTTTTCTGAAATGAACTTGACTGCTTAGCAGACTTGGAGACCAGAGGCAGCTGTGCGGGTGCGGGACTGGGCTCAGCTTTGGGATGCTGCTGCCGCCGGTTCCCCACTCTAGGCCTGTGGCCAAATCTGGACCACAATCCCATGGGTGGGGCCCTGGCCCTCGGTATTGTTTTATACCAGGCTCCTTCGGGGACTTCCCTTGACTGCCAAGTTCAGCCTGAGCTCCCTGGCTGCTCCTGCCAGGCTTTCCTGGACTGGGCGCTGCCTCCCTCACCATCATCTCCCTCCCCACTCCTCACTCTCATGCCACCTTAACCTGGAGCCAGCTTCAGGAAGCTTCTAGTCAGCTAGCACATACTTCCCACCTGGGTGCCTTCAGCCACGCTCTCCTCTTCGCTTAGAATCCTCTTCCCAGCTCTCTTCACTGGCTAAAACTTCCTTGTCCTTCAAAGCCACACTCGGTGTCACTTCTGGGAAGGCCTCTGTGCCCCTCCACCATGCCCCCCTAGCACCTGGAGTTGACACAACTCAGCCGTTGTGGGCCATAGACAGTGTGGTATCCTGGTGGCTAGAGGGGTCTCTTGGGTCAGACTGTCTGGGTTCAAGTCCCAGCCCTGCCATTTCCCAGCCATGTGACTTTGGGCAAGTCATTTAATCTACCTTAGTTTACCTGCCTAGGAAATAGGGATGATTGGGCTGCTGTCAGGATTATGTGAGATCACACATGTGCTCAGTATGGCCCCTGGCACGTAGTGAGCACTCATGGAGGTGGCCTATTACCATCGTTCAGTAAAACACTTATTACATGCCCGCTGTGTGTTGGTATCTGGGCTGGCTGGGGAGACACACAAAAATGAGATAAATGCAGTCTTGCTGCTCAGGGAATCATGTGAAGAGAAACCCAAGAGACCTCACAGCCCCTGGAATACAGGGTGTGGGGCAGATGGGTTAAAGTGCTACAGAATCCAACCTGGAGAGGAGAATGGCCCGAGGCGAGATCCTGTGTCCACGTTGTTGGGGGAATCCTGCATCCCGTGAAAGGCTGGGTTGAGGTATTGACTTCCTGCTGTCCTTCACCTCTGCTCCTGGCTGCAGAGAGCTCGGGGTGGACCGGATACAACTTCACGTATGAATCAACTTCGCTTGTTTCGTCACATTTCTGCGTCTCTCTGGGACCATTCTTATCAGCATGCAAGCACATGGCAATATCTCTCATCTTTAAAAACAAGAACAGAAACCCTCCCTTGAGGCTGCATTCATCTCTACCCAATTTCTCAGCTTCCTGTTCTAGATAATCTCCTCCAAAGATTGGCCTATCCCCAGATTTTACTCCTCCACTCCCATGTTTTCCTCAGTCCTCTTAAAACTCCTTTCACGCCCAGTGAACTAATCTGATTGAGGTCCCTGTGACCCCCATTTCACCCATACCACTGGAAAATTTTTATTCTCATTTTACTGAAGCTTGGATTGGGATTTGACCAGCTGATCACTTCCTCGCTGTGGTAGTTTTCTGTAGCTACTCTAGCAAATCACCACAAATTCAGTGGCTGAAAACAACTCAGATTCAATGTTTGACAGCTCTGTGGGCTAGGAGTTGGAAGAGGGTCCCACTAGGCCAAAATTCTGGCAGGGCTAAACTCCCTTCTGGAAGTTCTAGGAGAAAATCTGTCTCATTGCCTTTTCCTGATTCTAGAGGCTTCCAGAGGCTGCTCACATTCCTTGGTTCATGACCCCCACCCTCCACCTCTAAAACCAGCAACATGGAATTTCTCTAGCCATTCTTCAGGAGTCACGGCTCCCTCCAACCTCAGCCAAGACTGGCTCTCTGTTTTCAAGACCTACCCAGGTAATACAGCAGAATCTCCTGTCTCACAGTCCATGCCTGTAGTCACATCTGCGATGTCTCTTTGCCAGGTGAGGTGACATTCCCAGGGTGTGGGGATTAGGGTGTGAATATGGTTGGCCTCCTTCAGAGGCCATTATCCTGCCTATCACGCTGGTTCTTCAAATTTTTCTTCACTTAGCTTCTAGAACTCCTCTCTTTCCTCATTTTCCTCCTTTATCGAGCTTTGTTGTAGCATCTTCACTGCACCTACCTCTTCCTCAACTTTTAAATGCCAGAAGGATCTGGAGGACAGTCCTCTATATTCATTTTCTAAACATCTCACCCAGGCCATTGGCCTTGCATGCGTCCTTGGCTGCTTATCTCCCCCGAGCTCCAGATTCAAAGTCTAGCAAAATACCTGCTGGGCATCTTCTCTTTCCTGGGCATTAGGCACCTCCAACTTAACAAGCCCAAACTCTGATTTCACCCAAATATCTGCTCTCTCTGTATTGTCTTCATCTCAGGAGGAGACAGCACCCTCCAGCTCCAGCCCAAAGCCTAGGAGTCATTCTTGGGACAGTTCACTTTCTTGGGCTCCACTTTCTATTTAGCAGCAAGTCCTGTTGACTGTTCCTTCAAAACAAGTCCGGAGTCCACCCCTTTGTCATCACTGACACCATCAGCACACTGGTCCAAGCTGCCTCATCCCACCTGGGCCACTGCAGCAGCCTTTTAAGTAAGAGCCCTGCTTCCTCCGGCGTCCCCACTGCACCCCCACCACCAAGTCTCCACACAGCACCCAGAGCAAGACTTTTAAAATGGAGTCAGAACATCCCCCTTCCCGGCTCACCCTACCCCTCCAGTGCCAGCAGCTTCCCGTCCCTTCTCATAAAATGCAGCATCTTTGCCATGTCCTCCCAGGCCCTGTGCTACCTGACCCCTGGCATCAACCCGGTTCTTTCACCTGTGACCCCCTCATTTCCTGCACCCCAACCCTACTGGTTGCCTCGAGGTTCCTCAGACACATCACTGAGTGTGTTATTGATGCAAAATCTTCACACTGGCTGTCCCTTTGCTCAAAGGCTTATGCCTAGATACCCACATGGCTGCTTCCTTACATTCTGGTGCTGCTTAAACATTACCTCCTCTGAGAGGCCATATCTGCATTATTTTCTTTGTATTATACACATTTATTTGTTTATTATCTCTCTTCCCCACTAGAACATAATCTATATGAGGACAGAGACTGCACTGTCTGTTCAATTCTGTATCTACAGCACCTACAATAGGACCCAGCATGTACATAGCAGGCATCCAATATGTTTGTTATCTGAATGAATGAATAAATGAATGAATGAAGGGAGACAGAGGTCAGCCTGGTGCAGGGGCTCCCTGTCAGGAAGAACATGAGGAGTCAGAGATGGGAGGCGAGGCCTCTGAGGGAGACAGTCTCCATGGCAACAATGGCCAGAAGCCCAGTGGCTGCTCTTGGGGGAAGGCCAGAGGAGACAGGTGAGCTGATGGCCCCTATGGGGACACCAGGGGAGGCAGTAAGTCAGTGCCCAGGCTGGCATCCAGCTCAGACACCGGGACTCCTTCCCGGCTTCCCCATCTTGGCTCTGGCCTTGGCAGACCCAGCAGATGGGCTCCCGGCAGGGACCTGACTCTCACCAGGCACAGCTCTGCTCATGCACGACAAGTGCCCAGCCTCCTGCTCTCTAGCCGACAGAGGCGCCCGGAACCATGAAATCCCGGATCATAAAGCTCCAATGCCCCCAGCCCGGCGGAGAGCAGCCCAGCAGCGGGGCTGAAAGCAAGGGTGCGGTAACCGTGCTGCCGAGAGTGGCCGTGAGAACAGCACACGCAGCGAGGCCGGCCTGCCTCTCCCCGTGTGCCGCGAGCAGTGCTTCGCTCACCCCGCCCAGTCCTCACGGCCCCTCTCTGAGAAGGGGGCTGTTCATCCTCATTTAAGAGATGTGCCAGGGAGAAGCTCATCCAAAGTTGCACAGTCCGGAAGTGCTGGACTGGGGACTCAACAGCCCCTTCTCCTTCTGCTCCTCTTTTGGGGCAGGTGCCAGTCTCCCCTCTGGGTCATCAGGCAAGGCCCCCCTGCACCTTCTCCTCAGGCCGCCCCTCGCAGGACCCTTTCTCCCCCTGCCGCCTGTTACACTGTGTATCTTGTCCTCTGGGTGTCGCTGAGTCCAGACCATTGTGGAATCATACTTCATCCTGCTATTTTGGAAATGAATACACATCGTAAGATCTTTTGATAATTGTCCGCTGAGCCCCTGCTCTGAGCCAGGTGGGCAGCGATGACTAATAACAGCTCAAATGCTCACTGAGGAGCGTAGCCTCCCTGCCAGACACTGTTGTATGTACCCTGCATGTACAGACCCTTTCAGTTCTCACAAGTACCCTCTGGGGTGAGAAATGTTGTTGTGCCCATTTTTCAGATGAGAAGACTGAGATATGCCCGGTGAGCGAGTGGCAGAGTGGGATAGCAACCGAACCCATCTGAGTCCAGCTCTTAATCCCTGGTCTACACCAGGCAACAAGGCGTGTGAGGGGAACGGAGGTGGGCCTATGGGGGTGCCGAGAGGGGAGTGACACAGCTGGTGGGTCCCCATGGGAGTGGCCAGTGAGGATGTAAGGCACTTCACCGCGTGCAGGAGACGAGGACGGAGAAGACAGAGGAGCGAAAGTTCAGGCCAAAGCTCAGAGGCCCTAAGATGCAGAGTGAGTTCATGCACACGTTGGTTTCTAAGCTCCTTGGAGGCTAGAAAAGACTCTTGTTTATCTACCTCAACAAACATTCATGGGATTAAAAAATTAAATAAAGACTTCATCTGCTTGGCTCCCCGATTTTGGGCAAGACAGGAAGAAAGGCACCTTTCTTGAGCACCTACGAAGCACCTGCGAAGTGTGAGTGTCCGATGACCCTCAGCCCGGCCTGGGTGGGAGCCTCCTGCTGCCGGTCAGACAGGGAGACTGAGGCACAGACAGGAAGCGCGGCCTCCCCCTCACCTCCGTCAGGCTTCAGAGCCCCTTCCCTCCACCCTTCCCGCAGTGAGGCCTCCAGAGCTGCTTCCGAGTTTTGAGGTAACAGCTATAAAACCAGTGAAGGGGCGTCCTGTGACTTCATTTCCTCTCTGGCCTGGGCATTTCCTCTCTCCCCTGCCCCCTGTCCCTCGTAACCCACCCGGCACTGTTCTCCTGGGACCTGACAGTCCCCCTCTCCAAGTCGTGCCGGTGATAGGATTTGCAAGGGAATAATGAATGTTAAAAAAAACAAACCCACAACTAAAATTTTCCTTAAGTGTTCCTTTTTCTATTACCACTTCATGTTCACTGTTGACAAAGAAGATTCAGAAAAGCCACGTGCCAGCTTCCTGGGCAATGAGCCTCAGTCTCTAAAAAATATCAAAGGGGAATCAAAATTTCGTATCCTGAGTACACAAAGAGTTATATGTACCGATGTGCTCATCACAGTATTGTCTGTGCTCTTGAGAAATCAGAAACTAGACCCATGTCCATCAACACGGCATCAGTTCGATCAAGTGGGCACAGTCATAGAAGGACCGCTAAAAGTAGCGTCTACATTTATTGAGTTAGAAACTTCCTGGCTACCACAGAATGATGGAGCGCAGTACTGTAGGGGATGTATGGATATTTTCTGCTTGCCACTCCTATTTGCTCTCTGTTTTTCTCCACCTGCTCCAGGCCCTGTGGCATTGGCCTTATGGACGGCTGTCAATGGGCTTCTATGCCTCTGACTCTGGCTGGGTTGGCCAAGGGAGGCACCAGCAGTTGGAGGATTGGGGGAGAGTAAGTCGAGGTGTTTATTCCTCTGGCTCCCTCTCTGTTGGTTTTCTGGGTCCGGCCGTGTCTCTACTGAAGGGTACAGTTTCTGACAGGCAACCTTCACTGCACAGCTCTGGTTTGCTGTAAACACTCCCTCGCCTTGACCTTCAGAGCTAGGGGTGATAACGGCTCTCCCCTATTGCTAGCTGTGGTGTGAACTTTTATTCCTTGCTGGTGTTCCTAAGCTCTGCCCAGACCAATGTAAATAGTGCTTTTATTAAACTCTCTTCAACTACTCACTTGAATGTTACATCTATTTCTACCAAGAGCTCAAATAACAGAATAATATAACCCTACTTAGGTAAAATTATATCCATCTGTAACCCACTAAAGGCGCTTTGGAAGGACGTCCATGAAAACACTGTTGTCTCAGTGTGGTGGGATTTGGGTGCGATTCTTTCCTCTTTATGCTTACCTGCAATTTTAAAACTTTTCTACAACAAGCAGGCATTAGATTCCAGAAAACCAAGCAAGCAAATTAAACTTGTTGTGAAGGTCAGATGAGAGCAGAACTTGGAAGTGCTTTGTGCATTGGGAGCTGCTGTTCAAACTTAAGGTCCTGGTGAGTGAGCCCCTGGTGTGAGGACTTCTAGGATATTTACCGTGAGACTGATTTCCCTCCAGAAAGAAGGGCTCGAATGTAAGTGGACCAGCCCAGCATCCCTGGCTTTTTCATTAGGGAACATTGCAGAACAGCCAAGTTCAGAGGCTCTTGTCTGCCCCTCTTGCCCTCACGTCAATCAGTGACCCACCAGCTCTCCCGCAGCCCCCATTGCATACAAGGGCAGAAAGAGCCAGATGAAACCCAGGGTAATTAATTCACAGCAAAACTGCCCCTCTGGTCTCCTGGGTCAGCGTATCTTTGCCAAAATGAAAGAGAGGACCTCCAAAGGAATGCCTCCTTTTTCATAGACCTTGGCAATGAATTAATCACTGTTTATCAGGGCTGTGTGATCCTTGAGTCTCAGTAATGGTGCTAAGAAATAAATCACAGCTCTTTTGGGGTGGGGTTGAGTAGGGGGCCCGGGATAGCTATAAAGAGCTGTTCTTCTAACACAGGGGGAAAAAAAATTCTTGTTTTCTAGCGGCTGGGAGTGCATTCTATTTATAATCTGCTGCCGAGCTAAGGCATTTCTGCAGCTGGGCCTGGGAGATAATCAGCCCAGTTTTCTTCTCAAGTCAGGTCTGCAAGAGAGACCCCTCCTCTCCTAGCCCACCCCATCCCATCTGCCCTGGGGCTCACGAGCCTGGCCTCCCTTGCTTGGTTTCAGCTTCCAAAAAAGCAAAGGGTGCATTTAAAAGCAGAAAGGCCAAAATACCTCTGGGCTCAGAGATGAAGGCAAGGATTGTGACCCGCTGGCAGATGGATTTGTCTAGAGCAGGCCTGTGGAATGTCCGTGAACTTGGCACAAAGGGCCTTTCAGAGCTATGGGGAAGGGGCATATGCTGCAGGCTCTGTTTCGTTCTCCCAGAAGTAGCTCCAGATAGAAAAATAGGGTCCCAGGGAGGGAAAATTCCGAAGTACTCCCATGGTATGTCTTGGCAGGAGAGCGGGTGTGCAGTCACAGCTTCTGGAATGGGGCTCAGAAGACCAGCCTCCTAGTCTGGCCTCTGCCGTGACTGCCTGCAGACCCAGCGCATAGTGGGTCCTTCGTGTCTCTGGACCTCAGCTTCCTCATCTGCATAATGGGGAGAGGCCCAGTGTTTCTTTTACTCTTGTAAAGTTCTTTCATAAAAATGATACTACACAGAAGCAGAGTTTATCAAACAGATACAAGCAGGGAGGCTGGCTGAAATGAAATGGGGAGGGTTCAGATGGAAGCCCGGCCATGCGGCCCCTTTCTCAGCCCGGCCTGATGGATGACGGCTGTTCAGGGGTTCGGGCTCCATGGCAGTTTGATCGTGGCTGGCTTTGAAATCCACTCATTCACCCATCCGACAACCCCCACAAATATTCACGGAGCTCCTACCGTGTATCAGGCTGCATTTGGTGTTGAAGATAAAAGGACAACGAATCCATTGTCTTTCCCCGTGGAAATTGAATTCTAGTTCGGGAGATGGATATTGATTAAATAAGCATATTATCGAATATATTGATTGAATAAGTACCTTAATATAGATATTGATTAAATATATATTTAAATTATGTATAATATGTAAAATAAATATGTATCTGGTTTGAGTAGCATCCTCTTCCCAAAATTCATGTCCTTCCCAGAACTTCAGAATGTGCTCTTATTTGGAAATAGAGTCTCTGCAGACAGAATTAGTTAAGAAGAAATCGTACTAAAGTAGGTTGAGCCCTAAGTCAAATATGACTGGTGTCCTTACGAGAAGAGGAGAAGAGACACAGAGACGGAGCACGTGAGAGAATGTTAACTGATGACTTAGGCAGAGATGCAGCTGCGAGCCAGGGAACGCCAATGATTGTCAGCAGACCGCCAGAATCTAGGAAGCGGCCACGCAAGTGTTCTCCTCGGGCGCCGCCGGGGGAAGCATGCCCTGCTGACACCTTGGTTTTGGACTTCCAGCCGCCAACGCTGTGAGAATAAAATTCTGCTGTTTTAAGTCGCCCAGTTTGTGGCATTTGTTATAGCAGCTCTAAGAAACTGGTAAAAATACAGTTGATTCTTATTGTTTGTGGTAGTCATATTTTATAAAGTTACTACAAGCACTGCGTTAGTGAATATTACAGAATTGCTCCTAGGGGAAATGCAGGGTGAGGTTCCTACAAGTCCCAGTCACCCAACCAATCTACACGTAGTCTCGTTTTATGTGCGTGTCTGTTTAAAGACACCTTGTTTCATATATATTGTTGGTTCATTCATGTTGGACTTGCAGCCAACAGCAGTACAACTCCTGCCTTTGCTCCTCTCCACAGAGTACCTCCCCGCTTTCTTGAGACTGGGAACAAGATGCCACTTCAGCACTATGCTCCGGGGCCCTTTCAAATAGCAAAACCACCCACCAAAGGCCAAAAAATGTGAAAAACACGGAGCCAGATGGACCGTGAAAAGGACACGTATAGAGCTTCAGAGCCAAAAGAAGAAGCAGAGTGTCACCTTCTCGAACCTGAGTTGGGAATGCGTGCATTGAATGACTCAAATTTTTCGCTGCCTTGTACATGTCCACAAATGACCTGGAAAGTACTGTGGGTACTGATTTGGCGGTTACAAACAAATTTAGGGAGTAGGCAAACTCACAACTACAGAATCTGTAAATGGTGGGGGTCAACTGTACACACACACACACACACACACACACTCAAATTGTAGAAAGGCTGTGAAGGAGAAAACAGGGTGTTTGAAAAACAAGAGGGAACTCTTACCTGAGCTACCACAGTCAGAGTGCCACCTAAGTGGTGGCATTTGGAGCCCAGGCCTGAAGGGCAGAGAGGAGCCAGGGACAGAGGGGGAAGGTCTGTCAGCAGAAGTGGCAGCTTGTAGGAAGTCTGGGAGCAAGGGGAGCTCAGAGCTTTTGCTTGAGGTGGGAGTGCAGTGAGCAAGGTGGTGAATGGTGTGGGGTGAGGGTTCTGTTTAAAGTACAGTCAGACGTTACTGGAGCATTTTGAGCAGAGGAATGAAATGCTCGAGCCAGAGAGTTCAAGTTCTCTCTAGCTGCCGGATCAGATTTGCCAGAGCAAGATCTGGTTGCCTCAGCTGGCTGCTCTGAGAAATAATAAATCTGCGAGCCTCTCAAATTCTTCCTTGGATTTATGCGGGGATATAAATAAATGCCGAGTAAGGAGTCCTGGCGTGGTCGTGCCTCAGTTTGTTCTGCACACGGAGGCATTTAACTTTGTGAATCAGGACTACTAAGAATATAACGCCTCAAACCAAGGGAGTAAAACTTCTATGTGACCATTTCAGCTTCCAGCAGGAAAGGGAAGGATGATATTTTTAGCAGGGAGACCTCTGGGTGCCCCTAAACCCCGCTGGAGGCCCTGCCCTGCCCTGGCATTCCTCGGGCCTCGCCTATCAGCTTTCATCACGGACAAGGCGTGAGAGGGCCGGGGTGCCCCAGGTTGCCAGGAATGCCTGACCAGAAACTGCTCTCGGGCGCGACTCGGAGCTCTCTCCCCTCCACCTGACCCCGGATCTGCTGGCTTCAGGGCCTTGTGAAATCTCCTCCAGGCAAGAAGCAGGCTGAGCTTTGGGTGAGGCTGCTTGAGTTTGACTTCACAGGTTGGCCACGTGCTCTGGCACAAACTGCCCAAGCTCTCCGTGCCTTACCTCCGGATGTCCAGCTCACACGAATTTCCAGCCCCCACCTCGCCCGCCACCACACCCTTCCAGAGAAACAGTGTGGCGTTACAGAAACACGGAGCTCGTTGGCTCGTTGTGCACTGTAAGCAGGGAAGCCCTGTGGCAGGCATTTCTTTCCTTCCTCGAGGAGGAAGCCCCTTGTTCAACACAGAGACGGCCTGAGTAAGCTCATTGCCTGGCGTTTGATGAGTAAGGAGGCCCCTCGAGCTACCTCATCACATTCTCTTCCTCTTCCCCGTGGCTTACCAACCAACACTCCCTTTTGCAGGACATGCCGAGGAATTGTTATGAGTCAAAGGGAAGAATGACGAATAAGTGATTTTCCTGGTCTGGTATTTGGAGGACGAATTCAGTTCAAAAGTTGGCTTTTCCAACCCTTGTGAAAGGTGTAGAGGCTGGTGAGCAAACACACTTGGAATTTTAATATGAAAACTGCCTGCCTGCCCCAGAGAACCTGCCTTCGTTCCTCAGTTTACCTGGACACTCAGCCCTTTCAGTCAGCAGAGGGTTGTGGGATCAGTTCTGGCCAAGAACTGTGCGCTTGTGACCGGATTCTGGCACTTTCCAGCGGGACCTTGGGCGAGGGGGACCTCGGGACCTCTCGAGGCCTCCCTGTCTGCAAAGGGCGTGCACAAACAGCCCAGGCAGCCTGCTAAGCGGCCGTCTCCACTTCCAGGGAGCAGGTATTTTATTGCATTCTTTTGTGCTTTAAGGACTCCAGAATTAGATCCCCAAATATGCCTGAGAAACATTTACGCCACAGGAGTGCAAACCAAGTAATGAAAACCATCAAAAACAAGAGGCAGCCCTTGTCCTGAAGCCACCTCTCCCTGGGAGGTCCAGGAGCCCTCCCTCTACTTACACCGAACTTGACTTCCCTTCTCTCCCACAGGGCGGTGCCTGATGCCCGCTGGTCAGCAGGTCCAGCGTTTGCACGAGGCTGGGCAGTTACACACTTCACCTTGTGAAACCGCGCTCAGGAGAGGGCCCCACTTTCTAAAGCAGGACTGTCCTTAGAAGGAGGTCTTCTGGCTACAATTATCAAGTCTCCCAAATTCAGTGGAGGTCAGCAAAAATTGACAGAGCTGTGTCTGGGTGCAGGCTCCAGGCCGGGCGCTGGAATGTGCAAATAAGGAAGACAGAGTTTCTGCTGGAGGATCCCAGTCAGGGGAGTGGAAGAGGGGCCTGGAGAAGTTCTCCTCCCCACCCCTCCCCACCCCACCCCACCCCACCCGCAGGCTGCAGAGTCTTGCAAGGAGATAAACAGAAAGGGCTAAAAAAAAGACAGACAAAAAGCTCAGCTCTCTAAGAACTGTTCTGATTAACACCTTGATCAATCATTTCTCGCCTTTTTTTTTTTACAGTTTATAAAGCGTTTTCACACCCAAGAGCTCATTTGTTTCACACACACACACACACACACACACACACACGGGATGACTTTCCCCCTTGAACGTGCACTAGACTGAAGTGTCACCTGGGATGGTCCCTGGTCCCCACGTGCAGACACGAGCAGTAGCTAATAATAATAATCAGCAGTAACACCTCTGCTGAGGACGGGCTGCCTCGGCGCCAGGCCTGCGCGGAGCCCTTGATGAGCAGGCCTCTAATCTCACAAAACAGGCAGGACCACTTTCCCTTCTCAAGAATTGCGGTAACGTGCACACCACGTGAAACTCACCACTTTCACCATTTCGAAGTGTGCGCACAGTCCCGAGGCGTTCACGTGGTCGTGCCGCCCTCCCCGCACCCACCCACAGAGCTCTTTTTATCTTCGCGCTGTGAAAGGTTTGGATGGTGTAGTGGCACCGTCTGGGTCCCAGCCCGGCGACAGCTGCCTCCGCGCCGCGAAACCTTGAGCCGAGGGCTCCTTACCTCTCCGGCCTTGGGTTTTCTCATTCCTGAGATAATAACAGAGCTGCTGTGAGGACGAGGGGAAGTGACGTGCCCGGCATAACTCAGCGCTCAATAAATGCGGGCTCTGAGTATTTTTCTTGTGATGATCAGAACAAACACTGGACTTCTAAATGACAGACCAAGAGCAGTGAGAAGGGCTGTGGTCACGCCAAAGGTTATCCGTCCAGCTGTGGCTCTTGCGGACCCCTCTGACAGCCACACCAACATCAACCTGCCTGGAAAGGCTGCCGCGGGGATGCAAGGAGTCAGCAGAGGGAACGTGCCTGGCATAGAGTGAGGGCTTAATAAATGGATATGGGCGGTAGAATTATTTCTACTTTAAAGCTTTAGAACTCCGTTCCTTCTCGTGTGTTGTTGGAGAGAATGTAAATTGGTGCAGCTCCTAAGACAGGCAATTTGGCAAGAGCTGTTAAAACGACGAGTTAATCTGCCTCCTGACCCAGCACCCCAGTCCTGGTTACAGACAGCAGTTGGGAAAGGATGCTCGGCTCAGGTATCCACTGCAGTGTGGGTTGTGCATGTCAGCAGTTCAGGGCTGATTCAAACGAGTTATGAATTGGGGAACTACACAGCTATGAAAAATGATAGAGACCGCTCTTCCTGTTCTGATATGGAAGGATCTCCAACGTATATTAATTGAGCAAATAAAGGAGCAGAACACTGTGTATCAGCATACAAGGTTTACCTCATTTACAAAAAGGGGTGGGGAATGCATAATCACGTTAGCATGTAAAGGCTCCTTATGCATTTTTTTTTAATATATTTTATTGGTTATGCTATTACAGTTGTCCTATTATCCCCCTTCATTCCCCTCCACCCTGAATACCCTCTCCCACCCACATCACCCCACTTTACTTCAGTCCATGTGTCATAAGTTCTTTGCTTCTACATTTCCCATACTAT
>CM052544.1:115417835-115563796 GCA_028533065.1 Trachops cirrhosus
TTGTCCGACTTCCATAAACTTCAATTTTCTGTCAGTTCTGGTTGTTATTTTGTTTCTCTATCTTTGTTGTCCCTATCTTGGTTGTGCGAGGAGGCACAGTGCGTCTACCTATGCCTCCATCTTGGCCGGAAGTCTCCTTATGCATTTTTTTTAAATAGGGAACTAGAGCAGACATTGCATCCTGGGAGCTAGTGAAGGGAAGAAGAATTTTTACTTTTTCTTTTTATAAAATTTTTTTGTAACCTCGAATGTATTATTATTTAAAAAATTATCTAGAGTAAAATTTTATTAAGGAAAGAAAGAGGAAAGGCAGAAAATCAGGGAGGGATAGAGGGAGGGAGGAAGGAACTTGTTCCTAGCAGTGCTGGGCAGAGTAAGAGCAGGCAGAGAGGACCGAGGGAGAGGGACCTGCGGAGTGTCACTGTGCCCCGGATCTGGCGGAGGCTGTTTGTGATAAGGAAGGGGACCCTGACTGACTTACCAGATAGAACCTGACACTCGGTGTCTTGGGACAGGGGTGTGGCAGGCAGCTGGAAGCTCTGGCTTGCCTTATTGTCGGCAGCTGCTCCCACACTCACGGCCCCCCTCTTGGGCACCTCCCCACTCCGGGAAAGGAGGACACAAGCTCGGCCTGTTGGCACTCTCTCGTTCCTGAGAAAATAACATAAACATAGAAGGAAGGGCCTGGCGCATTTTTCCCCCTTTCCACTGTCTGCTTTCTGACATTAATTTGCATGGCAAATGTAGGAGCCAAGGGTATAAAAATGTTCTGAAGACCAGAAGTCTTAAACACGTAAAAGGCAGAGGTGGTGATATTCAAACCCCTGGCTAGCATCTCTCTGTCTTCTTGGAAAATCATTTTGAGCTCGACCATCACTTTCAGCCTAGGAGTTATAATAATTTCTTGTCATTGGTGGTATGAATATAGAGATGAATACACAGTTGTATATATACATATATATCTCTGATTGCTTTCTCAGCATTTGACTTTACATAAATCTCTTTGCCTAGGCTTTGGTACCTGTTACTATTATAATAATATTACTAATACATATATTACATATGTAATATGTAATACAATGCAAAATAATACAATAATACCTATGTCAGTTGGTATAAAATTCATAAATGTGTCCATGGAATATAATAAATGTAATAGTTATTTACAATTTGTTTTCACATCCACTGTCTCACTTGATCTTCAGGCATACCTTTAAGGTGGGTATTTATTTGACAAACATTTACTGAGCACCCATTATGCCCAAGGTGCCCTGCTAGGTCTTGGTGTTTCAGAGACAAAATGACACAATGGTGTGTATAAGGTCTAGACTAGTCACAGAGACCGAACATGCAGTTACAGAGCTGTACACATGTAGCACGATGTGGGAGCCCCACTGAGTGATGGGGAAAAGACCAGAAAAGATTTCCAGGCAGGATGTGGCTGAGTGAAGCCTTAAAAGGTCAACAGGACATAACCAGGCAAAATCAGGCACCTGGTTGACCTTGGACAGTACCCTCCCTCCCCAAGTCTTCATCCCCTGAGGGAGGGGTTGGAGAAAGAGCAAGGAGTGGTAGGGGAAAGACAGATGGAAACACAAAGTGTTTGAGGAAGAGCAGAGAGAGAGAGGCCCATTTTATAGAAGAGGCAACTGAGGTTCCCAGAGATGGATTCTGACCACTCTTCCCAGGTCAAGTTGCCCTTACCCCACCATCCCCTTTTGAGTTGAAAGTAAACCAATTATGACATTAAACTTGGCATTGCAAACAATGGTCTGTGAACAAAGTCTTACATTTTTGTTCCACGTGGACCAGAATAGGAGAACCATTGAGTCAGCCATCTTCAAGGGGCCACTGGTTTCCTAGCATCTTTCTCCTCTGAGCTGCAGCCAAATGATGGGAGACATTCTACCCAATCTTAGGTGGCTGTGCTTAACTCTATGTGACACACTCTTCAGGAAACTTGTTAGCCCTATTCTTTCGTGCAGGGCCTTTATTTATCAGTTGGGCGTCTGGGGAGTGATCTGTCTGGTTCTCTCGCCCCAGACACACCAGGGCTGATCCCTCACACATCTGGCTCAGCACCACCCACAAGTCTGAACAGGGCCCTGAAAACCGCCTCTGACTTTACAGCCCATTGTCCCACGCCCTGGGAGGTGGGCCGTGTCTGGGCTTGTTCAAGCCTGGGAACTGCAAAATCCAGCCAGAGCCTGCTCAGCTCAAGCCCTGCTGGGAGGTGGGCACAAGCCGCAGACATTGGGCTGTGGCTGGAAGGAAAGCCCCACAGAGCATGCAGGCCGTGGGAGAGGGGTGGGGGAGGAAAGTTAGTCTCTGCTCCCTGGGGAGGGTGAGCAGCTCCTAGAAGGCAAGCGTGGTGAGCAAAAACATGGTATCCCAATGGCGGGTCCCCAAAACAGACCCCGAGAAGAGGGTTCAAAGGCAGGCAAATCATTAAGGAAGTGCTCCCAGAAGAGAACCGGATGGGCATGGGAGAAACGGGACAGGGAAGGGGAAGAAGCTAAACAAGGGAGAGGTTGACTTTGAACCCAAAGGGACTTCATCCTTTGGAGGGATGGAGTGATTTCCCGCCAAAGTCCTAGTTTTGGCCTAATCTCGCAGGGGTGCTCTACAGTGTAAGTTATGCCTTAGAGGTCGTCCCGTCTGGAGAACAAGGGCCCTCACACTGCGACACTTAGGCATTGGCTAAAGGCTGCCCGGGGACGTCAGTTCCCAAGCGCTTCCTACCTGCTGTGGGTAAAGCAGCCCCAGCAGCCCAGGCCTCCGACGACAGCCTCGGGAGCAGGCTACCAGCAGCAGAAGAGTAGGGAAGCTGGGACAGTGCTCGGACATAGTGTAAGGGAGTCGAATGGATCTGAGACAGGCAGCATCAGACCAAGCTGTTCACGTCCAGCTCAGCTTCTACCTTTGTGGCCAAGGGCAAATTATTTAACCTATTGGCAGTTCTCTTGACTGTGAAGCGGAGACACTCTTATCTATGAGACATTTTTTGACAGGGTTGTGGTGCAGGATAAATGAGATGATATGAACAGTGTTTAGCAGAGGAGCCAGCACATGTTAAAAATTCTTAAACTGTCTAAACCTGGCAGGCGCGCTTCTGCGGGATTTCTCGGAGGCAGTTCTGACCCAAGAAGCTGAGCTCTAATGCCTCTGCATCTGCTCTTGGCATATCATTCCCACTGTGGGGAGTTCCTTCCTTTCCCTTCCAGAAAGCTGGCCCCACTGGCTCTTAGCCTCCCAAAGCCCAGTCATATGAAAACCTCAGGAATGCAGGCTCCATCCTACCTACTGTCCCAGTTGTATCCTCACCTTAGCCTTGCTCCTGGGAAGCATCATAGAACAGTGGTCAAGAGTTACGGAGCCAAACAGTCTGGGTTCAAATCCCTGCTCTAGCACAGAGTGTGAGACCTTGGCAAAGTGCTTAGTCTTTCTGGGCCTTGGTTTTCTCATCTGCCTCGTGGAGATAGCAGTCGCCCTGCCTCTTGGAGGTGTTGAGAGGTGCTGGAGCATCGATACACGCAAAGTGCCAGAGCACAGTGCTCAGCGCACGCTTGCCGGTGTGCTCAGCGATGTAAGTTCTCCTGGGTCAGATCCTGCCTTTGTTTGCTGTCCTGATTCTTGGGTTTATAGTTTCCTGGTCAGCCCCTGCTATTTTCATTCCCTGGCTCCAGGTTGGGCTCCCACCCTTGTCCCTGGAGCAAGAAGGTCACTTCCTGTTGGAGCCCCAGAGGGTCAGCACGAGGACCATCACCAGCACGTGCGCAGCACTTGCCAGTTTTACATGGGCACGTGTCTGACTTGAGCTGCAGCTTCTCTTTAAAACGAGGAAATCGAAGCCCGGAAGGGTTCAGTGACTTGCTGAGTTCACCCAGCCCCCAAGCAAAGGAGCCCCGATTACCACATACCAGGAGGAACCAGGTGAAAGGTTGAATTAGGAGTCCATGCAGAGCTGCCTGGAGGAAGGGGGAGCAGACTTATTGTGTGGCCCCAGGAGGCGGGGTTAGGACAAGTGGACCTTAGCGGGATGAGTCCTTCTGGCTCAGGTGGCCAGAGGTGCATTGTTGTGGAGAATTTTAAAATGATGAAAAACACATGAAAAGAGGCTATGCTTTCATTACAATTGCACAGTAGAAATTCTAAGTAACGTTAGTGATAAAATATTTGCTCCTGCTGGGACACACAGCTCCACTGCCTCTCTATCACATGACACACACTGCCCATGAGGAGAAATTAGAGGGAGCTTAGTTTCAGCTTTGGTAACGAAGGATCTTTCCAACAGGCCATAATGGAATGTACTACCTTGGGCTTGATGAATTATCCATCACTGGCACTGCATGAATACAGGCTGGAAAACCACTCTTCTGGGAGACTGTTCCAGAGGCTGCGGAATTCGACGGAGGATTACCTTAAACGACCTTGAAGACGTCATCTAATCCCACACGTGTCTACAGGGAATGACAAGTGAAGGACTGAAACAACCCCGTTCAAGTTAGAAAAGGGTCTTTGAGCTAAAGGAGGACATTTGGTGTCTTCCCCACTGGGATGTGAGTAGCAATAAGGTAGAAATATTCCAGGGTCCTCTGAGCATGAGTCCTCTCGTGAACAGTGGGAATCAAACCGCACCGAGGGGTTGGGGAGTAGGAGGCGGAGTCTGCTTGCTAATAGTCAGAATCATGAGAGTCTGAGAGCTAGGGCGTGAGCTAAGGGAGGGAAAGGCCCAGAACCCCAAAAGGTCATGGAGAAGAAGACCCTAGAACAAGCAACAAGACCTCAAAGTGAGCATGATCCTTCGCACTAACTGAGATTACTTAACCCCTCTGCATGGGCCCCACCCCATGGATTATAAAGATCAAATGACTTGATACATATAAAGCCCTTGGCATAGTGTCTGGCACAACGTAAGTGCTGTATAGATGTTAGCAATTATTATCTTTTGTTAAAGCACCTACCTTAGTGACCTGTAAGCCTCTTTCTACTCTACACACGGCCATGAACCCATTCTCCCAGAAGGTCAAGGTGAAGTTATTTATCCCATCCAGATAGATCCCATTCCAACCCCTTAACAGCTGCTGATGGGTTTCTTGAAGTCTAGAAGTTTTGACTTTTTTCCAATGTAATGCCTCTGTGTCATGAGAGTATGTTTAATATCACATATCATTTACTTGTTCATTTGTTGTTCACTTGTTCAAATACTTACTGGGAGCCTACTTAGAAATTGAGGCACGAGAGACAGAACGAACAGTCAGTGGAAATAAAGACCCCCGTCCTCCCAGAGCTGACAGTCTGATTGCAACTGGGCTGTGGGCGATGGTGCGGGACAGACATAAGTTAATCATAACCACCCTGGTGCAGGTGAACTCACAGCTGGGTTGGTGCTGTCAGGGAGGGTGGACAGTGCTGTAAGCCCACACCTGGGCCTGGGGCAAGGCTTCCCTCGCAGGTGATGCTTGAGCCAGGACCTAACATGCATCTCAAGTGGAAGTTAGGGAAGTCCCAAGCAGAGGCACCATTGTGCTCAAATATTCTAACATCCCTCCAACCATCATTTACAAAGTGCTGACCGTGTGTCAGGCACTCTGACAATAACTTTATGGTCGTTATTTCATCTAGACCTCACATCAGCCCTTTGAAATGGAAACTGCTCTTTGGTCCATTTTACAGATGAGGAAAGGAGCACCCAAGGGGTCCAGCGACAGGCACAACATCACACAGCTGTCCTGTAAGCAGGATTTACATTGAGTTCTACCTCCAGTACCTGGACTCTGAATCCTGAGGGCTGTCATATTAGCCTTTATATCTAAAGCCTAGACCAGTGCCTGGCACATGGTAGATGTCAATAAATGCTGATGTATGAACTCTGAACTGAATAAAATTGCACTGAGGGGAAGAAAAGCTCCCGTGTATAGGGGAGACGGGCGACTAGGCTGTACGTCCACAGAGGGGAGAAGGGAAGGGCTCCCGGAAGAAGGCACTCCCATGGCAACGCCTGCGGGTGGGAATACGCATGGTCTCTGTGGAGATACTGCTGGAAACAATACTCTTCTCTGATAGGGCGTGTGCTCTCTGGTCATTCACAGGATCCAAGTACACACGAGATGAACACTTTGGCCAACCCTGAACATACAGTAGGTTTAAACGACCTTTTACACATCTTCCATTCTGGAGCTGATCTATACAAAATGTTCTTACAAACAAGCTCCAAAAAATTTTACCCGTTTCCAAAGCCTGCTTACACTGGGACTTCAATAGGATGAGGCTGAATGGAGTGAGCTGGCAGCCACTGAGAGAATCCAGACAGCGTGACGGGCCCACCTGGGTGTCAGATGGCTTTCAAACCACAGCCTCAGACAAAGAGGGGGTGTGAACCCTCACGGCAATGCCTAGATGGGACATGTGAGTGGTGGTACTGTTTCTCCTTATTAGGAACTCAATTTTTTAAAATTATTTTTAAAAGATTTTATTTATTTTTTAGAGAAAGGAGAAAGGAGGGAGAAAGAGAAGGAGAGAAACATCCGTCAGTTGCCTCTTGTACGTGCCCAACTGGGATGTAGTGTGTAACCCAGGCATGCGCCCTGACTGGGAACTGAACTGGTGACCCTTTGGTTCACAGGCCGGCACTCAATCCACTGAGCCACAGCAGCCAGGGCTAAAAGATTGTTTTTTGCCAGATCACTGCTTTTTTTTTTTTTTTTTTTCATAAAACAGGGGTTTGGCTCAAACTAGAATACAAGGGGTTGAGGAATAAAGATTATTTTCCTTTCCTGCCAAGAGATAGTCTTTTGGAGCTTGCAGGGTGGATCTTGGCAAGCGCTGTGATTTCATTCCCTTTTCTTCATGCAGGGTAAGTGAGCGCTGCCAAAGGCCCAGGGCCCGGCCCTGCCGTGGACTGCAGAGTCTGGAGATGAGTGGTTTCTGGGAAGAGCCCCATTTCCCTTCACTGAGTTCAAAAGGTAAAAATGAATATTCAAGTCGTATTTGCAAATTCCAGGTCTTCGAAGCACAGAACCATAACCCTTTGTACGTTGTGGACAATATATGATTATTCACTTCTCACAATACTGCGTGAGGGGGAGCTGTTTCTTTTTAGGTGCCCATTTTACAGAGGGATAAACTGTGGGTTAACTATGTCCTAGTCATTCAGCTGGAAAGTGGTAGAGCCTGTAGTTCCCTTCATTGACTTCATTGATCTCACACTATTCATTCCCCTCAGAAGGAAGCGTAAGGAAGCAATCACGAGCACTGCTCTCTACACCATTAAAAACTGAACTTAGCCCTGGCCAGTGTGGCTCAGTTGGTTGGAGTGTCATCCCACAAACTGAAAGGTCGTGGGCTCAGTCTCCGGTCGGGGCACATGCCTAGGTTGTGGGTTTGGCCCCCAGTTGTGTCACAGAAGAGTTTCCATCTTAGTTTCTAGAATCCGTGGTTCCCATGGTCTCCCTTCTAGGTATTTCACTGTTTTCCCCCCCTTTTTTGCCAGCCTTTCTTCTTGTCTCAATAGATGTTGCCAAACAGTCTGTTGATCTTCCTCTTTCTTCCCTTTTCCTCTATATTCTCTTCTCCTTGGCAGTCTTGGTCACTGTGACACAAAAAAAGAGTGAATGGAGAGTTCCGTGCGGCCTTTTGAAATTTGAACTTGGAAAGAAGAAACACCCCTTGTGCTCACACTTCATTGGACAGAGCAAATCACAAGTCCGTATGTAACTTCAAGGTGAACGTGCTCTTGAATGAGAGGGGTACCAGGTGAGGAGGACATCCGGTGTGTCTTTCAGAGCTGTCTTACACAAATCAGAGTCCTCAACTCTCCCTCTGTCCCAGAGATTTAAAAATATGCATTTTTCATCCACTAGAAATCTAACAACTAATCATTGCTTCCCCTCTTTTCTTTGGCTGCTAGGAAGTTCAAAGCCAAATGCGCTGTCCACCTCTAGCAATTTGACAGGACTTTATGGCATGAAGATTGCACGTTAACCTTATGGCTTAAATTTAATTTTATTTCATATCCTTGTGTTTCCCTTTGTCTGATTTCTCATTGTTAAAAATTCTGATGTGCATATTTGTGTGTGCCACCCCAATCATTTTTTGAATGAGTCAGTGTATAAACAAATGCAGGCATATGCACATATCACACATCCATCAATATCTCAGTCCTCATCTCCCATAAGAAATACAGATGGTAATTTATCACTGCCCACTGGGTGTGTCTTCCACTGAGATGTCCTACAGTTACCTCCAATAAAATATGTTCTAAGCAAAACTGATCTCCCCCCCAAATAGTCTCCTTTACTTAAGAATCCTCTTTCCACGAATAGCTCAATCACATGTGGAAGATTGCAAAAAAAGCTGAGAGTCTTTCACCATCCCCTGTGTCATCATCCTATAGGTTTATCTTTCACAACTTCTTAACATGCAGTCAAATGAGTCACTCCACGTTCTCCACATATACCACGTGTTTCCCCATGACCATACTTCTGCTTATGCCATTTCCTTTGTCTAAAATGTGCTTCCCCCACCAACCCACTCTCCACTTGTAGGAATCCTTCCCATTCTTTAAAATCATCTCAACCCTCATTCTTTCATGATGTCTGGCCTCATCAGCCAACCAAATAAGAATACCCTTTCCTCCCAATCTACTTACTACATTTGACTTCATTGACCTCACACTATTCATTTTTCATATGCTTATTTTACTTCCTAACCTTTAGGAAGCAACTTGGTGACAAAGACCATGTCTTTCTTCGCTTTTTATTATCAGCACCCAGTTTTTTCTATAATAGTTTTGAAGTGCCATGAGCCTTAAGTTCATCTCAGGTGAACTTGACTACCTGTCAAAATGGAACATACGTGCACCTGATCCCTCCCTCTCCTTCACCCGTCTCATCTGCAAGCTCTTCAAGCCCCTCCCCCAATGTATCTTAAATCTATTGCCCCTTCATACTTTCTACTACCTAGCTTCAGACCCCATGCTTCCCAGTGCATCTTCTGACATCCACCGATCAATCATTTATGTTGTCAATTTTTTTTCTCCTTCTTCCCTTCACCCTCTTGTTCTAACTATGACCTGCTGCTCCTGAGGACCAACAACCCAAAGGTTGTTTGAAGAGGTGATAACATTCACTGCCCCTCCTGGATGCAGTCCTTACCAGACCCACGTGACTTCCCATCATTTCCTGGCGTTTCTAGTTCCTGGCTTGGTGTCATTCTCTCCATCACTACCCCTAATTTTTGGTAATCGCAAGGTCCTTCCAAAGCCCTGGACTCTCAGATCCTTGATCTCCTCTCCACCAAGGACCTTATATCTCAACTACCCATTGCCATGGTCAGACCCTAGACCTTGTCATTATCAGTATCTGTAACACTGTCTATAATCTTTTCTAAAAATTTTTATTTTTAGGTAGAGGGGAAGGGAGAAAGAAAAAGAGGGACAGAAATATCAATCAGTTGCCTCTTTTATGTGCCCTGACTGGGGACAGAATCCACAATCCAGGCATGTGCCCCGACCAGGAATCAAACCAGCAACCTTTTACTTTGTGGGATGATGCCCAACTCACTGAGCTACACTAGTCAGAGCCTTATTATTACCAGTATCTGCAACCCTGTCTATAATCTTAATTTTATCCATCCTTGTCTCTGATCACTGGCTCTTATCTTTCCTGTTCTCTCTCTCTCTGGTATCCAATGTCAACAGCTTTTCAGCTCCAATAAACCACAGCCTGCCCAAAATAGTACAGCCCTTACAAGGATTGTCTCTGGAGATGGATAACCTGGGCTTTTGCCCTAGTCCTCTTCCCTCTGAACTCTGTGACCTTTGGCAAACTATTTAACCTTGCTGAGCCTCAGAATTTTAGAAAACACTGATGATAACAATGGCCCCAATCCATGGGATTATTTGGGGATTATATGAGATATGTAAAAGGGCTAGCACAGTGCCAGACCTACACGGAACTCTCAATGAAAGAGAGTGATTATTATACATAACAAGCGCATGTTTTGGTCAGCCTAGCAATTTTTTTTCTTACAGCAGCAAGATTTCAACTTCACTTGAGAAACAGCTCTTTTCCTGGTGCTGGAAGGGGCTAATCACTAACCCAACTCCATGGAAAGCACAGGAGCCAGGCCTGGCCAGTAGGAGGGTTCCACCCCTGACGAGAGTGAACAGTGACTGATTCAGGGTGGGCGCGGCATTGAGGTGGGCCAATGGGACTTTCCTTGGGGAGTTTCCGTCAGCACAGTTGGGACGGAGGGGTCCTCCACTGGATGTAGGGCTGGTAGGACCGAAGTATGCAGCAAGGAGAGCCCACCTGAGGGCAGCTAGCGTAAAGGAAAGTGGGGGGAGGGGCTGAGGGAGGCTGAGATGGGGGTCCTTGTATCCAGCCACACTTAAAGTCTGCTTCCGCACGTTCGGTGACACAGGCCAGTGAACTCCCTGCACCGTGCTTCGGCCCCTTTGAGATGGGCTCTGTCTCCCTCAGAGTTCGGCTGTTCCATTAGGTTATCGTGAGATACTAGTCTGCCTTTAAAAATGGTGACATGACGCAATGTTAGGGCTCAGAAAGGTGCCTATTTAATACTTTTAATGGAATGAAACAACTCAGAGAATAGCAAGATACCAACAAGAATGAGAATAATATTCTATTTTATAAATATATATAAAAGACGAAGGCTCTATGACAATAGATTAGCAAAGATGTATATGTGAACAGTTACATATGCTACATAACTCAACTCTGAATTTCTAGGGTGGCAGGGCTGTAGTAATTTATATTTTCTCCTATTTTTTGTGGCTATACTATCGAATGTTTTTACAATGTATGTAGGTTATTTCATTTTTTTAAAGGAGGTTCCCCAAGTGAGAAAAACCAGCCCTTCCGTGCCGTGCCTGTGATCAGAGCATTGAATCCTACAGGCCCCTCCTGACATCTTTCAGGGTGTCTGGGGCTGGGTGAGCCTGTTCTGTGGGTTTGTGGTTCCTGGGTGTGCCAGGCCTCACAACCTTGAACCAGTTAGAATCACAGAATCTCCATTTACAAGTTTAAACAGCCTTAAGGCTGTTGAGAATTTCAAAATTAGTCAACTGTGCCCTCTTGGGAGAGGGGCAGGCACAGTGATGCCCATATGCAGAGCTGTCAAAAGGGATTCATCAGGGCTCTGGGAATTGCATGTGGTGGAGGGAGGGACTTCAGGGATATTTACGTGACGTCTAGCAGGCACCCAGCACCCTCTTCATTGCTAAATGTTTTACATCAGGAGTTTTCTAGCAGAGAAAGGCAGGTTTGTCCACACTTTGAGGGTGGAAAAGCTGTGGACCCAGAAATCTTACGTGACTCACTGAGGGGTACACAGCAAGAAGTGAGTTGTTATTGAGGGTTCTTGTCTCTGTGCCTTGTCCAGGTGCCAATCTTTTTCTACTGGGGCTGCTTCAGATGCGTGCAGCAGGCCGCCTCAAACAGCACCAGACGCCCTCCCTCCTCTTCTGTGAGTGTATTTAAAAAATTCAAGTTGAAATAATTTTCTCTGGGTTTTTCCTTTTAGAAACACCCAAGGCTCTTTTTTATAGGCTATTTTGAACCATGTCCTAAACGAGGAAAGCAGATTCATTGTACATCTGCAATTATCTCTGGCTCCAACTTGGGGCTACTGCTTGGAAAAGTCACTGTATTGCGAACATGCCTTCCCTCCAAGGTTTAGCTCATTTCCATCCTTGGTGTCCTTCTCAGTCCCACCTCAGCCCACTGCTGCTGCCCCTTCCGCCCTCTGTGCACGTGGTGCTTCAGACCCCCAGGGCTGTGGGCTGTGTCCCCATTTGCTGTGTATACCTCCTAACTCGGAGCAGTGATCTTATGCCTGGAATACCTTCCTGCACCTTTCTCTACCTGTTCATCCTACACTTTAGTTTATCAGTCATTTACAGAGTGCTCACTTGGGGTTGGGTTACTGTATAAGAGTACAAATGTCATCTCATTTAATCTTCACCAGAACCTAATCATGTAGGTACCATTACTATTCTCCCATGTTACAGCTGAAGAAATGAAGGCACAGAAACTTGCTCAAGATTCCAGAGCTGACTAGTTCTGGAGGCAAAATTCTAATCCAGACAGCAGGCTCCAGAGTCCACCCTCCAAACCACTCTGCATTGCTTCTGTCCTACTCATCCTTTTAGTCCCTTGACCTGTGAAGTCACTCCTGATATGTATTTTGGGAATTGCCCTTATCCTGCTCTGTGTATCCAGAGCCCTTTTCTGGTCCATTTAAGACTCCTTTGTCTTTGAGTGGGGTTTTTATTAGCCTTGGTCCCCTACAAGTGGAGAGCTCTGCATAGACTGGAATTTGGTGTGTTCATCTTTGCATCCATAGCATCCTTACTTCCAGATCCTTTCCTGGTGTTTTAAACACTGGAGATGTGAAATACATGTGTGCTAAAATGAAATGAAATTTAATAAATTAAAAGGTGCCATAATGAATAAATCCTTGAAGACAGTCTTGGTAAGACGCTCCATGAAAGCTTTAACTTTCCTATTTACATAATTTACAAAATTTACATAATTCTCCATACAAGGGCTTGTTGTTTTCTCTTGAGGATTATTCAAACTCCTGCTTTTCCTTCCATTTCTTCTAAACTTTTAGACATTTCATGACTGAAGAGAATCACCATAAGAAGAAAGAGAATGATGAAAAGCATATTGAGTCATAGCAACTCCATCTCTTACAAGTTCTGTAACTTTAGGAAAGTCACTTGAGTTTCCAGAATCTGTTTCCTCTGCCATAAAATAGGATTATAATCATACTTAGTGACCTCATACTGCATGTAAAGCAGTTTATCCAGGGCTTGGTTACAGTAAAAGCTGCATAATTTTCTTTTTCCTTCAGTCTTCAGTACCTTCTTAAATAAATAGAAATGGGAGAAAAAAATCTGAAGCAGTGCAATGTCCTGAAAGAAACAATTGTGTAAATTCAACTAAACCTATATTGACCCACTCAATGTAGAAATTATGAAGTACCTACTATGTGCCAGGCATTGAGCTAGTTTTGAAGTTACAAAGCCATCTAAGACAGAGTATCTGTCCACAAGGAGCTCCCAGTCTGGTGTGGAGAACAGACCTGTAAGTGCATAACTCAAAATAGCTGAGTCCAAGGATTTGCTTTTCTATTAGAGAATTTATGGGACTGTAGAAGAGAGGAGGGCTTGAAGGAAAGCTTTGCATAGGAAGTAAGATCTAAGCTGGGCCTTAAAGGGGCAGAGGGTATATGTCAGTCAGAGTTCTCGGTTGCAAGCAACAGAAAGTTTCTCCAGCTAGTTTAAACAAAAAAAAGGGCAACATCAAAATTACAACCAATATATACAACAACCATCATTAAGAACTATCAGAAATCAAGTTGAAGGAAAGTCTGACAATTACAGAATCAAAGAAGTCACATCCATCCAGACTGGTTGGAGAGGCCCAAATGAAAGAACAGATCAAACTCCAGAAAAAGAACTAAACTAAATGGAGATAAGCAATCAATAAGATGCAGAGTTCAAAACACTGGTTATAAGAATGCTCAAAGAACTTGATGAGTACGTCAACAACATTAAAAAGATCCATTCAGAAATGAAGGATAGACTAATTGAAATAAAGAGCAACTTACAGGGAAATTATGGTAGAGTGGATGAAGCTGAGAATCAAATCAATGTTTTGGAACATAAGGAAGTAAAAAAACCAACCAATCAGAAGAACAAGAAGAAAAAAGAATCCAAAAAATTGACCATGGTGTAAGCAGCCTCTGGGACAACTTCAAGCATCCCAACATTCACACCATAGGGATGCCAGAAGGAGAAGATGAAGAACAAGAAATTGGAAATCTACTTGAAAAAATAATGAAAGAAAACTTCCCTAATTTGGTGAAGGAAATAGATGCAAGTCCAGGAAGCACAGAAAGTCCCTAACAAGATGGATGCAAAGAGGCCCACTCCAAGACACGTCATAATTAAAATGCCAAAAGTTAAAGATGAAGAATTTTAAAAGCAGCAAGAGAAAAGCAGTTGGTCACCTACAGAGGAGTTACCATTAAACAATTAGCTGAGTTCTCAAAAGAAACTTTGCAGGCTAGATGGGACTGGCAGAAATATTCAAAGTCATGAAATGCAGGGACCTATAGCCAAGATTGCTCTACCCAGCATACATATCCTTTAGAATCAAAGAGCAGATAAAGAACTTCCCAGACAAGAAAAAGCCAAAGGAGTTCATCATCACCAAATCATTATTATATGAAATGTTAAAGGGACTTATTTAAGAAAAAGAAGATAAAAACTATGGACAATAAGATGGCAATAAATACATATCTATCAACAATTGAATCTACAAAACAAACGAAGCAAACAAGAAGAACAGAGACAGGATCATGGATACAGAGAGCATTTTTATGGTTGCCAGATGGGAGGGGGGAGTAGGGGAATGGATAAAGAGGTGAAGGGATTAATAAGTACAAATAGGTAGTTATAGAATCGCCATGGGGATGTAAAGTACAGTGTAGGAAATGGAGTAGCCAAAGAATTTATACCCAGGACCCATGGACATGAAGAATGGTGTAGAGATTGCCTGAGGGAGTGGGGGATGCTGGGTGGAGAGGCAAAGGAGGAAAAATTAGGACAACTGTAATAGCATAATCAATAAAATATTTTAAAAAGGGGCAAAGTATGGAAAGAAGATCAAGAGCTCAAGGAATTGTCAGGAGGTTATATGAGCAGATTTGGAAAATGGGCAGAATGAAGGGAGCTGCAGAAAAAGAATAAAAAATCCAGCAGAGATCACGCAAAAGAAATAGGTGCGTTTGGCCTTGTTACTGCTGATAATATCCTTTGTTAGTTGTCAAAGTCCAGGATAGAATGTAAGACAAGCTGAGTAAAGAAAGCCATGTGGTCAGTCACTGGTCAAGTGAGGGTGAGGAGTATAAAGATCTAGTACATTTGACTTCTTTGTCAGGAGTTGGTCATTCCTTTCCCTTAAAAAAAAAATACTAGTTACTGTACTAGGGAAAAAAATCAATTAATTTAGGAATAGCAAAGAATTGCAATTCAGGACATGCAAGTTATGACAAGACCATAGATGAGTTTGGAGGAGAACTTTTTTAATAGAGGGAAGAGGGAAGTTAGGAGGGGTTGATACAAACAAAGAGCCTATTGGAGGAAACTGGAAGTTTGAAGTGCAGTGGCTTTTCACTGGCTGAGTCATGACAGTCTCTCATTGGCTGAACTGTTGCCAGGTGAGGGGAAAATCTTCCCTTCTCCTGCTGTGATGGTAAAGTAGAAAACATCTTCCTATGAGAGATTCAAGGCACCTCTCTTCCTGTTTGGGGTAATTGATGATAAGTAGTAGGATGTGAGAGTTCCCCCACAAACCCTCTTGAGTCCAATGTTAGTTGAGATTTCCTTTATTAATTTGCACACCATCAAGACTGTAGACACAGTGAATTCCCTTAGGACATCAGCATTCTGATAGAAAGGAAAAGAAGCAAGTGAAATATAACAAAAGACACTGAAATAGAGTTGTCAGTGACCAGAGGGGAGAGGGGAGGGAATTTCAGGGGAGAAGGGAAGGGTTTACAGGAGCAAATATAGAGGACACATGGACAAAACTAGGGGTGTTGGAAAGGGGAGGGAAGAGGGGAGGAATGGGTGGGTGGGCTGGAATGGGAATAAAGGATAGAAACTGTACTGAATAAACTAAAATAAAAATTTAAAAAAAAAAAGGAAATGATGCTGGGTATTGGACAGCAAATAGAACCCAAAGATCCTCTATGATAAGTATTGTAGAATTCCAACAGTAGGCAGCGAGGAAGGAAAAGCATGCTAGGAACAGAACAGAATCCACAGAGGTAAGGGAGGAAAAAAGTCCCGGGCTGTGGAGGCAATGGAAGACAGGTTAGTGCCATCAGACTCTGGTGCACAACAGAAAGAGCTATACTGAAAGCCAAAATCACGGGTCTTAGAAATGCCACGATTAAAAGTCTAGACCTTATGCTGTAGCCAAGAGCAGCCACAGGAGTCTTTGGAGAAACTAAGTAGTCATGCCTGGGGGAGAAGACTAGGTTGAGGCTGTGTTTCTAACCTGTTTTCTCCGAATGCTTGCCTGGGTGCTGGCTGCGTGTCACAATACCAGTGAAAACTAAGGGAGCACTTTGAAGAAAATGAGGGAGCACAGCCAGTGGAAGGCAGGAGGGACTTCGTCCCTGTGAGATCAGATTCAGGAGCACAGCCCGGGTCTGATGGCCCTGCAGGAACCCAATGGAGGAGCCAGAACTCGGAGCAGGAGTTAAGTAATGAGTTCGGCTTCACGGGGAAAAAAAGCTTTTTTCTTCCCTGGAAGAAAAAAAGATTTGCTCTTCCATATGAGCCAAGTTCAAGGCAACCAGGTGACTGTCCAGGCCTCCCTGGAAATCTGGGGTAGTATTTTACCACCCAATATCCATTTCTACTGTCTATGGTAACTGTTCCTCATTTTGTTTTCAACTTTGAAGGCGCCCCCTTCCCCGCCAATAGACCCATCAGACTTTAAGTCCAAGAATTTTTAGAAGGGGTTGACCCTACATTCTGCCTTCTGGGGAAGGAGGGCGGTGACCTGTAACCCAGATTTAGCTAATAAGAGTCTGCCATCCCCCACCCCCACCATGGTGATTGGTTTAGGGATGAACACACGACCCTTGTACAGAATATCTGCCCTGGTAATTTTGTTGGGGGCACTGGGAAAGAGTAATCCTCTTTCTGCAGAGTTGCTAAGTGGGCACCAGTTATAGCAGAAGTGTTGCTGGCCCCCTTGGCCACCTCGTTGGGAGTCCCTGCCAAATAATGAAGCCAACCCAGGGGAACGCGGAGCTGGGAGACAGAGGCGGTGTTAGAGTTCTGGATCCAGCCACAATCTGACCTCCATCCCCCAAAGATCAGTTTCCAGGTTCTAGAACCAATGCATTATATCTCTCTCTTGTTTAGGCCAGTTTGAGGTCTTGTTGTCACTTTCAACTAAAAAAATTAATAAAATCATCTTTCACACAAAAAAAGTGGTAGAGTCAGGGGGACTAAAGGAGGAAGCCTAGGGACTAGATGGCCTAGGAGAGAGGTCTCTGCCGAGGGCAGTCAGCAGCACCATAGCCGGAGGCAGCATCTGGTTCTGTTGGGCCCCTCAGTCCAACCCATTCCGGTAGTTTTTTAAATGAACTATGTCTCTTTTAGCAAGAGGGTTTGAAGTATCTGATTGCTTTTTCTTAGTATCATGACTGGTTTTAGCAGGTTAAATTTCTCTGCCATATTTTTTTAAGTGAACGTAGAGAACTCAAATTTAACTTGGAGGGTAAATCGATAATAGTGAAGTTCAGGTCACACTCGGGGAGATATTGTCTTTAGGGAAATGGGGTCCCTTTCCTAATGCTACTCAAATCATAGCACTTGGGAGACCTCCCTCTTGATTTTCACTCAAGTCACAAGTCACAAAACGGTGGCCCATGAACCATAGCTGGCCTATAGGTGGATTCTGTATGGCTTGCAAAATATTGCCATTTGTAAAAATCTCTAACACATGGAGCCAGTTGCGCCCCCATGTGCTGCTACTGTGCTGCCTCAGCCCGGTCTGGCCCACAGGTGGGGCGGTGAGTGTGACAGGCCTGTTCGTGCTGAGCTCCCCATGTTGGGAGCAGGAGCAGGAAGCACAGGTCACACAGGGACCCAGCTGAAACAAAACGCTGGCTGCAGAAAAGGAGAAAGCACTAAGATGGCAGAGGCTATCAGAAACTTCATGAATACTTTCATTCCGTCTAAGAAGCTGTTATTGTAGCAGTAAATGGCCCAGCCATTGGACTGGGAACAGCCATACTTATTGTCTCTTTGTTTGGGCCAATGAAAAGGCTTGGTTTCAAACAGCCTATACTACCTAGGACAGAGTCCAGTTGCTAGTCTGTCTCTGTGTTCCCCAAGATTACAGGAGGAGCATCTGCAAATGAAATGATGCTCAGCGACCTGACAATGCAGGAGGTATGTGGCAAAGGTCTGGTCTTGCAGCTGTTTTAATCTGGGAACTTCGTCCAAGAAGTCGTGGTTCGCACTGAGGGGCGTGCCTCACGCAATCCAGTTGTGTTTGAGGAGTCCAAAGCTCCTGTGCACTGTACCATGAAGACAGAGTTGGAGTGGGCCAATTAGAGGAGTGTGAAGTGCTCAAGAAAATCTGGTGCTCGGCCCAAGGACCGACTCCATGTTGAAATACTGGAGAAGGAAGATTGATGAGTTTTGATTGTCGGGACACCTTCTAATGACACTGGAATTGTGAGCTGGACCTCTGTGGCTCTGGGTGCCCTAATCTACCCTGACGGCCTGAGACAAGTTCACCCTCAGCTCATGCTTGGAAGCAGGACTTGAAACATTCACGGGGTTTATTATCAAGGAGATTTTAAGTACTGTAACTTTAAAATAAGTAACAACAGCCCTGGCTGGTGTGGTTTAGGGGATTGAGTGCTGGACTGTGAACCAAAGGGTCGCCAGTTCAATTCCCAGTCAGGGCACATGCCTGGGTTGCAGGCCAGGTCCCCAGTAGAGGGTACATGAGAGGAAATCACACACTGATGTTTCTCTCCCTCTCTTTCTGTCTCCCTTCCCCTCTCTAAAAATAAATAAAATCTTTAAAATAAAATAAAATAAAATACTACAAAGCTCCTTTGTCCAAACATCATTATTCTATACTTAATATACATGTAAGTATGAAAGTGTGATGGTGAGCTTTAGACTGCTTGTGGAAGCTTTAATTTTTGTCATCTTTAGCTTGTACTGTACGGAAAACAGAAGTGTGTTCTGCCGGTTTGGGGTGGGAGAAAAGTCTGGAATAATGTTTGTTTTCCTTATTTTTTTCTTCTAGAACAGACTCTAAAAAGGTACTAGAGAGCCTCAGCCCCCCACCCCGCCCCAAACAGAGATATAGAAAGAGCTGAGATGTGCCATTGTCTCTAAGAAGGTACAGATACTTCAGTCGAAAAGTCTGAATCCAAAATAAGACTCATCTTTTAGGATATTCCTGATGAAAAACCCACTGATGAACATACCCCAAACTAAACTACACTTAAGATTTATGCTGAAAAAAAAAAAAAGCAATTGCTTTTTCCTTTAAAAAAAAGTATGTCCAGTTCTTAAACAGTTAACATGAAGAAGCCACTGTTTCTCTCTAGAAGAAAGCTTTTTTTTGCTGTGTTAGTCAATCACTGAAGAGCTGAAGTATGCATATCTAAGTTATAAGTTAGTCTTAGGGGGGTTTAAATAGTTTCTCTGATCCTTTTGAAAAAATAACTACAATGCTTCTTGTTGCTGGGTGTGAAATACCACTTTACATATAATTTTGGATTTTCTACTTGCAGATGTGATTGATGTATTACACCAAAAATAGTGTTTTTATGTTTATAAAGTTACTGTTAGGTTCATTTAATAAGCTAACATTCTTTTGACACACTGTTAAATGCAGAAACCCCTTTTTTAGAGGAAAGAACTACCTTATGTGTGATGTGTAGTGTTCTTGGTCTCTGCCTTCACGTCTACACGATATTCTGAGTGCGGTACGGTGGCCTGTATAAACAGGCAGTCTCATTCCTTTCGGGAGTGGGGACTGATCGTGATTACAGATGCCTATTACTGGTCAGGTCTCTGAGCTTGCAATCGTATTGAATGTATGAAGAGTGAAATAAAATCAAAACCTTATTTTTGTACAGTTTTGAAGTTTATACTTAGAACCGACTACTTCCCAGCTGCGTGGAGAGCTGTACAGTGTATAACTCAGCATTTGCCTTGGACTGGCTGGCTCAGTATTTTTCCATCTGTGGGACCTACTTTTTCATTCAGTAGTTTGACATATATATAAACTGTACAGTCTGTAAAGTTTTTTTATAGGATATTCAGCTGTGAAAACTGGTTAAATGAAACTAATATTTCTTAGCAAAAAATCACTAATGTTTAAAAGTTGAGAGATTTTATCCATATTTCTGGATTCTCTTGGGGGAAAATGGGAAGGTCTGCCTACACTGGGTCATCCTGCTCCTGGAGCTGAGCAGCTGCCCCTTTTGGACAGCTGTGAGCACCCCATTTGCCGCAGTCCCCGCCCAGCTGTTCCGTTCACTTGGGTCACCTGCCTGACACCTGTGGGCGTATGATTCACTGGAAATATCTGAAATTCCCCCAGACACAGACTTGACTGAACACTTGCCTGTGGGTTTGTCTCACTATTGTTGATAAAATAATTCCCTGGGGCTATGAATAGACAAGTTCAAAATCTGTGGGGGGGTTCATCCTCTTGTGTGTGTGCGTGCGCGCGCGCACACACACACACACACACACACACACAAATGATCCCCAATGGGCTGGAAGGAAATGTTAAGCATGAGGACGGCCCTGGCTGGTATGGCTCAGTAGATTGAGTGCCAGCCTGTGAACCAAGGGGTCTCTGGTTCAATTCCCAGTCAGGGCACATGATGCCTGGGTTGAGGGCCAGGTGCCCAGTGGGGGGCACATGAGAGGCAACCACACATTGATGTTTCTCTCTCTCTCTCTTCCTCCCTTTCCCTCTCTCTAAAAATAATTTTTTTTTAAAAAAAGGATGAGGACGTAAGGAGAAAACCAAGTAGGAGGATAACGCCCTTCCTCCTTTGGTTGGCTCAGGTCACACCGAGCGTAGAGGCTCCTGGAGCCAGAGGGCCTGAGTGTGAAACCCGGTTGTTCCACGCATTGCCCACAGGCTCGTGGTTCACTAACTTTGCTGTGCCCGTTTTCTCATGTGTGCAAAGCACAGTCCCGTCGTCTATAAAATGTAATTAAGTTCTCACCTCATGGGACTGTTGTGAGGATTCAGTGAGCTCACACACTTCAGAACAGTGCCTTGCACACGGTGAGCTCTCAGCAAATGGCACAGGACATGTATATCACATAATATTTACATGTAAGTTACATATACATATAAGGCCATATCTTTGGGAATATTTATCATGTAAAATTTACATGTCCCAGATATATTTGTTGAAAGTACATTTCTATAAAACAAAATCAGTGGTAACTTGGACTCTGCGTCCAATGGTCCTTGAAATAATGGAATGCTTTTCCCTGGGGCAGGATTATCTGAGTTAACGACCATGGGTCTCCCTGGGAAAGGGCTAGAGAAATCACTGCCATTCACGTCTGCAGGAGTGTTACAGGGCTTTCCTCCTGAGGCATCATCTCCCTCAGGCAATGCGCTCTGAGTTTGAAAATGGGCTCAGGACAAGAAGCCAAGCGAGGAGTTTTCATTTTCATTGGAGCAGCTGCCCTTGGCCTCCTGGTGGCCCACTCTTGACGTCTTGTCTTTGCAGGTTGAACAACATCCTCCTTGGCTGTCCATGCAAGAAGAAGAAGAGAATGAAAGCCAGAATGTGGCTTCCTCATTGCCATTGAGGAAAACCCAATTATTGGCTTAGATCTTCCGTTTGAATTATCATCATTGATTCAGTTTGGACTCTCCCTAGATCCATTTCAGGTTGTTCTCTATCATTTTACCCAAAGCTGAAGAACGCTACTGGACTAGTGGGTGAAGGGGGTTCAGTCTCTTGTGAGTTTCAGTTTGTTTCATTCTGATGACTCGGGTGGGGAAGCACAGTTCTTACAGGGAGAGGTGTGGAAAGTCACCTCTGGTGAGGAGAGCTGGCCAGAAGCTTCCTTTCCCCGCTTAGTTGTTTGCTTATCCCCAGAGCAGGCCCGTTCCTGGTCATCTTGGCTGTCGTCTTGGGCAGGTGAGATCACTGAGCAGTGGGGGTGTGAGAGAGTTGGCTTCTGTGGGCAATAACAGCTTTGGAGAATATTCTGGGTTGAGGCAGTGGGGTCAGGAAAACACCCAGAGGCAAACGCTCTTTTCCTGCATGTGCCGGCAATGTCTCCAATCATCCCCGGGCCAGATGGAGCGTTGGAAAGCCTCGGCCAGAAAAGCAGGAGGCGTCGGGGTGACGTGATGCTGGTCTCACCAACCTCTGCTGAGTTTTGCTTGGGGGTAAATCATCTCAATGGCTGGAACCAGCAACCAAGGCCAAGTTCACCAGCTAAGTGCTCAGGCCTCAGCTGCATTTTGCCAGCATGGACAAGCCTTGCTTCTCTTCCAAGAGATGGGAGCTCCTGCCACAATCAGTCAACAGGTCTGAAGCCCCAGTGAGCGTCCCTTTCTTCCAGCCGTTGATTTCTTCCCTCCCCTCCTGCCTTTACCGCCTCCAATCCCTTCTCCACGGGTCTCATCAGCATTTAAATAGA
The DNA here is from genome assembly GCA_028533065.1 of Trachops cirrhosus. Classification (NCBI taxonomy): domain Eukaryota; kingdom Metazoa; phylum Chordata; class Mammalia; order Chiroptera; family Phyllostomidae; genus Trachops; species Trachops cirrhosus. Next base: position 115,440,112 of record CM052544.1, read on the forward strand.
ATGGTAAGGCTCTAAGAGCAAATGCTTTACTTTCTGCTTATTTTTTTTTATGGTCCCAAGCCTAGATATAATATAGATTATGTATATATTTATTATCAATTTATATAATGCATTATATACTTATATTTATTATATACCATTAGATCATAATTATATATAAATTGCATTTTATAAATTATAGTCCAAATGTATTACATGTAAGTAGTATATTATAAATATGTATTTATATGTAGAATACATATTGTAAATTTGGGGGGACCCAGTGCCAGCCCTCAGCCAGACTCAGCCAGTAAGTGCTACCTAACATGTCACTTGCTCCTCCGTGAAGATGCTTCCCTAGACCAAGGTGTCCTCCCCTCTGTGCACCCCCTACACGTGCACGAGCCTTTATTAAACCCTTACCAAAGCATTTGAATTGTTTCTCTGTTTTTTTAATCTTTTTCATTGGACTGAACTCTCTCTGATTACAGTCGGATCAGAATTTCATTGGTACCTTTTGAGTGTCCGATCCTCAGCACTCAAATGTTTGTTGAATGATTAAAATTAGTGCAATGTCTGGCTCATAGAAAATGTTAAGCACATGTGCGTTGAATGAATGAAGGAGGAACAGACGAACACAGTCTGGGGCCCCCGGTGGATCAGTCCCTCGTGAACATCGTGGGGCCTGAGTGAGAGAACAAGTGGGGACCCACTTACCAGATGTCCAAATAATTTAAGGTGCAAAACAAGCTAACGCCCTGTTAGATACCGTGCTGTCGTCTCCTCCTACCTTCACAAATACATCTTTGTGATGAAAAGTCAAGGGATACATGAAAATTATATATTTTGTGGGACTTAAAGATGGCAAAATATCAAAGATGTCCAAGTCCAATTAATAATAGTGCAAATATTTAGGTATTCTATTCTGTTGAGAGGCTGATGATGTTGGGGTAAACAATAAAGACATAAATAATTTATAAATGATTATGTAGCTAATCTACAGCATTTATTTATTTTTCTCACCTTGACTTTAGCAAAAGCACTGGTGGGTTTTTGTTGTTATAACTGAGTCACATAATTTATGTTCTATTGCCAGTAATGCCAGCTTGTACAACCTTTCTTCAATAACAAACGTGCTTGGCTCTCTTTACCCAGAAATGCGTTTCAACTTGGGAAAGAACAAATATGTGAGCTCATACGTACAAGAATACTAAATGCAGCAGTTTATTTTAGTTATGTTTACAGGAACTGAAATAGAAACAAACGTGGCCACCGCTATGGGAATGGTTGAGTGAGTTGTGGCACGGTTCACCGTGCAATGCAGACACTTTAAGAAGCAAATAGGAGCCGTTGCAGTAGACTTGGAGGGTGTCCTTGAGATACTGCTGAGAAAAGCCTTGTGTAAAGAAATGTGTATAATTCAGCTCCTGTCTGCAAAAGGACAATAACAAAAACCTCTGTAGGGGTACTTTTTTACATATTTATATATTATTTATTTGAAAATAAGTCATATATAGGAGGACTGTATGGAAGGAATTGCGATGATGGTAAACCTGGATTTCTGTATGTAAGTGTGTGTTTGGGGTGGTGATGTAGGCATAATAGGGAGGCGGATATGGGGCAAAGTTTGTATTCACATTTACTGATGTGTGGGTAGGATGCTAGCTATGTGATTGTTCAGAAAAAGATTGTGATGGCACTCCATTTCATGCACAGTGAACAAGCAAACAAACACCCTGTCTGTAGGTGTCTATGCTTTTAGATGGAAGGAGAAAATCCCGGAAAGACCTGTATCAGGCCATTAACATTAGTTCCCTCAGGAGACTGGATAAAATATAAAGTAGAAAAAAGATAGTGTTTTTTCTTTATACAGCTCGGTTTTGTTTTCCTGGTTATAAAAAGCATGCAGACTTTAACATATTGCTTTTACAATGAGAGGTAACTGATGAGGACTTTTCTAAAAAATAAAAGTCCTTGGAGACCAGCTTTCTTAAGCTATAAGCCCGAGTGGCAAGGCCACAGACTTTAACACACATCAGATTTACTGTACTGGGCCTTTGCCCAGTGGTCAAGTCTTGAATGCGGAGAACTCTGAACCCACCCACCAATATCTGTAAGAGGCTTGGGTTGCAAGTCAGAGAGACCGGGGTTCAAATCCTTGCTCTACAACTTAAAAGCCAGGTGAGTTTGGGCAAGTCATTTAATTTTTCCATGGCTTAGTTCCATCACCTATAAGGGCATAACAATACCTAATTCACAGGGTGGGTGGATGCAGAAATGAAAGGAAATGCATGCAAACTGCCTAACACAGACTAGCGTAGCTACCACCTTGAACACCAATTTCTGTGAGTGGGTAGACACTGAGAAATCCATTTGGGCACCGCTGCTGTGGTTTGGAACGTTTCTTGATTCTCAGCTCTAGCTGCTATGGATGGGATTGCTGAACTAAGCAGCCTCAGCTTGGGGAGCTGTGGCTCTGTTCATAGGGGCTCTGTTCAAGGTTTTGCAAATTCTCAGGCACTGTTCCCAAGATGCCCCAACTTGAGGAAAGGTCTCTTTGTTGACAGTCCCTGACATTCAGTGTGGGAGCTGCTGGCCTGGAATAACCCCCATGCTAGGCCTGTCTTCCTCAGTCTGTCTAGTTCACCTCACCAGCTCGTTGGACAGGTGTTGCCCCCAGCAAATGCAGGGGGGGAGTCTGGCTGCAACATAAGTAGTTCTTATTCTTTGTGGCATATAGTTGGAGTGACCATCATTTCAAAATCAGTTTCCGTTGTGGGTTTTTTCTTGGCTATGTGATAATAGGGTAAGTAATGATTGAAATATGAGTGCTTTTATTTATTTCCCACCCTCTGCTCCTTTAAGAGGATTCTGACTTGGACAACTTAGGTTTTCATCCTCCTCCACCCTCCAAGGAGGACCTTGTCTTGCTAGACCAGTTAGCAAACTAGGGACATCTGCAAAATCCCTTCGCCTTTGTTGCATAATGTAACCCGATCACAGGAGTGAAATCTATCAAACTCTCAAGTCCCGCCCACCCTGCAGGGGAAGGCACTCCGCCTTGTACAAGGAATCTTGGGGACCATCTTAGAATCCTGCCCATCACAGTATCTAAAAATCTAGGGAACAGAGCAGTGTTAGGGAAAAAAATTATTGTGATTCCCAGTTTCTTTCTGTGTCTCCCTGTTCCACTTGGGGGTTGTGCCGAAAGTGACTCTCTAGTAAGAAACTTATTTTTCACTCTTTTTGAAGCCTTTCCTCATGTCTCCTCACGTTGCCAGGTGGTCCGCATGGCAAATAAACTTCAACTTGCTCACCAGCCTGCTGGGAGAGATGGTCGCTGCCTGTGTTATCCCCTGAGAAGGACTGTCCAATTGCCTTTGGGGTAATGCAGAGAATGAAGCCCCAATGCCCTAAGGCAGTGATCATTTCAGACTAACTTCTCTTTTGTGCCTCTATGGTGGGACTAGTTAGGTGACATTCTTAGGAGAATTGAGAAAGCGGTCACTTCTCTGATCCCGATGAGGAATGCTGGTTGCGTGCGATCAGGTGGTCTGATCAGCCGCTGCTGTCTGCCCCGGGTGCTGCCAAGTTGCCAGCCCTGACCCCTGCCTTCAGGATCTGGTGCATCACCATCGCAGCCCAGCCCCTCTGCTCCGATGTCTCCCGAGTAAGTGACCCCAAAGCCTCCACTGTAACATGCACAGAACCCATGGCAGAGAGGGTCCTTCCAGTAGCCGGTGAGCTAAGTTTCTTCCCTTGCATGCACTTTCTAACTCTACTATGATTTTCACTCCTCTCCCTTCTTCCTAGTGTTAGTAAAATGAGTCACATCCCCAGAGGTAATGCTGAAGGCGCTGTTCATCTTCAGGCAAATCGTGATTGTGCATCAAAAGCCTTGCTCTGCCTTTGGGGAGCCCTTAACACTGTTAATAAGAAACAACAATGGGCCCAAAATGGAGTAACTCCTGCTAAGTCCCACCGAGACTTAATCATCAACCTGATTGCAGCTTCAGCCCCTCTCAGGAGTGGGATTTTAAACCGATCAGCCTGGCATTTCCTGATCAGCATCATTAGGTAAGTGCTCTACGGCCCTTCATCAAAAAAAAAAAAAAAAGTGACCCTTCCTGAAAAAAACATTTTTTTTCTTTTGCTAATAACTTTTCTTGTCCCACCCAGTTTCTGCCTATAAAAACCTTTTCTTTTGTACAGCTTCTCAGAGCAACTCTCCACTTACTAGATGGGACGCTGCTCAATTCATGAACTGTTCAATACGGTCAATTAGATCTTTAAGTTTGTTCGGCTGACTTTTTGTTCTTTAACAATACATTACTGGCGGGATGAGAAGCCCCGCCCTCAGCTGGAGAGATTCCCCCGCACGGCCTGCCCCCAGGTTCTGGAGCAAGGATGGGGGAGCCACGGGCAGCACGGAGTGGAGTGCTCCTCTTCCAGGGGAGACCTGGCCCTCGGAGATGCCAGCCTTCGGTCCCAGGAGGAGCCTACACTTGGTCATCAGCCTTCCGAGTCTGTGCCACCCGTGAGAATCCAGGACAGTGTGGAGCTCAGCAGCAAAACCTGCTGTCTGGACGGGGGAGCCTGCATGCTGGCGTCCTTCTGTGCCTGCCCCACTCCTGTGGATGGAACTGTGAGTGTGACAGGCACAGAGACTTGTGGGTCTGTGCTGCGTGACACCAGGCTGCCTCGGGAGAGTTCCCTGTGTAAGTAACGGCACGGCTGGCGGCGCTGCTCCCCTCGGACTTTTCTACCCGGTTACGACGGCCACGTGACGGACCAGCGCCTCACCCGGCACTCCAGAATTCACGCCACCTGTGTGTACCACTCTGACACTGGCTGGCATCTGCCTAGCTACACAAAGATAACATTACTCAACATCTGCATGCAACACGTGTCATGCAAAGTTCAAGACCTGTAAAGCCTGTCACTCCAACATCCAGAGAGATGATCATTTGTTAGTTGCCTTGAAGTAGGGAATACATTTCCATGATGGTCCCCAACATTCCCTACCCCGCCGGCACACCTCAGAGGTATTGCAGGTTTGGTTCCAGCCCACTGCATTAAGGCGAGTATCACAATAACGTGAGTCACACATTGTTTTGGTTTCCCAGTGCACACAAAAGTTACATTCATACTAGACTGTCATCTATTACTTGTGCAATGGCATTATGTCTAAAACAATGTATATCCCTTAATTAAAGATATTTTGCTTCTAAAAAATGTTAACCATCATATAAGCCTTTGGCGAGTCATGATCTTTCTGCAGGTAAAGAGTCCTACCCTCCATTTGTAAAATAACACATTACCTGTGAAGCACAATAAAGCAAAGTGCAATAAATGAGGTGTGTCTGAACCGACTACTCACCTCTGCCCTGCCCTCTCCAAAAGCTACTTAAAGAACAAAAGAACTCAGCTGTATCTACATCTGCCTAAGTCCTGTTCTGATACACGCAACTCTTGTTTCTTGATACATATAACTCTGCCAAGAGCTTCTTCTTAGTATTTTCCTTTAAACAATTGAATTCTACCTTCAGATTATTAAAAAGCTGATCTAATGTGGAACTGAGGATAAAGCTCTGAGTAGGTAGAGTCGATCGCAATCAATTAAGACGCATCTAGAAATAAAATGGAAGCCTCTGAACGGGGAGCCAATGAGAGGGGAGAGGGCAAATACTAGAGGTGAAGGACAGGAGGCGGATGCTGCAGGAGCGAAGGGTTCCCGGGGCCAGAGAAACTGGGTAGAGAGAGGAAGCAAGTGGGAGAGAGCAGATAATAAAATGGATTACTTGATTGATGATCTGATGGCCAGAGAAGCAAGGTAAAAAGCTAAGTCAAAGGGCGAGTTTCTATAGGAAACTATAGAAGACAAGGACACCCCTTTTTTCTCAAGGCATTGTAAAGAGAATAAAGTCTCCTTGGAAGGAAATTGTATCTAAATTTCCTCCGAAGCCCGGACTGCTGTGGCTTAGTGGGTTGGGTGTCATTCTGCAAACAGAAAGGTCACCGGTTGAATTCCTGGTCAGGGCACAGGCCTCTGTTTTGGGCCAGGTCCCCAGGAGGGGGGTGCTCGAGAGGCAAGTGGTCGATGTTTCTCTTTGCACCTCAATGTTTCTGTATATCCCTGCCTTCCCCTCTCTCTAAAAATACACAACATATTTTTAAATAAATAAATAAATAAACAAATAACACCAACAAGAGTGCTTAAGCAGGCATTTTTTCCACACCAGGCAGTTAGTTAACTATTGTGAAAGAGAAAATGTTTCCAATGTATTTAAGTTGTAAACCAGGTGATAAAACCATGTATTGTAAAGCCCCTCTTAAAACAGTTCGTATGTATGCACATACCCAGTAAAGATTAGTGAAAAAAACCCATTATTGTTAGTCATGAGAATGCCTTGACAGTTTCAATCAGACCAAATCAACGGAAATCATCCTTTCCTCTCTCTTTAGCCTAAAACCTAAAAATGTACTTTTCAACAATAACAACTAAGCTTATTCACACTCCCCCAGCTTCTAACTACCTGGGGGTCGGGGATGTGGTCGACTAGACTGAGTTTCTTGAGGGAAAGAGCCCACATCTTGTTCTTCATTTCATTGCTGCTGCGTGCACTTGACCGACACATAGTAGCCTCTCAGGTATTCCTGTTGGGCTGAACAAATTAATGAGTGCATTTACTACATGCCTTCCCTGTACTCAGGACCAAATAGCCTTGTTTTTTTTTTTTTTTGTCTGTTTTTAAATAAAGTCCAAAGGTGCAACCTCTCTCCTGCCTTCATCTTTGTAATACAGTCTGGTTTGGTAGCAAGGAAAAAAAACCATGGGAAAAAGGTAAGCAAATTACCCCAGGATCTGAAAGGAAACAGATAATGCTAGTGATTGTTCTTGCCAGCTCGTAACAGGCAGGATATAAATATAAGTTAGAGAAGAGGAAATTCAAAAAAGGCACAAGGAAGCAGGTTGGGGATTTTGAAGAATAGCATGTTGGGAACCTACTTACTCAGAGGCAATTGGACTATGACCCCAGGCAAATTGTGTCTCACTTTGCTGTTATTGTTCGAATGAAATGAAATTTCGTAAGCCTGAGAGCCCCACCCCTTCCTGTCTATTTCATCGGAGCATAAATCACTTTTTAAGGGGAGACGTTTGGGTTAAGGGTGAGTGCTTTCCCCTTCACTGCAAGTTCAAGTTAACGGAGGGGGTGCTGTCTTTCTGCTCCATGGTCTCGCCAGCCCCCCACCCCAACAATCCCATCCTTTTTGCTAAACTCTAATTTTCAAGGCACTCATGGAACATAAAACCCTCGATTATAGCTTTTCACTAGACATATCACGGACAACTTAAATTTATCTTGGTTTTTGAAAAAATATATAGTTGCTTTCATCTAAAAATAGTGGCTACCAGTTGGCTATTTTGAGTTCGGGAGCATGACTTCCCTTGCCTGTGGCAACTTGCAACCAAAGGACCTCAAAGCCCTTTACACCATCCAGTGTTGCTACTCTAATGACAAAGACGGGGTTCACAAATTGTGCTTCCGCATACTGCAGGGATTCAGCAGCCAGCACTTTGCAGTGGAAACTCTGGGTCCCATGGTGTGTCTGGTGCGACTGCAGACCCGACAGATAGGCTACGCAACGGGGGACCCGAGGGTAAAAACCATGTGCTTGGCTGCCACGGAGCTAGCAAGCTTGGCAAAACGCCAGGAGAAGACACAGAGGAATTCCTAAGACAGCCAGCGCCCTGGGACTTTCTTCCTCAACGTGTCCCAGGAGCCCTCCTGCTAGGTTCCAGCTCTGAAGCATGCAACTGCCTCCTGTGGCGGAGGAACTCCGGGACAGGACTCAGCCCGTTCAGTCTTTCTTCGCCTTCTCGGGGTGTGCGCATAACGGCTCCTTCGCAAAGCAAGGTCCTTGCCTACACGCGTCACCTTCCTGCAGGAGAGAGGTTTGTGCCGTAGATACGTCGGAGTCCAGTTATCCAAGATACTAGATAAGTGCTCAGGCGCCAAGTCTCTGACGGATTCCCAGAGTAACTGGGCTCGGGGCTCGGGAAAGCTTCCTCCACAGACTTCGGGAGCTAAGTGAGGGCTTTTCGACAAGGGAGGCCACAGGGACACGTCAGTGCCTTCGGGGCCAGGCAGGGAATACAGGAGAGAATAAGCGGGGAGATTACGACAAATGACAAAATCCATTCTACGTCTGCAGGCATTCAAATTCAGCTGTTTGTTTTTAAACTGCTGACCAGCCAAACCAAACACAGCTGTGGGCCGTCTTCGGTTTCTAAGCCGAGAGTTTGCAATGCCCTTGACCAGGTGGCCCTCCGGACTGGAGGGTGTGCCGTGTTCCCCACCCCCATGGCCCTGCAGGGAGGTCAGACAAGCCCCGAGTCCAACCCCTACCCCATGCCAGCACTACCCACTTGGTGACTTTGGACAATTATCTTCCCCTCTGAGTCTCAGTCTTCTCATCTGTAAAATGGAGATAATGCCCACCTTATAAACTCGATGTGTGAGGATTTGGTGAGGTTTTACTTCGAGAGCGCTTGCCACTGCCCCGGCACCGTTTTGAGGTGGCAGTGACCCCCACGCCACGCTCACACATCAAGCCCCCAGCACGAGGCAGCTCTGGGCATCCGCCCGGCCCATGTCTAAACCTGAGTCTCAGCTTGCACAGCTCTCTGGCTCCCCACCTCCTGATCCATGCCCGGGTCTCTCGCACTCTGACCCCCAGCTTCCTTTCCCTCCTGGACCCACACTCACTGCTGGGCCCTCGTATAGCTTCAACTTCTCTGGCTTGACTCTGGGGCTCCTTCCTGGAAGAAGGTCCGCATCTGCCCTCCAGACCTCTCGAGGAGGCTGGGCCTCTTCGAGAGACATCTGGACTAAAAGTAGTTGCGTCCCCTGAAGTCTGAGTTCTGAGGGGCCAGGCTATATCACTTATCCGCTGGGGAGACTGTGAGGTTGAGAACTGACCGAAGATTTGGTACAGAGAGGCTCTGTTCCCAGCCCTTCTGGGGCTTCCCGGGGCAGCCAGATTCCCTGTGGTCGCAGGGTCTTCACACATGCTCTTTCTTTGATCCTCTTCTTTGCCCCTGACCAAATCCTACCCATGCATCAGTCTCAGCATAAGTATCCCTTTTTCAGAGAAGCTGTTAGGAGTAAATGTTTGTGTCCTCCACTTCCGTCCCCGAACATCCTTACCTTGAAGCCCAAACTCACAAAGGGATAATATTTGGAGGCGGGGCCTTTGGGAGGTAAATTAGTTTCCACGAGGTCCTGAGGATGGGACTCACAGGATGAGACTGACGCCCTTATAGGAGGAGGGAGAGGCCAGAGCCCTCTCTCCCCCTGCCATGTGGAAGGCACAGCAGTACAACAGCCATCCGCAAGCCAGCACCTTCATCTTGGACTTCCAGCCTCCAGAACTGTGACAAATGCTTATTGTTTAAGCCACCCAGGCTGTGGTATTTGGTTAATAGAGCAGCCTGAAACGAACTAAGACAGTGATTTCCTTGACTAACAATTTGTGCCCTCCCAATTCTGTTCTCAGGAAAAATTCTACGTTTCTTCTGTTTTATTGATTATAATTTGTGCTTACACAAATTATGAACTTGAGAAAGGATTCATTCAATGTTTTCTTCTCCCACATAAAATGTGGAGTTGGTGGGCTGGCTGTGTTCCAGAGGCACTTGTTTTGCCCTTCCTAAGATGTCGCTTCACTTACAAGGTCCAGAATAGCAAATCACAATATCCTCATGCCTGCCGGTAGAAGCTGGCAGGGAGGGGGTAGCCACACCCTTTCCCTTTAGGGGCTGGAGCCAAAAGTTGCCTGGGTCACTTTCACTCAAATCACCGTGGTCAGACCCTGGTGACATGGCTGCATACAGCTACAAAGCAGGCTAGGAAACGCTCTTTATTCTGAGCATCTATTCAGCCAGCTAGAAACCAGACCTTCTATTGCTGCCTGCAGAAGAGCAAGGGGGTGGTGGGGGACAGTCAGCAGACTCTACCATCTTCTTCTCTGGCAGGAAACATGACTGCAGGAACCAGCTTTCCTACTGGCAAGACCTTGGATGCGGGGTCAAGCCTGGTGCTTGGTCTAGGTGAGAGATGGGTTAGATGACAGAGTGGGAATTTACCACAGAGGGCAGGTTTGGGATGCAGGACCTGCCCACAGGGATAAGCACAGGTGTCTATGGGAAGGACACTTCCACCAAAGTGTCAGTTTTCCTCTTGTATTATTTACTTTTTAAGATTTTTTCCCCTTAACTATCCAACTAAATTCTAAGCTATTCAACATAGAAGTTCAGGAAGGATAGAATTGTGGGTTCAAATCTTGTTTCTGCCACTTAACCAGCTGTAGGAACTTTAGCCTCAGGAAAACTGAGGATTAAAATACCATGTGAAGGTACATGGTTAGCACTGTGCCTGATGATACATATAGGTAGATAGGTAGGTAAGTAGATAGATAGCCCAATAAATCAACTGTGGCTCTTATACTGCTGTGTAGCCCCTTAACCATCCTTGAACCCGGAGCAGGCATATCCATCAATCAATATTTGTGGGCGGATAGGTCTATGAATAGGGAAATCTCTATGCTTCGAAGACAACCACACATTTTCTGGGGGAGAGCTGGTGTCTGCTGGATGGCTGCCCGCCTTCCGGTTCCGAGTGGGGCCTTCTCCACATGCTCCTCTTTCCCAGGCAACAGCCTCTTCTTCCTGGAGAGGGCAGGCTGAGTTTTGTGGCAATGACTGGCGGCTGGTTCAGAGGCTCAGCACTCACACCCAGTTCAAATGTCACCTCTTCTGTGAAGCCCTCCCATTCCTCTTCCTCCCATTCACTTCCTGCCCAGGAAGGCCTGGTGGAATGAGTCACTTCCTCTGGAGCTTTGCTGTTCCCTGCCCGTTTCTCTGCCCTGGTAAGGGGAGATCTCAAGCTGGTTCCATCTGGTATCTATCGCTCAAGCACAAGCCAATGAAACTTGTCCTTCTGCCCCTTAACGACTCAGAGCCTGAGGGCATTAAAAAGGTTGTCCGTGCAAGATGAGTCAGAATGGGATTGAGCAAAACCCAGAGTACACACATGGCACTCGTTTGCTGATTAACATTGTAAACCTGCTGGTTGCTGATGACAAGGTCAAATGCCAAAGACAATCAGGAGAGTGCCCCTGCACAGGCAGTCTGTGCTGCTCGGATGTGTAGAAAGGAGACGGGCTGCAAGTACATGCCAAGCACATAGGAAACCCCCAGGTTCTGATGCTGAATGATGACGGCTGCAGGGAGACCAGGCGGTTCTGTGCAATACTGATTCTGCAGGCTCCTCTCTACCCAGTTTCTCTAGGTCGGGACCTTTCATCTTGGGCCCCAGGGGCCCCGTTTGCATCTCCCCTTCAGGGTGCCCACAAAGCCTTGTTTCTAGCCTTGGAGGAGGGAGGAGGGAAGCTTTACTCTGCCCCACTTTGTAATTTCTACCCCTTTAGTCTTCTCTAAGTTAGGCGTTTGACAAAACACTCAAAACCTTTTTCTCTAATTCCTCTGTATCATCCCTTTGCTGAGGCACAGATGCAACACCCTCTAGTTATCTCGGGGCAGGGCAGGGGGAAAATGGGTCACAGCGCAGCTAGAAGCACAAATGGGTGATTGGAGGGAAGTAGCCATTAAGATTGCAAAGATCTCCTACCACATCATAGACCTGCAAGTGCAGCGTTGATCCTCATCTCCCTCGTCAGACTGAAAGCTTTTGGCTGACTATAACTGTGCACTATTGTTTTTGCATTGAGGACCTGCACTGGAGCACATTTTGGGTACATAGTTATTAAGTGAATCGCCATAAGTGTGCATGGGAATTCATTGGAAAATGATCCTTACACTTGGGGGCACTTCACAGGTTTGTCTCCATTACTTTGTTTACTCCTCAAAACATTCTCATTACAAAAGGACAGGCATTATTTTTTACTTTATGGAGATCAGAGAATCAGGATACTTGTCTAGGGTCCCTTTGCTGCTAAAAGCAAAGCGGAAAATGAGGCCAAGGTCTGCTGGCTTCGACATCAGGAGGGAGAGCAGGAAAGGGACAGGGACAGGGACAGGGCGTGTGCCGTCATTGGACGGCGAGGTCGCCTGTGAGCGTGCTCGGCTGACCTTTGAAGTCAAGTCCCTTATCTCAGGGACTTTCCTAAAGAAGCCTGGAATTGGAGAATAGTCTAGAAAAGGATGCTAATGCTGGGTCATGCGTCACTTTGTCACAGTGGTTAATAGGACCCTTCACCACTTTAGCACAGAGCAATAGTTCTCCAACTGCTGGGTCCCCTTCGCATCCTCACAAATTATCCAGGACCTCAAAGAGCTTTTGTTTATATGGGTTATCCCTATTGATTTTTGCAATAACCAAACTTAGCACTGAGCATTTTAAATGTTTATTAATATAAAAATATTTAGTGTAAAGATCATTTTACATTTTCACATCCTTACAGTAACAGATGCTTGTTGGTATTGCTCGTTTTATTTTGATTTCACTTTGTCTCTAGGAAGCAATAGCATCAGTCCATCCTACGTGGGGAGTAGGCTCCTCGTGAAAGGACCCGGCACCACCGGGGGAGTTAAAGGGAGGGTGTTGAGGGGTGCTCAGGTTCAGACCCACCCTCACTTGGTGTGAGCTGTATTTGGAGAGCCCACACCCCCTGGGTAGGTTAGATTTCACCTGTTCGGGCACAAGCCTCTGGGAGCAGTAGAGTGGGCGGGGTGGGGCGGGGGAGAGTGGGGGCAGGCTGACCCAGTAAGAACCCAATAAAAATGTAAAAACTAGGGGAGGATGATTCTTGCCCCTAGGAGATGTTAGAGATTTTCAGTTCAGAAGGGCTGGCCCCCTCCTCTTTGGAGGGAGTGGCTAAGAGAGTGAGGAAACTTTAAATGCCCCTAACAAGAGCTGTAAGTCAGAGGGGCCAAGGCTGGTTGGGGCTCCGGTGTCCGCTGAGTTGTCCGGCTTCATGGAAGAAAGCTGGGTTCTCGAACCCATCTCTGTACTCAGTCTCCCCCAGCTCTCTACATTCCATGCAGCACACCCAGCCTCTCACAGCTGGGTTGTGGGGAAAGGGAGAAGAATCTTAACAGCCTCTTTAGACAAGGGTGGATATTCTTTTTGATACTCCACAAAACCTGACAAGCGGGAAGTTTCAAGATTACTTGCAATCTGAAATCTGAAAGCACGTCAATGAAATGTTCATACTCTGTCATATGAAAACCATTTGATGAATCTTACACTTTGAACGGACCTTTGACCCGCGCTGACTTGCACCATCACGCACTGGCCACTTGCAAATCCCTAGTTTGCTGAGTTACGCGGCTCCTCTCAGTGGAAGCACTTTTCTTCATGCGGTCTCAGACAAATCACACTTCTTAACATGACCACTAGTGTCATTGGGAAAGTCTTTTTTAAGTGTTAGAAAGCTGGGTAGCAGTCAAGTTCATGATGGCAAATGAATTTTCCCCTCAAAATTCTAATTTTCACTCGAAAGCTCAAATTTTATCATTTGCAACAAATGTCAGCTGCTTTCTTTACCTGACAGGCTCACTCTGTTCATTTGTTAAGAAAATATCTGCCCGGCACCTGGTCTAAAGAACTACAGTTTGTTGGTCGTTCTCTTGTACTCCAATGCGGGGGGGGGGGGGGTAGGGGAGGATAGTTTAGCTTGCAACACAAATAATTGCAGAAGCACTTTCCCTTGAGACAACCATCTGATTCTGGGATACAGCAGAAAAGCCTTTGTGTTCGCATTTAATCGCACACTGGTGTGGAATTAGCTCTTTCCCCCCGCTGTGAGTACTTGGGGGTACAGGATCCGGTACAGGCTGGTGCCGCTGCCTTCATTCATGCTATCAGCAGTTTTGCCCACCTTTGCTTTGACACAATTAGTGAAACTGTTCACACAGTAAAAAGGCAACTACTGTCTTAGTATTATTAGGGGAATAGCTTTGACCTTGAAGACCTTCTGAAAAGGCCTTGGGGATCCCTGGGGGTCAATGGACCATCCTTTGAGAACCGCTGATCTCACACAATAACTAGTGGCAGAAATTCAAGTGAACCGGTAGAGGAGAATAATCATTGCTCTGGAAAGCAGGAGGTTTGCGTTTAGACCCAGTTCTTCTCTGGGTTGCAGTAGTATCTTCTGTAAAGGGGGATAAACAATTCTTTCCAGGTCTATGAGTCTCTATGAAGAAGGGAAGCTTGAGTTTCTGGTTATATTGCTGGGATGACCATTTGCTGGGCCCATGTAACTCAAGACAGAAGGGGAAGGAGCTCCGACCCTACAGTGTCCCCCCCAGAGAGTGGAAAGTGCCTGGAAGCCTCTTCCCTCCCCCAGCCCCTCAGTTCTGCCCAGCAACCCTACCTTTCTTTAGTCAGTTTACTCTTCAACTTTCCAAGACAACCACAGAGGAAGAGCTCTGGGCTCCAGGGTGTCCAACCAAAACCACAATCCATAAAAGAAACATTGATAAACTGTCTATTATCAAAATCGAAAGCCTTTGCTCTATGAAAGAACTTGTTAGAATAGAAAGAGAAGCTGCACACCAAGTCTCATATCCAACAAAGGACTCGTGTCTAGAATATGTAAAGACCCCTCAAAAGTGAACAATAAAAGAACTATCAGAAACAAGAACTAGAAAATGAGCAAAAGACACCAATAAACATTTCCCTGAAAAGGCTATATAGAGGGTAATGAAGAATATGACAACCTTTCAACATTATTACCCCAAGGAAATGCAAGCTAAAACCACAGTGAGATGCCTTGTTTGTGATATTGTACTGTAGTTTAGCAAGATGTTACAACTGGGGGAAATGGGGAAAGGTACACAGGATCTCTGTTATCACGACTTATGTGAACCTGCAAGTATCTTGGGGGGAAAAACATAGTTTAAAAATAGTGTCACAGCCCTTCTCCAAACCTCCAAGGTTTTCCCATCATGCTCGGAATGAATCTAAACTACTGATCACGCTTGACAAGGACCCAGGGTCTCACCGCTCCCTTCAGTTTTACCTCCCACCACTCTCTTCCTCGCTGACTCTTCTTGCAACACTGACTACCTTGTGATTCCTTGACTGTCCAAGCTTGTTCCTCCCTCAGGGCCTTTGCATTTGACGTTTCCTCTGCTGGGAATTTTCTTTTCCCGGATCTCTGCGTGATTTTCCCTCATCACTTGGTCTTGATCAAATATGTTATAGACAGGCGTTTTTTGATCCCTCTATCCAAAATAGCGCCCCCACTCTCACTCTTGCCCCCTCTCCCTTTACTCTAACAGCATATTATATGTATTTGCTTATTTGTGTATCATCTGTTGCCCTAACTAGACTGCAGGCTCCATGTGGGTAGGATTCTTGCCTATCTTGCTCACAACCGCAACCCCACACGCATGGCACAGTGCAGGGGGGCTCAGTAAATCTCGTTGAATGAATGAATGAATGAATGAATGAGTGAGTGAAAGAAAGATGACAATTTGACAGAGGTAAATATTTTCTTTGCCGCACATGGCTCCATACAAAGCGTGGGCGTAGAAGAATACTTCCACATGGAAAGACCTAGGTTTGAGTCCCTCCTCTGACACTCTACTGGCCAAGCGAGTGTGAGCAGATCACACCACCTTCTTGCCTCTATTTCATCAGCTGAAATAAGGGCTGCCCTAGGGAGCCTGGGGACAATGAGATATCAGTATCTCTCTCTCAAACCTGGTGCTCCTGATTCCCATCTCAGTGCACGTGGTAACCGCATCCCGCTCACCCCCCAGGAACCTGGATCGGTCCATCAGCCTGTGCCTTCCTTCTTCACTGCCCCCACACCCAGGCGGTTGCCAAGTCTTAACCAGTCTCCTCATAACCCTCTCCCACGTATCTCTTCCACCTCTCTCTTCTCTGCTCATCCTCTCTGGCCTAAACCATTGCAGTAGCTTCCTTAATTGGCATTTCCCATTCATCTTCCACACCATGAACAGAAGACTTTTTCTACTATGCAAATCTGGTTATATCCACACCTTTCCAAAACCCTTAAATTGCTTCCCAAGTATAAAGAATACTTGGCCCCAATTGCCAGAATCCCATTGTGTATCCTTCCCCAGCACATCGGGGAAGCTCAGCCACAGGCTGAAGACAGGAGGTTCCCTGTTGACTCTCCTTGGCTGAGCGTGCTCTTCCACCCATCTGGGGGGCTTCGGTGCGGCCTGACGCCTACGCCGCCGCCAGGGTTCAGAGCTCAGCATCACCTTCTGACACCTCCACTTCCCAGTGTGCTCTGTGCACCTCTCTGTTTCTGTGGTAACCCACGCCTGGCCGTCGCAGCACAGGGCTTAGCACAGAGTAGGAACTTAATGTTTACCGAGTGAATCGTTTGTGCTGGGCATTAATAGGGATATAAAACTTGCAAATTCTTGTACAAGCTGTAATGAGCTGCTGAAGGATTTCTATTTTTCCTTTTCTCTAGCACTAATTTAAGATCGTATTATTTGTAATTTTCTTGGGGTAATCTGGCTTTGGACCTGCCCGGGGCAAAGGGGTGGCCAACGTGACCTCTGAAATCACCCATCTTTGGAATTCTTCCAGCTCAGTGTGTGATTTTGGCTAAAGAATGAAGTCTAGATTCAAAGAGACTTGGGTTTGAATCCCAGCTCTGCCACCTGGTAGCTGAATGACCTTGAGCCTTTACCTCAAAAAGGAAATTTAACAGACTGGAAAAAGGGTTGTCATGAGGAATCAATGAAATCACGCAGAAAAGCCACATAGAATGATGGGTGCTTGGCACACAGCATCCAGTAAATATTAATATATCTCCATCTAGTGGTGTGGACACAAGAAGGCAAAACTAAAGTGCTACAGGGCAGGAGGCACCAGGGGCTCAGCGAGGAGGGAGAGGAGGGACGAGGAGGAGCTTAGCCCCGGGAAAGAACAATAGTCCCTGCAGTGCAAAGCAAATGAAGCAACACAGAAAGACAGAAAGGGAAGGGGGCAGGAAGCAGTTGCGGGGGAAGGGGTGGACGTCACTGTTGTTAAACAATGACTAGGGCCTCCAAGGGTTTGGGGCGTGGGTGGATGTTCCCGGCCTGCTGGGAGAGCTGGGTGCACCACGGTCTTCTCTAGAGTCAGAGAAACTAGAGAGCTAGCGCTCCCCACCCCACCCCCGACCTGTGGCAATCCTACCTAAAGGTCATCTCCTGCCTGCTTCCCACTGACGTGTTACAAGCACCAGGTTGATGCCGAGTACTGGTGGGGCTGAAGGGCGAGCCCCGGAGGGAGGGCTGAATAGGAAGACCCACACAGTCGGCCACGGGCGCTGCCGAGGCTGTGAGGCTTTGGAATCTGAGCAGCCTCGGTTACACGCTGGGTGAGCCAAGCACCATCTGTGTGACCATAGCTGCATCATTTCACTTTCAGGATTTCAATTTTGTCCTCTGTAAAATGGGGATAAACTACCTACTTCAAAGGATTTGGGAACATTAACTGAGATGAAGGTGAACGTGTTTAGTACAGACTAGACAGTCTGAATGGCAATCCCCTCTTTTTTTTATCCAACTTGCCCATTTTCTTTGTTCTTAGCACTTGTGACCTAGTATTTTGTAGGATTCACTTGAGATCCGGGACTTTGTGTAGTGTCTGGTTGGCCACGGTAACCCCAGCGCCCAGCTGTGTCTGGTCACAGGGAATACATGAAGAAACAAATCCTATTCATTTCATCTCTCCCACCAGAACGTAAACTTTGTGAAACCAGAATTGTGTCCGTCACCTATTGCTTCACGGCAACTCCCCAAATGCAGTGGGGTTCAAAACAGCAAGGCCCCCTGCCTGGTGTGGCTCTGGCTTGCGCGTTGTCCCTCAGACCTAAGGGTCGCCAGTTTGATTCCCAGTCAGGGCCTGGGGTGTGGGCCAGCTTCCTGGCTGGGGGCATGTGAGAGGCAAGCCAACTAATCAATGTTTCTCTCCCTCTCTTTCTCCCTCCCTTCCCCTCTCTAAAAATAAGTAAAATGTTTGAAACAGCAAAAATCATGGCATCTGTGGGTCAGGAATTTGGGAGAGGCTCAGTAGGGCAGTTCTAGTCCAGGGGCTTTAAATATGGCACCTCGGATGCCAGTGGGGCCGTAGTCCTCAGAAAGCTTGACAGAGCCTGGAGGGTTCATTTCCAAGGGGGCTCACTCATGGGTGCTACCGAGCTGGTTCCTCTCCCCAGGGACATTTGTTGGGGTCATAGTGACTGTCCCTGACATGGCAGCTTGCTTCCCCTGGAGCAAACCACCCAAGAGACACCGAAGAAAGCTAGAAATGTCCTTGGGTCTTATGCTACAGGGCATTAGAATATCATCACTTCTGTTGTGTACTATCAGTCATACAGGGCAATCCTGACTCAGGTGGGAGGAAACCACATAAGGCATGAACACCAGGAGCTGAGGCTCATTGGGAGCCATCGTGGACAATGGCTACCACAGGATAATTCATTAATGTTAACACCAGGGCCTGGTATGTGGTCAGCATTCAAAAAGGGTTTGGTGAATCCATGAATGAACACGTAAGTAAGGCACTCAGGCCTTGCCTTCAAGGAGCTATCATTCCAGTGAAAGAGACAGACACACAGGCCTTTGAAATTCAGTGTCTTGTAGCAGAAAATGGCCTGAAAACTCTAGGAAGGTATGTTCATGTTCAGCCTTCCAGAAGAGGAGATTAGGAAAGATTTCCTTAAGTGGTTAACGTGTGGGCTGAGTTCTGAAGGGTGAAAAAGTAGCAACAGGAGGGAAAAAAAATAAAGTTCCAAGCTTTAGAGAGAAAACCACAGGCCCAAAACGGCATCACTCGTGCTAAAGCCCATGCTATGAAATCCAGGCTTAGTTTCTGACCTGATTGCTGTGTTCTAGAAATTATATAAAATTCCTGGAAGTCCGATATGTCCTGGCAGAAAAATGCTGTCTGTGGTCAAAATTGGGGCTCCCCCTAAAAGGACAGAACCTGAGGATCAGGGAGACGCCCGAGCTGACTTTGAGGCAAACAGAGCAGCAACAGACTCTGTAAGGACTGTGGCACATGTGGATAAAGTTTGCTTCCGCAAAAATGGTCCCCGCTTGCCACATTTTTGCCCTCCTGATGTCCTTTGTAGCACGGCAATGGCCTGCTTCTAAACTAGAAAACTTAAGATGGGGGAACAATGGCTGTAAATTAAAGGAGTCGTGGGAAACCCAAGACAACCACTTGGTTCTAACGGGCTCCCCGGCAATCCCTGTCTTCCGGCTTTTGCGTTCCTTCATCAGCACAGTGCACAAAAGCTCTTTTTGTCCCCCAGAGACCTGAGAACCTTTGGAGCACATGCCACTGGTCTTCATTCAATTTCCACTTAGTATGGATTACCAAAATGTTCTTCTTGTCCTGTGTGTGTGTGTGTGTGTGTGTGTGTTCCAGATGGGTGACAACCTTCCCCTGCCACAATTTGTGACGCCACAGTGGCAAAGAAACTGCTAGAAATCGCGTTTTCACTCCCCACGATTCCATCGCAGGAAGACAAATGCCTGTGGGTATATAACCTTCTGCGGCTCCCTTGTTGTCTCATGCTAGTGTGACCAGCTACGGTACGTCTTTAACATCTCACGCCCAAGCCTACCATTACCAGGTTAAGGAAGCCTCCCAAGACCCCAATCCAGGAATTCTGTTGTGGTTATAGTGTAGAGACTGCCAGCTGGGCGTTCTAGAAGTGTCATAGAGGATGACAGCCCTCGAACCCTGTTGAAAGGGACTTTGTCAGATACTCCTGACCACTGACACCGCCGCAAAGCTACAAGGCATAGAGCTTTGGATCCACACCTTACGGGTAAAGACGCTCCACCTATCCGATCCTGTAGAAATGCTGGAGACTCTCAAATCAAATTGACTAAGAAGAGAAGCTGCTGACTCTCGTGAAGACTGCTTCCACCCAAGACAGCCCATCAAGACTTCCTACTTTATCTAAACATAAAAACCCTGCTCTCCTTTTCCCATCTTTTCAAGGCCATTGTTGAGTGGGAGTAAACTCTGGAATATAGTAAAAAGGCGAGAGATTTATATGATCTGAAGAGAAACCAGAGTATTAAACTCTGGAATATGGAACAATTTTGTATTTCGGGCTAGGAGAAAAACCTAACTGACCCCTGGCTTGAACAGCTATTTATCTTTGTGGCGCTTATTATACTCCTATGACTGCTTAGATTGCCGGTGCCCAGCAGGTCAATGCCACTTGGATTATCTGTGCCCCTCACTCTTCTAGAAATGACCTACCTGGAGGCATTTGTAACTCAGGAATTGCTTCCGTGGGCAATGACATGTTTAAGTGGTAGGGAACAGGTGCCGGTGGGAATAAATACGATCAGGAACTTCTCCTTAACTCTTAAAGACATTGCACGTTTTGTTGCTGTAAGACATTAGCTGCCCAGAAAAAATCCTTGGACTCTCCAGCCAAAATTGTTCTTGGTGATCACTGGCTGAGCAAGGAGGTGTTCTATGCTGTGGCCAGCACCACCTGTTGTACCTGACTCAACGCTTCTGTGGATGTTAAAGGTCAATTATATACAATCACTGAGCAAGAAACTCAAATATATAAGATCGTTGAGCAAAGGAAGACCATAGGAGTTCTTCTTCAATTGCTTTGGGTCTTGGGGAATATGGCTCTGAAGTGCACTCCAAACACAGGGAACCATCCTGCTTCTGGTTATCACAATAGTCTCCCTGGTGTGCTGGTCTCTCGGAAGGTTTAAATGCATGCTCACAGCTGCTAAGTGCCAAGCAAATGATCTCCCTAAGACTGGAATGTCAAAAAGGGGGTGCAGAGAATGGCCAACTTAGGGGTTAGTACCCCGAAACTGTGACCTGTGCATGTCATGGAGATTAAATAAAAATGTCATGCCATGCCAAGGAGCGCCAGAGATGCAGTGTGGTTGGTAGCCCCAGAGGGACGTTACTGCCTTCATTTCGTATTACTCTCTTAACCTGAGAGTCCCATCCAATGACAGGACTGTTCGAAAAGAACACTGCAGTCCCGAAATGGCGTCACATGTGCCAAAGCCCATGATACCAAACGTAGACTCAACATCTGATCTACTGCATCGTTTACCTTCCCTGGAAATGTCATCTTCATCAACCAGTCTGGGCAAAACCAATGAGATAATCTGCCAATCCACAGAAAGGAGAGGCAATCTGCATGATAAAAACTCTGGCCATTCCCTCTCCCCACAAAAGATAAAAATAATCCTTTTCTTTTCCTAATAATTCCCATCACATCCTTCTTACTATAAAAACCTTCCATTCCGTCAACCCCTTGGAGCGCTGCCTGAATTCATGAATCGCTTAATAAATCCAAATAGATCTTTAGATTTCCTCAGTTGAGTTTTGCTCTTTAACACAAAGAAGGGGAAACTGATTATGCAAAGCAAAGGTCCAAAGAAAGAAAGAGGTCCATCAGCAAAGGGAAGGTGAAGGGAGAGGTATGTATGATCAGAGCTTGTTTATTTGCCTTTCATACACATAAGACTTCCATTGGTGCCTTTGCCTATAGTAGTATTATTACTAATATTATGTATTAGTAATCAAATACCATATACAGTACTAATATAATAGTATAATGATATAAAATATGGGCAGAATTGAAAACAAATGCCAAATGATGCGTCGAGTTTCATTATCTCAGGCTTGTTTCTATTCAACACATGTGGAACACCTGCTGGGGGCCAGGCTCCGTGCGAAGTGCTGAAATATGGAGATTGGTAACAGAGATGGCCTTTGTTTATAAGCGGTGGAGGCTATGAGGGAGTGGGGCAAAGGCACTACACCAATTATCATGTGGGTATCAGAGAAATGAAAGTTCCTTGGAGAGGTGCATAGCAAGGGCTCGGAGGGCCAAGAGAGGGCGCAATTGCAGCCGCTTGGAGGAAGAACTAGGTATACAAAGAGGCCGAAAAAAAATCTGCAAGACCAATCTGACCCATTATCCACAAAGATACAGTTTTTTGTATAGACCTATAGTTCTTTTTCAGTACCCTTCCTGCCTGCCTTCACGAACCGCCAAGCTCACCTGGGAGCTCTGGCGAGAGATCTCTGGGGTCAATGGCAAGGGGAGGGATGTGGGGGTCCAGACACACTCGTCCAGTCCGCTGGTGTCCTTCAGCTGTGGAAGTGTGGGCAGCCACACTCTCCAAGCTCCAGCTCCTGACAGCCCGGGCTTAAATTATTACTTAATATTAGTTCTTCTCCATGGGGTTTCCCCCACATCCTTAGTCCTAAGGAAATGAAAGTACTTCTTACATGGTCTCCCTTGGCACCCATTGCCAAGTGCAATGAGAGGAGAAGCAAGTAATTGCTCCATTTAACAAATAAAGGGCGGTGAAGCTGGGAGGCAGTAACAGACTTGCCCTAGTAGGGCTTCAGATCACCAAAGTTGGGGGTTGGGGGGGAAAGGTCTTCAGCGATGGCCTGGAACAGAGTCCCAAAGGAAGAGCCTGGGAAAGGACTTGAATGGCTCCTGCCCACAACGATGGGGCTAGCCAAGGCCACAGAGCACTAGAGGAGTCACACCAGAGCCGATTCCCAATCGGGTCGCCTCCACTGCTTCATGGGGCGGGCTCTAGTCTCCAAGACCCCTTAAGGAATTTGAGAAATTTAGGACCCAAAGGACAGCAGCAGCTCTTCCCAACTTTCCCGAGCTGTCTGCTGTCCCAGGGAAGCCACTCCCCAGTCTCTGAGGGCCTCCCTGCTCCCCAGGCCACGCCACAGCCCAAGGACAGCAGTCAGCCACCGATGCATTCTTCTGTACACTAAGGACATGAACTTCACAGCAGGTCATTATTGCCCACACCACTGAGACAGTGAGAAGCAGTGTTCCCGCAGGCATGAATTAGTCAGGATGTATAGTTATAATATCCAGACAGCACAACCACGTGGAGAGGAAACAGACTCCTGCCCTCACCCTTGGTGACAAACAAGATCACAACATGTAGGGCCAGGTACAGCAAAGCCCAAGGGAGGAAGAGGTCAGTTCTCCAAGGGGTTGGGGGGACCAAGTCGGGGAAGGCTTCACGGAGGAGGCATCCTTTCACTTGAATCTTGGGAGATGTGTCTACTAGACAGACTGGATGGGGAAGGCAACTTGGGAAAAAAACAATTTGAACAAAAAATAGCATGATGTACGAGCACCTTTGGGCAGCCAGAGACAGCTCCCCAAGGCTTGATCCTCAGGTGTCAGGGTGGGGCACAGTGGGTGACAAATCTGGACAGACAGGCAGGCCTGGCTCACTCTGTGAGCCAAGCTGAAAGTATGTATGCATTTTGCCCTGGAGATCAAGACTGGGGGAGTTATCAAAGGGACTAACCATTTGGAGGAGGCTTTCCCTTTTAATGGCTATGTGACCCCAGACAAGATACTTAACCTCTCTATGCCTCAGTTTCTACATCTGTGAAATGGGAATAATGAGAGTACATCTTTCCATAGGGGTTTTTTAGGGAAATTTGAAAGGAGATTAAAATGTAAAGAGCTCAGCACAGTGACTAACATATATAGTAAATGCCCCACAAATTTACATTATCATCGGTACATTCTAGAAAGATCATTCTAGTTTCCAGGTAGCAAAAAAAGCAGAGGTGAGCAAGAATGGACCAGGAGGTGCAGTGATGGTGGCTCGAGCTAACACGGAAGCTTGGGGGAAGGCCTGCGCAGGAGTGAAATGGAAGATGTCAAGAACAGAGAACCTTCTGGACTGGGTTGCTCTTGGGACGTAGGAGTGGTGAGGGAGAGAAGGAGTATGGATTTGCCCGCTGCTCACTGAGATAGAAAATATAGCTTGGGAGACCAAAAGAGCGATTTATACAGTGGTGGTTGCCATGATGAGTTTGAGAATACCGACTAAGGTCATCCAGAGACGAGAGCCGAGAGTGAGCAGCACAGAGCTGGCAGCTGGAGCCATCACAAGAGAGGAGATAGCTCAGGAGATAGCAGGTGCAGCCGCAGGCAGAACCTTGCCAAAATACGCGAGGGGGTGGGCC
This sequence comes from Trachops cirrhosus, assembly GCA_028533065.1. NCBI lineage: Eukaryota > Metazoa > Chordata > Mammalia > Chiroptera > Phyllostomidae > Trachops > Trachops cirrhosus. Next base: position 115,464,129 of record CM052544.1, read on the forward strand.
GAGGCCTCCCCTCCCCTACAACTAGTGCAGGGAATACAGAGGGCATTGAAGTTCTCGGTTAAATTGGTCAACGTGAATTCTGGGTCTTCTGTAAATTAAACTTTATTTTCCATGTTCTAGTCATGGTTGAAAATCAAAGTGAATAATTAACTTTTGATCTGGCCTATTGTCTGAATACAGATCTTCATAACGTGGGTTGTAGGACCGCTTTACCATTTGAACTCTGAAGGAGGGTAGGACTCCCTTTCATGGTTTTAACCCCATGCCTTCTGCTGTCAAGGTCATCACAGCAGTGCTTCCCAACTCTGCTGAGCCCCACCAAGCCCACCTGTTTTTCTACCACTTCCTCCGCCGGTTCTTCCCCTTCCGCCCAAGGCTGCCAATGGGGAAATAGTCCTTAATTACCTTTTACAGCAATAGCAAAGAGACTTGATTTCTGGTAAAACAAATTTCTCAGCTTTGCCTGAATATTAGAATTAACTGTGGAGTTTTTTTTTTAAAAAAACTGCCTTACAGAAAACAGAGTGCACCTTTAAAACCCAGCTTTTTACTCGAGAAGAAAGCTCACGGTAACTGGCCGAAAGCTCGTGCTGCAGAAAGAGCTATGGCTGAAGAGATAAGGGGAACAGCCACCCTGAGAAAATTGCTGGAAGTGAACCGAAAGATAGCAATGCTGTAAAAACCTGTGATCGTAAAACCGATGCCAGGAAGACCCAATGTGCAAATCCTTCCATGAACAGCTCTTCCCGCCAAGCAGCTCAGTCCAGTAATGCGCCCAGAAGTGAATCTGCCCCAGGATCTGGTGCAGCTCCAATGATGAACAGCAGCCCAAGAAGGTCTTTCCCTTCTGAGGTGATGGATGAGGGCGAGGCGAGGATGGCTGCAGAAGGACCCCCCGCTTTTCCAGGACCCCTATACCACCACCCATTCAATGTGGACCTCAAGTCTGAGGCCCTTTGGGACCTTGGCCATTTCCTCCCCCATTTGGTCCTGGTTTGCGGCCACCTGTAGCCTTCAGAATATGTACCAGGCGTTCCATCTGGAAACTGGAATGCGCCTTTCTACCCTCGAGAATTTGCACCAGGACATCACACACATTTTAGACTGCTAGGCTCTGCTGGCCCTCAAAATATCATGCTTTTAAATGTCTAACCCTGTTTTGAATGAACATAAACCTGGAATGCTTGCTTGGCAAACTGTCTTTTACACTAAAAATATGTTTTCTCATAATGCAATGGGTTTTAACCTCCCTTTCATTTATTCCAAGTTGAAATGTTTTTAATCATAAAAAATACTCCCACTGGATTAGTAAGAAGCTAGATTAATAAGAAGCTAGGAAAATTCTTTGGCAAGTGGAATGGGGAAAATGAGACTGCTCAACAAGTCTGAGCAATTTACAGCCAGCTAATAAATCACAAGATCTTATCTTCCCGAACCAAGGACACCTAGGAGTTAGTTTACACATTCCAGACCATGCTAGGGCAGATCCACCTTTGTCCCTTTCCCGTGAGACTGACCAGAGAATAACCCTGATCCCTCTAGGCACTCATTTTCATGCATTAGCATGTCAAAGGACACACCTGGACAGCTGATGAATATTCTATTGAGATCCTCCCGAGACCTCCCCTAAAATTCCCGTGCCTTCCCCCACCCCTTCCTCCCTCAGAAATGCATCTTTGCGCTCTTTCTCCTAAGCTCTAAGGGTCCCAATGAGACTTGCAACCAGGGAAGCAATGGGCAGTGGCAACGCATCTCGGGGTAACCCCTAAACCTACCTCCAAGGACCCTTCTTTTGCCTAACTTTTCAGTGAATCAAAAAGTAACTCCACATAGGCTCACTCCTGTTGCTGTGATCTTGCCTCTCTATCCTAAGCCCTTCCTTTGTTTCATTGTCCCCAGTTTTAAATGTGTTAGAATGTGCTGGGAGGTGGAGGGCCTAAGCCACCACCTATGCTGGAACAAAGAAGGTACACATCACCAGCTGAACACCTGACCACAAGATTCCCTCTTACTGGAAGCCACTGAGGCATAGCTGTCTGCATCCTGCTGGAAACTGGTTGAATCCTTGTTTCCCCTCCCCTCTCCCTTGAGGATTCCCAGAAACAAGGCCTATAAATCTCCCAGACATTCTGTCCCCAAAGCAGCCATCCCTGACCAGAGGACATTGTCTTGCAAACACCTATACCCAGGACACCTGGGACAGATCAGCAGGGTGACCCACCCTCCCTGGGGGTCTGCTACACACCCTTAAAAACCCTTCCACCCTTTCCCTTGCTGCTGCAGTCTGCTGGGACTCAGCCCGCCTGATCGCAGTGTCCCACCTCGAATAAAAGCCCTTTGTTGGATATTTTCGGCTCCCGGTCCTTTCCTAGCCACCTCAGCTACCTAACAAAATGTACTCTCAAAATCACCTGGACTTGCATCGTGAAAGCTTTCCCGCACGAAGTCAAGAACCCACCCCCACATTCCAGACCATGCTGGGCCACACTACCTAGGTCCTGGTCCCTTTCTGGTGCACTATCGGACTCCTTGGGGGACTTGCCCCAAGGCCAGGATTGAGAAACACCACACACCAGTAGCGTGGTCAGTGGTCACTGGAGGGATGACAGCACCACAGACATGGGTGGGAAAGAGGGCAGCTGCCAGCTGCGCACCCCCAGCTCCATGGACGTGGCAGTTACCCGGCCGCGGACTGCAGTGACTGCAGCCTGTGCAAGGTCACTTTACCAGACCAGAGGGAGCCGGCTGTTGAGCTCTTTGCATTTTTTCCTAGACAACTGATGTTGAAAACTGTGTGGAAAGCACTGTGAACTAAAGTCTCAGTTCCTCCTTATCCCAGGTTATTATTCCTCTGTGATTAAAAAAAAGGAAACCCCCAGGAAAAATTTTATCTGTCCAGAAACTTTTCCCCTTAGTAACCTTTGTTGGACGAGCCCCTGGCACCACTGGCTCATCATTTTCTCCTGCCCTGCCTGACAGCTCCTGCCCCATCCATGTCATGATTGACATCATTGTGGGCCAACCCATTCTTTGCTATAAGGGGCCGTCCTGTGAATTGTAGGGCATTTAGCAACACCTCTGGCCTCTACCCACTAGATGCCAGTAGCGTGACTCCATCCAGCTGTGACAACTAAAAAATGTCTCCAGACATTGCCAAATGTCCCTTGGGGGCCCAAATCACTGCTGTTTGAGAACCAGCGCTCTAGAAAAACTCCTTGATGGTGAGGGTGATTCCTAGTTCGGGTGTTTTTCTTTCAGTGCCTAGCACTTGTAGGTGGCCACCGGGTGACTGTGAGATGGAGTCCCTTCTGTGTGATGGTCATGTCAGTACATGTGTCGGGCAGAGAGCTTTGTCAGATGGGGAAGCATGATGCTTCTCTCTTTCCTCCTCCCACTCAAGGCCCTGTGCTTCTCTGTCTCTAGTGGAGAGACTTGTGCCAGACTCTTGTTTCCAAAAATCCACTGAGGTGAACAAGATGAGAGAACAGAAGGATTCTCCTCTGGATTAATAAGAAATTCCCATAGACCTGGGCAAGATGTAAGAGAAAGGTCCATAGATCCCAGGAGTCCTCTGAGGTTGTAGATGGAAAGGATGCACAAGGAGATTATGCGACGGTCTATAGTCTTGGCCAAGACCTTGAGTCCCAAGTGTGGCACAGGTCTGGCAGAGACCTCTGGGACTAAGCTTAGGGACATGTGAGTGGATGGGGGACCAATGACTAACAAGACTGTCCAGAAACCTGGTCATCATGTTAGGTCTCAGATCTCTGGCACAAGCTCCAGAAGAGCTGGGGAAAAGAAACTCTAAGGAAGACCGAGGCAGTAAGAAGCTAGAGACAAAACCAAGGTGGTATTTTGAAAATAAAGAGATGCCAGCGTTTCTGACATCTGCCTTTCTGACTAGGATCTGTGTGTGGTAGATACGAAGTGCCAAGTTAATAATAGTTAATATTTATTGAGTGCTTATTATGTAGCAAACACTGTCCTTTCAGCTTTTGGTGAATTGTCTTTTAATCTTTAAGCTATTTCTTTTAGTAAGCTCCCCAAGTTAGAGATAAGGAATTGGAGACATTTTAGCTGGGGACTTGCTGAAAGTCTCGCATCATCTAAGTGGTAGTTGCAGAATAATAACAATAACAAATACATATAACACTGTGTCAGGATGCATTTCACGGGCTTTCCATGTGTTAATGCATTTAATCCTCGCAACAGCCTGATGAAGTAGGTATCATCATTCCCGTGTTATAGAGGAACGAAGAAACAGATTGAATGATTTACCCAGTTTTCTCAGATCATAGTTGGCAGACCTGGGATTTGAACTCGGAAAGCCTGGCTGCAAAATCTATGTATCTAATGACTAAGCCGTGTTTCTGTCATTCCAGGACCCAGGCTCTAACCGTGCTCTGCTGGACGGGCCCCCGGGTATTTCCAAATGACTGATTGGTAAAATGGGCTTTTAGAAGGAACCAAAGGGTGGTTAGAACCTAAATGGCTTTTCTGTGAAAGAAGCGTCAGGCAAAGCTCTGAATGGTTGGCCTTGATCTGGAATTTACAACTAAAACTGAGCTCAAGGCCAGGTCACCCACCCTCCAAGTGATGAGTTTCTTCATCGTTGAAGTAGGGACATCAATGCTCATCTGATGATTTATAATCGAGGACAGCCGTTCCTTGTGTCTACTCCACACCTTAACCAACTGGGACATGCTAAGAGGGAAAGAATGGGAAGGAAGGAAGGAAGAAACCATGTTATGGAGAAACCATGGTGGGAACTGAGAATGTTCAACTTGAAGTCCGAGAGGAACGCAACCCTGTAGATCTGGGGTCAGACCAACCAGGAGCTAATATCGTTTGATGCTTGAAAATTTTTCACCCGCCCCAGAATGTTTCGGGCTCAGTTGTCGTCAGTTTATGACCCATTGCAGGCTCCCCAAATACAGTGAGTGAACTTTCTGTAGACCCTGGTTTAATCTAACAGTAAAGACAATTGCAGTTTTTGCTTTTGTTTCAGATAATCAGAGAATTGTAAATTTGGACTCGACATTGGCTGATATTAACAAATTGGTATTTTCAATAGGTGTGATTCCCACATTGTAGTTATGTAAGAAAATGCTCTGCCTCCGCCTCACCATCCAATTGTTTTCAAAAATGACTTTAAGAGTGAAATGACTTAAGTGGAGTCTGGTTTGAAATACTCCAGGACAAAATAGGCTAGGGGAGATGAAACAAGTGTGGCAACAGGCGGGTGGCTGTCCAAACTGGGTGACGACTAAGGAGTCCCTTGCATTCTCTATTTTTGTTTCTATTTGGAGATTTTTACAATAAAAATTAACACATTTATTCACATGCAACTTTTGCCCATTGCTATTTTGACAATTAAGGAATACAGAGGTAACGTGGCTAAATTTGATGCAGATTTCTTGAGGGCTCAGTTAACAGCATCCAGTAGCTAAATAACACAAGTGTAAAGACAGGGGTCCCGGGCTAGGTCACACCCTCGTTTTTAACACTTGCTTAGCATTTTTATGAACACATCTCGGGCAAGTCAGAGAACCTTCTCTCAGGGAACTTTGTCCCAAGCAAATCACCTCACTCCAATCACTTCTTTAATCAAGAATGTCCTCATTCAAGGCTACGTGAAGGCTCCTGAGTCAGTACGCTTGTCCCCAGAGGTGTGTGCGTTATCAGAGGGCAGATGTAGGAGGTCCCCCGACCACATGGCAGAATCAGCCGTGGGATTGGAAAACTTGAAAACTTGGCACTGAGTGATGGAAATGGCTTCTGTGTTAACAGTCTGTCCTCCCCACTGAAGACAGGACTCCTGGAGCCTAGCATGGAGCTTTGCATAGCAGCCACTTTGTTACTTCAGTTATAACAGACGGAAATGCTTGCTTTTAGGGATATGCAACAGGGGTTATAGTATAGGGACTTAGGTGCAAGAAAGAAGTAATAAAGTAAATATGCATATAAGTACACTTAAATACATATTTTTTAAAATGGCAGGATAATCCCAAAACTAATAAAAATGGCTATCGTAGAGGGAGCAGGTTGGAGATATGAAAACTTCTTTGACAATACCGCTCTTCTATATTATGTTTTACATGATTAAAAAACAAAATTAAACTAAAAAAAAATACCTGGAGGCAAATTTCAATTTCGCCTTTTCAAAAATTAGGCGCAAAAATTAGGCGCATATAAAGCAATCTCCAAGCCCTTTAAACCTCCGAAACAAGTGAGCCTAAGTGTACACGCGGCTGGTGGCATCATCGTACTGAGGGAAGAACGACTTCAAACAAATCTGAGTCCGGTATCTCGACTGCATATCCCTAAAGCAGCAACTTTAACGGAGGCGGGGGCAATCTTGCTCCCCAGTCCGCATTTGGCAGCGTCTGGGGTCATTTTTGGTTGCCACAACTGGAGTGTTGCTACTGGCATCTGAATGGGTGGAGGGTGGGGGCTACAACGCCCAGAGGTGCTCCCACAATGAAGAATCAGCCAGCCCCAAATGTGAAGCCCTGCCCTAAAGGAAGGTATTGTAAAGACAAAAAGAACCGAAAGTTATCTTTTCAAGATCCCAATCTCAATATTCTAGCAAGGTTGGCATTGCCCTTACTGTTATCTGGAAGGTTTATGGGTATGTTGTAAGATAAGCGAATAACAGATCGTGTTCATGTCCTTAGGAATCAAGCTTTTGAGTATAAAAGAAATTCAAGTGTAAAATCAGAGAAATTAAGTTAAATTCCTATAATCTTAGATGTTTCTGCATCGGGGGCTCCGTGCTCCTTGTCCTTTGTCCCTTCTATGGGGCATTTTCATGCTCCAGGAGCTCGCCAAGTAGGCTTCCGTGCTGCCCACAGCAGAGTGGTCTCAGTGCAGACGACATTCTTAGGTACCAGCTGGCTTCCCCAAGGCGGAAAGCAAAGCCCGGGGCCAGTCAAGGGCTGTGCCAGAGTGCACAGCAGCACCTCCTTCTGTCTCCTGGTCAGAGCAGGCCCAGGGCCTCCTGGCTCCAAGGGGGCGGGGGAAGGAAACTCCGCCTCTTGGGGAAGAGTGGCCAGGTCACCTGCAAAAGAGCATGCAGGCCCTGAAGTCCTCTGGAAATGGAAGGTCACCAGTTCCTTCTGATCAGGGCACGTAGGTTGGGGCGCATGGGAGAGGCTTCTCACATCTATTTGCTCTCCCTCTCTTTCCTTCGCTTCCCCTCTCTCTAAATATAAAATCTTAAAAAATAAAAGCATGCAGGATGAGAGATACTGTCTGGCCAACTTTGGAAAACACAACCACATGTAGCAGGGTCCCGTCTTCCCACCAGTGGCTGCAAACGGGGCTTCTGACGGATTCAGTCAGGGTGGGATCAGCCAATCAGGAACTTCCCTAAGACGTTATCTATGGATGCTGGGAGCGGTCCCCCTCGGAAACCAGGGCACTGTACACTCCGGTGGATCTTGCCTGAGTGAGAATAAGCCCGAGGAAAGAACAGCACGACAGGAGATGATGAGAAAGAGAGATCTGATGGCACCGTTTGAGTCCTTAGAAGGGACTTTAAGGACCTTTAGCAAAAACGCAGACTGTGTCCCCGAGCCTTTCTCAAGCACTGCTATCCAGAGTCCTCTGCCAGATGGCAGAGCAAAGACCAAACTCACGACGTCACCTTCCCACTCAAGCCTGTTCTTTTCAGGCAGGCTTGGAACAACTGATCTCAGACTGAGACCTGGGGGCTAGGCGGAGCTTGGGGGTCAGAAAATAAAGTTTTTAGGCTAAACCTATGTCGAACCAGATCTCCACTCTCATTATTTGCACAGGAAATGGATTGGAAGCAAATAGAGTTAGCTCACTCAGGTTTTCCTGGGGAATTTTATCATCTGGGAAACTGCAAAGCTGACCTCACAAAGTCCTCAACCCATTAGCAAGTTCTAGGCTGCAGCGTCCCATCTGCAGGGAGGGACTGTGTAAGCTCTGCAGCCCCCATTGGGGACATAACCTTGACATGCTATTTCAACTAAACAAGGCAGAACCACCCAAAGGGAAAAGTCAAAGGCCACAGAGCATGTCAGCTGAGGGACGTTGCCCTGGGTAAGGGAATGGGTGGGGGTTGGAGGTGGGCTCATTTCCTGCCTAGTGGGATTTGATCATTGCTATGGGCCAGTAACTTAGGTGTGTTTTCTTTTTATTCTTATGAATGGAATTTTTTTATTGCCGTTTCCTTGGGAAGAGCTGTAGGTGGGGTGGGTGGGGGAATCACTTCTTTAAGTTGCCACCACCAGCACGACTTACAACTTATGCCCAGGCCTGCTTGCTTATCACTCAGGCCTTCAAGCTGAATCAGAGCATCTGGCATTTGGAGCTTGTTTCCCTTGGAGAGGGGGTAGGAGTGCCCGTGTGTAAGGAGCGCCCACAAACGCTGGGTGGCCAAAAGCATGGAAGTGACAGACACCGGTAGGTATCACCCAGTGCTGGTTCTTCCCTTCTTTTAGACTAATCGGACTGGATTTTTGTCTGGGCACCCCGCCAAGACAGTTCCAGCCTCCGTTGCTGGCCAAGTGCCCAAATGAAAACAGCAGAAGTGATATAAACAACCTCTGAGTCAAAGCCCTTAAAAGGAAGGGGCATACCTTCCTTCCCTTTCCCCGGCTGGTGGAATTCAGCTGTGCTGGGGAACCATTTGGGACCAGGCAGCCACGGGGGATCCTGGCAATGGCGGATTCTACGTCAAAACTGCTGAACCTGTACACTCAGCTGGCCGGAAGTTGTCATCTTTTGCTTTTTTCAGGGTTTGATCAATTCAGCACCTCTGAGAAAGCATAGAAATCGCACCCCCTATGAAATGACTAATACGGGAAAGCTTTAAAAGTAGTAACCTTGGGAAGCGATAAAATTAAGAGTAAAGGTCAGAACAGAGACCACAAGGAAGTTTGAGTTCATGGCACCAGCATGGCTGGTTTTTAGTTGTGTGAGTGGATGCAGCTGTTCAGGCGGGCTACATTGTTAGTGAGGAGACTCTCCTCCTTATCCTTGCTCTCCTGACCTCCCCAAAGAAATACGCCCCTCTGCAAGCACTGTCTCGGGGTGGGGGTGACAGAGAGGTAAGGAGCTCATTCCCAGCGCATCACAGCCCCTGCTACAGTGTGTGGTACAGGACTAGATTGTAATTTGAGGAAGAATTTGTGCCAGCAATTCATGCACTTAACAGAAAATACGCTACTAGACCACCTCCTGGTTTTTGAGTCCCACAGCGTCAGCACAAGAGGAGGAGAAAGCAGCCCTGGCTGGTGTGGCTCAGTGAACTGAGTGTTGTTTAGCAACGTAAAAGGTTGCCAGTTGATTCCTGGTCAGGGCACATGCCTGGGTTGCAGGCCAGGTCCCTGGTTGGGGGCGTGTGAGAGGCAACCGATCCATGTTTCTCTCGCACATCAATGTTTCTCTTCCTCTCTTCCACCCTCCCTTCCCCTCTCTCTAAAAATAAATAAACTCTTTTAAAAAAATAAAAGCAGAAAACAGACTGGCTTCCTGGGCCTCCATGAGCAATGATATCTTCCCTCTGGCTTTCCAGTGTCTCAGAAACCATTTCCCCGTAGTGCAATTATTTTGTAATCAAAGTGAGGTTCTGTTTATTCAGTGTACTTCTTCAAGTATTTAGAGCATGCAGAAGAATCTGATTTATTAGACTTGCAGTTTTAATTATTTGTTTATATAAAGTGCTTGATTACAATTTCATAATCAATGTTGAATTGTCCAGGGAAACTTAATGATAAGCTTTTATGCTTTGGTTGATTATGTGTAAATAACCGAATAAATATTTAGAAATGGGAAGCTAAATATTGGAAAAGATGTTTCAGAGAATGAGTTAGCACATTCATTAAATCAAAGACAGGTGAGTGATTCTCTCTGGATTAATAGCTACTCAGACATTAATGCTACGCCTAGCCAAGAATGAGCAATATAAAAGCTAGTTTATGACTTCTGTGGGTCTCAGTTTCCTTAAGTATACAGAGAAGGGATTAGACTCAATCATTCTAAGGTTTCATCCATCTCTAAGATATCAGATTATTATTACAATTCAGGAACTCTTTTGCTCATGAATCTACCAGATTTTTACCATCTTCCAACAATCAAACACACAGATAAATGGAAGTCATTTCCCCCACAACAGCTTAGACCTCCAGCGTGCCTTTCATTCTTCTATAATACCACTGCTCCTTCTGTGTCAATAGGTTGTCAGCATCTCATCAAGGCACATGTCTCATTGATAGGTTTGCCTGGCACACAATCCAAGCTCAGCCTGTCTCGGAGATAATGCGCAGCTTCAGCTGCTATTGGTAAACTTTCTTATTCTGTGCACTAGCTTCCTATAGCAGTGGTAGGGGGGGTGGCAGGGGGAACAGAACTGCCCACTGCTTAATGCATTTTCCATTGAATTTTTACAAAACGTGAACATTTGAATAGTTCTTCACTATTTATAATTTCCCTTTCTCCCAACCACCCTCGCTTTACAGATGAAGGAATTAAAAATCAAATAGGCCAAATGCTTCAGAATCACAGCTGGTAAGAGGCAGGGCAGGACTCTAACCCAGGTATGTCTCACTTCAGACCCAATGGCTTTTCCACAAAAATACCCCCGGCGTGCATCAACATCTATGGACCACCAAGGTTTGCCGTGAAAGCTGCTTCTCAGCTTGCTAAAATGTTTATGCAGATCCCCAGTATTACAGAGTAACATTAATTCCAGTACCTTCTCTGCACTATTTAGCTCTGGCAGAGGTTGTCTCTAAAGTTTGGACAGAAAAAAATCTGTGGGTTCAATTTAAAATCAATCAATCAATCAGGAGAAAACTAAAAAGAGCTCCAAAATATTGACTCCCTTCTGCCCACTGCCTGTGCCTGGAGCTTAACTCTTATATAGCGCAGCAGTAACTGCCATTTCCTCTCAACTGTTACTGTTAACTGCCAGCCTGTGACTGTTAACTGCCCACGGTTGCCTCGTGATGTCATGCATGGCCACGTGACTTGCTTTGGTCCACGAGACGTAAATGGAAGTGCCCTGTGCCCTGTGCCCGCAGAAGCAGCTTTCAGAGCTGTGCAGCTGCTCAGTGTTTCCACCCTCTCTCTTTTCCCTCCGTCATGAGATCATCATATTCTGCAGGGAGGGGCTTCCCACTAGTTTGGTCCCATAATGCGAAGATGTGTAGCAGAGCTTCAGCCAACCTATAAAAATCAAGTAATGTGGGGGGGAGATAAATCTTCGTTGTTATAAGCCACTCAGATTTTGGAGATCATTTGTTAATGCAGCATAATTTATCCTAAGCCAACAGATTAAGCGATCGTGCTATTGTATTGAAAATACTTGGCAACTCCATAGGACATGAAGCTCACATGAGCAGGTACGCTCCTTTAACTATCTTTTAATCCCAGAACTTCACAGAGTCCCTGGCATACAATAGGTAACAAATGAATCTTCGATGGCCATCTGGATGGATGGAAGAGAACCTACTGGTAAGAGAGAAAATGATACTAGGAGTTCAAAATGGAGCACACATTTTTCAGTTTAGAACCATGTACTAGTAAAGCCACATGGATACCACTCTTGTGCAAATTTTATCAATTTCACTGCTATCCAAATAATCCTGTAGGGCATGGCTGATTACCTCACATGCTAATATTCTATTGCTTACCACTGAAATCCACACTTCCTAAAACATCATGTCTGGGTCTTACTATTTGTATCTCCACCAGTCAGCACCTTCTGTTGACTAACAGGGAAAACTCAATCGGAGAAACACAATAGCTCTCTGCCCTGTCCCCAGTCACGTAAATATGGCCGGCTCTCCCACCCACTATGCCTTATGACAGAGAAAGGCAGGTTCAGACAACAGCTCGAGGTCCAAGTGTTTACCAGGAAGATACTGTGATGGCTCTTCCTTCTTTGACCTCCGGCTATTTTCTGTATGGTTTTATTCTAGCACAAATGACATAGTACTTAAGAGCACACTCTCTAGAGTCAGAAAAATCTTGATCAGATCTTGATGACGCAACTCACACGGCCCTGATGCCATGAGGAGCTCTAGAACTGGAATGGCCCTTCCCTGTCATCCCAAGTTGAGATGGCCAGGCCTTCCTATACCTCCCCCAGAACAGTCAGGCACTGGATGCAGGCGAGTGCAGAGAGACCCATTTCTTGAACCCTGTCTCCTCTCTAAGCCCCTGGCCACATGTCCAGTTTTTCTGAAGAGCAGCGTGTTGGCTGTGGCCCTGAGCTCAGGAAACCAGCTAGCCCATGGCCCCAGAGCTACAGTTTGCAAATTCAAAGAACCTAGCATGAGCCTTCTCTTCTTGCTCCTCTTTCAGCTCTGACAATAGACTAATGCATTTTTCCAGAATCTGCCATGAAAAACCTGACCTGAAGCTGTCAGGACACATCATCGGTCACCTGCCAGATCATAAAAGTCCTTCAGAGTCATCGGGAACTTTTTATCCCTGGCACCCGCCATAACCTGTACACCTGTGTCTGTTGTTCCCAGGGAAGCAGAAGTTAGCACTCCATTCTTTTCCTCTTTGCCTCCGAATGGTCAAGTTCCAGCACCTTTTTCTCCTCTTGATCTTTGCTCTAAGTCATAGCCATCTTTGCACTCAACCATTTCCTTCCCCCGAGGCCTGTTGTTGACATGACATAGACAAAACGACGCACCCAAACAGCACAATGTCAAGGTGTTCTCCATGGTTTGACACCATGACCTAAAGTTGGCATTAAGATCCTCAGACTTGACCCCTTTCCTGAGGCGGTTCCACCAAGTTTCCAGTGTATGAGGAAGCTCTTCCCGCAAGGTCCCTCATAGGTTGCCCCCTACTGGAATCTCACTCTCTAGCTCTGTCTTGACGGCCACCCTCTCAATGGCCATATCCATGTGGGCATTCCCTCTGACTTCCAGCTGGGTCAGGGGCTCACTGTCTTTTCAGTGAATAGAAGCTGTGAGGAGTCATGCCACAGACTGGGGAGTGGCAAGGGGGGGATGGGATGGAGAAGCCTAAGAGAGCACAAGAGGAATGGCTGTGGCCTAGCACAAGTCTGTTCTTACAAAGCTTGCTCAACTTAAATTTCCAGTGACTTCACTGGAAATGTTGATTCATGGCAATGTTTTTCTGAGAAAACGAAAACACAAATGCAAAAGGCAGTTCTAAGAAAGGGAACTCCATGACTTGTTTCTACTTGAATACTTTCAAGTGATTTCGTTCTTAGAAACATGGCGAAGTCCCAACACGCACGCTGAGTGTATCTGGCACTCTGCGCACAGGAAACGAAGCAAACCTAATACATGTTCTGTGCGCTAGGCCCTGTACCCAGCACTTTCCACATATTAACTCTTTTCATTCTCCAGCAAGTCCACGAGATAAGTTTTACTATCATCATCTTCATTTTGCTGATGAGGAAACTGAAACGCATAGGTGTTCAATTGTTTTCTCAAGTGGCAAGTTTGCCAGATGGTTGCAAAGTACCACAGCTGAGTATCATTTGCTATATGGAAAGTAATATTCATTGAGTCCCTAGGTACTCAGTTCTCTAATGGAACTCTCAAAAACCCTCAATGAGTATTATCACCTCCTATTTTACAGGCCAGAAAACTGGGACTAAAAAAAATTTTTTTTTAAGTGACTTACCAATGTTGCAGAGCTGGTAGGCCAGGATTTGAATGCTGAGATGGAATTCCACCTTTGAAAGTGGCTGAACAAGAGAAAGATAAGAAGCAGTGGTTGTTTTCAGTACAATGGAGCCAGCACGGGCTCGTGGCAGGAAGTGGAAATAAACCTGTCCAGTGAGGCTGGGCACTGCGGTGTCCCTGCAGGTGGCCCCCTTCTGGCTCCAGCCTTGGCCCGCAGCCCTTCTATGCTCATGCCATGACCTATTTTTGCTCACCCAGTTAGCTCAATGGCCTATTTCTTTCCCGAAGAATTATTTCATAGCTGCACCGAATAACTATCGCATGCTGAGCACAGCATTCATGAACTTGGAGATGAAAAAAAATGCCCCTTCAAATTGTGCAGAGCGGTATTTGTGATCTCGGCAGAAAGACCAGAAAGAAAATTAAGCAGCGTCTCAGACCTGCCCTTTCCCTTGCCTTCCGGTTTCCTTTATACAACAGCTGCTCTAAATCACCGGCAATTGGGGCCCAGATGGCCGGACCGGCTTTCCAGCTGGTCTCTCTACATCCAGAAATTTCTACGACCTAATAGGGTAAAACTCTCCCTCCTGCTTTTCATCATCACATCTTAGGTACTTCAAGATGGTTCCCTATTACCAACAAAACCCACTGCCCGTGCAGGGTCTTGGCTGCCGAGGTCAAGGAAAGAGCGAGTTCAGTGCTGGTAAGTGATGTAGGTGTTAATTAGGCAAAGTAATTAGATACCGTCAAAAGAACTGGCTGTAACATTCTATGTGATAAAGGGGCTGCCTATATAACTAAATAATATAATTAGATGTAAGATCTCCCTTTCTCGCCCTCTTTCTGTTCTCAAGTCCAAACCTGCTGGTTCCGGTGTTTCCAATTTTTGCTGCAGGCCCTGGGGACTTGGCTGCATTCTCCTCCGCAGCCAGCTGCCGCCTCCTACTCTACACCTGGGGGTTGCTAATCGTCAGCTCCACCTGATCCACGAGGCTTAAGGATTTTATAGAACATAAGGTTACAAAAACAGCAAACATAAGGAAGTTAAAAAGCCTACAAATTTCTTACAGACGTGGCTCCTTGTCCTTAACTCCTGGCTCCCTCTGAAATGTTGCTCGGAGGCCCCACTGGGTACCAGGACTCAGCTCTGAAGGTGGAGCTAACCCATTCTCCACTCTCATCCCCTGCCTGCCATCCTGGATCACTTTTCAACGTACAAATCAGAGCACATCACTTCCCCCGCCAAAAACCTGCTCCTGGCTTCCCATAGTACTTAGAGGAAGCTCCAGGCTCCTTACCTGGGCCTCTAGGTCCTCCATGATCAGATCTTTGCTTCTCCAGCCTTATCTTCCCCACTCTCTTCTCCATCCTGCACTGCAGCCCCATCTGGTCCCCTTGCTTTGTAAATCTCCAAGTGTCTGCCCCGCCTAGAAGGCTAGCTCCTTCTCATCTTGTGGGTCTCAGCTGAAATGTCACCCCCTCACCGAGGCCTTTTCTGATCACTTTATCTGAAGAGACCCTCACCCCAGCCATTCTCTATCATGTTTCCCTTATTTATTTTCTTTAAAGCACTTGACCACTATCAGAAATTATCTTATTCCCATGCTTTGTCTCTTGTCTACATTTGTTCCTAAACTGCAGGATCCACATGAGGCCAAAGATTGTGTCTGTCTTTATAGCTATTTTTCCCCCCAGAAGCAAGCTTTCACATGGATGCCCTCAAATATTTCTGTAGCAAAGGAACGTGTTGTGTTATTTCACCTGCCACTATCTGGTTAACTGGACTCATCCTTCATTTCAGGTCAATTGTATCCTGCTCCAAGAAGCCGTTGTTGACCATGACCCTCACTCACCCACTGTCTCCATTAGGAGGCCATGCGTCAGATGCTGTGCTGGGCAGTGGTTTCACAAGGCAAAGGAGGCATGGTTCCTGTCTTCAGAAAGTTACTAATCTAATGGGAGAACAGGCAGGTAAGTGCGTGAGGGCCACCCTGCCAAGATGCTATGATAGAGGAATACCCCAAGTGCCAGGGACAGGTTAGAGGGGCCTCTGAATGCGGCTAGGCTTCCAAGAAATGACCCTTGAGCTAAGTGTCTATAGGTAAGAGTCAGGCAGAAAGGCAGTGTGTGGGGGGGTGAAGAAGGTGGGCCATTTAGTGCCTTGAACCAGCGAGCTGTGGTGTGGACACCACGTGTGCTGCGCTGCTCTCAGCAGGCAGTGGGCTCTGGGGACGGAGTGCAGGGCAGGGAGCTTGGGGAACTGGTTTCTGCCTCGTCTCTCTCTGTGTGATCTTGATCGGGTCACCTCCACTCTGAGTTTCAGATTTTCTCTGGCTGCCATTTGGTGAAATCTGAACTTCTCTTAATGTTTCAGACTTTCTACTATTATGTAACTCTTCAGTCTTTACACTCACTGTCCCCTACCACCAATTTACTGGGTGCTCACTTTATGCCCGGCATTGTACTAAGTGTCCTAAAAGGTACAGTTAGTGGAAAATGTGATCTTTGCTCTGGATGCAATTATAATTTGGAAAGGGAGAGTATATGCTGCAATAAAATGAGGAGAACGAAGCAGTTAAACACAGGATCTTATTTTATTTGCTAATTGTTTCATATGTGTTGGTCTTGCCACAATCACATGCCAAGCTCGAGGTTGAAGACCCTGTATTCTATTTCTATTTAATCCAGTCTCCCACTTTCTAGCTGTGAGACAGTGGTCTAGTTCCTTTACTAAGTTTCTGTTTTATCATCTGTAAAATGAGGAAAGTACCAAATTTATAGGAATTTTGTGAACAGTAAATGAGCTATGACATCGGAAGCAATTAGCACACGGCGTGTTGCGTAGTATGCCCTCCATAATAATTGCATCCCCCTCCTCCATGCTGCCAGACACAGAGGAATTGGACTGTGTAACAATGGATGTGGAACATTAATGGGGTTGAGGAGTGATAAATGAAGACATTGTGCCTACCTTCTGGAAGACCCTGATGGAGTTTTTTTAAGGAAGTAAACCCACTGAATTTTTGGTGAAGAATCAGCAGGAACAAAGGTGGGAGACTGCCGTAATGGTCCAAGTAGAAGGTGGGGTCAGGACTGGGGTGGAGGTGAAGGTGGGCATATGTACACTGTGGACAGTCAAGAGGATGTTGATGATGCTCCCAGTCAAGGGCTTTGGTATCTTCTCCGAAGAGGTAGCCCATCAGCATTTTTTACTCCTCCAAGCTACCTGTTGCAAAGGCTGAATTCCAGGTGAGTGCCATGGAGAGGTCCGGTGCTCCCTGCTTCCACCTGGCTGCCATCATAGCAGAGGCTTTACCTCAGGTGCAGCACGCTGAGGATACTGGGGCACCCTCATCCTCCCCCTGGCTTGCTCACAGAACAGAGACTCTACTCCACCAGGCAAGCCAAGAAGCGGCCACCTCCACCCAGTACCTGCTTAAAAACACGGGTGTCACTTAGAAAGAATAGCACCATTGTTCCCACCTCCAATTCTGTGGCCATGGCACAGAGATTTTTCTCAGACGGGAAGGTAGGCCATCAGATCCAAAGCTAGTCTATAAGGAACTTGATGTAAAACAGAGCGTGAGGAAGTTTGTGAAGCCCAAGAGCATTCTCAAAAACAATGATGTTTTGGTGGAAAGCAATTAAGAGGAGGCTGGTAGCTTCCTGAGTGATACAAGCTAAACAAAGCACAGGCCAGCTAGTTTATCAGAGAGAACCCGGGGAAGAGATAGCTAAGAAGAGCCTACCTGGGATCCGAACGAATTCAACAATGACCTCAAAATACCACCCCCACAAAGGGAGCCCAGGTTGAACTGGATAATTGGATAACTGTGGAGCAATTTATACCCGAGGGCAGTGCCCAAAGAAATAGAGCATTCAACTGACCACTAGTGGAGCCTAAAAGCTGGGTGTGATCGGAGAAAGTGACAATCAAAGAGCGCCCTGAAAAAAACTTAAGTCACCCGGGATGACAGTGCACATGCCATAGGCTGAGTCCCTTTAAAACCTCTACACTATGGGGGAAATAGAATTCACTAAGACAGAGCAACCAGTCATTGAACAAATAAGCAAACCATAGCTCAGGAGAGGGGCAAATTCAGAATTGCTACAGTACGCATTCTGCAATGTTCATTTATCAACAGAATTATGAGACATGCAAAGAAATAAAGTGTGACCCATACACAGGGAAAAAGGCAAGCAGCAGAAATTGTCTGTGAGAGGGACCAGATGTTAGATTCAACAGACAAAGACTTCAAAGTAGCCATTAAAAACACATTCAAAGCACTAACCGAAACTATGATTAAAGAAGTAAAGAAAGGTATGATGTCAACGTCACATCAAATAGAAACGATTTATAGATAGAAATTATTATAAGGAACCAAGAGGAAAATTTGGAGTTGAAAAATACAACTGAACTGTAAAATTTGTTGGAGAGATTTATTATCAACCACTGATTTAAATGGACAGAAGAGCACAGGATAGTTTTACCCGAGGTATCTAATCGTGGAGAAATATCATAAAACCCACACTGAGGGGCGTGCTATGTATGAACTGGCCTGTACTCTTCAAGGATGTCAAGGTCACACAAGTGGGAAAACAAAGACTGAAGAATTGTGCCGAGCCAAGAAAGACTAAATTGACAACTAAATGCAATGTGTGATTCTGAACCAGAATCACTGTTGGAATCACCGACAAAACTTGAATGAGTTCTGAGGATTAGACAGTAGTAATTGTCAATGCTAATTTTTTTATTTTAAGGGCTAGATTTTGGTTATGTAGAAGAACTAGTATTGAAAAACGTCATACCGACACAGATAAGCAATCGTGGTAGCTTGTCTCCAAGAAGGCGGGCTCCATGGATTCCTTCTCCCCTACACGCACGAGCCAAAGTTGCAGTCTGTGCCACTGCTCCCTTGAGGGTGCCCTGGCTCGTGATGGCCCTGGTCAACAGAACACTCCCAGTGTCATGCTGGGTGGCTTCTGAGGCCAGGCCCTAAGAAGACACGCAGCTGACTATGTCTGTTAGAACACCTACCAAAGACGGAAGGCAATGCCGTATGCTGTGAGGAAGCGCAAGCTGCCCCTTGGAGAGCTGGTGCCTCTTGGCGGTCACTGTCTAAGGCTCCCCAAGTAAGAATTGCCCCACTGAGCCCATCAGACCCAGAAT
This sequence comes from Trachops cirrhosus, assembly GCA_028533065.1. Lineage (NCBI taxonomy): Eukaryota > Metazoa > Chordata > Mammalia > Chiroptera > Phyllostomidae > Trachops > Trachops cirrhosus. The sequence goes on from CM052544.1 coordinate 115,482,948, forward strand.
TCTGAAATATAATGACAAACTGTTGTTTTCACGACTAGGTTTTGGGGTTCTTTGTTACACATTTATATATAGCGAGAACAGCAGTTATATATGGATGTAAGCTTCTTGTTTTTTTCCCATTAAGCATATATTAAGTTTGTGATTAAAGAAATCATTTATTTTTCCCCAGCACTTTGGGTGAAGAGTACCATTGCCTAGAATGTAGCTCCCAGGACATAGCTGTGTTCTCTAGACAGAACAAATGATTTATTGTGCTATCCATTGCATCCAACACAATGGCTGGATATTGTAGGTGCTTAATATTTGCTGAATTATTAATGTATGGAAGAACACTGAATAAATTTTCCAAGGATGAAAGGCTATTTATTTATTGATTCATTTATTAGAGAGATTTATGTTGGTCTGGCATCATACTCGATTTCCAATGACTTACTGCCTTCCCCCCATACATTCATCCCTCCGTGTGGTTTTCTCCTCTGCTTCCCTCTGTGACTTCTCCACTTTAGCTCTACAGACATTTTCCCACCCTTATCCTTTCTGTGCCTGCCTAGACAAAGGTAACACAAAAAATAAATTTATAAACCAAGATCTTTCGCAAACGAAACTTAGATGAAATATCAACAGCCCAAATTAATCAATGTATATAATAAGAATAACACTCACAAAACAAAAGAATAACACTCATGATCGAGTAAGATTAATTTTAAGAATACAAGGATAACATAATATTAGGAAATTGATTAATATTAATAAACTATGTTTCACAGATCAAAAGAAAAAATATTATCATTCTAGTTTTTTATTTTTTTTTAAAGACTTTATTTATTTATTTTTAGAGAGAAGAGGAGGGAGGAAGAAAGGGAGTGAGAGAAACATCAATGTGCGGTTACCTCTCACACGCCCCCTACTGGGGACCTGGCCCGCAACCCAGGCATGTGCCCTGACTGGGAATCAAATTGGCGGCCCTTTGGTTTGCAGGCCGGCACTCAGTCCACTGAGCCACACCAGCCAGGACCATCCTAGTTTTTAAAAAAATTGTAGTAAACTGGATCTGGAGAGATACTTTATTAACATTAAGATTTATGTTAAATGAGCTCTTATTGAGATATAGCATATGCTAGGTACTACATTAAGTTTGAGGGATTAGAACATTAAATAAGGTAAGTCCTTGCTCTGAAGAACCTAAAACATACACTATTACTCACAAGGCATTATCATTCGCCTTTTCTGCAGTGTACCTTTAACCTCACAATTGGGAATTAAGCCAAAAGAAGTATTCCAAATTAACAACTCTGCACCATGTTCATTACAGTGCTATTTTCAGTAGCAAAATCTCTTAACCTTAATGTCCAACAATAGGGGAGTAGTTATGAAAATTTCTTTATCTTAACTCAATGGGACATTATGCATTCACTAATACATTTCATCAGTATCTACAAATGTTCCAACAACCTAACACATAGACTAAATTACAATGCAAAGACAACGCAATAATACTGAACACTGTAGGTGAAGTAAAATTCACTCTAAAAAGTATGAAACGTTTCTCAACTGCTGACATTTTGGAGCAGATCATTCTGTGTCTGGGAGTAGGAGTTGGTTCTGGGCATTGCAGGATGTTTGGCAGCAACCTTGGCCTTTCCAGTTGGCCAGTGGTACACCTCCTGCAGATTTAACAACCAGAAATGTCCCCACGCATTGCCAAATGTCCCCTGGGGGTAAATGTGCCCTTTGGTCAAGGATAACACTTGTTTAACATGTAACACAATATTCCATACGTAGTTTGACTACAACTATATAAAAAGCTGTATACAAACAGATAAAAATTAGAAAAACACAATGAGGAAATACCACTTGCTTTCATTACTGATGAAATTTTGGTTGCAATTTCTTTCCTCAGATTTTCTAGTGGTTTTAGCAGGCAGTACAGCCCTTTTTAGAGAGTGCTTTCTAAAGAGTCAGATTTGGGAACAGCTCTCAGCCCAGGGGTACCAGCAGTATTCTCTGGTAGTGCCATTTCCCCTGGTGGGCTGATGCCAGGGGGCCATTTCCTTTATGTCTCCCCTGATATCCAGCACCCCACAAACAGGCCTTGGCTAGCTGCACATCTCCCCACAGGTGTGTGTCAAAATCACGGACTTCTTCCGGTAGCAGTTCCCAGATGACTCTCTGTAATTTTGATACAACTTTGATACCAGCCATGATGGTCAACTTTATGTGTCAACTTGACTGGGCCTTGCAGTGCCCCAATATTTGGTCAATGTTAGTCTGGGTGTTTCTGGGAGGGTGTTTTTGGGATGAGATTAATATTTGGAACTCACTACCCTGAGAAAAGGAGATTGCCCTCCATAATGTGTGTGGGCCTCATCCAATCCACTGAAGACTTGAATAGAACAGAACAGTTGACCGTCGCCTGCGTAGAATAGAATTTTCCTGCCCCACAGCTCTGTCCTTGGACATTGGCATTGGTCTTGCCTTTGGACTAGAACTGAAACATGGGCTGTTACTGAGTCTCAGGCCTTCAGACTTTGGGCTCAACCATTGGCTCGTCTGGGTGTGTCTATCCTTCTTGCCGACTGATTCTGCAGATCTTTGAACTCGCCAGCCACCATAACTATAGGAGCCAATTCCTTATAATAAATCTATTTATATATAGGAACAGAACCAGTAGGATATACATGTATACACACACACACACACACACACATATACAGGGTGGGACAAAAGTAGGTTTACAGTTGTTTGTATGGAAAATAATACAATAATCAATCAATAATAATACAACAAGCTCTATTTCATGTACTCACAACTGTGAACCTGCTTTAGCCTCACCATGTATTTGTAACACACACACACACACATCCTGTTGGTTCTGTTTCTCTGGAAAATATACCAGCAAAGGTTCACCTCCAGGCCCAAGGACTGGACTTTTCCAGAGACGTCCAGAGTAAGATGTCACTAGCCTTGTAAATTAAACAGAATCAAACACAAGGACCGACCACTCTGGTTTCCACATCCTAATTCTCAAATGGCTTTGACCTTGGGCTGACCCACCATGTTGCCTATCCTTACTCAGATATGACCTTTCTCAACAGGTAAACCCACAGTGACCTTTCCCTTAGCTTCTGCTTTTACTGTAAGGGCACAATTTGAATATATGTATTCATATGTATTCATATATGTGTGTGTATATATATAAGAAAGAAAATATATATATACATATATATATACACACACACATATATATGACCTAGAAATGACTTGAACTTGCTTTTGTGTTGATTTCACTTCTCCACTTTCAGTTTGGGAGCTGATAGAGATCAGCAATGCCCTGATTTGTGACTGAGTGTTGGGAACCACCCTGCCTGGTTTCAGAAGCTGTAACCCCCACCAAGGCTAAGGCTGAGGGAGTGACCTTGGACTGTAAGCCACCAAGGAGACAAAAGCTTATCTCCCTGGCAGGAGCGCTGCTTCTGCTTCTCTTTCCATAACTGGCCCCCAATGCTTGGTCGGTTAGCCAATGACAGGTAAGATTCCCCAAGGAGGGGGAACAACCTAAGAGAGGCACGATCACGTGGGAAGCCCCCAAGGAAGGACTTTGGGGAGTACAGCAAAAGGGGGCAAAGGACCCTCACCCCTCAGCTTTGACAAAGCCTGAGTCCTCATTCTGTCTGAGAGAAGTCTCCTCATCCCTTGGCTGCCTCACTTCCCTTGCTCCACCTAAGCCTGAGACAATGACAGAGGGTGGTGCAGCCCTGTGCTGGAAAGGGCGGGTTCCCCAGGGCGATCAGGCCTAAGAAAGAATATGTAAAATCCTGTGAAACCTGCTTTGCTAAGAATGCTCTCAATTAAATGATAAGGGTCCAAGCAAGAAGTGAGTTTGTTCCTCAAAGCTTTACAGCTCTTTAGCTATCCGACCCTGACTCAAAATAGGCCCTCAGAGTTCTCTGTTATCTATTGTTTGATCCTTACTGCCTGACAATGGTTAATGCGATGACTTCTCGATGAGCCAAAGCAGCCCTACCTAGGCCCTCTCCTGTTGCTTTTTTTTTAAAATTTGTATTTATTTGTATTTATTCACTTTACAAAGAGAAACATCAATTTGTTGTTCCTATTATGTGTGCATTCATTGTTTGCTTTCTGTATGTGCCCTGACCAGGGATTGTGCCTGCAACTGTGGAGTGTCTGCATGATGCTCTGAGATACCTGGACATGTCACCCTGTTTCTTCTTTCCTCTGACTTCCCAGTGAGCCAAAACAGCCCTGCCTAGGACCCCACCTGCTTCTATCCTAGGCCCTTCCATGGTTCACTGTGCCCAGCTTCAATAAACATACTCTACAAATCAAAAAAAAAAAAAAAATGAGCTTTATCTGTAATCCTGTGCAAATTAACCCAATAAAAGCCCATTGAGGAAAAGGCTCCTGGCCCTTCTCCTTTGAGAGATCGGCCACCTTTCCTCCCCAAGCAGATCATGTCTTGGTAGACTTATTCTCATCCGTGGCGGGGGGGGGGGGGGGGCCTGTGGGTGGAACACCCCACAACCGAGAGAGGACAATTCTCGCCTAGCCCATAGACTTATGAGTGTTTTTTTTGAAATGCAGCAGAAACGTTTTGTGACAGATTGCCTTTGGGTCCCTCAGTGCCTTTGCAAGCACAGCCATGCGGAGTGGGCTCCAGGAGGCTGTGCCTGTGCTGGGACCGGCTCTCCTGTGCTGGTGATGGAGAGTGAGTTAGACAGGACCTGGCACACAATGACACAGCCAATCCCCCAGCTGCACTGCAGCCTGAGGATGTAAATGAGCTTTCAGGGGCACGCAGACTCGCTTCAAGATTCCAAATATCCAAGGGTACCCAGAATATCCATTACCTTGTGACATGGGCCAGGAGCGAGTCTGGACAGACATGCTGAAATTACGGGACCATAGTATTGAGGATATTGTTCCTAGCAGATCCCAGAGAATTCCGACCAGGGCCATGCTGTTGAAACAGGCTGGGTAACGATGGAAATAAACCTAGCCAACCTGGGATTAGTTTCCTTCTTTGTCATTTCTGTTTAACTTATTTTGTGGAGTTTTATGTGAGTCACAGGAAATAATAACAATAATAATAGCAGAAAACATAATGCACTTACTTTGTGCCAGGCAGTTTTAAGTACTTTACATGTATGAACTTATAACAGTGGTGAAAACATTAACAATCATAAAAGCATTCTGCAAAGATTGTGTGGTATAATTAGAAGTATAATTCTAATGATGGTTATCATGCACTTTTGCCTGAGAGGCTATATCCAGAAGCAGGTGTTTGCCAAAGTAGATATCGCAGTCACCAGTGAGATATTAACAGTGACCAGCAAACAAACGCACTGGCTGGCCAGACGGGGCAGTCCACACCCACTCTACGAAGCCCCCGTGATCTTATCCACTTGGTAGAATTTGCCTTCTCCAGCAGGAACTCGCGGACACTGCTAACCACACCCACGCTGCTCGCTGCCCAGCTGGCGGACCCTAGGTTGCCCAGGCGGTCCTTTCTGACTATCCTCGTCAGCCTCTTACTCAGTGTCCTGCAGAAGCCACATCATCTTTCCTTCGTCTATTCTTGAGGGTGCCTTCCCAGCACTGGTCATACGTCTGGAGCTTTTGTGGTCCAAACTGCTCGGATACGGCGACACAAAACAAAGAGAGAACTCGTTCTTCCCTACTTGACCCAACTGAACCTGTTCATCGACTCCTATTCTCAGGACTCCACAGTCACTCACTTCCAAACAAATAAGATAAAGATATGTCTCCTGCCAAAGAAAAGAGAGGAGCAGGGCAGTGGGCAGGGGACCTGTCTCCTCTGCTTCTGCCCAGTGATGGAGGAGACCGTTCATCCAAATATCCCTGAGCTAGTCCTGGTTTCCAGTTGTTGTCTCAGAATCATTATTCACGGAGCCTCCTTCGCTCTCCAAAGTGGGGGCCATGTCACATGGTCACAGCACTTACGAGCCATGGAGGAGCGCTGCACCAGGGGTAGTAGATGACACACTACTACAGGGCTGGGGGGCCAGGGCCCTAGGCTGGCTCCTCCCCGGCTCCGCGGGCTTAGGCCCCCTGCTTCCCTCGGGTCCTCAGTCTCCCTGTCTGCAAAATGGGCATGGCTCCCGCTCTGTTCTCTTCACAGACTTGTTCTGAGGAGCACGTGGCAGACTCTGTGAAAGTACTCAACCACCTTTGCACCACTAAACAGATGAAAGTGGTTTTCTCTATGACAGTGTAGATCAGGAGCCTGTCGTTTCGTCCTATGAACAATAGCTTATAAGAAGTCTCCTTCGCTTAGCATAGTACTTGAACAGTGATTAAAATAAAATTTAAAAAAATAATAAAAATAAACAGAATAAAAAAAAAAAGAAGTTTTCTCCTTTATGTAGTTGAAGTCCATTCTATAACAGGGACTGTCGAAGGGAACAAATAACTTGTTCTGCAAGTGAACTTGGCATTAGGCAGATGTCACACTGTGAGGTGCCACACCTGTTGTGGATTTCCCCTCCTTCCTTCCCTTTCCCACCCTAGTAATGAGTCACCGTGTAATTCATCCCAAAGGAACATGGTTGATCTTTCTGGATCCTAATAAACAAAGAACCTGATGCTCCCCATCCTTCGTGAACATGCACATTCTTGATCCCCGGACCTGGTGTTTCCTAGGACATTTATTCTTTTGTGGTAATGAAAAGTCCCAATGCTGATCGCCAAAACTCAGTGATCTGAACGCACAGAATTTCCTGATAGAATTGTTTTCTAATGCAGTATCTTATCTCCACCTTTTCACACAGAGGTGACGGGCCAGTAGGCGGGACTTCCTTCAGTGACCCGACGTGCTTCTCTGGACAGCTCCACCAAGACCTAATACCCATGAGGTCCCACTGCTGGGAAGGGGGGCACCACTTGTGGAAAACATTACGAGGTTTACTTGCCAGAAGCAGGCAAGTCCCCAGGTCATCCTCCCTACTTTCCCTGCGTACTTCCTGAACAATCAGTGGCTCCGTGCCATTGCAGAAGTCATCTGTCACCCCATAAGTTTTGCAAAGGAATACAAAGCAAGCAAACGAACTTCGGAACAATGGACACTAAGTCGGAGATGTGCCTGTCCTTAGGTCTTTCAGGATGCAGTTTTATGAAGCCAGTGCTAGGATTTCCTCTGTGAGTAGAGGAAATCCAGTGAATTACTTCAAAAGCTGGAGGGCGGTTGTGAGGATGAGGTGAGAGGACAGATGTGACAGTGTCTGGGCCATTTAAGGCACTGACCAATGCCATTCTTCTTTGCCTTCCTTCCCCCTGCCAACTCTGGGTCTGTGCTTCCACAGACACTGCTCACCCTGACCCTTCAGAATGCCAGTACCTACAAGGATGGGTTAAGAGACAAAGGATTGGGGTCGGGGGGAGGTAGGAGGGAGTAAAGCGGGGGGATAAACGGTGATGGAAGGAGACTTGACTTGGGGTGGTGAACACAATGCAATAAACAGACGATGTGTTGTAGAATTGTACACCTGAAACCTATATCATTTTATTAGTCAATGTCACCCATAAGTTCAATAACAAAAGAAAAGACAAAGGCTAAAATGCAGGGGCGGAAAGAGGTAACAAACAGCAGGGGCTCACTGATGGCAGATCAGTCTGCAATTGGAGGGCGGGGAGGAGGCAGAGGGCTGGAACCCGAAAGAAGAAGTGGAAAGATGTCCTGGAGAAGTTTTCCCGTTTTCAGTGTTGGCTGGTGAGCACCTTCTTTCCAGCATTTGGCAGATTTACAAGTCAGGCGAGGGCCCTTCCCTCGCTTTGCAGCCCGACATGCTTCCCGACACGTACTCGGACCTCACGTCTCCTCTTCTAGGTTTCCACACAACTTCAGACCGGTTTGGTAGGTTTCCGCAGCTTGTGTCTCCAAGAACTGGAGTCCTCCTACAGCACAGCTGGGAAGGAAGCCTGCCTAACCTTCACCTCTTGTCTTCTAGAGGAAGATTGGCTTGCAGCTGGGTGGGTACCAAATGAGAACATTTGGAATCAACTGACCTTAGAGAAAATCTGGGGCAAGGCGGAAAACTGACTCCTAACATTCTGGAGGCTGGTGTGGCACCTGGGACAATAGCCTCTGTTTCTCTGTTTCTCTGTTTCTCTGTTTCTCTCTCTCTCTCTCTCTCTCTCTCTCTCTCTCTCTCTCTCTCTCTCTCTCGTAATTAATTCCAAATGCTTCAAGTTACAGAGTATTCATGCTCATAATCCTCTATTATACCCAGGTGTATTCTTGTCAAATCAAATGGGTACAGTATCACTTTATGTTTGTTTCTCGATTCGTTTGAATCAGTATACAAGGTTGGGTTTCTCTGCAGCGTAATTTACATTTTGCTGCAATCTCACCAAATAGCTGCCTTTGGAGCCACCTGCTGACACAGTTTAGAATATTGAGCATTTAATATGAATCAGGAAAGTGCCATCCTGAGCTAACACCAGAGAAGTACAATTTACACTGTGCTCTATAGATCCCCTTGGCTTGTCATTAGCACCAGAATCAAATCATCCTGGATGTCTCCTTACCCTCCCACCCACCTTCAAAGGAAGATGTTGCAATATCCTTTGGTATCTGTTTCAATTCAGGCATTCCTCTCTGACTTGGGTATCTATGGTTCTTGGGCTTCTAATGCCTTTGGTGCTGTGTCAGCCTATACTCTCTCCCTAAGCCAAGCCTCCACTCTGTTTCACCACCCTGGAGATGTTGAGCAAGAGGAATGTACTTGTTTCAGTAGCAATTCTCTGTATAGGCTCCTAGGCCAAATGATGCAGGAAGCAGTGGGAGGGAGGAGGATGGAGAGAAGAAAAGGAGCCAGAGCTCTCTGAAAGCACCAGAAAGCGCACCACCAAAAAGGAATGGGAAAAGCCTCACAGCTCTGGAGCATGGGTATCATTGTACCCAATTACTGAGGCTCAGGAAAGTTCAGTTTCTCGGTAAAGGGGCACAAATCTTGTATGCATGCCAAAGAATGTGCTGATTATGATATCACACTGCCCCTCACCAGAGGGCTTTGCACCACCTGCCAGTTAGCGAGTCCATCATTTTAACAACCTTCTCTTTTAAAGTGCAAATGTTCCTGCAAAAACAAGCAAACAAACAAACAACCTGACCATTGATAATTCCGTGTGAGCTGTTGTGATCCTATACTCAGATCAGTACTGCAGTAGCTTGAGCTGCCATGGTAAAATACCATCTACTGGGTGTCTTAAACAACAGAAACGTATTTTCACGCAGTTCTGGAAGCTGGAAGTGTGAGCTCAGGAGGCCGGCTTGTTTGGGTTTCTGGCTTGCAGGTGGCTGCCTTCTGACTGTGTTGTCCCATGTTGGAGAGCAAGCCAGATTTTGGGGATTTGCTGCCAAAAGCAAAGATGAACAAGTGAAATCAGATCAAACCAAAGAGTCTCCGAACAGCAAAGTGGAAAGGCAAGCGATGAAAGGGAGAGAACAGTTGCAAGCCACATGTCTAATAAAGGGTGAATAGGTCCGAGCAGAGACTTTTCTGAAGAAGACGAGCAAATGGCCAGGGACAGAAAAAGGCGAGGGACCTCATTAATCATCGGTGAAGGGCAAATCAAAACCACGATGAGCTATTATTCCCTCACGACTTGTTATGCTGTCTGCAACCAAATGAACAAGAGACAGAGGACGCTGGCCAGACAGCACGCGGTGCTGGTGGGCACGTGACCTGGCACAGCCACTGTAAAAAGCAGTGTGGAGGTTTCCTAAGGAATTAGAAACAGAACTACCGCATGGTCGAGCAAGTCCACTTCTGGGTGAATGTCCGCAAGAGATGAAATCACTGTCTTTTTTTTTTAAGATTTTATTTATTTATCTTTAGAGGGGAAGGGAAGGAGAGAGGGAGAGAAATATCAATGTATGGTTGCCTCTCGTGCATTCCCTGCTGGGAACTGGCCTGCAACCTAGGCATGTGCCCTGACTGGGAATCGAACCGCGATCCTTTGGTTCACAGGCCCGCGCTTAATCCACTGAGCTACATCAGCCAGGGCTGAAATCACTGCCTTGAAGGGATAGCTGCACTTGCATGTTCTTCGCAGCGTTATTCACAATAGCCAAGGACTGGAAACAACCTGAGTATCCGTTATGGATGGGGTTGTGGGTGAACGTACTGAAGTTATATCTGGAGGAGTTATCTTAGATGCATGCAGTTCAAAAACCTTGTGGACACTGCTATCTAGAAGCTCTTCGTTGTTATCTGTTCATGTTTGTTGTGGCAGACACTTTGTTACCAGCTGTCTTCCCCCTTTTGCTGACCTGGTTTGGGCAGCGATGTGTTCAGTTCCAGAGGATGAATCATGATGGCCTCAGCCAATCACAACAATCCCTTTCCCATTTGGTAATAATTTCTCAAGTCAGAGAGCATGTAATCAGTTTCTGGCCAATGAGACCGAAGGGAAGATCTGGGGGGGAGGGTGTTAAAAATATGTATTTCCTTAGTAAAAGAGAGGCACAGAAAGATAAGCCTTTTTTGTCTCCTTACCTTTTGCCTTGCTTTGGATACTATGGTGTTACAATGTGATGGGAGGAGTTGGTGCAGCCGTCTTGTAGCCATGAAGTGAGAAGCCTAAAGGGGAGATGTCATCAAAATGCTGAGGGTGTTGGAAAGTACAGTTGGGAAGTACAGAAAGGAATAGCTTGGGCCATTGAAAAAAAAATCCTTGGACTGTTTAACCCATCCCAGGACTGCCTGCTTTAGACATTTCTTAAGTGAGTAATAATATCCTTGTGGCCTAAACCACTGTAAGTCAGGTAGTCTGTAACTCGAAGCTGAAAACACTCCGAGAGGATCCATATGAAGGCAGTGCCAACTGTCCTACCATTGACACCGACGCCTGGAAACAGCCTTGGCTGGGGAAAGGATGGCGTTCACTCTGCTAGGGCCTTGTATCGGTAAGCGAGGGGTGCGCAGAATCTACACAAACCCCTGTTCAGGTTGACCACGTAGGAGTCAACAGCAGGTGACACTAAACATCTGTTGAAGAAATGAGTGAAAGAGCAAATAAAACAAGGAAAATGGAAAAAACATAAAAGGACTTGAATTTTCCATGCTTCACAATAAGATATGACATCAGCGCCTTTTCTGATCCCCACATTTCTGCAGGCTTATAAAGTAAGAACTGCCCTTTTGTAGAAACAGTAGAGGGCACCTTCTGTCCTTCATTCCACTGCCTCAGACTTTACCCATCATTCATTTATGGGGTCAGAAACAGCAACTTATTTAACAGGCGAGACGGGACAAAAAAGACTGAACATGTGTGTGAGCGATTCATCCTTCTCTAGGCTCTCCAAAAGGTTCCTGTACATGAAGCATTTATTAGCTGTTCTCTGCTTCTTGTGCATGTGGTCAGTAACATTTCTGGGGCAGGATTTCTCTGTCCTACAACTGAAAGATTAAGCCAGTCTAACGCATGGAGAGGTGTAGAAGGCCTTGGACCTAAGGCCAACTCTCCAATCCGGGTTTACCTGTCACAAAGCTGTTGATTTTGATCCTTATCGGATGGATACCCCTGTCTCTCTCTCAATTGGTTCAGAACCTATGGGGATATAGAACACAATCTGATAAACAGAAATATAATCTGGGGAGAAAAGGGGTCCTAAGTCTTCCTGGGAGAACGAAAGGAGACGAAGCTAGGGAGATGATACGTGAGCTGCAATGAGGAGTGAGCACGTCCACTCCGGCTACACAGCCGGAGGTAGGCAGAGGGATAAGGGCAGGTGTGCCGGGAGCGGCGAGTGCCACTGTGGTGGAGAGTGAGTCACAAAGGTGTGAAAAACAGGCTGTGCTCTGAAAACCACAAGCAGCGTGGCACCCACTGGGAGGAACAGGGTTGCTAGAATGAGGCTCAACAGAAAGCTCCTGAAATTTAGTTCTTATCTAGTGGAGAAGAAAAAAAACCCTTTTCCTTCTACCTTCTAAGTTCTCAACTTGGGTGTCTGTAACAAAAAACAGATTAACAAAAGAAAAACAAACAGAAGTTCATTAACAGGTATATCTCATATACAGGGTGGGGGAAAAGTAGGTTTGAAATTGTGAGTACTGAAACACAGAATTTATTCTTGCATTATTATTTATTAATTATCCTATTATTTTTCCATATGAACAACTGTAAACCTACCTTTTCCCCAGCCTGTATACATGGGAGAGACTCAGGGCAAGAGTAACTCAGATAGATGATTTAGAACTCTGGCTTGTATAACACCTTTAGTGAAAAATAATACGTCTACAGAGAAATGACAAGACAAAGTAAAGCAGTTTTAGGCTTCCAAGGGAGGCCAGCTGTGGAAAGGTAAATATGGAGGGGAAAGGTAATGGATTAACAGTGTTTGCAGATTCCTCTGCTGCTTCAGTGAAGGAGACTTTATGTCCTGCCTTAGTCAGAAAAAGAAGAGGGGAGAGAGAGCTTTTCCTGCATTTGTTGCTTCTTAATTGCCCTCAGCTCAAAATAATTTTTAGGTCAAAGAGACATATCTGGGGGACACAGTCTGGTTTCCTTCAACAGTAAGTCCAGGTTTGTGGCTGAGTAGTTTCCATAGCCTTCTTCTGTCCAGTAAACTTTGAGGGGCCCAAAGACCTCTTACCATATTGTGCTGTCTCTGTGCCCTTCAGTTTCAGCTGACATAATACTTTCAAAAATCTCCAGGCTTTTGGCATGTCAATACATAATTCACTCGATCAGACAGAAGCCACAACCACAAATCTTCGTGAGATATGCCCTTTGCTGCCATGGCTTCTTTGTGTTTCCTGTGGGACAAGACCCTTAAGACTCTTGGGCATCCAGTTGTTTAGCAGAGAAGTTTTTCAAGACATACCAGTCCGACCTGTAAAAGGCCATGTGTGTTGAGCAATGCCTGATATTGAACCTTTTCCCAGAAGCCATTTCTTAATTTTAACATTGTTCACCATCTGGAGAGGCTTGGGCGAGAAAAACAATTTCTTTTTCAAATGCAGTGTGTTCTAACTCCTATGTATTCAGGGGTCCGTTCCTCAGTTTATCTCCCTTTTCTTGCATTTTGTCGAAGGCAGTGAGAAGAAACCAGATGGCCCTCCTAATAGTCTGCCTTGATCTCCTTAGCTAGAACAGGGGTCAGAAAAATACTGCCGATGGACAGGTTCCTCTTTTTTTATAAACATTTTTATTGGAACGTACCCACACCTATACGCTAATTTTAGGCCAGTATGGCAGAGGTGAGGAGTTACAGCTCAGAAGCACAAAGTATTTACTATTTGGCCCTTTACAGAACAAGTTTGACAACTCCTGACCAGGATCATTCAGGCCATGTTAGCACAGATAACAGTGTTGCCAAATTTCTGCCACCGCATAGCAAGGACCCCTTACCTCCAACTTCCACTTTTTTTCCCTTTCCTTTAATCCCTCACTGTCACCATTTTTAGGCCGTCACTAACACTGTATGTAGGGAGCTTCCTTTTTCTGCCTGCCACCTGTTCCCACAGGCGAAGCCACACACTTTCAGTTTTCGCTAGGGTAGCACCCCACTTCAGTGTACTAAATATACTCTGGCTGTCTGTGGCTGCAGAGCAAACTCATTCCACAAGTTGGTAGCTTAGAACACAAAGAATCATTTTATTATTTCCTCTCAGAGTTATGAGAGTAGACTGGACTCTGCTAAGTGGTTCCCTCTTGGGACCTCATGTGTTTGCAGTACGTCATCCATTGGAGCTAGTGGCATGTGAAGGCTATTTCACTTAAAGCCAAAATGTCACGTGGCTTCTCCCAGTGACCTTGGCTTCCTTGCAGCATGGTGCCTGGGTTCCAACGGGAGACATCTCAGCAAGAGAATAAGAAAGAAGCCCATGTTATTTCCAGCACCGACCCTTAGAAATCACGTCATCACTCGTTCCATACTCTGTTGTTTGAGGCAGTTACAAAGGGTTGCTCGGGTTCAAGGAGAGGAGACGTAAAAGCCATTGCAGGATGGAAGGAGTGTCACAGCACATTGGAAGAATGACATGTAGCATGAGAGACACTGTGGTGACCATCTTGGGAGACACTGTGCTACATAACCTGCCACTCAGCTATGACAAATGTCACATTTCTCTACTTTTCCAAATCAAAACAAGTGTGTCTTAGTTGGCTTTGATGTACCCCACCGATAAGAGTTGGAGGAAAGTTCAAATCTACTCATATTCTTGCCCTCCCTTAGAGTTAAACTGGAACTCTGAGTCTTTACACACACCAGAAACTTCTGGTAAAGGTCAGGGAAAGGAAGGTGACAAAAATGACTTCTGGGCTTCTGTGTAACCAGATGGATGGTTGAGAGAGAGAATGTTGGAAGACAAACAGTTTGTTTTATTTTGCGTTTGTAAGTGTACGTGAGACGAGAAAGCAAAAAGATTTTGACTTTCAACATTTTGGTTTTGAGGCATTATTGAGACCTCTAATATGAGATGTCAGGCAGAACATTGGTATAAGAGAGAAAAGCTCAGAAATGCGGCCTGGGCTGGAGATCTACATCTGTAAGTTGTCTGTGTAGGTGGTATTAAAAATGTAGGGGTGGCCCTGGCTGGTGTGGCTCAGTGGACTGAGCGCCGGCCTGCAAACAGAAATGTTGCCGGTTTGATTCCTTGTCAGGGCACAGGCCTGGGTCGTGGACCAGGTCCCCAGTTGGGGGCGCGCATCAGTCTTTCTCTCCCTCTCTTTGCCTCTATCTGAAAATAAATAAATTATTTTAAGAAATCGTTTTAATGTGGCAGTGAAGGAGATTGCCAAATAGGGAACATTTGGAGATAAGAGGGGAGAGGGTCTAGGTGGCTTCCAGCCTCAACAATGAGTGAAGACCAGGCTTGCAATAGCCTGACTAGATGTGGAGGAAAAGGAGGACAGCCTGCCCTCACCTCAAAACAGTGTTTCTAGAAGGAGTTCTCAGCAGTGTCAAAACTGAAAGGAACAGAGAACTGAAAATTACCAATCATGCCAACAAACATGGAGGTCATTGGTAATCTTAGTGATTTATTGTTTTTGCTGCAAGGGAGATGAGTTAACAGGTGAGTGAGAAGTGATAAAAACAAAACATTGTTAGAAAAAAATTAAAGCTGAGGGGCTGTTTGGGGATGGAGCTGGGAGAACTGAGAGGTTAGTGGACGGCATAAGGATGCCAAGAAGGTGGGAAAAGCTGAGTACCAGTGAAGGGCTTGTTTGCATTGTGAAGGCCCAGGCCTCTGTTTTAACAGGAGGGAAGAAGGAGCGTGCTGGGGTGCGGACTTTAGTAGATTTGCATGTTTGCTATGGAGAGGTTGACTTCTGTTTTCTCTGAGCAAAAGCAGAGTTTAACTGTATCTCTGAATGTTAGTAATAATGGTGCCTTGTAAACCACTTGTTTTATATGTGCATGGATGCCTTCGCTCTCCAACTGTTTCACAGATAGCTAAATGTACGTATTGTGTGCCCATGTCCACATTGGTGAGAACAGAAACAATAGGTGCTTAATAAATGCTCCATCGCTTTTGAGTCTAATGATGATGATAAATTTGACGGTGCCCTGGTGTCAAGAAAGGTATAAGCTCTAATTAGGCTCCTATGACAAGGCGCCTGAAGAGTGTGAGGAACGAGAATCACAGTACTGGAATGAGAGCCCAAGGAAACGAAATCAACCAGCTCGCTCCGTTTGGTCCGGGGCCCTAAGGGTTAAGACCAACGAGCGCTGGCTGTCCCTCTTTCCTAGACAAGCTCTAGCAAGCTGACTGCGGAAGCTAGGGCAACTTCCGGTTCCTGTCTGGCGGTTTGAGAGTCTGGAACCCAGGGTTGGTGGGGTCTGAAGGAGTGGGGCCACCTTCCACCGGGACATCTTGGCCTCCTAGGAGTGCAGGGCGCCTTGTGTGTAGCCCCAGAACAGTAAGTTCCTTCTCGGGGGGGAAGGGAGCTGAGGGCTGCGGGCAGGAGAGCAAACTGCACCGCCCAGGCTGCAACAGATGCCCGGGAGGGGGAATCCCACCGCTGCGAGGGGCAAGGGCCCAGCCTCTCCCACCGCCCCGGCCACTGCGCCTCCCTCGCCCGCCGAGTCCCTTAATGGATCTTGTTAGCTGGTGACAGTCTCGTCTCGGGGAACTTCACCTCGCAGCGCACCCCAACCTGTGGTCCCCGCCAAGGGTTCCTAGTTAGCTAAGCTTCACTCAGTGCATTCAGGCCCCATCCTGATCCCCTGTGTGGGCCCTGACAGTGAAAACTGGCCCACTCTCTAGAGTGACACCTTAAGGACAGCCTTTTTGTTTTTTTTAAAAAAAATTTCCTATTTGTTTGATAGATTTGTTGTTCCACTTATTTATGTATTCATTGGTTGCTTCCCGGGTGTGCCCTGACGGAAGTGGAGCTTCCACCTGGCCTATGGGGAGGATGGGAGGATGCTTTAACCAACTGAGCGACCCGGCCAGGGCACCACGACAGCCTTTCAGTGGGTGCAAACTCGTCACCTTGAGTTCGCAGTCCACTGACAGAAGCAGTGCACCTGAGGATGCCTCCGCTACCAAAACTAATGGTTCCTTAGCAGGGACAGTGCGGCTCGGGGATCTGTTACCCAGTCTCCCGCTTCCTTCTAAGGACTTTGGTAGAAATATGTAACTCAGAAAGCAAAACATGTTACTCCATATGAACAACTTTCTTCCCCTCCCTTAGGTGTCTTCCCCCTCTCCCCCCACTCCAACTCGGGATATTTATAATTGAGACTAGTTTCCCCTTTTCTTAGAACAAATCCCTCATTGCTGAGGGTGTTTAGGGAATGCCATTTGGTGTAAGATCTAGAGATGTAAATCTGTTCTCTAAAAATCCAGTCAACATAATCTAAATAAAGGCCCTCTTTGAGATCATTTGCAGTTCGGGGTCGGGCTCAGCTCTCCGCTTCCTGGAATAGCTGACAGTGTGAGTCACTGCACAGATAGACTTGGGGCTGAATCCTGGTCTCCCACTTTTGGGTTGCGTGACCTTGGCAGTTTCAGAATGTGTTTTTTATTTATTTTATTTTTTAGGAAGGAAATTACTAATTTTATTTTTAAGTATATTTTATTGATTATGCTATTACAGTTGTCCCAATTTTTTCCCTTTTGCCCTCATGTACCCAGTACCCCCTTTCCCAGCAATCTCCCCACTTAGTTCATGTCCATGGGTCATTAATATAAATACTTTGGCTTCTCCATTTCTTGTGCTGTTCTAAACCTCCCCCTATCTATTTTGTAGCTACCAATTATGCTTCTTAATCCCTGTACCTTTCCCCCATTCTCCCCTTGTGAGCTCCATTTCTATGATTCTATTCCTGTTCTAGTTGTTTGCTTTTTTTTTTGTTTTTAGATTCAGTTGTTGATAGTTGTGAGTTTGTTGTCATTTTACTGTTCATAGTTTTGATCTTTTTCTTATGTAATCCCCTTTAACATTTCATATAATAAGGGCTTGGTGATAATGAACTTCTTTAACTTATCTGGGAAGCATTTTATCTGCCCTGTCATTCTAAGTGATAGATTTGCTGAATAGAATAATCTTGGTTGTATGTCCTTGCTTTTCATCACTTTGAATACTTCTTGCCAGTCCCTTCTTGCCTGCAGTTTCTTTTGAGAAATCAGCTGATAATCTTATGGAAATTCCTTTGTACATAACTCTCTTCTTTTCTCTTGCTGCTTTTAAGATTCTCTCTTTATCTTTAACCTTTGGCATTTTAATTATGATGTGTCTTAGAATGGACCTCTTCGTATCCATCTTGTTTAGGACTTTCTGTGCTTCCTGGACTTACATGTCTATTTCCTTCACCTAATCAGGGAAGTTTTCTTTCATTGTTTCTTCTAATAAGTTTTCAATTTCTTGCTTTCGCTCTTCTCCCTCTGGCATCTCTATGATTTGGATGTTGGCACATTTGGAGATGTCCCAGAGTCTTCTTATTCTCTCCTCATTTTTTTGAATTCTTGTTTCTTCATTCTGTACTGGATGACTGTTTATTTCTCCCTTGTGTTCTAAACCATGGATTTGAACCCCGACTTCCTTTCCTTCACTGTTGGTTCCCTGTGGATTTTTCTTTATTTCACTTAGTGTAGCCTTCATTTCTTCTCTTATGCGTTTGTCATACTTAATGAGTTCTCTGAGCATCCTTAACCCCAGTGTTTTGAACTCTGCATCCAACAGGTTGGCTATCTCTGTTTCACTTCATTCTTTTTCTGGAGCTTTGATCTGTTCTTCCATTTGGGCCATATTTTTTTGGTCTCCTCAATTTGGCAGCCTCCCTGTGTTTGCTTCTGTGTATTAGGTAGAGCTGCTTTGATTCCATCTTGGTACTCCTGTAAGGGGCGGAGCATTAGGTATTCACAAGGGTGTGGCAACCCACTTCATCTGCTTTGTGGCGCTGGATGTGGGGGAAGATTGAGAGAGGGAACAGTGCTGCTTGCTTGGCGCCGGCCCTGTTTCTAGTCACTTCCCCCACTTCCTGAATGTGACTGGCACCCTTCTGGCTGCTGCACTGGTGCTGAATCCCAGAGTGGGTGGGTTTGTGTATGTTCTAGGGCTGTGCGGGTCCTTTAAACAGACCCTCCTGAGAGACTGGCAGTTTCTTCCAGTACTCCAACCCTCACTGGCTTTTACAGCTTGAATTTATGATGCTTTATTTCCCAGTGCTGGAACTCTGGGCTCTCAGTCTGACCTGGGGCTGGGATGGTTCACTCCCCAGGTGTCCCTCCCAGTTTTTATCTCCCACACGTGAATGTGGGACCATCCATTCCTCTGGCCACCACCACCTCGTGGCCTCCATACCGCATCCTCTCTGCCTGAGCTCCCCGTCTCCACCCCTCCTACCAGTCTGGATATTTCTTCTTCAAATCCTTGGTTGTCAGACTTCCATACAGTTTGATTTTCCTGCAGTTCTGGTTGTATTTTGTGTTGAGATTTGTTGTGATCCTTCTTATGGTTGTGCGAGGAGGCGTGCGAGGAGGCATAGCAAGTTTACCTACGCCTCCACCTTGGTCGGAAGTTCAAAATGTCTTTTTTAGCTCATCTATAAAATGCTGGTAATTGTTTATACACCTAAAAGGGCTGTTGTGAGAACTAAATGAGAAATATTATGTGTAAATTATTCAGTTCACTTCCTGGCACAAAATAAGTATTAATAGGGTCAAAATTATAGTATATCATTTTTTGTTTGTTTTTCATATGCACACCTTTGTATATCCGTTTAGACTTTCATTTTACCCAAATTATATATTCTTTATAACTTGGCTTGGATGCCAAGTTCACATGTAACTGCCTTCCAGTGATAGATCACATTTTCTAGTCCCTTCAAGTAGGCCAGGGGTTGTATTTTGCTGGAAAAGGTGAAGTTTCGACTGAAATGGATATTGAGACTATAATAGACTTAGAGGAAAGGAAGAAGTCCCTTGTTATTTCTTTTATATTTAGGGGTTATTGTTTATCACTATTCTAGCCCTGCTTTGTACTAATTTCTTGTTACTGGTTATAGAAATCCTAAATTATTCTTTCTACACTATACAGGTGTTTTTTTCTCTTTTGCTGCTTTGTATACCTGCATATTGATTTCTTGAAGTCTTATTATTGGTGTCTTTCCCCATAACCCCTCAAAACCCCCTTTTCTTTTCAATTAAAATGTTTTAAGATCTGAGTGGACAGTTAATATTGTATTCATTCTATTTTTTGAAGCTGGATCCTCAGACCTTAATGTGAAAATTTAATTTTTTAAATTATTTTCTTGGAAAAAGTAAATCGAGTTAACCCTTAATTTTAAACACTAGCATCTGAGAAAAGATTTTTCTAAAAGGGTTTCTAAAGACCACTTTATTTCCAGTATTATTAACAAAACATTCTGTACTTAAATTGTTATGTTACGGTGGTTGGGAAGGAAAGAGGAAGACTAAATTGTAACAAATACCTCCAAACGTGCCCTGTTTCCTTCTGCAGGATTTCCGCTTCCTCACCTGGCTGTGATCGTTGTGATGGAGCAAGAGCAAAAACTGCTGCTGTCAGACTCTAATGGCTTCACGGAGAGGGGGAGTTTGAAAAACTCTTTTACAGGTGAGGGATCAAGAAGATGATGATCTGAATACTTTGGAAATCCATTGTAATATGCACTATGAAGTGCATAGAAAGAACAAGGCGTTAGAATGAGACAAGCTTTTAATTTCTTGTTCTATAACTCATAAATTGTGTTAAGCCTTACAGTCTTAGTTTTCTCTTTAAGAAAAAGAAATAAGTGATAAAATCTGTCTCACATATATTTTTAGGATTAGTGAGACACTGTGTGTTCTTAATAAATACAGGCATACTTCAGAGATATTGCAGGTTCAGTACCAGATCACAGTAAAGCAAGTATCTCAATAAAGCGGGTCAGAAGCATTTCGCTGGTGCAGGTGCTTGCCGTCAGTTTGTAAAAAAATGCACCATCTGTGAAGCTAAGTTCAGTAAGCGAGGTGTGCCTGTAGTGGCTGTCGTTGCCGTTTCTGTATCTGCTCAGGTATTGTCTAGTTTCCCCCTCAGGTGCTGTGCTGTTCCGTTTCTCCCCTGCTCCAGTCCCCTCCCCCACTTTTTAAAGTCTTCTAGAATGAAGCTAGTGAATTTATTTTAAATAATAAATATCTCTCTTGGCGATTGCTGACAACTGTTCAAATACTTTATAGTGTTGTTACTAAATACAAAAAATTCACTTGCTTCTGATGTTAAAGAAGTAAAACTAGCTTGAAAAATGTTTTAATATAAAATAATTTACAAGGTTTTACTTGATTATTTCCTCGCTTCCACTGCAATTTAGAATTCCCCTGGCAGAGATTAGGGACTATGTTTAGAATATTTGTTTATTTTTGCAGGAGATGAAAGTAAGAATAATTTAGAAACTGTTCAACACAACAACCTTAAGGCAGATAAACTTAAAGAGAGAGCCTCAGAATGCTCTAAAAAAGATGGCCCACAAAACTTGAAGCAGGAGGATACAAAAGAAATACCTTTGACACCGTCCCAAGGAGATGAGACTTGGTGTGATGGTTTCTATGGGAAGGACAGCAAGTCAGAGAATCGGGAAAATTCTACAGGAAAAGAGGAAGAAAAACCCAGTGACGCAGGAGAACATGCCAACGCGCCTGGCCCGCAGAATTCATCCTTCAAAGACAAACGTCATAAATGTTTTGAATGTTGGAAAAGCTTCAATAACAGTTCTCATTTGCGTGCTCACCAGAGGACCCACTCAGGAGAAAAACCCTACAAATGCTTTGAGTGTGGGAAATG
The DNA here is from genome assembly GCA_028533065.1 of Trachops cirrhosus. Lineage (NCBI taxonomy): Eukaryota > Metazoa > Chordata > Mammalia > Chiroptera > Phyllostomidae > Trachops > Trachops cirrhosus. The sequence goes on from CM052544.1 coordinate 115,504,221, forward strand.
CTTCAGTAACAGCTCTCACCTGATCCAGCATCTGAGAACACACACAGGAGAGAAGCCCTACCAGTGCGGGGAATGTGGGAAAAACTTCAGTAACACCTCCCATCTTGTTATCCATGAGCGGACGCACACGGGAGAGAAACCCTACAAGTGTCCCGAATGTGAGAAGAGCTTCAGCAGCAGCTCTCACCTCATTCAGCATTACAGGATACACACTGGGGAAAAACCGTATGAATGCCCTGTGTGTGGGAAGTGCTTCAGCCACAGTTACGTCCTAATAGAACATCAGAGGACTCACACTGGAGAGAAACCTTATAAGTGCTCTGATTGCGGGAAGGGTTTCAGTCAGAGTTCCAGCGTGATTCGCCACCAGCGGACACACACAGGTGAGAAACCCTACAGGTGTACTGAATGTGGAAAAAGCTTTGGTTGTAATTCTACTCTAATAAAGCATCAGAGAGTACACACGGAAGTCTGTTCAGAAAGTATCCAGCCGTGTAATATGACAAATGGAGGCATTTATTGAAGAAGATACAAGAAGCTTTGTACATAGGACAGTGATGCCTCAGTTCCCTTCAAAGTAGGTACCTTGGGACCTCACGCAGTTCTCCCAACCACCATCAGCTGCCTCATCATATTTTCCTGAATATCGACAGCCTGAAATTTCTTTCCTTTCTAAGGTGATTTTAGTTTTGGGAAAGCCAGAAGTCACAGGGCACTAAATCTGGGCTGTAGCAGGCTGAGTCACCTGGGTGATTTGATGTTGTGTTGCCAAAAACTCTGCACTCGACGTGATGTATGAGCAGGCGTGTTGTTGTGATGAAGCTGTCAATCACCAGTTGCCCATAGCTGGGGCCTTCTGAATCATCTAAATAGTTTCCGCAGAGGAATGTTCAAGCTTAACGCAAAATCTGATGCAGGTTCATTGCTCTACTCGCTCAGTCTATTGAATGTGACAGCCACACAGTACACGTGCTCACTCAACAGTGTCTACCACCCCTGATGACTAGTACAGTGAAGTCGTCATTGTTCACACGTGCGCATTCCAGTCCACTCTCCTTGGCTGCAGGGTTACATCGATGTTGCACAAACTGTTGTTATATTAACACTGGCTGAACATCTTCCGGACAGACCTTGTTTAATGAGGAAAGAGTTTTGGCCACTGCGTTAGACATCAGAGGACACGTACAGGAGAAAAACCTTTCACTGGTTCTGAGTGCTGGAGAACCTTCAGTCAGAGTTCCACCCTGGTGATTCACCAGAGGACCCACACAGGAGAGAAACCTTACGAATGTCCTGATTGTGGTGAGTGCTTCAGTCCGAGCTTTCACCTCATCAGGCACCGGAGGACCCACACAGCAGAAAGACCTGGCCCGTGTGCGGACTGTGAGACGCTGAGCAGGAGTAACCTCATCAGGCACCGGAGGACCCACACAGCAGAAAGACCTGGCCAGTGTGCGGACGGCGAGACCCGCTGAGCAGGAGTGCCCGCCTGTCGGCATTGGGAGAGTCACAGAAGAGCCTCTTGAGCCTCCTGAAGTTGCAGATTTTCCTCCTGAGTGGGCTTTGAAAAACTGTTCAGGGTAACCTGCCCTCATCCGTTCATTTTCAGTCCCAAACTCATCTTCCTCTTAAGTCCCAGAACCCATTTTTTTTCCTTTTTCTTTTCTTTTTTTCTTTGTGGACCATTACAATTAAGGTATTCTCTGATCATTATGCTACAGAGTATTTTTGCTTGTTTGCCAAAACATCTAGAAAAAGTCAACTTCTCAGTTTAAGGATGGGAGGACCCAGATCACCAGATCAGTGACTCTGCTGTGAGAGGTCCTGTCAAGAATGGACAAAAAGAAGAAACTTTTTTTGATCTAAGGAAAGCTAGGAGGAGCTTCAAAGGAAAACCCGAAGCAGTGACACCTGAGAGCTGGAGCTGAGACTGCCACTGAATTGCCTTATTTTCTCTTCCCTGATTGGGTGGCGATAAATCATTACCGGGCTCAGGGATTTGCCCAGAGAAAATTCTTTTTTGAACAAATAACCTAATTTCCTGGCTGTTTTGCTGGGTCTTAAGGAAGAAAGGATTCCTTTTTTTTTAAAAAAAAATGCTTGTTTGATCACTGAACGTGAACTTTTGTAGCTTTAGAACTGCACTAATACAATAGTCACTAGCCACATGAGGCTATTTAAATTTATATCGTTAACATTAAAGGAAGTTTAAAATCCAGTTCGTTAGCTGTACTAGCCATTTGGATCATCTTTGAAGTTAGTCTCAGAGATCTCGGTGTCTTTTGAGTGGTGAGAGGGGAAATAAAGGCAGGGCCCTCGCCATTACAATCTAACGAAGAACTTAATGCAGGAGGCTGGAGGCGAGAGGAAGGCACGTCTCACCAGTTAACTCAGCAGTCCTGAGCCTGGTCCAGTAAGCTTGACGGGGGGTACCGAACGTCACAAGCAAAAACAGCACAGGAGGAGGGGAGTCCTTGAGACTGTGCTGGGAGAGGGGGCCTCTGTAACAATTTCACTGAGACAAAGAGCTTTTACTAACTGAGAAAGCCTTTGTAGCTACGTTATTCCCAAGATTTAGAGGGGGGGAAAGGAGGGAGAACCTAAAAGCTGACTAAGGTCAATAACCCCTGAACCCGAGTAGTCGGTGTATTTAGATTAGCTAAGTACCCACTGGTAGCCTCGGCTCAAGTGTAGAGAACAAACTCACTAACTCACTAACAAACTTACAACTTTCTTTCCTCTGTATGTGGGGCATTTAGACTTAGCTGGGTGCCTGCTTTCAGCTTTGTGCTCGCTATATTTCATAAATAAACTTGCTGTTTCATTTCCATCATACGTGTTTGTCTTGATTGAATTATTCTTTTGTGAGCAAGACAAGAACCAAGGTAAGTGGTGGAGGGCGGGCAGGGAGCCCCCTGGCTGGGGTCTCTCTCTGGAACGTCCTTCAGTGCTGTGTCTCAGATCATGACTCAGGTTCCACCCTTTGTCTCCAGCTGCAGAGCGCGGTGAGTACCTGTCTCACCAGCAGTGTTTTATCGCCGGTTTCACCTTCAGGGTTAAAGGAGATGCAGCGACGCTATAGAGGAGGGGTGTTCAGATAGAGAAGGTCTGTGTTCAGAGACAGAAGCAAGGATAAGGCCTGCGATGAGTGCTCAGGTTTGCCTGTGCTCCCAAGACTGAAGAGGTACAGCCTCCCTCTGGTCCGAGTTCTCAGGCATCCCTGCGTGAGTAGGGGCCTGATGGAGGTGTCTGGGGTTAGTACTGAGATGTGCGGGGACCTCATGGGGAACTTCCATCACTGTAATGTAACTGTGGCTTGTCAGGGGACATGCGAAGTAAGGGGTGGTCACCCAGCACTCTGAGCCGCCTCCCCGCCCCCGGGGTGTTTTAGACCACCAGGGGAGATACCAAGACTCGTAAGAGAGTTGGGGATGACCAAAGGTGTAACGGCCTTTGGGAGCCCCTCTCATAAGCTTTGGCCCACTACTCAAAATCCCCTAGTCTTTTCTGCCTCTAAACCATGGCCAGGGAACAGTAAGTTTGAATCATTTACCTGTCGTAACCCTCCTGCATCTCTACTCCTGTGGGTAGTGCATTTGCCAGGTGAATGTCTTGCTCTCTCTTCCTCTCAAGAAATAGTCATGCCCCTTCTCGGCCATAAACCTTTTGTTTTCTCTAATTCCAAGGGTCCCACGGAGACTTGCTGCCAGGCGAGTGGAGGGACTCACCCACCCCACCCGCCCGTTTCTGTCTCCAGCGCCCCCTACCCCCAGCCCAGCCTTTTCGCTGACTTTCAGGTGAATGAAGGCAGATGGGGCTTCTTACTCCTTTCCTATCCATACATTTTCTAAGGAGCCAAAGCAGCCTGCCTAGGCTCTCTCCTGTTGCTTCCTCCGCCCTAAGTCTTTCCTTTGTTTCACTGTCCCCAGAAGCAGTAACTCCCTCTCCCTCAATATGCAAAGAGAAAAAACTGGTACTTTCCAAACTGAAGTGGCTGAAGATGTCTCAGCACCCCCACCCCACTCCTCCAGCCTCCTTGCAGTTGTCAAGGTTACGAGATAACAAAACAGCTCACTTATGAGCACTGTATATCTACCAGTGGGGAAAAGAACTTTTATTTCTGAATGAATTAAAAAGAAACAAACTAAGAGGGACTGTGCATATTACAGAAAGTCTGTACAAATTGAAGAAGGTTTGTAAAAAAATTTTGAGAGGAAATTATATAAAGCTATATAAGCTAATACAAAATTTGGTTGGTTCTTGTCACTATGATAAGTGGGGGGAAGTTTATCCTATATCTGTCTATAAAGCAAAGTATTTAATTATATGTCATGGTGTGTTAATCAAATGCTTGATGAGCTTTCAAAGAAAATTCATGTCTCTTAATCCTGAGAACTGAAGTTTTGTCGGCCTATCTTGGTATTTCATGCCTTCTATTATCACCTTAAATAATTAGTCAAATATCATTTCATAACCTATTTCTTAGGTCAAGTATGCTTGGCAAGTTTTCCAGGGTTTAAGTCTTTTTCTTAACCTAGAGATGACTCTGGGGTATTTCAAAGCACCTCTGAAATAGCTCAAGGATTTGTTCTTTCTTCTTACAAAAGGGAAATTTTAGACTGATTAGGCTTGTTTAATATACTTAAAATACATGGAAAGCTTTGTCAAAGAAATGATATAGAAATCTCCAAAAGTCTGCAAATTTCTGATATACATTCATTTATTCTTCTAACAGTCACTGTGGACTGGTGTGTCTCGCAGAAGGGACTGTGAGTGGCAGAAGGATTGCATACGCTGCCGAGGGTCTGTACCTCGCAGAGGGTTCATGGAAGTCACAGGGAGTCTGCAAGTTGAAAAAGGATTGTGTAGGGGGAGGAGCAAAAAAGTAATTGAGGTAGTGAAACGGGGACAGAAAGGAAAAAGGAAAGAGACATGTGGGAAGAAAGGGCTTGGAGCAGGACACTCAAGGAGAGAAATTGGAATGAGGTTAACTAGAAATAAGAAAGAAAAGGAAAGGTACATAGATAAATAGCAAATGAAAAATGAAAAAGCCAAGAGCTCCCTTCACTTTTCCAAAGCCAATCATTATTTCCCAACAGAAACTCCAGGTAAAATGGACAGGTGGGGATGAAGAAATTAATTTCTCAGCCTGATAACACTTTCATTTATAATTTTTAGTGTTATTTCAAAACCTTGTTACAAAAAGCAAAATCCTTTGTCAGTTGTAATCACTGAATTACGACCTAATTTGGAGTAACTTACAGATTGTTCTCTCCCATTGCTGCAGTTAAAGAGCAGCACAAAGAGAATCTGCTAGGGCTGCTGCTAAGAAAATTAGCTGGTCATCACACTCAGCAGCGCACATCAACCAGGAAATACAATCCCAGAGCAGGACCCTAACTAGATCTATTGAACTGGGACAAATGAACGACAAGAGGGAAAGAATAAAAATTCTAATTGTCCCTTTCAGGGGCAATTGACTAAGGCTTTACAAAAGTACACAAACATCAACCCCAAGTCTGCCAAGGGCTGAACACTTCCGGGAGTATATCCACTCACTGAGCAACTGATAGAAATAGCCATCAGTGTTTTTGACAGTCAAGACAGGGCAAAGGAAGAGCAAGAGCCACTACCGATAGAAACGGGCTCACTTGCCAGGCGCACCTTTAAGCCCTGTACCATCTTGGGGTACCCAGCCTCCAGAAATCCAGAGAAGGGGAGAGGAGCCTCACCACCGCCCTTCCCTGCTGGACAGTCTTGCTGCCGTCTCACGGGGCAGCCTTACCCCTGCTCATCCCGTGTGTTTTTTCCCTTCTCTGGTTCCCGCTGGCACCTCTACAGAGGCAAAGCCAGGTAACAGCTGTGTTGGGGAACTCCTCCCACTGGCCGAAGGAAGATCGGGACAAACACTCTGGAAGGATCCATGCATAACAGAGATGTCCGTTGTGGATACTCAGGGTCTGGGGTCCCGGGAACGCCAAGCCCCTCAGGCTATGACCAGAACACGCTGAGCTCTCTAGCCTATTGTGTTCCCTCCTTCCAGACGTTTCTACATCCGTCCATGATGGAGACATCCGTTTTGGTTAAAGCAGAGTCTCAGGTTCTGGAATACCCAGACTCTCAGGCTATGGCCCCAGATGTAGGCTCTCTAATCTTCTAGTGTTTCTTCCAGATGGGAAATCGGGAGTCTATCCCAGATGGAACCCCACTAAGCTATATCCTTTCCAACTGGTCACAGCTTGACCTCCAAACTCTAAAGAAGGAAAGGCTAATATTTTTTTTACTGCACTGCTTGGCCTTAATATCAGTTAGCTGATGGGGAATCCCAGCCAATATATGGAAGCTTAAATCACAATGCCATATTCCAACTTTATGACTTTTGCAAAGGCCTAGGCAGGTAGTCAGAAAGCCCACGGTACAGGCATTCTTCTATTTAAGGTGCAGGGGGGCCCTGTGCTCCAAATACAAACAAACTCTTACCACGGTACCCTCTGGTGGCCATTCCATAGGCACCTCCCCTTCTGCACCCTCACCCTAGGGAAAAAACCCTCTAAGGGAAGTGCCCTCAGCATCTTCACACTACATCCATACCCTGGACATTTAGCTCAATTAGCAATGCTCGTCCCTTCTGGCCCTGGGCCTTCTCACCATTAATCAAGGCTGCGGGGGAATATGGCTTTCAGCTAGTACGGAAACCCTTCTCTCTTGCAGAACTTAAACAATTTAAGGCAGACTTGGGAAGCTACTCTGACAACACAGATGAGTACGTGGGTGCACTCCAACACCTTACCTTAGCTTATGAGTTAAGCTGGAAGGGCACTATGGTTGTCTTAGGGCAGACCTTATCAGATCTTGGAAAGGAAAGGTAAAGAAGGAAGCCAGAAAACTTGCTAACAACACACCTATCTGATGGCAAATGTCCCATTAGACAGTTAGCAGTTCTGCCTGTAGACCCTAAGTGGGGCTGCTATGACTTGTCCCCAAAATGGGAAAGAAATTACTTTCTAATTTGCATTAAAGCAGGCCTCAAGGCAGGCTGACAAAAGGCCATTAACTATTCCTAGGTCTCTGCTGCCAGCCAAGGCCCGGATGGGAATCCCACCACATTTTAGAAAGGCTAAGACAGGCACGTACCAAACACACCAGTCTAAATCTGGAATCGTGAAGATCAGGTCATGTTGAGAGAGAATTTTCTAACACAGTCTGCCTTTGATATTAAGAGAAAACCCCAGAAGCTTATTCAGGAACCTGGAGTCTCCTTAAATGAAATGTTAACCACAGCCAATAGTCTTCTACAACTGGAATCGGGAGAGAGCAGCCCGGGCTCAGCAGAAGGAAAAAGGAAGAGGGTTACGCAGGCCCAATAGCCCTTCCAGGTCCACTACCACGGACGCAAAGTGTTTACTGTGTCAAAAGACAGGGCACTGGGTCAAGGAATGTCCAAACTGTGACGAGCTACCTCAGACACCATGCCGTAAGTGCAAGGAGGCGGCGCTCTTGTCTCTGGGACAGCAGGGCTCCCAAAGCCTGAGGCTACGACTACCTTACAAATGTTAACTCAGGACCGGAGCTGCCGTCCCAGTCAGACCCACCTCAATAGGTCACCTTTACTGAACTGAAGTCTAGGGTACGCATGGATGTGGCGGGTAGGGCAGTCACTTTCTATCAGGTACTGGGGCCACTACTCTGTCCTTACTTCCTGCTCTGGACCCCTCTCCTCACAGTCTGCACCATCCTGGGAGTAGCAAGAAAGCCTCCAACCAGGACTTCCTCTTTACTTTTAAATAGACAAATTCACAGGGACATAAGTCACAACTAAGCTGAGCTGCCCTCCCACAGGAATTTAGGGGCAGCCCGCATTGATTTAGACAGGCATTAGCGGAAGACTTACGAGATCTGTCACCAGAGTGGGGTAGCCCAGTATTCCAATCTGTAAATAACCTACGCATCTATTCCCCCGCAGAGGAAGTGGGCGCGGTAAACATACACTACAAACCCTGAATTGCCTCACACCATCGATCCAGGACAGGTGCAAAAAGCATTACAGAAGCACAGAAACAAACTTAAGGCTGTTACCGAAAAGGACCCGTTGGGAATAGAGCCCAGATACTGTTACTGAAACAAGCTCCCTCCCCCCTGGGTCTTTCTGTCACTGTGGGTTCTTTGCCCGCCACTGTGTGAGGAATTGTGGCTCTCAATGCCAGAGTTTGGTAAAAATGAAAGGAACTATTTATTCAAAAGTTATACAGGTTTGGAGTAATGACGGAATATCACTGTTAAAATCCCAAAGTCCCTCTAAAACACACACACACACCCGGTCCTGCCTCCACTTACCCAACCAGGCCAGTCAGGGGTCCCACATCTCAGGAAAATAATTAGAAGTCGGTGGCTCAGCTGCACTCCTGGTTCCTCCCAGTAATCCGTGCTCGGCTGGGCAGGTCTCCCGCAGTCTCCAGCACCATCAGCTGTGTGGCTGCGATCTCCAGTTCTTAATCCAAAACCACGTGGCACCTCCTCTTGGCTCCCCAGCAAGAGTCCTTTCACCCTTTTGCTTCCCGCTTGGTCTTCACATTGTCCTCCGTCATTGTCTCCTGTCCCACAGGGCAACCCGCCTTTAGTTTAAATCTCAGCCTGAGATCTCCTCTGTAACCCCATTTCCGACTCCTCCCACAATCGACTGCGCCTGCTAGCACTCCTGTATTTGCTGCCTTTCTGGGCTTCCATAGTTAGTCCAGCAGGTGTGGCCCTGTGGTGTGGAGTGAACCATCTCCAAACTCTTGCACAGGTGCTGAAACCACGGGGAGCTGCCTCCTAGCTACATCACAGGTCACAGTCACACCCATCTCCCTAGCTAGCCTGCTGTTCTCGATATGCAAAATAACTCCCGAAGACCCTGCTCCAAGTCTTCCATCTCCCAGCTAGACTGTGGGTGGGGGGGTGGGGGTGGCTTCCAAGGCTTCCAACATAAATAAGTTAAACCATAGGGGACATAGTCTATTTAAAAGTTTAAAAGGACAGTTCCCAGTTTTCAACTACAACCCCTGTGGGAAGGACCCCTCCTGTTCTAATGTCTTCCCCAACAGCCATCAAGGTCCCTGACATCGCCAACAGGATACATCACCCTCAAGCCAAACCGCAGGAGGAGCCAACTCCTTCAGGACTGCCAAAACAGCAGGACAATACCACTTACTCCTGTGAGCCAGTAGAGGATCTCAACTTACTCTTCCAGAAACAAAAATGTGTTTACTTATCTCCAGATAAGTAAAATATTAACTAAAACCTTAGTATAATTATCTCCATCACATTCCTGTTCTATTGAACGTCAAAGATCCCAGGTCCCCAGTAATGTCTATTTTCCTTATTTCCATAACCATACTGTGTTCAGGACCCCTACAGGGAGGGTGGGAGGCGAACACACTAGTGAACTTCCTATCCTTACTACCGGTAAATGGACTTTCTGATGACTGAGTCCACCGTAAAAGGCTGAGTGCAGTAGCACTGCTCCCACCCCAGCTTCAGCCTACCACCCTCAGCGCTCTAACCGCCTGGGCTACCTGGCTTGCTTCTGTGCTTTTAAGATCAAGTTTGTTTGGGGGTCACGTGATGCCCAGGGAAGTGTTTTAACACATAATTATTTTACTAGCAGATAAAACATAATATTTGGGGTGAAAAATTATAACCGTAATTTAACATTTCAATGAAGCTACACTTTCTCAAGGCTGCAGCCAGCCCTCCACTTTCTTGGAGTATGTAAATAAAACCCTGTTTTCACCTCTTACCTAGCCTTTTACAGCTTAGAGAGAAGCCTATTCTGGGGTAGAAACGACTGCTTGGCACCAGCTGTGAACACCCACAGGTGTCCGCAGTGCATCTGCAAAGTCCTGTTTGAAGAAAAACACTGAGAGAGGAGAGGAAGTCCCTCCCTTTCTTGTGCTCCCCCTTCTCAGGAGAAGCAGCACTTTGCATTCTCCTCCCCCGATCTCTTTGTTCGGCTTTCCCTCCACATCTTTATCAAAATCTCCACATGCACTGAAATTTTGAGATGGGCTTTTGCAAGACAAGAGAAGTCCCCCATCTCCCGAATTGCCGGCAGTTGGGCTACATTTCTTTCCCCCACCTCAGCACCTGTCTCTCGGGCGTGGCTGTTGCAGCCACAGGCACTCCGGGCCTGGGCACAGGTCCTTTTCCCACTCTCAGTATGCTGACTGGGGCCATACTTCTTTATGCTCAGCAAAGGGCCTGGCACATGATGGCGAGGAACGTCAGATTTTGTGAAGATGTATGTCTCTCTGCCCAGAGGGTGACTGGCTTTTGACTTGTCCAAGGTCACAGAGCTGGTTAGTGGCAGCCAGAATTTAGATCTCCTGATTTTAGTCACCTAGTCTTCCTACTACACCACTGTCATTCATCATGCATTCATTCATTCATTCAGTACATTGTTATGAGGATAAATAAAGTGCAAAGCATTTTGGCAGGTGCTGCGGGTGATTCTGATTTATCACAGATCCCTCCCTGGTGGGATGGTAAGACCTAACTACAAGGGTACAGTCAGAGCTGGAACAATGAGGTATGAATAAACTTAGGTGACTTGGTGAGGGTCTGTGGAGACATGGTGGGAAAGGTGAAAATTCAGCTGTATTCCAAATGGCAGAAAGGACTTGTACATACTCATACGGTTTACAGTAGGCGGTCCAGGGTTGAATGATGGGTGAGCGAAGGCGCTTACCTGGCCTCATTGAATCCTAGAAACGTTTCATCATTTCATAACAAGGGCCATCTCTCACACTGACTCTTGCACACTGTTGTTCTCTTTAGAACGCTTGTCCTGAACAGAGTTCACGATTAACTTCCCGAGGAGGCCTTGCCCGACCCCCTCCAGGCCAGTGAAGGGCCTCCTCCTGCTTCCAGGGTTCCTGGTTCGCTCTCAGGGCGCTCGGGACACACCTCTCTTCGTTCCACTGCTTTGTCCCTGTTGTGTATTGGTTTGTTATAATTTCAAATGCCCTTGTTTATGACTTAAGTTGCTTTAACCCAAAGGTGAATTTTGTTTAAATTAAGGGAGTTGTGCCAAGATGTCATGACACCTGTTGACCGGCGCTGGGGCCTTATCTATAAGAACGTGTGGAGGAGGCCCTGACTGGTATGGCCCAATGGACTGAGTGCTGGCCTGGGAGCCAGGGAGTCACCAGTTTGATTCCCAGCTTAGGGCACATACCTGGGTTGCGGACGAGTCCCCAGTGCAGGTCAGCGGGGCGTGCAAGAGGTGACTGGCCATATATTGGTGTTTTTCTCCCTCTTCTTCTCCCTCTCTTCCCCTCTCTAAAAGTAAATAAATAGAATCTAAAAAAAAAAGAGCATGTGCAGGAGAAACAATCTTGTGATACTGTGTGTGGGTGTGTGGCTATTTTAAAAATAATATAAATTCATTACCTTACAATTTTAGAGGCTTAGAACTCCAAAATGAGCCTCACTGGGATACAATCAAGGTGTGTGGAGACTCTGGAGACTCTGTGGGAGCTTCTCCAACTTGTAGAGGCCTTTTACATTTCTTGCCTCCTGGCCCTTGTCCTGTAACATCAAAGACAGCATCGTCAGGCTGAACTCATCTCTCTGGCTCTCACTCTTCTGACTCCTTCTTTCACCTGTAAGGACCCTTATGCTTGATTACACTGGGCCACTCAGATACTCCAAATGGGATAGATAGTTAAACCTCAAATACCAAGAATGTATGAAGACTTACTGAGAGTGTTTGGTCTGGGCGAAGCTACTCTTTGCTGATCTAACTAAATAGCTCTCCAAAGATCTTGAGACACTTGCTCCAGGCTGTGGTCGGGCTACCCTTGGTTGGCAGTGGCAGTGGGGTTACACCGTGCAGCAGTGTCCGGAAGAGAAGGGACATCTGTTCTTGTTTTGGTGAGGCTGTTCTTTGAAGGTGATGGGGGAAAACCACGTACAGGTCCCTAGAATAGTAACATTAGGAGCAGCCTAGGTTGCTTTCCAACACCGGTGCCATACCCTGCTAGCTCTTTTCCCAGGCACTGAGAGGGACCTGAGCTGACAGCTCACACCAAGCTTTTAGTTGGAAGAACTGATTCAGTGGAGAACAAACATGTAGAAAGCTAATACTTCACTAAATTTGACTTTTATCTCCCCTTTGCCTGGAATAACAGTGTAATTAATATATCACTGGTTTGTAATGTTATTTACAACTAAGAGACATCCTACGTGCTATTGGCTTGTGAAATATTGGCTTGTGGGGAATTTCATAATCCCCACAGCGAATCTGTGTTAAATAAATGTCTGGAAAAGATAATCTGAGTCTCTGAACACAATTTGCCCAAAATGAAATTACTCCATGCCCTCCTCCCCACATTTTTGAGAGAATAGGGACTAGGTGCATCAGTGTATCTTCAGCCTGAACCCAGTGACAAGCCTTAGCTGACAGTTTTGGGTGAGAGGAACACCTGGCATATCCTCACCTACTTGTTCTTCCACATTCTGGTTGAAAGTCACATCCTCTGCAAAGTCACATCCTCCAGCTCCTCCTACCGCCTACACACACTAGGCACAGGACAGAAAGGTTGTATCTGATTCATCTCTAACCCCTCAGCTGGCAGGTAGTAAGCGCTCAACAAATGCTTGTGGAATGAATGGAAACATTCAGACTTTGGGCGAGAGATCTCCAGGCAGGAACTTCCTCAGAAGAGGAGGAGTCCTCCTCTTTTCCCAGATAAGACCCCAGCGGCTGCGGCTTGTGGAGAACAGGACCATAAAATGGCATTGGTCCAGTCAAGATACTATAAAGTATATAAAACAAAATGGAGTCACTCATGTCAACCAAAATGGCTGTCGATCAGCCTGGACACTTCAAGAGGGAAACTGCCTAAGTCAGAGCAGGCACATCTGGCACGCAGATACACTTAAGATATCTGCACATGTGATAGGAACAGCCATGCCTGCAGAGCAGGACCACCCATAGCTAGGTTCCTGGGGAAATTCCCCACTTGCCGTCAGGGGTGCCAAGATATTTATCCAAAAAGATCCAAAAGGGTTGAGTACACCATTTTCAAGGCATAACTGAGGCAGGCTCCAGACCACTGCTGAGACAGCTGAGCTCCACACACCAGAGTGCTGCTCCATGCCACGCTGACCTCCCTTGGCATCGGCCCGGAGGCTCTGCCCTGCTGCCCTCCCGGCTCTGGAGATGCTTCCTTGCAAGCTGCTGCTGACAAACTCCCTTGCCCACCTTGCTGTCTCCCAGACCTACAGACTGAGACTCTGGGACTCTGGTTCGTTTTTCCCCATTAATTGCTGTGTCTATGTTATATTTCTCTTACATTGTTAGAGAGTAGGATATTAATGCATGTTGATGTTATACTTTGAGTAACCCGCAGTCAATAAAAGACGAGTGAATAGTATAGTTACTGTGTGCGAATCTTAATCTATTCCTTAGTGCTGGGCTGCTCAGCGGGCAGTTAGCAGAGAGTTGCCCCAATGACTTAAAGGAAAGACTATATCAGGAACCTACTACTCTCACCACGGGGCTAACCTGAGTAAACTGACCTGCTACCCAGGGCAAGGCCCCACTTTCTTCCGAGCCGTCAGCGCCTGCCCAACCTCCCACCACGCAGCCCGTCCGACCCCACGCCCCCACCCCACACCACGCAACATCGCCCTAGCGCCTCTCCAAACGTCACTGCGAGGGCCGCGCCAGCCGCGATTGGCCAAACGCGCCATAGCGCCACCTCGGCCTACCGCGTGTGTGCACCCTCATTGGCCGCTGGCAAAGGTGGGCGGGGTCTGCTCAGAAGGCACTCGGGGCGGGGCAGGTTCCCTCTCTGGAGCCCCGCCCCCTGGCCCTCCGGGGGTGGCCAGATCTCCGGCTGCTGAGCCTAGCGAGAGGCCAAAGGCGTGGGACGGTTGCTCTGGTTACTGCCTGAGCGCCGCGGGAGGGATGCTGGTGAGGACGCCGCGGGGAGCCTCCACCGTGGTCCTCTGAGGGAAGCTGTGCCGAGATCTGCGTTCATCAGCGGGGAAACGAAGTCGCGGACTGGGAGGTTAGGCGGCGGTTGCACCGGGAGCTGCTGCGGAGGAGAAAGTATCGAGGTAGGGGCTGCCCTTCTCTGCCCGGAAGCCGGCAAGTTCCCCTTGACCGTGGGCTGCGCGGGTGGCCGCCGGGTGGGGAGAGGACCCCGACTCCGCGCGTGCAGGCCGTCGCTTTTTCGGGAGAGGCGGCCGCGTTTTTCGCGGCGTTAAGATATTTCTTTCATCTCCCCCCACCCGGTCTGTTTCTGAAAGGGCACCTGCTGCTGTTGAGAGAGAATAATTTTACATCACGATGAACCGACGTCAGAATTGAAAACCCCGGCAACAACCACCAGGAAAAAAGCCATCTTAAAAAGAAAGGGAGAAAGAAAAATAAATGGATTGCCCGAAAGAGGAGAGAGTCTGTACCGGGAGCTGTTGAAATACTGCTTTCTAAGTCCTAACTATCCCCCTTCAGACATTTTTATACTAACTATGATTTTCTAAATTAGCCTACTTTGAATTGTGACCCAGTGACGGTGCTAACTGGAGTCGGGCGGGTTCCCGGTGCTCCTTTTGGAAACAGATTTTGGGGACAATCTCCGACCATCAAAACCCTACAAGGAAATAAAAAAACAAAAAAGAGAAGGAACTCAGCGTCGCCCGGTGCCACCAAAGGGGCCTTTGAACCATGTGGACCTTCCTTGGCCTTGCCACCTTCACGTACTTCTATAAGAAATGCGGGGACTTCGTCACGTTGGCCAACAAGGAGCTCCTGCTGTGCGTGCTGGTGTTCCTGTCGCTGGGCCTGGTGCTGTCCTACCGCTGCCGCTCCCGGGGCGCGGCGCTGCCGAGGCGCGCGCCCAGCGGGCCCCAGCTCGCCGTCCTCTCGGGCGTCCTGTCGGCCTTGCCTTTCATTGGCTTCTTCTGGGCCAATCCCCCGCCTGGGGCCGAAAATAAAGAGCAGCTCGGGTCTAGGAAGGTAGGTTGCATTCGTACTGGTCCAAGGAAGGAGGGTCTTGTTTTCAAATGAGGACCGTGGCCACCCACATGCGAATTTTCCCCTTTAAGGGGAAAAAGGCAGCCGCTTAGATTCTCATGTATGGATTCTCATTTAATTTTTTTCCCACTAAAAAAAGCTTTTGACTGTTCCTTGGCACTCTTACTAATGATTTGAAAACATTTGTTTCATTTAGCATGGGTTGAGCTAAGGCTAAATGAAATCGATTTGATTCTGAAAAGTGAAATAAAATGTTAGAGTTTCATTTTGAAGGTGGGCAGAATTACTTTCCGTGATTGAAAAAAAATGTTTTATTTAAATCCTTGGGTAAGACTGCTGTTTGTACCTGGGAAGAAGGAAACCTGCGGCAGGTAAGCCCTCTCCTGTCCCGACCTGACAGCTGTCCGGGGAAAGTGACAGCAATCTGAAAAAGTGACAGGGTGAAAATGCTCAGCATCTTACAGGCACGGACACAACACCTCCTCTTCCCACATCAGTGGGGCCTCAAGTGAATCAGTGCAGGGATGTCCTCCATCTGAAATGCATCCATATTTGTGAATCCACATACCAAAAAAAGAAAGAAAAGAAAAATGACTGATTACAATGTTGAATTGTTCATTAAAAAAAAAAAAACGCCCAAACCAATCACTGTTATTCTCAGTGAATATAAATCTCTCAAAACAGGAGCTTTTCATCTTCTTGTGTCCAAAGTTAGAGTTTTTACCGTCCACCCAACAAGGTGACAGCAAATCAGTGAGCAGTGTCCACAGTGCAGTCCCTTTGCCAAATCAAAGGCCAGGGCTTCTGATACCTGTGAGGTCATCCAGACCCTTGCCAGGCAGCAGGGGAAGACAGTGTGGGAGATGAGGGGGGAGAGGTGGTTGAGGCCTGTGGGCCGTGGGTGTTTGGACTTTTTCCCAAGAGCACTGGGGGATTTTAAGCATGGGAGTAACAGTATTTGATTTTTACTTTTAAAAAAGAACATTCCAATTGCTGTGTGAAGAGTAGATTGTAGGGAGAAAAGAAAGGAAACAAGGCTATCAGTTAAGAGACTGCCACTGTCTGCCAAGTGAGGGTTGATGGTGACTTGGAGTCGGGGTGAGTGGCCTACAAAGTCAGGGTTCTGGATCGGCATTGTTTCACTCTAGTCACAGCACAGGTGAGCAAGGCTTACCGGACAGAGGGACTTGGCCCAGAAGTTACGTTCCCCCACTTCTGGCTGTGAGACCTTTGGCAAGTTAATCAGTTATCTCCTCCGTTAGATGGGACAACAGCAGCCTTACCGATTTAATGCTTGCTCCATAACTGTCCAATACAAACAGTAGGTATTAATGTTAGTCTAAAGGTGGGACACATCTGTTAGGAGCCTTCGGAGTGGCGCTAAGTTCAGTGTTACGGCGGGCGTGGGCTGGAGGAATGGGAGAGGAGGGAAAATTTGATTCTCACTTTGAAATGTTTGACCCTGTTGGCTTGCGGTAACTTCCCTCGGGGTCAGTGAGCAAGCACCTGTCCAGGTGGCAGGGCCGACATCACATCAGCTGTGTAGACCAGTCTTGGGGTGGGAGCGTTGGTGAGCAGCAGTCAATGCTGGGTCCACTCTGTGAACGCGCCAGGCTTTCTGCTTTGTATTGAGTACCAAGTTCCCATTAGCACTTCTCCTGATCAGGTTCTGACTTCCTCCAGAGTTCCCATTCCAGGATGGCGTGTGTATGTTTAACAGGGAAACTCTCAGAAGAAAAAGTAATGAGTAATGGTTAAGAGACAAAAGGAGCGTATCTTTCTCTCAGAACAATAATTTAAATACAGTCTGTTATTCTGGCCATTAAGAAATGCTGTACTATTTCCTAGTACAGCATTGTCTTCCTTGGTAAAGGACAAAAAGGTGATTTCTCTAAGGAAAATTATGAAAAATGGATTAAACATGGCCCCACTCCATTATGGAAATATAGGAAGGTTAGGTGAATGTGAGAATTACAGAGTTAAAGTTCTAAAGGATTATAGGGATTGTCTCCCTTCCGCCTGAAGTCTCTTTTATTAAAACCACTTCAAAATGCCATTTAGTTGTAATACTTAAGGTCAGAGAGCTCAAGGAAGATGGTTCCTTGCAATCCTCTCTCTGAACTATATTCATATTTGTGAATCCACATGCCTCCCCCCAAAAAAGAAAAGAAAAATTATTATGACATTGAATTATTCATTAAAAAAAAACCCTAAACCAATTACTGTTATTCTCAGTGGGTATAAATCTCTCCAAACAGGACTTTTTCATCTTACGTTCAAAGTTCAAGTTTTTACTGTCAACCCAATTAGTGATAGGTTTAATGTTTGTCCTTGTTTGTAAATTGGAGGACCGACTTGGAATCATTGACCAGGTTCTAAGAGTATCTGAATGGGGAAAAAAGAAGGGTTGAAGTACATGTGTTCTTACATGTTACAGGTTAAAATTGTGAACAGGTCAAGTTCCAAGGGACAATGAGTTATTCTTTTTGGAATTTTGTAGAGTTAAGTAATTCTCTGTTAGTACACGAGTAGTCAGGATTTGACAGTTTGTTACATAAAAGTGATTTTAGGTGAAGGTAGACTTTTCAGGTGACAATCCAGAAGGAGAAAATACAGATAAACAGTGGAAATGTATAAAAGGTGCTGAATATTTGCAGCATGACGTCAAACTGGAAGTTGTACGTGATTTGCATTTGGTAAATGCTCAGTGAATGTTTGAAGAATTGAATAATGATACAATTTTCCCATATAAGAAGTCTGAAGCCACTTATAAACAGTTTTTAAATATTTGGCTTGGTGTGAATTTCTAAATATGTCTGTATTGCATCATTTTCTAAGTACCATATTTGGAAAGAAATATACATTTAATTTTGTTGGGTTACTATAAATTTTTATTTCTCCAACCTTTTGATATTATTGGTTTTTACATATGATCAGGATTTAAAAACATAATAGTTCATTTGGTTTGGTAATATGTAGGGTGTAGCTTTTGCCCAAGATGCAAAAGTCCAGTGTGTCTATATGGTAGCATGATTTAAGGTTAACAAATGTGGACACATACTTTTCTTTTTGAACAGTGCAAAAAACGAGCCAGCATTTCAGAAGGCACCTTAATAGGAGCAGCTGCCTCGGCATCAATCTCGTCTCAGAATGACCCAGAAGTGATCATTGTGGGGTCGGGGATACTCGGCTCCGCTTTGGCCGCAGTGCTCTCCAGGGACGGAAGGAAGGTGACAGTGATCGAGAGGGATTTACAAGAGCCTGACAGGATAGTTGGAGAGTACCTGCAGCCAGGCGGCTATCATGTGCTTAAAGACCTTGGTCTTGGAGGTAGGTTCCTATCGGTTTTTAGGAGTTACGTGCTGTAAGCAAGCGCCGTTCACTCTAGACTGTCTTATCTGTCACTGGTAAAAAGGTATTCCATTTTATTTTCATTTATAAAAGTTACTCTAATTAAAAAGCAGATCATAAAACTAACTTATTTTGAGCTCAGCATAGATGTGTGACATGTACTTCTTTCATTGGAAATGAATGAAATTATTTTTTGCCCCGGCTGGTGTGGCTCAGTGGATGCCTATGAACCGAAAGGTCGCCAGTTGGATTCCTGGGTGGGGTGCAAGCCTGGGTTGTGGGCCAGGTCCCCGCTGGGGGCGTGCGAGAGGCAACTCGATAGGTATTTCTTTCACACATCGATGTTTTTCTCCCTCCCTTACCCTCTCTCTGAACATAAATCAATAAAAATTAAATTAAAAAATTAAATTATTTTAATGTGCTTTATCTTAATATATTATATTTTAATGTATTTGAACATATAGTATGTGATAATATTATGTACCTGCTAAATTCAACTTTTTCACTTAACCTATGTGTATTTTTACTGTTAACCATTCTTTTTTAATTATAATTGTAAGCCTATGTGTAACATTTTCTCAATTGATATTTTGTAATGTACCCTACCTAACTTACATTAATATTTAGATTATTTTGTTTTTCTTTATTAGAGATAACACTGTACTGAACCTATTCTTGTGTATAACTTTAAAAATTAAAAATTGTATCTTTAGAGTGAATTTATTAGATGAATTTTCAAAACTAAGATTATTACATCAATGGATGCCTACTTCTTCGTGGTTCTTGATAATTATTGCTTTAGTTACTTTCTAAAGTGTTATAGTTTATGGCATGACCAATAATATATAAATTTATCAATTTTATCTAATTTCACCAGTAATTTTGATAGATTTGATATCTTAATTGTTTTAATTTTATTTCATTCATTTTTTAAAATCAAGGTTTGAACATTTTTCATGATTTGTTTAGTTTTCCTATATTATTTAAAACCCCATTATTATTGGGGTTTAATATTCTTAATGTTTAAGTTTTATATATAAATATTAATCTTTTGTTTTTTGTTGTAAGTGTGCTAAGATTATCATCTTCCGGAAGCATTATAATTTCTGAAATAGTTAAAGTAATGTCCAGTTCTCCAAACGGTATACCTTTGTATACCAATGGTATACCATAGTATACCGATCGTATACCATAAAGAAGACTGACTCATTCCATGCCTCCGTGTCTTGTTCATGCCGAGTATAACTCTGGGCATATCAGCAAAGTTGATTTTTGTGAACCGAACTGTTTTGCAGATACAGTGGAAGGTATTGACGCCCAGGTGATGAATGGCTACATAATTCATGATTGGGAAAGCAAGTCGGATGTTCAGATCCCCTACCCTCTGTTAGAAGACGGTCAAGTGCAGAGCGGAAGAGCGTTCCATCACGGAAGATTCATCATGAGTCTCCGGAAAGCAGCGATGGCAGAGCCCAAGTAAGAATGTGGCTTCAAATACATAATGTTAAAGAATTACTGTTTTTGTAAATTTTTCTGTTTAGCTATGGGCTAGACCGTATGCCTTATGCTAAAAGAAACCATAACTTAGAAGAGCGTTAAATCTTTCCAGTGCCTTTACTGAGAATATTATATAGAGAATTTTTTTTGGAATGAAAAAACGGAACGTGGAACTATTGAGAATTTGCCTTTGACTAAATACTGTGATTTTTATGAGGTTGGAATTTAGAGGATATAGTCGTTGTAACTAAGATGTAAGTCCACGGTGCCCATTTGGGAGTTTGGGTTTGGGGCTTTGGTACTGACTACTAAAAGTCAGGACAGAGGCCTTCAAGGGAAAATCCCTGTTCCATTCTCAGGAAGGACCTAATCTGACAAGACCGGCTTCTTCTCTTACTTATTAACTTGTATTTGCCTCTAGCCTTTCAACATTGTACTTGAGGAACTTTTAAATATGAGAACCGCACCCCCACTCCCGCCCCGGCTGGTGTGGCTCAGTGGATTGAGTGCCAGCCTGTGAACCGCCAAGGGGCGGAGGGGGTGTCACTGGTTCGATTCCCAGTCAGGGCACATGGGTCAGGTCCAGGTCCCCAGTGAGGGGGCATGCAGGAGGCAGCCATACAGTGACGTTTCTCTCCATCTCTTTCTCCCTCCTTTCCCCTCTCTCTAAAAATAAAAAGTTAAAAAATAAAAAATAAGTAAATATGAGAATCCTTGTGTCATTGGCATAGGCTTATGTGTTGACGAAGTGAACTCATCCTTAGGACTAAAAGGATTTGATGTCTATGGAAGTAGAATATGTTTATTGTAGAAAATACCCCAAAATATAAAGAAGATTTAAAAAATTATTCATGATCCTTCTGACTAGAATTAACTGCTCTGAATAATTTGCTGGGTAAACTTCAATTCTGTTTCCCTATCTGTGTATGAATTGGTTGGGGTATGTTAACTTTTTCTGTAGGTATTTTATTTTTTACTGAATTGAGATAAAAATCTAATGTTATTTTTTAAAATACCTTTTAAATCATTTCCTTTTTAATGTATAATTAATTAAAAAATTAGGTAATAAAACCCACACATAATTCTAAAAACCATAATGAGGTTTTTACCTCGTCATTCCAGACAGTCCTCTGTGTACATGTGTATGCACCCACATGCATGCTCGTTTCCGTGTAAAAGCTGGAGATGCGGGGTAAGGAATTTCCGATTCCTTATTTACATTGCTCAAGTGTGCTGCTACAGAATTTATTTCTGTTTACCTTTTAGTGCGAAGTTTATTGAGGGCATTGTGCTGCAGTTGTTAGAAGAAGATGATGCTGTGGTTGGAGTGCAGTACAGGGATAAAGAAACCGGAGACATTAAGGTGAGAGGGCGTCTGCAGGGTCAGTTTCTCCTAAGAGATTGTTCTCGTTTTCTCCTGCTCCTTTAAAAAAAGGAAGCTCGCCGAATTCTTTTTCAGCAAGTGGACTGAGTTCTTTGTAAGCCCTGTGCAACAGGATGGATTTCAGATGGTAAGACATTGTCTTTTGCTCGCCTCAGAATGCTGTAGAAATTACTCTGTAAACGAACACCACTGTATTCACAGTATCGAAAACTGAGATGTACACTAGAGGAGAAGCAGAGGGGAACTGGAAGGCCAAAAAAAAACCCAAAACAAAAACAACAGAAGGATTTTTTCAACATAAAAGAAATGATTAAGATAAACAATTGTTTAAATAAGAAAGGCAAAAGTAAGAGAATCTCAGGAAATAGGAGAAGAAAACAGCTTCCAGGATCTGCTCACATGGACTTAGTAACAGAAGAGGAGTCCAAGGCTAATCTGCAGCTTCTCCTGAGGCTGCTCTACAGGCTCAGCGCCTCCCAGAATTTGTACTGTAATGAGGGTGACTGCAGGTGATATAAATACGTACGTGCACCCATGCGAACAAAAACTTTTCAGAGTCTTAGCCCCTGACTGAAGTACTATATAAAGTTAGGAAATTCTAGAATAAAAGAATTTGGCTAATCCTTGGAGTTTGTCATGAGATTTCACCGTCTGTGGACTATGCTAGTTGCAGTTTTCTCCATTGTTTATCAAAGAGTAACTTAATCCCAGATGGTTTGGACTGTAGAGCTTCGGAGGAAGGGGATCCTCAGGGACTTAGAGGAAGTGTCTCTAAAGATTGGGCACGCATTAACTGAAGCCCACATAACAGCTTCTTCAATAGCATCATGTTCAAATACCGTCTGTAATGTTACCTGGTAATATATTTAAATTCGTTCATGCACATTTTAAAAGAACGGTTCTTTTACTGTGTATTTTCTCCGCATCTGGCTGAGTATTCTTTATCTTTTGTTGTAGGAACTCCATGCTCCATTGACTGTTGTTGCAGATGGAATTTTTTCCAAGTTCAGGAAAAACCTGATCTCCAATAAAGTCTCTGTTTCGTCTCATTTTGTCGGCTTTCTGATGGAGGTACTGTAGGAGTGCAATTGTAGAAAAAATAAAGGCAACTTGAAACTGGAACATTATTAAAATATTTTATTTTTTTTCTAGAATGCACCGCAATTTAAAGCAAACCATGCTGAACTTCTTTTAGTTAATCCAAGTCCAGTTCTCATCTACCAGATTTCATCTAATAAAACTCGAGTGCTTGTTGATGTCCGAGGAGAGTTGCCAAGGAATTTAAGAGAATACATGGTTGAAAAAATTTACCCACAATTACCTGGTAAGAAATAAGATTTCACTTCCACTGTAATCTAAGTTTGAGAGCAAATCTCACAAAAGGCTTTTCATCTCTAGTTGTCACTAAAGCTTTGTCTAAAATAGGCCAGAGATAAGACTGGCAGGTGAAAAATGAACCCAGCCAATCAGATACATTGAAGCTGGACTATTTATTTAACGTAAGAAAAATCTCCAAATTAAAAAAATTAGTTTCAATATGTTACTTAAAACATAGTTTTCAGAATGATTATCAATATTGACAAAATTTTAGTATTTTTAAAAGTAGTCTGGATGATAATCTAAGGTCTGAATACTTGAAATATCTCTTACACTTCCTTAAACTTGGTTCTGTGGTAACGATAGCGACAGCTTTCTGAATCTGTGCCACATAAGAGGCGTTTTACAAACGCGATTTTACTGACTCTCACAACTGTCTTTGTTGCTGGTACTATCACTTATCATCCGCATTTTATAGACGAGGGAACGACAACTCGGAGGCCGCTTAGGCTCTCCGGCATAAACTGTTAGTAAGTGGCAGAGCGGGGGTGGAAACCAGGCCTGTGTGGTCATCGTCCGTTCCTGCCCTCAGAACACGACAGCTATGAGCAGTCTTGGAGATGCTTTTCAGTTGAGGACAGAAGGGCTTCCTGAGATACTAGGTATCTTTGTAAAATCATAAAAATGACTTTCTGGGTTTTTACAGTTTTTTGAAAGGGAAGGTGTAAATAAGATGTATAAAAAAGCTATTAAGAATATAAGGACAATAGAAGGTAAACCCTGTTTGCCAATTAATGATTATAGTAATAGGAAACTCTTTGTATGAATTCGTTTGGTTTAAATATGTGTTTTTCAAGTTATTTTTAAAATTAAGGGAAAGCACTGTTTGAGAACAGAATAGCAACAGAAATGAAGTGAAAGTATACATGGACCAACTTAGATTTTTAATGTTTTCAACATTTTATATTATCATGCAGTGAAGCCATTTTTAAAGCTTTCTAATGGAAAAATGAGTAATGCATATTTAGGAAAAGGATAGTCAATTACCTGGTATTTTTAGCATTTTTTTCTTTTACTATGTATGGCTTTTCTCCGGTTTAGAGGTTAATTGGAGCATTCTACCCTGAAGTCCTGGAGGGAAACGATCTGTAGGTTTATATTAATGTTGGGTTACTGCAATTATGCTCCTGGCAGAAATACAGTGGTCTCAGCACAGGCAGTGGCCTCCTGGACTCCCAGAGTACACTGGGATCTGTATGAAAAGAGATTGCCTTTTCTGTATGAGTAGAAGCACAAAGTACCTAGAGACAAAGTAATCCAACCGTTTCATTTTATGATGGTGGAACTAAAACTCAGAAAGGTAGAGCTCTCTGCGTCTTATCCTCTAGTGTATATCTCCTTCTGCTGTTCGTGAAACGGTAGTACATTTCATCTGATATTACTGGAATATGGTGGTGATAATAAATTGTTAAATATGACAGCTTCCAGTTAACATTTGGAAGAGAGGTGGGCGGTTTCTCCCTATATCATGTCATCTGAATTTGCTTCACTCTTTATGTAGTTTTTAAATTTATTTGGCTGCCTTTTTACTTTAATTTTCTCTTAGAATCCTTAGTCATTCCTTAGCACCAAAGACTAGGTGCTTAATAAACAACTTTATTGACAAAATAATTAGCTCTTGATTTAATCACAAGGGGATGTAACAATCGTAAGACATGTATAGTAGGTATTTGTTTATACTTGATAAGAAAGTGTGATAATTAGAAATTGAAATGTTATAAACCATGTATTTGGCGGGGTGGGATTTATTGCAGATCACTTGAAAGAACCATTTCTAGAAGGAACGCAGAATTCTCGTTTGAGGTCTATGCCAGCGAGCTTCCTTCCTCCTTCACCGGTAAACAAACGAGGTATTAATCTGTTGGACTTACTTTACAAAGGGGACTTCCTATATTCAAATTTAATATTGTAAATGACATATACATGGTTAAATTTATGCTCCTGGGAATAACACGTGGGACGGAGAACTGGTTACTATACATCGACACATTACTAATACAAAAATGCGTTTTATGTTGTCTTTGGTTGTTTAATATTGAGAGTATGTGTAAGTCATTGTGCTAGTCCCTGGCGGTACAAGAGTTAAATACAGTTCTTGATCTAGAGGAGGCAGTTTCCTGGTTATTGAATATAGACCGATAATTCCAGACCACTGTTGACAGCTGCTATAAAACCCCACCTACGGTACTGTGGGCTCACCGGGAAGGGGTGTGTAGGCAAGGAGGGGGGCTTGTGAACTGGGAAGGGTGGTCAGGGAAGACACTGCTCAAGAAGTAAAGCTGGAGGTGGGGCCTGGAGAGTAAGTGGAGTTCAGTCGGTGGACAGTGAGATGAGGGACTTCTCTGGAGATGAAGTAACATCTGCAGGGGCCTGGGTGGCTGAGAAGTGGTTGCACTTTGAATGAACTCAGGCGGTTTCCTATGGCTGGAGCACTGGATAGGTAGGTGTCAGAGTGGTGAAAAGGTAAGATATTTATTTAAAGTTTAGTTTTCATCCTACAGAGACAATGGAGTTCATTGAAAAGTGTTTTAGTAATAGCTTTGTTGGCATAATTCACAAATCATACAGTCCACCCATTTAAAGTATGCAGTTCATTAGTTTTTAGTAGATCCATAGATACATGCTACCATCGCCGCGATCAATTTTAGAACGTTTTTATCACCCCCAAAAGGAACCCTGAACCCATAGCAGTCAACCCTCATTTTTGCCTAACCTGCAGCCCAACGCAGTGCTTTTTGTATCGTAGTTTTGCCTATTCTGAACATTTTCTAGAAATGGAGTCATAATACTGACATGCGACCCTTGGTTACTGGCTTCCTCAAGGTCCATCCCTGCGGAATCATGTGCCAGTCCTTCATCTGCTTCATTTGGTATTACGGCCGGGTAATAGTCCATGTGTGGATGTGTTACGTTTTGGTTATCCATCAGTAGACAGACATCTGAAGTATTTCCACTTTTGGTTATTATGGACGATGCTGCTGTGCACATCGGTGTATGAATTTTTGTGGGACATGTTTTCAGTTTTCTTGGGTCAACAGGTAGTATTGCTCGGTCACGTGGTGACTGTGTACACCTCTGTGAGGAGCTCCAGAGCCCGCCTCACATTCCCGTTAGGAGTGTGTGAGCGTTCCAATTCTCCGTATCCTTTACAACACTTGTTACTGTCTGTCTGTTGTCACAGCCATCCTGGCAGGTGTGAAGTGACCGCATTGCGGTTCTCTGTGTCTTCTGTGCACAAGTGTCTATTCAGACTCTGTACGTTTTTTAATTGGGCAATTTAAAAAATTTTGAGTTCCTTTTATAGTCTTTATATAAATCCCTTATCAGATACATGATTTGCAAAACTTTTATTCTTTGGGTTGTCTTTTCTCTTCCTTGAGGGTATCCATTAAAACTTTTAATTTTCATGAAGTCAGTTTATCTACTTTTTCTTCTGTTGTTTGTGCTTTTGATGTCAAATCTCAAAGGCTTTGCCCAGCCCAGTGTCACAAAGATTTACTCCTATATTTTCTAAAAGTTTCATAGTTTTAGCTGTTACACTGCAGTGTTTGATCTGTTTTGAGTTAAACTATGGTGTGAGGAAGGGGTCCCGCTTCATTTGAAGGGGGGCATCTAGATATATGTCCCCGCAGCATTTGTTGAAAGACTGTTATTTCCCCATCGAAGTGTTGGTACTACTTGTCAAAACGCAACTGACTGTAAGTGTAAGAGTTTAGATGTTCAGCAGTGTTTCGTAGTTTTCAGAGTTTAAGTTTTGTGTTCTAGTTGTTCAGTTTATTCCTAAGCATTTTACTCGAGGCTATTGTAAATGAGATTGTTTTCTTCAAGATTCTTCACTGTTAGTTTTAGATATATATTTGAGTTTTGCATATTTATCTTATGAAACCTTACTGACTTCATTTACTAGTTCTAATAGTTCACTGTAAAGTTTTAATCCAGATAGTGTCATGATTAGATTTTTATTTTAGAGTAGTACTCTGATATGTTGTGGAGGGAGGAGGATTTGGAGGAAAGTGCAGACTAAAGCTGATGGTAAGGCTATTTAATTAATTATTCCACGTGAGTGATGTTGAAAGGCCTGAACTAGGGTCGTGGCAATAAAAGTGGAATTGGGTGACTTAGGATGCAGAATGCATGAAACTGAGGGAATAACTGGATATCGTAGCAAGGGAGGGTGAGGCATCTTGATGGATTCCGGGTTTCAGGCTTAGAAAATTTTCCCAACTATTTGCTGACCTTGGAAATACAGGGAAGAGATTCCCTGAATTTAGGGCCGTGTGGGGAGAGGTGGTGAGTGTACTTTTGGACGCATGGGTCTGAAGTGCTGACGGACGTTTGAGCGGGGCTGCGTGGAGCAGCACTGGAAACGGGAGGGGGGGCTCCGACGAGAGGGCTGGACGGGAGCTGCTGATACACTATAGTTCTGGAACAGGAAGAGGACGTAGCTCACTACGGAAAGGCGGAAAGGCGGGCGTAAAACTGCCAGCCATCTAAATAAACTGTAGCGCAGAGAACGGAGTCGGTGCCAAGCTGGTGTGCACGGCGTGCTGTGGGAGCATAACCATCCCCACAGGGACTGGAAACGTGGGGTGGGGTGGGAGTGTTCCACGGAGCCGGAAGAAGGAAAGCTGCTGTAGTTCGTGGATTCTTAGTGATGGTATCTCAGTAACAGACAAGATTTTAATGTTTAGGAGCTACCTATACTGTGTTATAATTATATGTATTCTATAGTTATAAATGTGTATTAAGGCATTACAGGAAAACAGTTATCCATAATTCTGCCACCTGAACACTTACTCTCCCAGACAAAATTAAAGAAAGGTTTTGTTTAAAAGTCACGGGCGCACCAGGCTGACCGTGGACCTGGAATCTTCGAGCCAGGCAGCACAGCCAGGAGGCGCCCCTAGAGTCCAACTGTGGGGCTTCCCGCTTCTGCAGCTGCTAAACAAGGGGCTGATTTTCAGATAAGATTCCATCAAGGTTTATTCTCATAAATTAACTCAGATGGTTTGGAGAATGTCTACCCCACGCCTTTCAGCCGGAGCTGCAGTGTGTCTGGGAAGACTCTCCCCAGGCCTTAAACTACGGTTCCTCAGAACCGTGCGGGCGTTTCTCTGTACAATGCTGGCAGCGAAGACTGCTGAGAAATGTCAAAGGCCTCTTTGTTTTTTCTCCTTGTTAGAAGACTAGCTTTTACTGCCTAGATACCTGTGGGTTCTTTTATTTTTTTTCTCATGAGAGAGGTCTCACAGATGTTTCGGCACTGTTTGATTCACCCTTGGATCTGCACGTGGGTGTCACGAGGGCAGGGACCATATTCTTTCTCTCACTGTATTCCCAGCATCTGGCACATGTTAGGTGCCCAAAAGCTATCGCTTGAATCAGCTCTTGAATTTTTTTTTTTTAAAGATTTTATTTATTTATCTTCAGAGGGGAAGGGAAGGAGAGAGGGAGAGAAATATCAATGTATGGTTGCTTCCTGTGCTTTCCCTGCTGAGAACTGGCCTGCAACCCAGGCATGTGTCCTGACTGGGAATCGAACCGTGATCTCTTGGTTCACAGGCCCGCGCTTAATCCACTGAGCTACACCAGCCAGGGCAGCTCTTGAATTTTTGCCTCAACAAATTTTAGTCCTGATCTGTTCCCTTATAGTTTCACATTATTACTTACTAACTCACATTAATAGAATTTATAAATTCACATAGTCTTTTTTTGGGTCTCAAGGGATGCTCCAGAATGATGTCATAATCTAAATGATCTCTTTATAGGTGTTCTTCTTTTGGGAGACGCATACAATATCAGGCATCCTCTTACTGGAGGAGGAATGAGCGTTGCTTTTAAAGATATAAAACTGTGGAGAAAATTGCTAAAGGGAATCCCTGACCTTTATGACGATGCAGCCATTTTCCAGGTAAGGTAGTAAATTATTCTTTGACAAAAAATGTCTCAAAATGGATTTCTTAATAGGGCCTAAGAAGAATGGGGCCTTGAGGGGGAGACCTGTACTTAGGAGCCTGATGCTTCACGGGTCTTAGGCAATCCTGTGCACGCTTAAAGAACCTGACTTGCAAGCTGTGAATCTTAAGAGAGTTTTTCAATGCCTGTATTTGAGTATTAGGTAACCCTGGACGGCATTGGCCACTTTGCTCATAGTGATTGTAAATTCAGCTTCAGAGTCACATAACTCATTGCTCTGAAGATTTTTTTTGTTTTTTTGGTAAACCACAGGCAGAATGAGTTATAATGGACCTCAGGATAAATATCAGTTTGAGGGGATTATAAACATCAGTTGGTGCTTTGTTTTGTTCCGTCCTTACTGTATAGTAAATGATCTTTTTCTCTTTTAGGCCAAAAAGTCATTCTATTGGTCAAGAAAAACGTCTCATTCATTTGTTGTGAATGTCCTTGCTCAGGCTCTGTATGAATTATTTTCTGCAACAGATGGTAAGTGCAGATTTTGAAAAAATAACTGTTATCGAATTGCAGATCTTTGGCACAGGAACAGAACTTAGTTACGAAAAAAATTAGTGATTAGGACAGAAACAGAAACGTTTCCTGAGTTTGCTGACTCAAGTTGGCTGTCATCCTTAACTCCACGTGTGAGCATTGCCACGGACCTGTTAGGGCTGTGACCCTCCCTAGACACCTTTACAAGCAGTACCGCGGTGACTGTGGTTATTTTTAATTCCCTTGGTCCATACTGGATTCTGCATAACCTTAGATGCATAAAGCTGTGATGGAGGATCTTTCCGGCCATGAATTGAAAGCCAAGTAGTTGTTCCTCTTTTTCTCCTGAACACTAGTCTCAGGTTTCCTCTCACACTGGTGTTTTATGAAATGAGTGTGAGCTTCGGGCCACGTTTAGATTTTGTCCCGTTACAGGGGCACAAGTAGCAGAGCGCATCCACCTCTGTGCATCCGAAATCTTCCCGTGCTTTTGTTTTGTTTCCATGTTCATAGCAGAGAGGTGGTGGTCAGTCTATTTATTAAGGAAAACATGACCTAGCAGAGTCAGTGTTAGAAATGGAGGAAAAGGCACTGTGCCACTGCCCAGTGACAGCAGTGGACAGATCAGTCAATGAAACTAGACCTTTAGGTTTTCAGGAATAAATATAACTCAAATCCCATCACTTCACATACTCACAAAACAGCTATTTCTATGAACTACCCGAGGCTTTAGTGATCTGTGGTTTGGCGATCTGATTACACAGTATGATATAATACAGATGCCTTCTGCAGCTTCTATCACCATCCTTCTTGTTCAAATAAACAAAAAAACCCCAAAATTCATTGATGGTGATTTGCCAAGCAAATCTCTTGCTAACTGGTGAGGAAGTTAAATGGCTGATTGGGCAAGTAAAAACAAAAGAACTCAGTTACAGTTTGTCTATGCTCTTTAAAACTTTTCTAAGCTTTTGAGTTTCTTAACATTATGAATTTGAATGTGTCAATAAAACAACGAAAGTTATGAAAGATTGGAGGAGGAAAGGGTGCTTTATTGGAGCACAAGTTTACCTATTGCATCCCATTTTACTGATTGTAAAGAAAAATGTAGGCAGACCTGAAAAGAACATTGATTCTAAACTAATAAAATAGCCCTGGTTGGTGTGGCTTAGTGGATTGAGTGCCGGCCTGTGAACCAAAGGGTCGCTGGTTCGATTCCCAGTCAGGGCACATGCCTGGGTTGTAGGCCAGGTTCCCAGAGTGGGGGGTGAGCAAGAGGCAACCACACATTGATGTTTCTCTCCCTCCCTTCCTCCCTCCTTTCTCCTCTGTCTAAAAATAAATAAAATCTGGTTGCTGGTTTGATTCCCAGTCTAGGGCACATGCTGTCCCCAGTTGGAGACATACAAATGGCAACCACACACTGATGTTTCCATCTCTTTCTCCCTCCCTTCCCCTCTCTAAAAATAAATAAATGAAGTCATTTAAAAATAAATAAAATCTTTTAAAAAAGCCACTTAAAAAAAAACTAATAAAACAGGTTATGGATTGATTATACTATATTGTAAAGATTTAATGACTTTGAAAAGTAAAATATTCATATCTTTGAGGCATTATTTTTTATTATAGCTTACTGGGCATCTCACACAAGGCATCTGGTTTCCAGGATTGTGATTTTATCACAAAAAGTATTTACAGAATATTTTGCATCATTTAAAGAATTTACAACATAATCAAGGGAAGAGTTTAAGTAACCCTGACTTCCGGGACCTACATTTTTGGCATAGTCATTATTTATTAACAGAAAAGTTAATTCATACATATGTCCCTGTCCACAGAGTTGATTGTGGAATGTAAAAGAAATCTTGGGTTGTTGAAATTCCAAGGCTAGGTTTTTAAAAAAACCTATAGGTTTGATATTTATTACATCTTCATTTTTTTCTGACGTATCATTAGAACCCTAACGTAAATGTGTAAATAATTCGATTGAGAGTAATTCTAAAATTTTATTTTAGATTCTCTGCATCAACTGAGAAAAGCCTGTTTTTTGTATTTCAAACTCGGCGGCGAGTGTGTTGCTGGGCCCGTCGGGCTGCTCTCTGTGTAAGTGGACTTGGTGGCACAAAGGAAGCAGGTCCTGCTGCAAGTTTTTCTCCCTTATGTATTTTAAGATGAAAAGTTTGTCATTTCACTCATTAGGGTGCAACCCAGAAGCTGGCCCAGATAAATGAAAAAAGGCAACATTTGGTCTGTTTCACTTCTGGGAAACAGCCTTCATTGGAAGTTGGTGGTGGATGAGGGTAAAACACTCAATTGAAACACTTGATTAACACAGAAGCTGTTTTTTTGCGTATGGGTAAATCCGAATGATCTGAGCTAGGGGAGCCATGGATAATTTGAGAAATTTGTATTTAAAAATTAACTTGATTGAGCCCTGGCTGGGTGACTCAGTTGGTTGGAGCATTGTCCCATGCACCAAAAGGTTGTGGGTTCGATCCCCGGTCAGGGCACATTCCTAGGTTGCAGGTTTGATCCCTGGTTGGGGTGAGTACTGGAGGCAACCGATTCATGTTTCTCGTATCAGTGCTTCTCTCTCTATCTCTCAAGTCAATAAACAAACATACCCTCTGGTGGGGATTAAAACAAATTCTACTGAAGTGCAGGGACTCAAGGAACTCGGTATTAATTTTGACAGCGCAGATGTTGTCCTGTTCTCATTCATCTGTATCTGAATGTCAGTGCTGCTGTCGTTTGAGAGCCTCGGCTCCCCTAGGCCAGGCCCTCCAGGTACTTCCTTCACACTGGGATCGCAAGGTTACTGAAAGAAACAGCTCAAAACACGTGACTTACGTAGACTAGACTTCGCGGAGCTACTGAATTCTCCGACAGGGGTATATTCCAAGCAGTTTCTTGTAAAAATATTTTTTTAAAACTTTGTTCCTGCCATCAGACTTAGCAGGCAGAGACACAAGCTTATCAAGTCCTGGAAAATGTAGAATGTATTTAGCTTTATAGATACTACACATAATTGAAACTTCTTTACAGTGAATTTGATTTCTGAGCTTTACCAATATTCGTTTTGTCTTTCCTCTTGCAGACTGTCCCCTAACCCTCTAGTTTTAATCGGACACTTCTTCGCGGTTGCAGTCTACGCCTCATATTTCTGTTTTAAATCGGAACCTTGGATTACAAAACCCCGAGCCATTGTCAGTAGTGGTGCTGTATTCTACAAAGCGTGTTCTGTGATATTTCCTCTCATTTACTCGGAAATGAAGTACTTGGTTCATTAAGCTTAAAGGGGGACCATTCATGAATGAGTATTTGGAACTCACCAAGTCTAAGAAGAGGATTTATGCAGCATAGTACACTACCACTTGTAAAGTGGAAACTCTTGGACCAAGATTGGGATTAATTTGTTTTTGAAGTTATTTGTACATAAACATGTAAATATATACTTTAACTTTCAATTAAAAATGAATGGACAAATAAGATAGTTTAAAGGAAATGACTGTTATCGTAAGTTAGCGCTAAAACTGAGACCAGTTCTGCATTCAGTATCTGGAATGAGTGGACGTGGGACACACAAATAAAACGAAGAATGAGGCCTCCTGTCTTTTTGGTTTTTTTGCTGTGGACTTTGTGTAGGTTCAGGATAACGGAAAAGAGAACCCCAGTGGGATGCAAAGTGCAGAGGGAAACCTGTCCTCACTCTGATGTCGGGGGAGTTTGCCTTAAATCTCTGGACCTAACTTTCCATGTCTGTCCAGTGACGCAAACTGGTATGGTTCTTGTCTGAGTTCTTGGAAAATATCACACATTTATACAAGAAGGCAATCGAGGGCTTTTCAGTCTCTTAGGATTTGAGGCTTTCTGAAAAATAACTTACCATAACTTTAAAAAATGGAAAGGAACCTAAGAAATCAGCCAGCCCTGATTTCACAGATGATGCTGACAGGCCAGCCGGGGCCCGAGTTCAGCCAGTGGCAGAACCAGGACTCACACTTCGCCTCCTGATAACAGACGAACGCTTACTCCCCTGCAACTTGCTAAGTGACTTTTAAGCGCGTTTCAGTTTCTTTTTTTCACCTTGTTCCTCTCCTCTCTGGAGGAGCACGGGGCTAAAACATCTCTGTTGCTCTTTTCCAGTTGCCACAATAGGATGGCAGTGCCCTTTTCAGGGCAATTTCATGTAGAAGTGATTGAGGATTTGTGGGGGTGGAGGGCAGGAAGTTAAAAGCTAATGGTTAACCCGTTACCAAGAGGAAAAGGGCTTATGGCTGGCTAGCCTGGTGTGGGAGCTTGGGGCAGGGGAGGCTCAGGGGTTGCTAAGCAAGGAGAGGGTGGAAGGAGCAGCTTCGGGCAGGGCAGTCCCACAGAAGGGATGCTGTGAACCCCTGAGGGTATCTGGCCCTGGAAGAGGACAGTGGGCCTCAGACACTGAGAAATCCCTATGGTCTGCGGCCCACAGCCTGCGTGGTCACTGCATTTCACTGTATTTGCGTTTAGTCTATCACCATGTGCCTGCCAGCCCACCCACCACGTTCATCTCTTACCTTCCAGACAAGGTTTTTTTGCACAGTGAATATATAATTTTTGAATAAGCAGAAAGGCAACTTTGGGTACTGATAATACTATTTTACTGAAAATCTGGAGTTGCACAAATAGTTCTTTTGAACATAAAACTAAATGGATTTATACTTCATTACATTCAGCATTTGCAAGAGGCAGTACAAAAATGTGTTCTGCTTCTACATGATAGAAATTGCATATAATACCATGGTTTAAACAATGTTCTATGATCTAGTTCCATGAGAGCCGTCTTACTCAGAGAGTCTGATGTTTCCCACAATAAAGGGAAAACATGCCGTCATATGAGCAGTTGAGTTTCATCCCCTTAATTCATTTTAGTTAGTGATACTGGGAAGATTTAGGGACAATCCTTACATCACAGAAGTAGAAGAGAAAGTTACAGGACTGTTCTGAATTCATCAAAAATGAAATTAGGCACATGTGCTTCAGCAACCTAAAAGAATAAAAGGAATTAAATTATTCATAGTGTTATCATTCAGAACAAATCCAAACTCCTCATGTGGAACCTGAATTAAGGTACCCCTCAGAGCAGGGTGAACCAGAGCCTGCTCCGATTCAGCGCTGGACTCGGGTGGCTGATCTTGGGCCCATTGCCTCTGGACCTGGTGTCCTCTGTCCTGGTGTCTGAAACTTCTCGGCACTGCTAACATCTCAGGATGGCTGCCCAGCCCCTCTCTGCCTCCAAATCTGCGTTCCTAAAGGCACTCTGATTAGGAAGTACTTAAGAGGTAACAACTCTAGGAAGAACAGGAAGTCTGGCAAGTGACCAAGCCAGAGGGGGAAGAGGAGGAGGGCCCACAAAGG
Organism: Trachops cirrhosus; assembly: GCA_028533065.1. NCBI lineage: Eukaryota > Metazoa > Chordata > Mammalia > Chiroptera > Phyllostomidae > Trachops > Trachops cirrhosus. The sequence goes on from CM052544.1 coordinate 115,538,693, forward strand.
CACCCAGCCCCTGGCTGTCTGTAGAGGAAGCCCTGAGGGGTAGAATGGGTGGAATACAGAGCTAGGTACTTTCCAAGTGCTGGAAATAGGTACTTTCTAACAGCAATGTTTAACTTTTTTCTAATTATGAAGGTACCACCTGCTAACAAGAGGAAATTTAGCAAATGCAGGAGTATAAAAAAGAATATTCCTGGCTGGTGGGGCTCAGTGGACTGAGTGCCGGCCTGCAGTCAGGGCACAAGCCTGGGTTGTGGCCGGGTCCCCAGTACGGGCTGTGCGAGAGGCAAGTGATCAATATTTCTTTCCCTCTCTCTCCCTCCCTCCTTCCCCCCTCTCTTAAAATAAATAAATAAAATACTTTTTTTTTTAAAGACTCTAATCTCAATCCCTTAGAAAAAAACTAGTTATTTTGTATTGAATTCTTCCAGGTTACACACACACACAATTAGGAACTAATCTTGTGTCCTTTACTTCTGCTAAATCTTACGTTATGAACGTCCTTGCACACATACCGTGGTGAGCCAAGGTGCATATTCCTAGCGGTGGTATTGCTGGGGTCAGGGAAGTAAATTATGAAACCTTTTTTTTTTTAGGTAGATAAAGCCAAATTTCCCTTCCCCAAGGATACGCCAGTTTACACTCCCACTGACTGGACTGAGAAGTACTATTTCTCCAACCTTCCAAGTACTAGTGACCCAACATTTGGCTTTTTACCAATTTGTTTGGTGGAAACAATCTTACTGATATTTTGATTTTGACCTTGAATAGAGGTCAGATTGAGCATCTTCACAAATGTCTATTGGCCATTTATATTTCTTTTCCTAAAAACTGCCTGTTAATATCCTTTGCCCTTTTCCTCTTGGGATTGGGTTAGTTTTCTCTTTTATTGGTGGGAAGAGCACACTGTAAGTCAAGGAAGCTGGTCTTCTGTTAGTACTTTTTCCAATTTTTAAATTAGACATTTGATAGAATTGTTGAATTACATTTAGCATTCATAAGAGGTCAAATCTCTAAATCTTCTCCTTTATGGTTTTCTCCCTTGGTGTCTTACATGGGAAGTTAAAAGAGCTGATACATTAATTTTAGCCAAATATCTATGAATTTGTTTTATTTTTCAAATTAACTCTTATCTGTTATTTATTTTGAAACACAGGAGGAGACATGAAGAGATTTGCTATGTTTCAACCACATAATAAACTAACTTTCTCAGTACTATTGACCAAAATACCCCTCCTCCCCGAGTTGGAGGTGCTGTTTTTCCTTACAGACACTTGCACGTGCTAGGATTTGTTTCTAGGATACATGTTCTGGTCTACCAATCCGTCTATTTTACACCAGTGCCATGCTATTTTGATTTTTATAGTCTTACAATATATTTTCATATTTGGTACAGTATGTTTTAATCCTTTTTCCAAATCTTATTTTAGCCCAAGTCCTATGAAATTTCTAAAAAAATTTTTCCCTAAGTTAAAAACAGTATCTGGGATTTTAGTTGTAATTACAAGTAAATCTATAAACTAGAAATAACTGATACCTTACAATATTGGAGTCTCCTCATTCAGAATTCTACATGGACTTCGAAATTTTATATTTTAAAATTTTATAGCTTTTTTTCTAAGCTTTCATATTCCTTCAAGAAGTTGTTCTTGGCTATATTATTTCTTTGTAAGTTCTGGGAATAGTGGCTTTTTTGCATTATATTTTTGAATTGGTTATAGAATTGGATTTACTTCATCCATTATTGATATAATCAGCTTTTCTGAACTCTTAATTGCTTTTCATGACAGGTGGATATTGAAGGCAGACAATCAGATCCTCAGTAAAGAGAAATGTGTCTTCCTTCCACCGTGCATGTTTCTGTCGCATTTATTTTATCGTCTCGCACCCGTACCGCAGTTCCAGCCCCGCCTTTAATGAGAATGCCACTTGTCTCACTGCTCAGGATGGCGTGGCCAGTTAACTTTTAAGACATTTTTGACATTTGTTATAAAAAAGGATCTTTGATTCCTAACCTACTGATTTTGAAAAATCAGAATGGCTTTTCGGCATCTATTAAAAGTCTTCCATATTTTAATACCAAGCTCCCCATCTTGAGCTAAAATCCACCCAAATGGAATTACTAGTAAGGAAGAGGAAAAAATTTCGCAAAAGGTTAAAAGTAGTGTGTCATTCCTAGAAACAGCAGTTGTATATAATTTTAGCCACGGCGTGAACTTAATCCGGTTACTCTGGAGAGGAAAGAACACACCGCACTTGGTGATTTCTCTCTACCGGCCGCTGACGGAGTTCTCTCCCGGACCGCGTGCCTCACCCCCTGGACTGGCCGAGCTGCTGACTGAAGGAGGGCAGGGTAGACAGCGAGAAGGGGAGGGAAGTTGTCTCAAACTCTGTCTTCTGGAAAAGCACTTGACATGGCGGAGAGGGGGAGGATTTGAGGGCCGTGGGCAGAGCAGTGGCGAGGGCGCAGGCGTCCCCCGGGAGCGAGCTGCTGGACCCCACTCCCAGTGAGTCCAGGGCCGCTCTCAACACCACCTTTCCACAGAAGGGCACTAGGAGTGCTCTTTACTTATCACTTACCCTCCTGGGCAGCTTTGTGTAGCGAACATAATCCTCCAGGAACAGAAGGGCACCCACAACATCTGCAGGCATTTCAGGGACCTTCTGGCTGTAGCGGAGAACAGTCGGGATCAGTTCACTGCTTTGCACGTGGGAGGCCCTGAGCCAACACACTGAGATACTGAACAACAACAGACTACTGAGTGAAGTTGAAGAAGAAACAAATCTACAGAACATCCTCCCGACTCCTATCATGTCAGAGTCCTGCTCACCTGCCTTCAGAGCAGAGCGCAGATGATAACATCTGAACTTCTCTGGTTTACACGGCCCTTCGCAATGCGGCCCCGGCCGTCTGTCCGGGCTCGTCTCTGTCTGTGCCCCCTCAGCACTTCATGGTTCGAAGGCTGGCAGGTCCCCGGACAGGCCACAGTTTCCCATGCCCTCCAGACTCTGCAGCTACACTTGCTCTGCAGGCTTATCTCAAAGTCAACTTCTGGACATCTTTCCAGTCCCCACTGGCACTTCCTCCTCTGTGACGTCCTCCCCGGCTCCTGTGGGCAGGTGGCTTTTTCTTTGCTCTCAGTCCACTTGGTATCATCCACCAACCCCCTGAAATTTTCAGCTGTTTGTGTGCTGGTCTTTTTAGGGTGCGGGTCACGTCTTCATCGTTTTGTCTCCAGTATCTGGGATTGTGCCTGGACCATTACTGCATATTTGACGGTGTCAAATAAATACACCCTCTTACAGTTTTCCGTATGGATCCTACTCATGTACTCGTTCACGCCACTGCATTGCCAGCATCCTCTGGAGCTGAGCACGCAGGGGGTGCACGCAGTCAGCTCGTGGTGCTTACATTCTTAATGGAAACGCGTTTTCAGGGGGAAACTAAGCTCTAATTTAGGTGCAGATTGGCGTTTTCTAAATCACAAAGAATTTTATGGTCCTGGATTACTAATGTACTTCTCTGATGATTTTTTTGCTTTTGAAAAGAATGGTTAAGGCCTGACTGAGCAGCTCAGTTAGAGAGAGCGTCACCCCGATGGGCCAGTGTTCGATCCCCAATCAGGGCACAAACAAGATCAAATAATGAAAGCACAAGTAAGTGGAACAACAAATCAACGTCTCTCTCCCCGCACCTTCCTCGTCTTAAAAAATCAATACGTAAACATTTAAAAAATATAAAAAAAGAACATCTAAGATGATTGCACGTGGCAGTTTCCCACTGCTCTCAGTCTTCCAGTGTGTAGCCGGGGCTCTACTTACACTTGCCCTGCTTGGGACCAGGCAAGGACGGCGTCTCCATTCATCGCGGGTCCCTGTGTCACCCCACTCAGCCAAGTCAGAAACCCTGAGCTGCAGCTCGACGCCTGCATCCTGATGACCTCGCTCAAGGCTGCCAGGAACATGCGGGGCTGGAGCCACACCTAACCCTTCGCAGTCACTAGCGAACAAGGGTTCGCCAACTCCTCAGACAGCGCACCGTGGCTGGGCGTGGCCAGCGTGGAGGTGACCGGAAACAGCCACCCTTGTACCACCTGAACCCAGTCCTTGGCCTCCTCTCCCTGAGGTTCTGGATGAGAGGCATCCGATTTTTGGAGCCTACTGCTCTCCTTTTCAATTGACCTTATTTTGTGATTGTTACAATTTCATTATTGAGACTTCCCCATCCTTCCAAGATCTCTTCTCTTTTTCAACTGTTAACAAATTGGCCCTTTGAAGCAAGACTGAGCATATGTCTAGAAAAACATCCAGTGCTTGTCGTTCTAACCAGTAACTAAGATGGGGAAGAGCTGGTCTGACGGAGGCTCATGGGAAAATGATGCCAGGACTTAAAAAGGATATAAAATCACCATGAGCCATGGTGCACGGCGGGTGTAAAGCATCCAGTGTTGTCATTTTAGGTGCATTGTGCTCGACAGTGTAACAACCCTCCCCTCTAAGGGGGGCAGCGTTTGGAATCTGGGTACAAGTTTGGGAGAGCACGTTAAGATGGCCAGCAGCAAACCAGAAGCCCAGAGGCGGCCACCAGTGTGGCGAGTGAACCACTGCGCGTCAGCGGCGGGTGGAGGGGCTCACCCAGAGAAAGAGAAGACCCAAGGCAGCAGGTGACGTGACCGACCGGAGGTGATGCTGCAGAGCGAGGAGGCTGCACTCACTCTGTCTAATCTCAAAGGCAGAAGGAAGCCCAACGAATGCCGTTTTCAGAGAGGCGGGATGACATTTCCCGTTTATCGCTATCAGGAACTTTCCGATGGGGAGAACGTCTCCACCGTGTACTGGGTCGCCTTGGGTGATCACCAGGCCCTCAGCGATGGGCGTGACCCAGCAGAGACTGGGTGACTGCCTGTGAGGGACACCTGAGAGCTGACTCAGGCCCTTGGTGGCGGGTAAACAAAATGGCCCCTGAAGTCACACCTGACCAGCCAAGGCCTAAAAGACCTGTCTTTGTTACACTGACAAAAATGACCAGGTGGTTTTCTTCCGGATTGGGAATGTGTAACATGTCAGAGGCTTTAGTTAGTCAGGCTGACCCTTTAGGGTAAACAGAAAAGGAGGCTAAGGACCTAACATTTTCTATCTCAGAAAAGCCACATTTGCAGGGTCGGGGGCTAGAACGAAAGGCTTACAAGCTTGGTATTAAGTAGGAACTTTGGTGTGGTTTCTGTTTCATGACACACCAGGGGCCAGGCTGTGTCCAGGGTCTGGCAAAGACGTGCCCCTGCCTCCCGCTGACTGGATGCGAGCTGCCCCCTGGCTGTGGCTTGAGGCCCCCCACCCCCCAGCACAGGCTCACGGAGGTCTGAGCACAGCACCCCCACTGGCAGAAGAGGGGCCTGCACTTTCTTCCCCAAACTAATCACGGTCCTGACTCATTCATGCACAACCACTGTGAGTGCACCTGTGGGCTCTCCCGGCAGGGACACTGTGGGCGGGGCCCACCTTGAATTCCTCCGAACAAGATGTGCCCTGACCTGCTTTACGGAGCAGGGCAGGCAGCCAATCCCCATCTCCTCCAGGCCGACGAGGGGAACTCGGTGCGCAACGTTGGCAGCCCATCCTGTGACCCCGATTCCACGTGCTCCTAGCTGGCCCTGCGTACCTGGTGCACTGCTCCACTGTGGAGCGGATGAACTGGCCGATCAGCGCCAGGAACTGCTCCGTGTACCGGGAGTGAAACTGCTTCAGCAGGGTGAGCAGTCCCAGGACGAGCGGCGGCCAGTCCACGGGGTCGGCAGGTTTTCGGCAGACCATCCCTGCAAGGCAACACAGGTCAGCGGTCGCGCCGCCAGGCCCGGCACTTCGCTCCGGCGGCGCTCGTTCAGGGCGAACGCGCCCGCGGGTCAGCGTGTTTGTGGCCCCACCGTGACTGGCACGTGGTGGCCCAGAAGGAGTAACAGCTCTGGACTGCCCTGTGAAGTAGGCCCAGGATCGGGGGAGGCTTCTAGTGGTCTCCGGGATTCAGCACAATAAAATGATTACTCTCTTTATAATTGCCACTACCTTGTCCTTTGGGATATATAACTAAGGCGTGCGACTGTAGAAAAAATGTAAATGAGAGAGTAAAAACACCTGTAAGTGACTTCTATTAATGGTGATGTGACAGGTAAGATAAGGTACCCGGAACTACCCTACTGTCCTAAATGAAAACAACCAAAGTGCTGGGTCAGATACTTCACACGCATTTTTAAACTCAACGTTCAACGTCACACAAGCACGAATCCGCAGACGCAGGGACAGTGGAAGGCGGAAATCTGTGCAGTGCGCCAGGCACCAAGGCTGGGTTTCTGCCCGAGGGTCTCTGCCCAAGGCCAGAGACCCTGTCATCCGTTTTCACGTGTCTTAAAGCACGAAGTGTCCCCCTACTACTCTCCGGACTACACGGTTACTCTTCGTACCGCAGCTCCAGACACAGTGGGACGTGAGCCCTGCTGGAAGAGCAGGACACGAACCTAAAGAATTCCCGTTCACACCACAGTCAGCTGCCTGGACAGGAAAGAAAGGAGGGAGGCCAAGGTCCCACACATTTTACAAGGTCAGTAACCACTGGAAAGTAAGGTGGACTACGGTGGGCTGACATTAAATCCACTGTCCCCATTTCAGGCAAGGGGCTTTAAATTCAGAGGCTCAAAGACGTGGATTTTATAAACATGTATTTAGTTAGAACAGATCTCATAGGACATAGCATTCTATACCAAGAGCTGTTTTGTTAGCTATTAATCTATTGATAATGTTACTTATTGCAAAGAATGAATGTCACACCATACCTAAGTTTTTGTTGTACTGAAGTTTTGGCAGTTGCGCGATCAAAAACAGAAAGTTGATGATTGGGAAATACGGTAAGCGCTTGGTTGTTATGTAGATCTGGAAAGAGAAAGGTGAGAGAATGGATGTTTTCTCCATGTTGCACAATACCCAGAATGCATTAGCAAACGAAAAGCTCCCGTCCAATTTCAATTTGCTTTTCAGACTACCTAAAACTAGGATGGTCCCATCAATGTGCTGCCTTCAGTGTTATTTAGCTCCACTGGACCCTGTCCCCACAAACATAGCTGCTATATAACAATTAGCCCTTCCGGGAAAGGAACATTTTCACTGAGAGATTAGCAGCAACTTTCGCTGAGAGATTAGCAACGACTTGCGCTGCTCCCCACACTCCTCTGAATGTCACTAACAAAGGAGGGAAAGGGGGATGTGCAGGAGTGGGGCAGAAGGCAAACGCAGTAGCCAAGGCAAAGCTGGAGGGAAGGGTGGAGGGAGGAAGGGTGGGAAGGCGGCAGAAAGAAGGGAAGCTCCGCGCAGTAGCAAGGGCCAGTACATAAGGAGAAAGTGAGATGTCTCCTTTGTCATGTGCTCTCCCCTGGGCAAGGTCACAGAGCAGTCCCCCTCCCAGTTCACCCGGCACAAAGTAATCAGGGCATGGCGTACCTGGCCACCTCCCCCCTCCCCTCCAGCCTGGGCACAGGGTGGCATCCTGGCCAGGAGCAGGGCTCTGCTGAGACTGCCCGGCTCCGCCCCAGCCGGTGAGGAGCCCCGGGAAGGGATGCACCCTGAGCCCAGGCTCCTCCCCAGCAAGGGCACATTTCACAGAGTCCCTGTGAGACTCAGTGAGAACATCCATGGCCAGTAACACATTTTACAGACTTTACAAAGGTAATGTGGGGTCTCGATTAACATCCTATGAACACAAACATTCACAGGAACAGGTTTTGCCACCAAATGAGATCTGATACCAACTTGTGAAAACACTTCCATTCTCAGAGGAGTCTGGAGATCGGAATTGCAGGACAGAGTTTGTAGCTCTGGGTTATAATTGTGATTACTGCCAGCCCCGAAGGGAAACATCTTCAGGCAGGAAGAATCAAAGCCACCATTTAGCTGCAATTCAGATATCAAACCCCAGATAAATTTAAAACTAATCTCTTACAGACAGAGCACATTTTGCTTTTTAAGGAGCTGGACAAACACTGTATCACTGGATTTCCACAGCCAGAGTCAGGTGGGGAAGGTGTGATCCCATCCTCCTATTACACAAGGGAAGAGGAGCTCAGAAGGGCGGGGACCTGAGTGAACGGAGGCTCTGGGATCGGAACCCAGGTTCTCCCAGTATTTCGACACAGTGATCGGCTCCCGGGGCCGAATCACCTTTTTGGACCACACGCTCTCCCACCACACCATCAGATATTTTAATCACCAACCTTATTCAGTGGGTTGTGAATGCCGGCTGCCTCCAGATAGGCTGTGATTTCATATAAGAGTGTGTTATCTTCTTTGGGGTAAGGAAGGGAAGGGTCCTGGTAGTGGGCTTCGATGTCTGCAAGGAGAGCCCTGTGTGGAAGAAAACAAAACAGTGGCACGTGTTAGAGATGAACTGAGTTTATACAACAGTGAATACGGACTATGCAGTCTTCCGGGGCCTCGGTTTCCTCATCTGGAAAATGAGGGCCTGGCCTTCTAATTCTCAACTGCCATGCCTGTGATTGCGTATGCACGAAAAATTTAACCTCAGATGACTTTACCTTCTGGAGTTAACCCAGATCAAATGCTCTGACCACTCAGGTTTTATGAATCAAGTGGACTATTTTCAATATGTACTTTGTTAAAGGCTCCGATTCAGTGGTCAAGAAGCATGCACTACTTATCTTTAAGTAGAAGGCTAGGAATGAGAGCGCGCTGCTGGGGAGGCGGAGGATATGACTGTGCCCCGGGATGTGTGCCCAGGGCCGCTCCTAGTACTAATTAACACACTCCCAATCGCCCACAGGACGATCAGTGACTCAGTCCACTGGGAAGCCAAGTGTGGACTCTGGTCACACAGTCGACCCTCAAACAACATAGGACTTAGGGTCACCGACCCCCCGAGCAATTGAAAATCCATGCGTAATTCTTGGTCCCCCCAAACTTAAATACTAATGGCCTACTGTTGACCAGAAGCCTTCCCAATAACACACACAGTTGATTAATACATGTTTCATATGTATTATATACGTTATTCTTAAAGCAAGAGAAAAGTGTTAAGAAAATCCTAAGAGAAAGAACATGTACAGTATTTATTGAAAAAAATGTACATATCAGTGGACCCACACAGTGCAAACCCACGTTGTTCAAGGTCAACTGTAACTGCTTTCTCAGTCTGTGTAAGTACCTAGCACAGTGTCTGGTGTGTATTAAGTGATCAATATATGTTGGTTGAATACATGAATCCATCAAAAAAAAAAAAAGAAAAAAGAGAGAGACAGACACACACACACCGAGGGACAATACCGAGGAAACAAAGATTTGATTATCCGTGGGAAGGAAGCCCACGAATCCAGGGAGCCCTCTGACCCAACGAGACCCTAAAAGGGCAGGTGCTGCAGGATCTGGGGTGCTGGCTGAGAATGCACAACGCAGGCCCACAGCCGGCTCTTTCAAACGCTGGCACTTACTTATTGAGATTCTCCAGGGCGGCGGCCAGGTGTTTGGAGTCAAACCGACAAGAATAATTTAATTCATTGGCGATCTGTTTTCTCAGAATCTGCATCTGCCCAACCTGGGAAGGAGCAAGAGAAAGAACAGGTGGAACGGCCAGCGTTTCGAAGCGAGGGAAGGAGGCCCACACCGAGATGCCGCTTTCTCGGCGGAGCATCGCGCGGTCCTACAGGGACACTGAGGGACCGCTCGCCCGGGCTCCGCGGCTGAGCACCACCTCACCCACATGGGGCACCAGGGGAAGGGTCGTTCAAGGAACACCAACCTCAAAAACCCCTGATGTCTAATATTCCACAAAGAGACTCGTTAATGGTCAGTGCTTTATGTATTAAAGGTGTCTGTTTCAGAGCTCTAGTTTTGATCTTTTGAATAAATACTCCAAGATTAGTAGCTACCAGGAGCAGCCCTACCTCCTTTACTGGTCCTAATCTGGACTTTTTCAAGACTTAAGGGTGCCATTTCCCTCTGATACTCTAAGATGTGGTGGACAGAAGTCTTCCACATCACTCAGGAATAAAGATCATGTAATAATCTGGGTTAAAGAATAACCCACATAAAATGTACCAAGGAGGCCCCTCTAACGGTGCGAACCCTAACCCAGGGTCCTTGTCCTTGTCTGTGCACCTCGGACCCCTCCTGGAATCCGGTGAAGCACGTCACACGGTCTCAGAGTAACATTTTTGTGTACACAAAATAAAACGCAAAGGATCGTGGGAGCCAGCTGTAACAAAATATAACCGTCAGACACTTAGAAGAACAGATCTGTGACAGAGAGTTATGCTAACATGGCTGATCGATCACTGGCTCTCACGCGCGATGAGCATCACGGTACCTGGAGATGTGTATGCCAGGTGGCAGTTTGGGACTGCGGTTTGAGACAGGTGTCAGCTTGCTCCCACAAACCTGTCCACATCATAAAACCAACAGTACCCTCTCACTGTCTGTGCCAGTAAATTTTTTATTTTCTATTCTAGAACAGGTATCCCTAAAAGAGTAGCAGTGGGGAGAGGAGGAACAGGAAAGGAGGCTGTCTTATAATGCCAGTGAGGTGGGAACGAACACATTTCTCTGTGTTGCTGGGAGCAAAGGAAGATTAAGGAACACAGACTGGTGTGGTTGCCCCGTCCGGTGTGGCTCAGTTGGTTGGAGCATCCTCCAGTAAACCAAAAGGTTGCAGGTTTGATCCCTGGTCAGGGCACACACCTAGGTTGCGGATTTGGTCCCTGGCTGGTGCACGTGTGAGAGGCAACTGACTGACGTTTCTCTCCCTCCCTTCCCCTCTCTTCCCCTTAAAATCAATAAGCATGTCCTCAGGTGAGGATTAGAGGGAGGGAGAGAGAGCTCTATGAAGGAAGTTATTATTTATGTAAACAGTAGTTGTAACAGTTAAAGTGTTAAATGACCTCAAATGGATTACTTTTGACCACTATTCTTAATAGACTGTCATTCTACTTACGTGAAGAAAATAAAAGTCAATGTAAAAAATGCTATTTCGAAGTAAGAAACTGTTTGTTAATACAAAAATACCAAAAATCAGAATAGAGCAAGGCCACAGACATTATGGGTTCTCTTAGGCTACTCAAAAGTGGACCTCCAACCTTGCATCTGGTCCATGTAATTCTTTGCTCAATTCTAGACACTCTGTGTCAGGATTCCCTTAAAAGTATCCATCTACAACTGGAAACAGAAATGAAGTCAGTTTAACGTAACTTGTGCTTATTGAAAGCACACTGAATGTTAGCGACCAGCACTTTCTCTCTCTGGTGCTCCCTCACTCCGGGCAGGCGGCCACGGGCCCGGGAGCTGGTCTACTCTGTCGTTTGCCTACTTAGCGTAACTCAGGTGATCACTCTCTTCATGGTTTCTCCGGAGTGGCACTGACTGGTACAGCAGCCACTAGCTACATGTGGTTGTTTATCTAAACTGAGTAAAATGAAATAAAATTAAAGGTTCAATTCCCGGCTCCCCCTCTCCCCAAGCCACACTGCAAGTGCTCTGTATCAGCATGTGGCTAGGGGCCATGTTCACCATTGAACAGCACAGGTTATTTCCCAAATGACAAATTTGTCCTTGGGGACCTTATTAAAGATCACTGACTTAGATACAATACTTGGCTACTGATGAATCACAAGCAATTAAAAAGAACAGTGGTCTGGAACACCCACTGGCTTCAAACCACCTGGCAACCAAGAGGAAAACTTCCAAGCCTTGTCCAAGAACCCCTGTCATCTCCCTCGGCCACCGGCCGGGGGGAGACTCAGGCCTATCCAACCTCAGGGCATTCTCCACTCCGCCCTGAAGGTTTCCCAGCAGCTAGAAGCTGGGCCTCACAAGCTCTCAATGCCCGACAATCACTTGGTGAGGGACCATCAGACCTATATAATGGGACACCTGGCAGAGCCCAAGGCTCCTTGTGTTACTTATTCTAAGTTTCCAAATGAAACAGACTCGTAAACACACAACCCATAAACAACTCCCTGAAATTATGGGAAATAAATTGTGAATTTGGCCGAGACCACGAGTCCTGTTTTCAATGACTAACCCCTATAACTGGGAACAAGAGAAGGTAGCTTTTGTGAATTCCTGCGGCATTCTAGACTGTCCCTGTGCTACGTGGTCCTTTTAACCAGGAAATCTAGTAGGATGTCAGTAGGTTTTCTGAGGAGACAGCTGGTGCTTCCTTTAACTGTGACACCCAACAACTGTCGATGCTTCAGACATAACAAATGTTCAGTGAAGGGCCGTTGGATGTCTCCAGTCATCACGAGATGAGAGGAGGGCTCGCAGAAGGTTCGAAGGGTCCCTGGGAGCCACGGGGCAGTGTAAGGCAGGAGAGCAGAGGAGGGGGTTCTACAGTACAGTTAACCTCGGCCCAGCAGAGTCGGTCCTCAGCTCACTTTGCAGCGCACCCCAGAGACAGAGCTCTGGGCGCGGCGCAGGGACGATCTGTGCCCTGGAGAGCCTGGCTTTCCCGTCTGTGCAAACACAGACGTCTGTGACCTTGTTTGGGAGGACGGACAGTTGCTGAGGGAGGAAAGTTCCCACTCCCTGTGCAGAAGCACTTCCTGCTAAAAGGCATCTGGGAAAGAAACAGATTCCTTGAGCAAAAGCAAAACAATGGGCCAAGGAAAAGCACAGTCAAGAACAGCCCCAGAGGGAAGATAAAGAAACAAATGAACCGTGGAAATAACGGCAAACTGAAATACTGTACTTCTGCTTTAATGACAAAGGGAAGAAAAGTAGCTTTCCTTGGACAACAAAAACGGCAAGCAATTAATAATAAAAAATAGAGCATGGATCGTCACCCTTTGCTCCACAACATACCTTCATTATAGCCTCGAGATAAGCTGGCCAAATCTTCTGTGTTTTGGCAATGGCGGAGAAGTAAATTTTATTCGAGTTGGCTGAAAGGTTAAAATATCATTTTCCAGTTAGTGAATTTGGAAGGGTCACAGCGCTCTCTCCACCGCAGGCTGGTTCCAGAACACTCACCTACAATGCTCTTGACGGGGCTGACGGCATTCGTGAGGGTTTTCAAAGTATCCTGAACAGTTCTGTCTCTCAGGACAACTTTCTGAAACATACTGAGGAAATTCTACAACAAGAAGGCAAAACACAAGAACCAAACGCGGTGAACAAAATGAGCGAGCGCCCCAGTCAACGAAACGCCAGGTGGGACACACACCGGCCTGCATCCCGCCACCCTGCCAGTGGGGTGATGGGGAAGCGGCGCCCTCCGGTTCCTGTTGGAAGCACCCGTTTCCAGGAGGAGGTCGCTGCCAGTTCCAAAGAGCAGGAATCCTATCCTTCCGAGGTGAGCCCCACCCACACCATCTCCCATACAAATACTACGCCGGCCGAGGGACGCTAGCTGATTCTTGGTCACCCGCCTCGTGGGAGCCTCCCGGGTGTGCCAGCACGGGGAAGGACGAGAGCGAGGCCGGGCGACCCGCCCACAGGGCGCCCAGGGCCGCAGGGCACGTGCGCGTGGGCGCCGGGAGGCTCACCTGCAGCTCCTTCACTATCATGAAGCACAGGAGCCTGTCCAAGCCGTTCAGCCCGAAGGTCCCCAGCGTGGTCTGGATTTCGGAGAAGAGGCCGCTGCTGGTCACTTCCTGATGAGTTTTCAGGTCGTACCAAGTGTTCAGCTGGTCAATGTGACATGTCATTCTGAAACAAAAACAGAGCACACCCCAAACCCAAAGAAGCTCAGGGTTCATCGTTAGGAGACGGAGGGCTCAGCAGGGGTGGGGGCTTCGGGCATGAAAAGCAACAGTGACTCGATTTGTTTAGTGACCTCTGTACCGAGGCAGCTAATTATATCTATGTCTATTTCATCCCGATCTAATCTATATTTCTTCACAGTGACGCACAAGGGACCAGGAAGGTAACCCTGAGTTACACCACCTTTGTCTGCCCTGTGCTATGTCCCCAATTTGACAGATTCATTTCCACTGAACTGGGCTGTTCTTTGGAGTCACATTAAGAGGACAAAGTTAGAGTTGGGCACCAGGATGGAGAACTTTAAAGCCCAGAAATCTCTTCATGGGGGTCCTTCTTTAAATTTCCAGAGACTGTGGGCAAGACAGTCACGCGCCATTTCCATTTTGGTAAGAAACTTTGAACCCTGGCACCCTGTCATACATTTCAGAGTACGGGGACAAAGCCACTTCCTCTCTCCTCCCAGGTCTGGCCAGCAACCAAGGACTCCTATTAGACTCAGGAGTATGAGGACTGCATTTACTGAGCACTTCTGTCGTGCTGGGGGCTGGGCTGAGCTCCATCCGTGAGCTGTCCTTTTCTTCCTCTTAGTGGCTCTGTGACAGACGAGCCATCTGACCCTCAAATTACAGGTGAGACAACTGAGGCTTAGAGGCCTGACACCACACCCTTAACCACCACTTCACTGGTTCTCAAATGTGGAGGCAGGGGCCTTGAATCACTGGGAGGTTAAGCCGAAAGACAGATGGCTAGATCCCTCTCTTGGAGAGTCTGAGTTGGTAGCTGTGGCATGAAGTCCCAGGCTCTGCAATTCACAATCTCCACAGATGACATGCCCCCAATTCCATGACCAGCATTTTACTAAAATGGGATTTGGGAGGGAGTTAAAAGAGCCTCAAGAGCTAGAAATCAGAAGAACAAGATGATTTCCAGAACTACATGTGACATCCGCTTTCAGGCTGCCAAGTGTCCTTCCATTGCCCAGGGCTGGCACTTTGAATGTGTCACTTAGGAAGCTCCGAACACGGATGCAGAGCTCAATACAGGATGTGAAAACCCCAACCATGCTTGATCCTTTCTGCAAGTATTAGCAGGGCACTGGGTGGGGAGAGTTCTAGAAGGGAGTCAGTGATCAACTCATGGGTACCAAGAGAGGAGCTGCAAAACATTTTGGATCAATTATCCTTTTACACAAAATTCATTTCTGCTGGGATTTCTGAAACGAGTTTACACATTGTCGAGGGCAGTTTTGATTACATGGGATTTTGCATATATACTATGTCCCACTGCGTGCAGAGTTCTACAGTCTGCCCTCGAACGCCACAGGGCTTCGGAGCTGGGCTCCAGAGTCAGGGGCCCGGTGTGTACTCTGGGTCCACCACTGTATTCATTCTGCGACCTTGTGCAAGTGATTCAGCTTTTTCCTCAGTTATTGCATCTTTAAAATGGAAATAACGATGCCTACCTCATAAAAGTCTTGTAATGAGTAAACGAAAGAATGTGGATCATGTTCTGGGAAGACAGCACAAGGTAAGTGCTCGATAAAATGCTAGTTCTCACTACCCAACACGCTTGGGGGTTGGGCTGAGAAACAAGGAGATAATCTCAAAAGGTCAGGATATGAACGGACAGGTGCAAGACCCAGTGACTGGCAGTGGGTGTGTGCCAAGGGTTCTAGGTACAGATGAGCAATTCGTAATTTTAAGAACATTTCATATGTTGGGACGCCCCCAGGTCCAAGTGCGTAGAACGTTAACTGGAGAGCAAGAGAAGCATAGACTACAGGTGGCCAAACAGACCTCAGGTGTTTCAATCTATAGTTCTTCGGCCTGGGGTCACTTCAGTCACACTGAGGAAAATATGCCGTCTCAAAAGAGTGAGTTTGAGTAAGTGCATTAGAAGGGAACCTGCTGTGGCAGCAGCAAAGGTGTGACCTGCGTACATGCAGCACCTATTTCGACTCTGGTAGTCCACAGTGTGCAAGGCCCAGTGGAAGTCAGATGCACCTACTTTGGGTCTGTGATCCGCAAGATTTCTCTGCAGAGTCGACCAATAAACGTTACAGACTCGTCCACAGGGGCAAACTTGGGTATGGGAATGTGGGTGGACTGGTACATACTTTGCCAGTCTTGAATCTAGAAGAAAAGAACACAGTTTTAGTACGTCTTTGACAAGGTAACCTAGTTATGCTTTTTCCGCACAGTTTTACAAGAACAATGTTGCATAAAGAGTGACAATGAATGCTCCTTGATTTCAAAGAGAAGAATTTTAAAACTATCCTAATAGTCGTTCCAAAATGCCCCATATCACATTGATTAAAAAAGAAACATTTGTGAGAAAGTAAGGTGAATGAGGGTAGGTAAGAAGAGACATGGGAACTTCTGGTTTGGGGCTCATAAGTTTCAGGGATCGGCGTAATAAGGTTGGAAGACACTTAATCTTTCAAGGCCTGAATCATCAATTCCCTAAGGAAAAGCTTACAGAGTAGCCCCTGGTTAACTACTGACTAAAATCTCGCTTCTCAGCTGTGATACTTAAGAATTCGGTGCTCAGACAACCCAACTAAAAAGTAGGCAGAGGACTTGAGTAGACAGTTCTCTGAGGAAGGTATGAAATGGCCAGCCAGCCCAGGAAGAGACGCTGGACGCCAATGGTCATTAGGAAGGCGCAGGTCAGAACCACAGGGAAGCGCCACGTCACACCTGTCACAGTGGGTGCAACTTTTTTAGAAAAAGGAAGACAACAAGTGTTGACGAGGACGTGAGATATTAGGAGGTGAGCCCTTGGACATCGCTGGTGGAAATAAACACGGTGCAGGCACCGTGGGAAGCACCTTGGTGGATCATCAGTAAGTTACACACAGAATTACCACGTGGTTCAGCGATTCCGCTCTTACGTACATGACTTCTGACTTCTGACCTCTCGGTCACTTGAATTACAACAATGACAGCAAATGGATTCATTCTACAGCCATTTCATCGCGGCTGCTTTCTCCTTAGGACAGCGAACTCCCAGAGGCCAGGTGTCTTATAAACTTTTCTGAAATCCTACAGCTCCTGCAGGTACCCCGAAGGTATTCACGACTTTCTAGGGCTTACTGATTTTTAGTGACTGTTTAAATAAACTTTCTTGTTGGCATCTCTGAGATCTAAGGTATGTATTTTAAAAGTTGGAAATAACAAATATAGTCAAGAATTTTAAAATGTTTTTAGCTACCTTTGTTCTTAAAAAGTTATTACACTCCTGCTCGACATTATAATTTATAATGCGAGATACTTCTTCCTGCCAAATCTTCAGGGCATAAATGTTGACGTAGTCCTGGATGTATTCAAAAGAACGGTGGAATCCATCCATGGTCGCTCCCAGCTCTTTCAGCTTGGGCATCAACTCGCTTGTCTGTTCAAGAGGGAAACACAAATTCTATTACAGTGCGGTAGACTGTCAACCACTAAAACCTGCACTGGACTTTAAATGATACGCTGACTAAGGGACCACAGTGCTAGCCAGCTCCGGAAATACTCACTTCCTACCCATCCAGGAAGAGTGGGAGCTGATGTCCGGCATCCAGCAAAGAATAAATTTCATTCATTTGGAAAGGAAACCCCATACAAAAGGATACAAAAAAATGCATGTTGATTTCTCTCACATCATTGGATGAATATCTCTATCTTAAAACACGAACTATTTTAAACTGAATTTACTGAGGTGAAAAGAACCCTGTATATAAATTTCAGGCCTATTTCTTTTTTCTCCTGAGACCATTTACCATATTTCTTAACACACTAAACAAAATGAAAATTTACAGCCTTTACAGTTCCTACCAGCTTTGGGGTTAACAAGTTCTTTTAACTACAAGAAATAACTGAATCATAAACATCAATTCAATTTAAGAATTGAAATAGTTCAATTCTTAAATCTGGGGCTCAACAGGTGAAGGAGAAAAGAACTGAATTTAAAACAGATTATAATGTAGGACAAAAAGCACCTCTGCTGATTGTATGGAGAAATCACCTATTACATGTATGTTAGGAGAACGGGCTCACTCATAACCGTTAAACACGGTGCTCTGGCCCATTCCTCAGACTGAACGGACAGCAGGACGGGACAGCCTCCCTTTGGCCCCTCGGTACCTTGGCTCGCGGGTTGAAGATCAATCCCCTGTGAAGAGCAAAAGCGACGCGTTTCACGAGCTCCTTCCTTATTCCGTCTTCCAGCAGCTGTTTGGGATCCACCTGAGGGCACAGGGAAGGGCGATAACCGGCAGTGAGGGGAAGCTCGGTCCGGAAGGCGCCCAGAGGGAAGATGGTTTCCAGAACCCAGAGTGGAGCAGTCCTGCCTCTTCCCCGAAGGACTGGGACTGTCGTCCTTTCCCGTCTCTGTGATCTCGGGCAGACAGGACACATTATTAAACCCATCACCTCCTTAGGACTCTGTTTACCTCAGTGAAACTCATGATGACAGTTCTACAACATGAAAGTTTTAAGTTGCCTCCCACTTTAGTCACTTCAGTAAGCGTAAAAAGTCCCTTTTCTTATCCCCAGGAGGGGGTGGGACGAAGGGCCTGCACTTGAACTCAGAAGCCATCTGAGGGCGCCTACAGCCCTGTGGGCAAACTTGAGTTTCGGGTTCCGACCCGCTCTTTGAGATTTATCAATTCTCTTTCCACGCTCTCGGAATGGTGTTTGCAATTAGGGAGATAAAATATGAAAGCAAATCTGTTCTCTAAGCTTATTTTGCTGATTCTTTTTCCTGTAATGAGGGAGCTTTTGTTATCCCCCCAAAGAGAGTCTCCTATAAGACCCATAAAACATCGAATAGCTTTAAGGCACTCCTCTGAACTCTCTGAGACTTGTGTCTTTTTTGACTTTGTAAAGAACCGTTATTTCAAACAGCCATAAAGGTAACTGATGGCTTCCATCTGGGTTTGACCGCAGCTAAACTTCCAGGAAGGTCAGCGCAACGAACGTGGCAGGAACTACAGAAGCCAGAAAGCATATTGAACGCATCACGGCTGTGTGCTCAGCAAAGTCCACACTGCGGGGAAACTGCAGGCCAGAGGCCTGGGGTTCTGAACAGATGAACTGTAGGGGGAAAAGAATTAAAGAAACCTGGAGACTAAAACAGAACAAAAAGAAATGGCGTATTTTAAAAAAAAATGGGCAAGTATGGGAGTAAAAGGCAGAAAACTGTAGTTGAACAACAATTAAAAAAATGGGCAAGTATAAACTACGGTGGAGCGAGATTTACTTTTGGATAATAACACCACGAACAGAGAGACTGAGGTCTGGTCAGGACCCACGAGGGGGAGGGGCTGGGCTGGGAGCTGGCTCAGCTGTGTCTCCTGACTTGAGTGCTGATGAAAATAACGCTAGCTACCTTAAAATAACCCATTAAGCTACATAATTGTTTCTGTAGTTTTTAGTATCTGCGCTCTACCTTACAATAAAAAGGTAAACTACAAGTAAATATAGTCCATGAGAATATAATCAAATAAGCAACATGAAGTTAAAAAGAAAAACCACTCCTCGTAAGGACAGACCTAATGAAAAGGACGGACCTGAAGGTCTGCAGCGAACCTAGACTCCTGCCAGCCTACGGGGCGCTCACAGCAGAGACAGTGCCCTGCACACACCCGCTGCCTCACAGTTCCCCCTGCAAAGTGCGGCCACAGTTTACCATTTCATATGGACCCTCTGGAACCTTCTCTGTTCATTTACATGCATACATATTTGTCCTTTAAATATCTGATTCCAAAAACCCAACTGGGACAATTCGCACACACACCGTGCGGCAGCTCGCTGCACAGTCACTGGGCACCCCCGGCGGCAGGCTCTCTCTGAACGGCTGCAGAGCCCGCCGCAGCGGGAGTGCGCGGTGACGCAGCGGGAGTGCGCGGTGACGCAGGCAGCCGTCCCGCCCCGACGCACGCTCAGATCGCCGCTATTGCTCTGGCTGCTCTGATCGCCGCTATTGCTCTGGCTGCTTCGGACGAAGAACACATACCCGCGTGTACATCTCACTTGCGTTAAGTCACACTAACTGAAGTGAACTCACACTTTCTGCGAGAGTTGGAAACAGATACTGAACATCGGGAGGTTCAAGATTAGTAAGGGCCCCGAGCTGTCGGACCGGCAGAAACAGCCTCCTGGGCAGAATGGGGTCAGTACATCCCCTCTGCTTGTATCACCTGAAAGTGTGTGGCAAAAGAACTACATTTTTCTTAGTCTTTTTTTAGATGATTATTGCTAATAGTTAGGTTTTATTACATCCTTCTCATGTGGGTCACTTTGCATGTACGATGCTAATCACTACTTTATGGATTAATCAGAAGGGGTAACCTGCATGTATAATTTCTGCATATCAACTGAATTAAACTGGCATCAGGACAAAAGCATGTTGAGAGGATTCTATTAATATTCCAGGCGTAAACGGTATTTCTTTTAATGCACTTCCAGAAAATACACACTAAAGTTCTATATTTATCTAGATTCATCTCCTATATTTTCTTGGACTTTATTATATTAACATAAATCTTAACCTAGCAATTCAATAACTATATAGTTTTCAAAAAATCAGAAATGTTCAGATTCTACTGACATCAGACAAACAGAAAAGTAAACAAAAGCGCAATGAGCCATGCGAATGGGCACATCGCTGATTATAGGATGATAAACTGAAACAGCAGTGAGCTACCACATCACACATCCTGGGAGAGACAAAACTAGGAAGTGGGAATTAACAAGTACTGAGGAAAATGTGGGCAGACAGACATACGGGGAACAGGCATTCCAGAAGGCACTCCGGCAGTACCGAGCCAAACTAGCTATCAGTACGCCCTGTGCCCCAGGGACCCATTCTGGGTATGCAGATTTCAAACGTTCTCGTCCAGGCCTGCCGTGAAGACATGTCCGGAGATGCTCATCTTGATACTGTTCACGATGAAGGGAAGCGGAGGTGAGATACCAGGCAACACAGGTGTTTGTCCCCAGGGCAATGGTTAAGTAAAAGGTGAAATTCTATGCAGCAGTAAGAAGCAACACGAATTTATTTCAAAAGCAACACCTAGTGAGAAAAGTTAAGGAAAGAATGACAGCACACACACACACGTAAAATAACACCTCATGCTAACAATAAACATGCTAACTGCATGTTTAGGGACACACAGAAAGAGTGGGTGCCGTGGGATGGGCGTGGGTGTCCAGGACACGAGAGAGAAAAAAGTGAGAAAGGAGAGGAGCTCACAGGCATCAGTGCCGGCGATGACCTGACAGTGACAGTAAGGGACGATCATCTTGCTCCCCGCACCTGGGGCGCAACATGAAAACACGGACAAGAAACAAGGGTGGCCGAAGGGGCGTGAGAACCGGCCAGCTGTCGTGTCTAAGGGCGTGACACCACTTTTCTTTATTAAAAATAGTCCATAAAATGGATTTTCCTTAGATTTACAGAACTCTTAGGGATGATGAAGAATGAGGATGTTAATGCTCTCTCCTCCTCCATCAACACATGACTAATATTATGCTCAAAAGCTGAGTATGAAAGCAGGGAGACAAGACGGGGATGCTGCTCCCCCTTCCCACAGCGGGACCAGCACCACCGCGCAAACGGAGTCTCACGACGAGGCCGCCCAGGCCAGCCTCAAAGCCGTTGGTTACCTTGATGATGCCGACCAAAGTCGTTTTCATCATGAGGATGCCTTCCGTGAAGATGGAAATAGCGTGGGTCAGCTTGGCGACCTTTAACAGAGAAGGAGTGGTTGGTGAAGCAGCTCAGATGAAAAGACCCACCGTTTGCAGGGGAAGCTGGAGTACTAACTGGCTCGCGGCCCCGGGATGGCAAAGGCAACAGGAAGGAGTGGGCGGCTTTGGGATCCCGGCGTGCACGTGTCCTGGCCAGACGTGAGGCCTTGTGCTGCCGCTGACAGACATTTGGGGAAGCTGAGTCAGAAGACCCTAAACAGTCCTTTAAGCTTTGACCAATCATTTCCCCTCCTGTGGGCCCCAGTTGCTCATGCACAAAAGGGGGGCAGGACTCAATGGCATGGTCCCTCCAAGCAGGGAAGGCTCACCAGGACTCTAGGGAGATAATCTCCCCTTACTACCCTCTACATTTTTTCCCAGCAACACCAGGAGACACTGTAAGGTAGAGGGACACTGTATTTCCCAGTTAGAACCAGTGTGGAAACCCCAAGCGTGAAGACCTAAGTTCAGGATGTCACTTTGGAGCTGTGCCAGAGGGTGTGAAATTGACATGGGAGGAAACGTGAGGACACTGGACATCAC
The DNA here is from genome assembly GCA_028533065.1 of Trachops cirrhosus. Taxonomy (NCBI): domain Eukaryota; kingdom Metazoa; phylum Chordata; class Mammalia; order Chiroptera; family Phyllostomidae; genus Trachops; species Trachops cirrhosus. The sequence continues at coordinate 115,560,721 of CM052544.1, forward strand.
ACTGCACTCTGCTGTCGATTCCACTCCTCACACCTTGCAGTGCGGGGGGAAAGAAAAGCACAGGCATTCAGGAACAACGACCCTGAGGCTGCTGAGCTACGGAGCGGACTTAAAAGTCAGGCTGCAGGAAGTGGTTACTGGGCCGTGGGTTATTCTGAGGCACTCGTTTGATGGCCAAAGCAGAAATCTGAACGTGAAGAGTCTAGGCAACCGAGTGCAAGGAGGATGAAGCCTGATTTGCCAGGACCACTCACGAGGAAAGTGATCAGCGGACTGCCGTGTCCTCTGAGACCACTCAGGCCGGCCAGGCCTTAAGTGACACCATGACACTGTGACAAAGAAGGTGTGACTGCACTGAAACAGCAAACGGAGTTACTGCTGAGAGCAGGAAGAAACGAATCAGAGTTGGTCTGGTGGCCCTGGGTTTGGCAGGTGACACAGACCCGTGACGGTTTGGGTTTGAACTATCGAAAGGCGCGAGTCAAAGGGGTGAGCCACCTCGTATCGTGGGCCAAGCTGGGCATAGTCCCTCAGCTTGTCTTTGTCCAGGCGGGTCGGCACTTCGATGATATCGTGGGTCTGCAGCTTTATGATCTTCAGAAGGGAAGTAAACATGCTTTCGGGAATGATCTGCAAAACCTTTCATGAAAGGGAAAAGACAAAAAACAATTAAACAGTTCTTTCATTTTATTTGTTTAATCCTTACCCGAGGATATATTACTTCATGAGAGAGAGAGAGAGGAAGGTACGGAGCTGGGGGAGAGACAGACAGACAGACATCGATCTGAGAGCACCATCAACTGGTTGCCTCCACACAAGCCCCAGTGGGGACCGAACCCACAGCCTAGGCACGTGCCCTGACTGGGGATCGAACCCTCAGGCCTTCCGTTTACAGGCCGATGCTCCAACCAGCTGAGCCACATTGGCCAGGGCACATTGGCCAAGTGCAGACTAGGACATGCTGCATCGAGACCTGGCTCCTTTTCCCAACCCCCTTTGTGACTCTGAATCCCCTTTGTGACTTTTTCCAACCCCCTTTGTGACTCTGAAGAAGCCAATATAATCTGTTCCTCAGTTTCTGCCCCTATAAAATGGGGGTTAAAACCGCCTGCATTTAAAAAACAGTAGTAAAAGTTCTTTGAATGTGAATACACAACTGTATACCCACAGTACCAGTAAGAATGTATTTATTTTCAGGTACTGTGAATTTCTGGAATAAAAATAACAACAAGGGACAGAAACACGGCTATGCTTATAGGGCCCACGCACACATTTTGTATATAAAATAGCAGGCTTTAAAAAATTTATTTATTTATTTATCTATTTATTTATTTATTATTAGAGAGAGGGGAAGGGAGGGAGAAAGAGAGGGAGAGAAACATCAGTGTGTGGTTGCCTCTCACGTGGCCCCCACTGGGGACCTGGCCTGCAACCCAGGCATGTGCCCCGACTGGGAAGCAAACTGGCGACCTTTTGGTTGGCAGCCCGCGCTCAATCCACTGAGCCACACCAGCCAGGGCTAAAATAGCAGTTATTTTGCCAAGAATATAAATACCACTCTGCTGCACTTCTCACCTTTCTCACATAGGACACCAGCTCGCCAGAATAATACTGAGACACACTGAGAAGGTCGGGGCTATTGGCTTGATTGATACGAAGAAGGGGCAGGTCAAGGGCAGAGGCAAGCTGGAAGGAAAAAGATACGTCTGTTTCTGTTTCCAAAAGTCCTAGAAGTGTCTCTTTCCAGAAACAGTAACATGTAACAAAACTCTTGGGCTTTACCCAAGGGAGAGCAACAACCATTGAACTTTGTCAACATCATTAACAGTTTCTGACGTGGACATAATTTTTAAAAAATGGAAGCCTTTTGCTATAGCAGTGGTTCTTAAATTGCGGTCTCTGGACCAGCAGCATCGACACCACCTGGAACTTGCTAGAGCAGCCAGTTCCCAGCCCCCACCCTGGGCTTACAGAACCAGCCGCTCTGGGGGCGGGGCCCAGCAGTCTGCGCCGTGACGAGCCCGGGCAGTCTCCTGTATGCTCGGGTTTGAAAGCCGCAGTGCTACAGAAGACCGCTCGTCCTCGGAGGAAACCAGACGTTCTGATCGACAGACTGTTTATTGTACTAAGACCACTCAAAGACGTCCCAGCGTGTGAGACGCGCCGTCACTTATGTCCCTCTCGGAACGAAAAAACACGCTGACAACAAACTGCGATGTGCCGTCGATGACAACACCCAACCCCAGTGACAGAGATGTTAAAATATTAAAGAAGTACAACGCAGAATTCGTATGAATTCATTCACTCAATTCGGAAGGCCCTGAGTAGATTATCTGTCCGTTTATCATGACTTGAAATTACTTGAGAGAAAGGGCCATGCATAATTTTTAAAAATGAGTGAGCAAAAGTGTTTAATTCACATCCGGGGAATATAGGACCCACAGGATTCACATTTTTAGATACTGGTAAAACTTTAAAAAATCTACCTCTTCACTTAAAAATAACTTTGTGGAAGATGATCTAACTTATTCATCCACACTTGGAGTGTTTCTGGCATCTTTCAAAACTATGCTCTCAAAGAAAAACCGCTAACAATTTCCAGTCCGTAAAAACACTTCAGTGATCCAACTTTCCGAGAGGATGAGCTCTCGGGACGAATCAGTGAACGAGGCAGGAATGAGGGCCAAGTCCTCCCCAGCGCCCGAGCGCGCGGCCTCGCTGTTCTCTGCTCACCTTGAGGAACGTGGCTCTGAGCTTCGTCACCATGGACGGGTTAGCCCGTATGCTCTCCTGCATGATGGACGTGAAACTGGAAGGAGAGGGAGGTGGTGAGAAGACGTCGCGGTGGATTCATCGAGGGTGAACGCCAGGCGGTTCACATTACCTGTCGATCAGCTGCCAAGCGAAGGAGAGGTCCCCCACGATCTGCATGGTGATCAGGACCTCCTCTTTAATGTTGATGGTTCGGATCATCTGGTGCAGAAACTTGCGCGTGTCGGCAAGAAACTGACACACTTGCAGATTGGATTCCAGCTGGTGGAATTCCTGAACCTGCGGCACACAGATAAATACACTT